>CP139508.1:21998764-22701264 GCA_021014915.2 Artemisia tridentata subsp. tridentata | reverse complement strand
TCTTTCTGATTTGAATCAAGAAAGACAATGAATTTTACGAGATCTTGATTCGTTCAATGCCTTCACTTGTGAACAACAGGGACCCATTCTGTTGATTGCTTCTCTGCCCCAGCTCTAACAAACTGGTTTTTCTTTCTCACAGAATTAGGGAAATCATTAGATTCTTCTTCCTTCTTTCGGTAACATATACCGAGATAGGCTGGGAAATCCCCCTTCGATAGACAGGTGGCAACTTGATCTCTAAGTAAGGACAGGCGCGTGATGTGTCGTTGCGGTTTAGCAGTTTTAATGCCTACTCAAGTTTTAAATTTATATTTAGCCGACTTATCAATAACACACACACTTAACGAGCAGTGTACCCGGTCAGTATGAATATAATGGTAAGTAGAGTGTCGATCACTAAGAGTGGAACGTATTATCTAGTTATTCTAATCAGTATTTTAATATATTAAGTTTGCTATACAATCTAATCTAACGCAAGGGGATTCAGCCTGAGAGACTGGCACGATTTGGTTGCAATTAAATAATAAACTAAACCAATAGGCACGAATCAGCAAGTAGCACACACGTACACAGATAAATACTCGAGACAATAAGAGGGCTGTCCTTATGATAAGTAGTTTGTCACTTGTTTTATTGATAGTGTTATATGAAGTGTATAGTTCGATGCAACGCACCGAGGTTAAGTCCTTTCTCGTTGGTTCTAATCTTATCGGCGAGTAAACCCTTAATGATTACTTATGACTATCCTATTTATCTTTCTCCTACTTTTCTACAGACCATAGAATGCATAGGCATCTAATAAATAGGCGAGGGCAGAGGCATGGCGACCCGATCAACGCTCAGCTAGCCACAGAGGTTATCAATGCACTAATAAAAGTCACCAATGACATCAACATATAAACTTTAATTAATGAGAAAGCAGTTTTAAGGGAGTGCAACCTTTCCGTTTTCACGTTACACAAGCCACCAATCTTGATGAATTAAAGTTTACTAACACAATAAAACAAAACTACTTAATTAATTAAACACATGCAGCACCTTCTTACAGCTCTTGTATCTTTGATTTGGGTGTGTCTTGTGCTGCTGCCTTGACTGAATTCGTCCTTGGTTTCTGGTCTTCGGTCTCGTATATAATATATGTCACAGCGAATTCGTCTGGTCTTGGGGTATTTATAGTTTCTGTCTGAGGGTAAGATGCGGCGCATCTAGTAAGTAGATGCGGCGCATGTACTTAACTTCGCGTGGGGTCCAAGATTATAATATTCAGGAATATTCGTACACCGCCAGAAGATGCGGCGTATCTTCATCTTTGGATGCGGCGCATGTCCTCTTGTATCTTGGATTGTATCTGGTGAAATATTGATAGTGATGCGGCGCATGTAATGAGTGAGATGCGGCGCATCTCGAGCAGAACAAGTTGGTTATTCTTCGTTGACCAAAGTTTCATATGCGGCGCATGGGATAAATCCATGCGGCGCATTCTTCAAAGTCAGGCAGTGGTCTTCATTCTCTTCATTCCAACAACCAATTCCAATCTTGATCATTTTACTCCGTTTTTAGTCCATAATCGCTAAGTTTCACCAAATGCTTGTTTTTACCTGAGAATTACAAAAGTAAACGATTAAGTATCAATCCTCATACATAATATAGTAAAACAAGTCAAATTAATAGGATAAATGATAGTAATAAAATGTACTTATTTGAGTTCATCAAATATCCCCCCACTTGAACTTTACTTGTCCCCAAGTAAACCTTAGAATTAATCTTATGAAAATGTATCCTAAAAGATATTAGGATTTATTTTTACATTTAAGCATGTATTCATTTTTGTCATAATCACACAACTAAACACTTAACGAATTAGAAGTTAAATAAAATATTTTGATAAAAGCAAATCTAATCGTTTAACTGTCCAGTCGCGACGAATATTCTATCATAAGCTTGGCAAGTATACACATCTCCACCACTAAAGCTAAGGAATAACAAGTCTAAAGCGGTAAAAAGGGTTTTTTAGGCTTAAGGGTTAATTATTCTTAATCTCTATCGATCTCAAATTCCAGAAAAGGCGACAAAATCACAAATACATGATCGAATCCACGAACACGATACTTGCAATTGCTCAAATCCTTAACTCGAATAGGCTAAAGATAGGTCCAAACTTCACCAATAATAATATATCAAAAAGGGCGACAAAATCATAAATACATAGCCGAATCCACGACTACGATACTTAAGATTGCTCAAATCCCTAATCTCAATAAATCAAAGGTTTGGTTGGATAAAGAATAATACAGGGCATGGATATATTTTGGGATATAAATTGGTGTAAAATGAAAAATAAACAAAACAAATAAATTAAAATCCTAAGTGTGGTTAATCACTATCCCAACCATCCCATGAATAAGACTCATATCATAGAATAACTCACGCTTTAACACTTGAAACACACGCTTTAGGTAGACACGAATTATACTCAACAAGATCTTAATCAAAGAATAAACCTTAGTTGACGTTCCCATAACTGCCAACTCCCATTCAATCCATAAATATATAACAAATAGTGGTGATATCGACCACTTACATAACTTTACATCGTTGGTTTAATCAAACATCCAACTCTTCTTTTTCTTTTTCTTTTCTCATTTTTTCGATTTTTTTTTTTTTTTTTTTTTTTTTTTTTTTTTGACATCAACATATACATAGATGTGTAAAATTTTACCACATCACTATAATGATAATTCTGGATAATTTTCCATACTTTTCATAACTTCAGAAATAACGGTAATAGTGAAAGTAGTAAACACACGAAAAATAAACTCAAAAATATACAATATTTACTTTCACTCCAATTGCATTGTGCAATTTCCCGACCTAACCATAGATAATGAATTACGCACGCGAACACATGTAATGTAAGGAAACACACTTTTCCTATAGCAATCAACCAACCACGGATTCTAATCTACAGGGTAGGCTAAGGTGTAAGGGTGTAACGAAACAGTTTAAACATAGGTGTAAGAAACGAAAGGAATGACTCTGAGTGTTTTTCTAGGGGTATCTTACTCTAAAAGTGAGAGTAACAAAGGGTTTATACGGGGGTTAACTAACCAGTGTAGTTAGCTAATATCACATAACATATAAAGGCTATTTGGGTGTAATCCTAGAAATTTACCAATTTAGACAAGTCATTCCAATTATATAAATAATACTTATTATGGTGGTCTCGAATAGTATACAAGCAAAGTTCTAAAGTTTACAAGTCACCGGCACACTCATAGATTTGTGAATTTTGAAAAATCACAATTTTTGAAAATAACGTCGTGTGTGCAGCTATGCAACTTAGACTTTAAACCAAAAACATGCTAAAAAATTTTTAAATTTTTATATATTAAGCACATTTTAAGCATATTTGAAAAGTTTAGGACAAGTAAGTGTTAAGTGTTCTAATTCTCCAATCCCCCCACTTAAGTTAAACAACGTCCTCGTTGTTTGTATGAAAGGTTAAAAACTGGAAAATAAAAGAATTAGAACAGAAAAACTCCCCTGAGATTTGCTCGGTATGATCCTCCATTAGTGTTAGAGCAAAAATCATCTTTCTTGTGGATTAGAACGTTTAAGCTTCATATTCGATGTATCCACAGGAAATGCAGGAATCTATAATACCACCAAGGCTTCAAAACACACCTAAGATAAGAAAGGTTCAAACTTGCATAACACATTAGTAGTTAGGTAAAAATAAAACATAAAAATTAAAAATGAAAATCATCAGGTAAGTCGATGCGCCGTATCTTATGGGAGAAGATACGCCGTATCGAGCCTGGAATAATTACGGATCAGAATAAAAGATGCGCCGCATCCTTAACCAGGGATGCGCCACATTGAAATAAACTGATAAAAAGTTTTAAGTACGAAAATAAAAAAAATAAAAAAAATAAAGTAAGATATGACTATTTGCAGGAGATGCGTCGCATCTCAGGATGGAGATGCGCCGTATCCTCTGCGGCCTGAAACAAAAACGAAATAAAGGATAGGATGCGTCGCATCTGTTTTACTAGATGCGGTGCATGTATCAACCAAACAGACTGTTGGCAGTCTGTTGTAATATTGCCCATTCCACCGTTTATCTCTCACGTCCTCTCGTGCTCTCATGCTGAACTTAATGCCAGTCTTTGTCAAGCATATTAAGAAATATAAACTGAAACATCAAATTCATAAATGAGAATATAGATTAGTACAATCCAAAATGAATAATAATAATGTGCATGGAATAATGTCAAATAACACGTGGAATCAAGAGATCAAGGGTCAGTGTGGTCGTGTGGGTGGGTCCCTGAGGTGCTGGCATCATCAGTCCTAGGCCGGACTCTGCGAGCATATGCACGTGTCACTCCCGCAACATGAGTACCATCTGAACGGGTGTGGGTAATACCCTGATGCTCCAAAAGTCTGCTCACACTCATAACCAACCACTCTGAGTCCCTCCTCAGGGCTCTCAACTCTCCCTCGACTACGTCAACTCTCTGACTCAAGGTACGTACAGGGACTGGTGGGGGTACTGGTGCCTGCGGCTCCTCCTGATGGGCTGGAGCAGCAGCCGGAGGTCCCTGAGGGCCTCCCTGCTCCGCCTCTGGTCCTGCAGCTCTGGCGGGCCCTAATGCTACCCAAACGTACTCTCCCATGGCCAACTGGCATATCCCAAGTCTAACCAAATAATCCCTGTCAATAACTGGGAGACGAGTCACCACAACCTCCAGCCCCGCTGGAATCTCCGCTCCAATCACTCCAAAATGGCGGGCCAGCCTAGAAACAAAATGCCCGCCAGTCATCTGGCTCCTCCGATCTCTCCCTGCAGCTGATCGGTGGAGGTAGTGTGCCAAAAAGTGGGGGATGTTCACCGACAACCCCTCATCCATGCTCCTAAGGAGGAAGAGGTCCAGAGTGGTCACCTTCTCAGGTGACTGACCCCTCTCAGCAATAGTAAGTGCAATCAGCCTGTGGCACAGCCTCCTCATCGGCTCCCTGATCAAAGTGTATGAGGGGGTGGAAGTAGTGATATCACCCCCCGAAGAAATCCTGTCCCAGTAATCACTAAATAATCCTCTGTCAGGGACCGCTCGCAAACTATCATCCCAATATCGGTCAAACCCATCTGACTCAAGCTCCTCAGCAGTATGTAAACCCATGGCCAGGATAAACTCCCTCATCGACATCTGCCTCAACACCCCACCTAGTCTAAACACAAGGGTGTCAGCTGTATCCAAACCAGTATCCGTCTCTCTGTAGTAAAATGTACTAAAGAACTCCAACATAAGCTCCCTGATAAGAGGCTCATCGATCCTAAACAATCTCTCCCAAGCACTAGATCTGAACACCACCTCCTCATCATCTCCAGTAACAATCATCTCCATCCTATGCTGTAAACTCTCAGCAGCATGTCCAGCTCCAATCAATCCCACATCATCGAAATCCAAAGCCTGTACCCTAAATATCCTCCTAAAGTAAATCGACTCAAGTCTCCGTAAGTAGTCCTCCAAAGTGCCAGGGGTTAGCCCCATGTCCTCGAAACGTAACCACTGGTGCCTCTGTGCTACTTCTGGTAGTGCCATCTGAAATAAATTTTTAAAGTTAGTAAACAGTCTGCAAGATAGGTAGATACGGCGCATCTGATTTAATCAGTGCGGCGTATCTGCATGAAATATAAGAGATGCGGAGCAAGAGTTGAGATACGGCGTATGTAGATGCGTCGTATCTAGATTAATCAATACGGCGTATCTAGAATTTTATTAATTTGGAAATAGGTCGTTACGCCGCATCAGTCAACCTAGATGCGCCGCATCTAAAAGCATATCAGTATAAATAAAGGGAATCAGGCAGGCATTTCAAGAATCCGTATCCGTGACGCAAACTACCACTAAATATCACAGTATCATATACTCCTTATATCAGTTCTAATAGCTCATTGCATTTTACTAATCCACCTTCCCGCTAAATATTCAAAACCGAATTCATTTTCTCAAATTTTTGTTCAAATCAAACTAGCCTAGAAATTCGATTATTTACGCAAGTTAAGTACGGGGAAGATCATCTATTACAAGTCCTAATCATATCTCTATATCATTTAAGCACAAATCGAATTAATCATATAAACCCTAATTTTCGTATTAATCAAGATTAAATCGAAATGTAATAATTACCTTAATTTGATGATAAGAGAAAGATTCTAGATCGGATTAAAGGTGGGTTTAAGAAAAGTGATCGGAATTGGAATATAATATCAGTGTGTGTAAGTTCTTAACTGTGTGTGTTTATGCGGTAAAGATTTTAGATCCGGCGCATTCCCGTCGTATTTATAGGGCAAAACGATGCGCCGTATTGGAAATTGGGATGCGCCGTATCTATTTAATTTCGTTGACTAGTCAATGGGCCCTAGATGGTCAGAGATACGGCGCTTTGGATATTTAGATCCGCCGTATCGCAATATTAGTGAACGAAATTTAAATGAGGAATGTACCCTGGCCTCCGCAACACGATTCTTTATACATCAAATTTGGGTTAAACGGTCATACCATATGATATAATTGAATTCAAAATAAGAGCAATAGGCATAAACGTTTTATTAATAATTGTAATCTTATTGTTTAGAGGATAAGAATTTATTCCGAGGTTAGGAACAAATATCGTTTTTAAGCATACAGAATTAAGATTACAATTTTAATCAGATGTATTATAAAATTGAGATTATATAATAGAGACCTTTCCATTGGGCAGTTGAATTATCGTAGAGTTTACCTTTTGTTTTTCTTTGATCTCTTATCTTTCGCGACCTAAGGCGAGGAGCTTAAAGGTCTTATAAGCATAAAAATCATTAAAATTTACAACTTTAATAACTTTTATTAAGCTCTTTAGTCAACAAAGTTTTAAACTTTATTAACTATATAGCAAAATTAAAGTTAACAAAGAAATAAACTTTAATCATTTATTTAGTTTATAAGATCGGGTGGTTATTCTCTCGTATAAATCATCGGGTCTTAATCTCTTACCTTTTTATCATTTTTAGCTTAAAACACTTAGTTTAATATTTTGTTTACTATTGTAGAATTAACTATTAAATAGTTTAATTATTACTTAGCAAGCATATCTTTTTATTATTTTATTTTCTAGAGCTCGTTGTTATCCTCCTAGTTTTGCTTAATTAATCTAGTTTCTTTTTATCACTTAAAATAGTTTTTAAATCTTTTACTGTTAAAACCAAACAAAAGTAAAAATCATTCCTTAAAGCATTTTAATAACAAACCTCAAACGATATCCTCGATTCACACCTCGTTGGGAAACGACCCGGGTAACACTTTCCCGGTATCACATATATCTTACTTGTGAGTTTTGCACGTTGACCTTTTTCCTAAAAAATTGACTTGCTGACTCGCACGTATTGTGTGTATTTTTGATATACGTACTTTCAAACGGATCAAATTTTGGCGCCGTTGCCGGGGAGGTTGTGTTGCGACAATATTATTTAAAGTTTAAGCGATTAGTGACTTGAGATCCTTCTTTCAGAAGTTTCCACTTTCATAAACCCTATAAAAAAACAAAAATATTTTTCTTTTCTTTTATATATATAATATCATATAAAAATAAAAACCCAAAAACATTTTCCGTTTTATTGTAAAATAAAAGATAAAAGCAAAATTAATATAATATTCCTCAACTTGGGTATTATCATAATAAGTTCCCAAACCAAAGATTAAAACTTGCCTTTGTGTCGCTTGCGAATTCGGCTCACCTTTGATTGATAAACAAACTATAACGGAGGTTTAAGGAGGGTTTGACATTAAATTGTCGAACCGAAAGAAGCGGGTTTTTAAGGAGCATTTATTGCCCACCTTTGCTTCTCCACCACTCTGTGCGTTTTTCAGTCAAAGAGCTACCGTACGCTGGTTGATTTAAGGTTTTAAGTTCCTTGTGTTTTGCTTCGATCTTGATTTAATTGAAACATTTTTAGTGCATGCGCACTCGTTCTTCTACGTCGACAAGTCCTTTACGTGAACTCGTAGATATTCCGAGAAGACGTAATCGTAGACGTGCTGCCCGAATAGTCGAACCCGAGATTCGTACTATTCCCATTAATAAAATGGCAGACGATCCAAACAATGATGAGACAGCCCCCGATCTTCGAACGATGGAGGAGTTGTGCCAACCAACCATGCAAGGACGGGGTGGACCTATTGCTCCCGTTAACATCCAAGCCGCGGATTATGGACTTAAACATTACATGATCCAACAAGTCCAAACTTCATGCAAATTTCACGGTTTACCGGGTGAAGATGCAAACAAACATCTTGATAAATTCATTACCGTCACCCAATGTATGAAACAAAATGGGGTCACCGATGACGCCCTTCGTCTATATCTTTTCCCATATTCTTTGACGGATCATGCCACCGCATGGTTTGATCGTCTTCCCAAGAATTCAATTCATAGTTTCGATGAAATGACTTCAAAATTCTTGGCAAAATATTTCCCACCGTCGATGGTGACGAAATTGAGAAATGATATAAGTAACTTTCGCCAGCTTCCCGACGAATCTTTATTCGAAGCATGGGAGTGTTACAAACTTTCGATCGATCGTTGTCCTAATCACAATATGTTACTTGTCACCATTATAGACACGTTCTATAATGGTTTAACATTAAGACATCGTGACACGATCAATGCTGCGGCCGGTGGTACCTTTATGAAAAGGCAACCCGAAGAGTGCCAAGATTTAATCAAAAATATGACTGCCCACCACAATCATTGGGATTCCTCCGCCGAGAGGAACGAGTCAACTAAATCTATCACTACGGACTCTTCACCCGAGATGGCTTCACTCACTAAAAGGATGGATGATATGTCCACTGCTGTCTTGAGAACACGTCAAAATCAGATTCAAAAGGATCAACAAGTCAATGTGGTAAATCAAAGCTGTGAAACATGTGGTGGTCCACATCCATATTTCGAGTGTCCAGCCTTTAGTGGCAACACTCAAGGGAGCGTTTATGCTACTTCGGGATCCTATAATCAAGGAGGTAATGGTTACCAACCTCAAGGAGACCGTAATCTCCTCAGCTACCGTTCCAACAATTTTCTAGCACCACCTGGTTTTAGTCCTCAAAATCCAAATGGGCAAAACCGAAATACCCAATTTAACCAAAACCAAAGTCGAATAAATCAAGGTCAAAACCAAGGTTTCCAAAACCGAGGTCAAAATCAGGGGAATTTCAACCAAAATCCAGGGAATGTCCAAAACCAAAACCGAGGTCAAAATTTTAACCAAAACCAAGGTTCAAACCAAAATCAGACTTCCTCAGATGAGTTGCTTAAGCAATTCATAAAATCGCAAGATGAGACAAATAGGACCCAATATGAGACAAACCGGTTATTGGTTACCCAATTAAATGAGATCAAAAAATCTTTAAATGATCGACCCTCGAGCTCAGGAACTCTTCCTAGCAACACGATCGCTAACCCGAGGGGCGATGTGAAGGCGATCACAACAAGAAGTGGTAAGAAAGTTGATGGACCCTCGACTCCTATGCCCCCTCCATCGGGGGAAGTGAATCGAGATGCCGAGGTGACAAAGGACAAAGTGCAATTCTCAAGCCCACAAAGTACCGCACACGTCCAACCTCAAAATGTCCAAATTCAAATTCCGGAACCCGATGTTCCGAAGACCAATCCTAAGCCTTCAATTCCATATCCTTCGAGGCTTAATGATCAGAAGCTTAAGCACAAAACAAATGAACAGATGGAGAAATTCTTTAAAATCTTCAGTGATTTGCACTTTGACATCAGCTTCGCAGATGCTCTCATTCTCATGCCCAAATTTGCATCTACTCTCAAAAGTTTGCTAAGCAACAAGGATAAGTTGTCTGAGATGGCAAAGACCCCACTAAACGAACAATGCTCAGCGGTGCTCCTCAAAAAGCTTCCCGAAAAGCTCGGAGACCCCGGCAAGTTTTTAATCCCATGTGATTTCTTGGGGATGGTTCAGTGCTCAGCCTTGGCCGATCTCGGCGCAAGCATTAACCTTATGCCACTCTCGATATGGAAGAAATTATCTCTTCCGAAGCTTACCGATACTTGCATGACACTCGAGCTAGCGGACCGTACTATAACTCATCCGCGCGGAATAGCTGAGGATGTCATTGTGAAAGTAGGAAAGTTCCACTTTCCCACTGATTTTGTTGTGGTAGACTTTGATGCCGATCCTCGAGTTCCACTCATTTTGGGTAGAGCTTTCTTAAGAACGAGTCGTGCTCTCATTGATGTATATGCTGAAGAGTTAACCATACGGGTTGATAATGAAGAAGTCACGTTTAACATCAATCAGGACTCTAAACCTCTAACCACCAAATGCAACATTGCTACGGTTAGTCAAAAATCTGATTTCGTAATTGCTTCCAAGAGAAGTGATTCGATGCTCTCAAGATTTACGGTTAAGCGTCCTTCACAAAAACGTGCTGAGATCAAAACAAGGGGAATTACCCCTGGTTCAAACAAATGGTTTGGAAGTTGTACTACAGAAGTTAAAAGTGTTTTTGACTACGATGAACATGAATCGGAGATCACAACGAAAGTGGTGAAAACTGCTAGCTCTAAGAGCACACCACTTGTCCCACCTCCGGAATCGGTTTATCGTGTGGAAATTGTTGATTCTGTGGATGAAACTAAAAATCCCACTCCTTATTCTGCACCAGCCATTTCCGACTCTTCCTACCCTTCTCTCACACCGGTTGAGGGAAGTGATCCCTTTTGGGATGAGGTCGATGCTTTTCTTGCAAGTGATGATTCAATTCCGACAAAGATTGATGATACTTACTTTGATTCAGAGGGGGACATCGTTTTTCTTGAAAATTTATTGAACGAAGAACCGTCCCCAACCCTCCCTCCCAGAAATTTTGTTGACAATTAGCATACAAGCTTCAAGGTTAAGCTACAAGTTCAAACAAATGGTGATTTTACTTGTACAGAAGAAGAATGGATTTCCATTGTGATACACACCTTTTTACCATTCTTCACATATTGCGTGATTTCTCTTTCTCTTTTATCCTATGGGAATGAGGACACTATCTTTGACCCCGGTATCTTCCCTAATAGTTTCTACTGTTAAAATACCGTGGGTATCTCATCGGTGTATGTTGGGTATGCTTCTCGCACCAAAATGTGACAATATATTTGGGATTATATTAGTTATCATGTTTGGCTCAAACACATGGACTGAAACCGTCAATATTGTAAAGTCATGTGTATGATGCCCTATTAATACCCCTCCTAGTCTTCACTAGGAGGGTTGAAGCTTTTGTGTGTAATTTTCCCTTTCATTATCTATCAATAAACACATAATTTCCTCTCTCTCACTCTAACTTTCTCTCTCTAACTTTTGCCATGGAGATAATGATCTTTCATCATCCAAGGCCTCCCGATTCACAATAAACAATCAAAACACGATCCGACAATTGGTATCAAGAGCCATGGTATTAGTTTTGGTTGTTTTGAGTGATTTTTTCTTGTCAAAAGTCGTATTTTTTTATGTGTGGATCTAAATGTATCTGGTCCACCTTTCTGTCCATCTTCAGTCCTGCGTACAACTTAATCATTTTTTTGTGACTAATTGGATTATTCCCGTGAAGATTGTTTGGTCGGTATATATAGTTTTAATGGTGTTCTTGTGTGGTCTTCCAGTCGAAGGAACCAAAGTGTGATCGAAGGAGCACATAGTCGAACGAGCACCTTTAGTCGAAGCAACTTGATCGAACGACCAATATTGATCGAACGAGGTTTGTCATCGAAGGAGCATTCATCGAACGAGACAAGGGTAGTCGAGTCAGACTTACTCTTCCAAATTGATCGAACGACATAGTCGAGCGACTTAGTCGAACGACATAGTCGAACCAAGTTGGGTTGATCGAACCAGTATCTAGTCATACGAAACAATCAAGACTCAAAACTGAAAAAAAAAAATAAAAAAAAAAAAAATAAAAAAAAAAAAAAAAAGAAAGAAAAAAAAAATAAGGAGATGAATTAACAGACCACTACCAAACTGCCAAAACAAATCGTTATGAAGATGAAAGAAAACTTGATGAAATAATACAACTTTAACAACACCAACTAACAAATCCAACATAAGTCTATCCTATTCCCTTTTTCACAAATACTACTCAGCACCTCTTCGTCTTCCACACCATTCAAACCGAAAAGAAAAAAAAATCAAACAATTAGATCTCAGTTTACTCTTGTTTGGTAATCATAGACGAGTCCAAAGACAAGAGCCACAAGAGTCAACACATCATCGATCTATTTTGAAGCTCTTAGCTTCATTTATATATCCGAATATACAAGACAAGAGTGATAACAAAAACGTTATCCTCTTTTTCTTTAATTCGTTCAATAAACTCAAAACAACAACAAGAACTAAGAACATACGTAGAACCTACCTTTGACCCTTCCAAGGATCATGAAGCCTTAAAACATGTTATTGATTCGGATTGAGCAACAAAGTAGACATAGGTTAAGGGTTGGCACTACTTTAGTTTTCGTTTGTGTTGATTTGTTGAGAGTAAAATGAAGTGATGTGGGATCGATTGAATTTTTTTTGGAATGAAAGTTTGGTGAGTGTAAGTTAAGAAAGGGGGCGGAGCGTTCTATGAGTGATTAGGGTTATGGATAGTTATATTACTACTGATTTATTGTGTGGATTGGGTCAAAGCTGTGATTGGATCAAATTATGGATTGGATCCGTACTTTTGTTGGACTTTGATTTGCATTGGGACGAAATTTTGATATACATTTGTTGGGTTGCATTTTGTTGAGTTAATGTTGTGGTAATTTTAATTTTTGACATAACACAAGTGGCAGTATTTTGGTTATATCAAATTCTTCACGGGATACGATTTTTTTTTGACAAGATCGGGAAAAACCATTATCAAAGTTCACTTAACCAAGTAACGAAGGCTAGTTTTGGGCATATAACCGCAAGATGTGACTACGGGGTTAATTCTTTATTAATTATTTGAGGTTGCAGTGGAATATCACGGGTGCGTGTACTTAGTATCTTGAAGATATCGGGGTTGGTTGGATGCATGATTCTTCAAGATCCTTGTTCGAGCTTATAACCTTCAAAATGATTAAGACTTGAGTTATCTAGTTATACCTGATGTAAGGAGTTACGTTGTTGTGCTCACAGAGTATAACTATCACTTTAAAGGAGTTACGTTGTAGTGCTCAAGTGTCACACAAAGATGTGGATTATTCAAGATGAATTCATATACAGTAAAGGATGGTTGGATGGGTATATGAGTCGACCTATGCTTAAAGGAGTTACGTTGTAGTGCTCAGTATAGGTACTTAGTCAGACAATAGTGCAAGCTTAAGTCACAAGTTCGGGTTATTTTACTTCAGTCTCAAGTTCGTAATACTGGGTTTTCTCCATCAGTGGTCACTACAAAAAGCCGTCAGAATGATAATGGGGTCGGTAAAGAGTTAGATGAGAAGAGTATAGAAGAGTAGAGATTTTATCAGCAATTGATTCTCACGGGCTATCTTTTGTACTTCACACATCTTCGACAAATTGGACATACAGGGTGTACGCTGCCTCCGTTTCCATCGTAAACATAGTGTGTATGCTTCCGATTCCGCGAAGACATCGTGGGGGAAGAGAGAGTAGATGTGCTTTGACTTTCTTTGCATTTTTTGCGAAAACACTCTTTTTCCAGATGGATCTACATTCAGGGGGAAGAAATTTGCACATCGGGGACACATAACAGACACACGTGATCGAGCTTACAACATTATTACTACCAGAAGATGCCCGCAGAGAGATGATCAGTGGTTCAATTTTGTGATGTTGGCGTACTCGTTTCAACTTTCGCAGGTTGTGAAGTGTGAAGTAGCCTACTTATGTGAGAATATCTAACTAAAAACTCTCTCAGCCCGCCATTTCTATCGAACGAACAAGATTTTTTCAAGATTCTTAATTTCTTCCAACTTGTAAGCGTTTTAATCGATATATAACTGCTTGATTGATTGATTCTTAGTAGTACTCGCTTCTTCTCACTATTAGGGTTTCAAATTTTTCTAATCGGATTTGGGCGTTTCTTGTGGTTATGATAATGATTCAATTGATTGAAAATACACTAAATGAGAGATTAATCTTGATTTAGGGTTCGTATGAGGTCGAACGAGTGATAAAATTAGTCTGAATGATTTATGGACTTATTGACTAACGATTGTATGTTTGTTAAGGAGATTAAGGACTCAAAGAAGATCATGTTATCTCCGAGTTAGGAGATAACATCCAATTTTGTCGAACGATCGATATTAGTCGAACGACTCAAACTAGTCGAACGACTAAATCTTGTCGAACGAATAAATTAGTCGAACGACTAATTTAATCGAACGACAGAATTAGTCGAACGACTAGTTTAGTCGAACGACTAATTTATCGAACGACAAATTTTTCCGAACGTCAAGTTTTATCGAACGTCTAGTTAATCGAACGACCTTATGGTCGAACAAACCTAACTAGTCGAACGATAAAACTAGTCAAACGACAAAATTTGTCGAACGATCAAATGAGTCGAACGATCTAATCAGTCGAATGACCTATATAATCGAACGACCTATATTAAGTCGAACGATCATATCTGTCGAACGACTATACTTGTCGAACGACAAAATTAGTCGAACGATCAAATGAGTCGAACGATCAAATCAGTCAAACAACCTATATAATCAATCGACCTATATTAAGTCGAATGATCATATCTGTCGAACGACTATACTTATCGAAGGACAAAATTAAAACTGATCAAGTCTTTCTTAATCTAACCTTTAGCTAATCGAAAGTATCATGTAATCGAACCATATGTACTGTCGAACCAGAACTGCTGTCGAACCAGATCAGACTAGTTGAACCATAGGGCTTATCGAACCAGTGCATGTTGTCAATCCAATAGTCTGTCAAATCTGTGATAATTAAATGCGGAATAGAGTTTGATTATTGATTGCAAGCATGTTGTCTGTTATGCCTGATTGTGCTCTCAGTTAGACTTGTGATTTGCCTTTGTTGAAAAAATAACATCTGGGTGTTTTGAGTCTAAACTTGTTTGATGTATATAATGAACATGTCTTGAGATCTTGTCTTTGCTAACATAATGATTGCATGATAGATCATTGTGGTGTTTGTCTAAGTTGGTCCATTAACTGAGATTAGAATGTCTTGTTCAGTAATGTATAGTGTTGGATATATGCTAAATGTTATATGATTCTGCCTAGGGTCATCATATCAGTGTCATTTTTTCTAACACATATACATTGTGCCCCTGGTATTGTTGTTGGTGTTTGCATTGAACAGATAAAACATGTCTCGCACTATGTCATCAGCATCCATCAACAGACAACCAACAAATCCAGAAGGAAAGAAAAGAGAGATTGGTTACTGCAACTCACGGATTGATTTTCAGAAGTTGAAGTGCCATGAAACTTGTCTTATCATCAGGGAAATTCTGGAAAGACATTTCATAAAGACAACATTGACTAAAACCGCCAGTGTACCTGAAATCTACATGCATCAGTTTTGGGAGTCATTGATCATAAGCGAAGATGAAGAAAACATGACAGTTACACTAAACAACACAACAATCATCTTCCAAGTTGAAACACTTAGATCAGTGCTAGACCTTCCAAGAGCAGATGCAGAGGGATTCACAACATTTCAAGAGCCTCCTACTCTTGATGAGATGATTCGAACACTTCAGCTTATTGGGTATGATGAGTCAAAAATTGAGATGTCCTCAATCTCCAAAATAGAAAGGAAATTTTTCCCACAACCATGGCAAACATTATACTCGATAATCATCAACTGCATCACTGGAAAGGCTACTGGGTTGGAACATCCGAGATTAGAACACCTACAATTCTTTTATGGAGTGATCAACCTCAAACACCTAGACTTCGCCAAACTTATCTGGAAGGACATGGTTTTCCTTGGCACAAAATTTCAACAAAGTGAAGATTCAACCCCCATTCCATTTCCAAGATTTACAAAACTTCTAATTTCACGCTCCATGCGAAATCACTCTGAGCTTAAACGTCCTTCAACTGAGAAAATGCATACTGAAGCACGAGACCGCATTTTCACCAAAGTTCTAAGCTACTCCTCAATTCAAGGGGCAAGAATTCCACCAAATGTGCTAAATAAAGAACTAATTAACACAGAAGCTTACCAGAAATATGATGAGGCAGTAAAGGCTGAAATGGTGGGAGGGAAACCAAAAGAAACAAAATCACCAAAGAGAAAATCTCAAGTTATCCCAGCTAGAGCCAAAACTTCTCGATCAAAGAAATCTGAGGTAGCTATGAAAAAGAAAGTAGTCGCTAAACCGTCTTCAGAGATGCATCTCAGGGATGAAACAGATGATGATAAAGATGAAGAAGAAGAAAGATTGGATCTAGAAAAAGGGAAAGGTGCTAAGAAATTCAAGTCTGCTTTGGCTACATCAGATAAGAGTCTACAACCTGGCAGGGGAAAATCGATCAAGTTCAATTCTCCTCGATTCTCTCCCATCCGAGAAATCCCAACTGAAAAAGAAGAGAGCAGAGCATTAAAGAATACTAGAAAAGAAAGCTTATAGAAACAAGCTGAGGAAGAAAAGAGACGAGCAAAACTAGGAAGAGGAGAATCTGCATCACATATGGTGGAACAATCAGAAGGATCAGAGGACCTTAAATCTACAACTCTTAGAAGTTCTGAAGAAGGTAGTGAAGGTTCTGATGCACATGATCAATCAGCTTCTGGTTCTGAAATTGAAGATGATAATGATGATGATGAAGAAGGAAAAGATGATAATGATGAAGAAGGAAAAGATGATGAAGATTATAATGATGATGAAGATGATAATGATGAAGAAGATGATGGTAATGAAGATGATGAAGATGAAAAAGCATATACAGACGATGATGGAAATGGTAAAGAAAGTGAGAAGGTTTCACAGGAACAACAAGGCGAAACAAACGTACCTCCATCAACACCACCATCATCTGTGGGTCAGACCACAGTAGATTACAATGAGATGAAACAAAGGGTTCAAGCACTCGAAAATGAGATGAAACAAAAAGTACAAGTACTCGAAGATAAGATGACAGAGAAATTTGAGACTGAAGATAAAGTGCATAAAGAGATATATCAAAAGATCAAAGAAGTTAAAAACAAAGCAACAAAGACAACTGAAGAAGTCAGTTCTCAAATTAATCAAACAATACGTTCAGAAGGACCTGGAAAAGATAGTTGCAAATATGGTCAAAACTACACCATTCACACTCAAGACAGTGCCACAGAAACCATCCAGATTAGAAAGCAAAAGAATGATGCTAAAAGAGTTAGAAAATGATCCCAAAGAAGCAAAACTTCGGGAAGCACTCAGGGAATCCATCAGAGAAGAAGAAGAGGCAGTCGTTGTACCAACAGAAACATGCAAGCCCGTCAAACCAACCAAACGACACCATGATGATGAACCGGATGCTCACGGAAAGAAAAGGAGAAAGCCTTCATCTTCAACAGGTCGGGCTTCCACAACACCCTCTTCTGGCACAACAAAGAAAAGCAGTCAAACAACATTTGTTCCTCTTGGAGTCGGATCATTTGAAGCAACATAAACCTTTGATGATCCAAGCTCTGTTCACGAAAATCCAATTGCTCCAATTCAAATCCAAGAAGTGGTTGTTCCTTCTGCAACTGTTAAAGATGTTCCATTACCTGAGTGGGTCGATTTAACAGCTCCCAAGTATGACTGGTTTGATCAAATGGTTGACGTTTATTCTGACAATGAAAATGCTGAACCAGTGGAAGGATCAGTGGTAGACTTTGCCAAACGATTGAAAAAAGGTGATGAAAGTCCAGCAACTGGGTCTAAAAGACGTCATCAGAGTTCGCAAAAGTGGATTCACAAAATTTGCAACTGTTTCAACAACGGAGCTGGAATTCGAGTACAACATTGAGCAAGTAGCAAGAGCCTTGAACGAAAACATCAACTGGACGCAAGAACAATCATCTGTAGATCCATTACCTCATCGTGACTACACACAACCGTTACCACTCATTGGACCACCACACAACCTCAAGTTACCCATAGCATACTTCTTCAACAAAGATTTGGACTACCTCATCTACGGCAATACAAACTCTGAGAAAAGATATGCCACATCAATCACCAAATACCCAGCAGCTAGGTATGCCTTAGAAGGTTTGGAAGAACAAATCAACAATCTTTGGAGCAGAAAGGTACAAAAGTATAATGAAGATGCTGTTTTTGGGATTCATCATTGGCCAAATATGCGGAGGTTGTACTACAAGTATATGATGGCCAAGAGAACGTCAAAAGACGAGGTATGGAGCAGGCATCGGATTCTATCTATTGTCAATGCTGAAACTGAACCTATGTATGGATACAACTTTCTGATGAGTATGTATTCACCGAAGCTGACTATCCTCGCCTTAACCCCAATGATATCGAGGACATGTATCTACTGAAAATTCAGGGAAAACTAGAACACCTCCCTGGACAGCTTCAGTACGATATCATCAACTCGCTTCTCATTTTCATCCGCAACATTGTGATCAGACAACGGGTTGAAGACGTTCATCTAGGAGTTGAAAGTTATCAAACCAAGCTAAATCTCACCAAGCCAGACTTCGTACCTGAAAGTCTTCGTGATCAGCAGCCATACACTTTCGGGTACAAACCATTTGGAGTATACTATTATAGAAGGAGAGCTGGTACAAGACTTATGGGTTTCGAAGATCTTCGCAAGTTCAGTGACCCAACCATCCAACAAGTCAAATCTGAACTTGAGAAAATCTTAAAGGACGAGAAGTTGGCTAAAGAGTTGAAGTGGGGCGGGAATGAGAAAAGACAAGCAAGGAAGTTCGTGAAAAGGATAGAAAAGAAGATTAAGTTTCGGGAGCAGATGCGTCGGTTGGAAAGTTATGCTGGAGGTCAAGCGAAAATTCCTAACATTCTCATGTTTCGCCGTTCTGAGTAATGAACACTGGTACTAATTGATTGTTTGTTCAATTAATCATCATATCATCTATATTTAATCATTATTACGGCTTGTGCACACATAACAGTATACAACCCGGCCCCCCAAAGAAAGGACCCTGAGGTACGCTTCAGTGCCTCAATCCTAAAAAAGGAGCGAAAGCTTCTTACTTATGAGCAGAATTAAAACCAGAATGTTTTCTTAAGTTTTTCAAACATTCTGCTCATAAGGACAAGTACTCCCTTGTTAAGGGGGAGTATTTGAAAAATCTTTGTTCCAAATCTACAAACGTTCTTGACATTCTTCCACAAACACCTCAAAAAGAGCATATTTTAATCAAAAGTTTATCAAAAACAACATTATTATGCTATTTTTGAGGGGGAGAATGAAAATGTGATTAAAATATGGTGGAAGCAACGATGATATCTCATGAGTATAAGACTCAAGAATTGACCCTCGAATTGACGATAACAACATTCAGTAGTCGAAAGGACATATCCTGGACGGGTAATAATTTCAAGCCAGGTTATCTGGTGATGTAAACGTGTCTCTCAATGGATATGTCTGAGTAGAATGTACCAATTTCGAGCGATGATCTTTGAACCTGATCTGGACGGGTAATAATTTCAAGCCAGTCCAACTGGTGATGTAAGCGTGTCTCGCGATGATCAGGTTCACTGAAAATCAATCAATTCAAAAAGGTGCCAACTCTTCCCGACATGTGCAGATTTTACTTTAACGAATATGAGCACATGTTAAGGGGGAGTTCCTCTGAAAATAACAAAACTCTCAAAGTGTTAACAAAATGTGTTTTAAAATCATAATCACTTTGAGAGATTTTTTCAAAAGGTTTGGTATATGGCATCAATAGGATAGTCATGGTGATATAAGGTGACTAAGGTTAGGAAAAACCGTCCTATGATCCGCCAGAGCCGGAGGGATCTACCTAAGGACAATACCAATAGTTTAGAACTAGAAAGTCCTAGGTATGATATAAAAAAGGAGAAAATGAATGAACGGAGAAAGAAGGGGTTGAAGAATTAAAAAGAAAAGTAAAGAAAAGGGTGAAAAGAAATAGCCCTCCATTTATTCAACCTTAGGGCAGACACCGGGTTCAATTCATAATCTACTGGTTGATGAGCATCACCGGTATTGAAGACTAAAGACGACATGGACCCAGTGACGCACTAATAAACCTTCTAAGCCACTCAAGTGTCTCTCAAAAGTCATTTGTTTCATTCACACGGAGAACCCTTCATAATCTATCGACCTCTCATTACGAGAGTGTTGATATTGAAAAGGAGGCAATCTGCTCCACGCCTCCGACGACCAAACAAATGTGCACTAATTGAGTCTAGAGCCATGAGATTCATAAAAGATCTCTTAGGTACACTTAGTATTACTTTACTGTTCTACATTATGGGCAGCAGATGTAAAATTAAGAAAGTATCCTTGGCAGATCTTAGCAATCTGCCGAGAATATTCATGAGAGAAGTCACAATTGTGATTATCAATGATTGAATGGAAATCCTGCCAGAACAACATCAAACAACTCTGACAGCAGGTCACTTCGGTAACTCCTTGTGGGTTACGCAAAGTGTTTGCTCCAAACGGTCTACAGTCGTGGGGTGATCTCCAGCGACTCACTGAATTGTGGGTGCACTTCGGTGTGTCCTTGTTATCCCTTTCGGGTGAATCCGGTTCAGAACGGTCTGGGTTAGGATTTGAGAAAGTCCTCACACTATGCTATTGATGATCTCAAGTCTGAGCCTGTAAGTACCGGTTGGTTCGTGCTGCTGCTGCGGAGGAGCTTGGAGACCTGGAGTTCAACCACCATCAAGACTCCATCATGCTCATATCCCAAAGAGAAGTTCTCACAAAGACTCAGAAATGTCAAAAAGTTCAGAATTGTTAAAGAAAAGTCTAAAGATTCAAGTACTACAACCTTTCTCAAAGTTAAAGATTGAAGAAGTGAGAACAAGTTGAAGAACCAAAGTCAAAAGATATATGAGCATGGTGGAGAAGACGTGAAGACATCAGAAGCAAAGATCGTTGGAGAACGGCAGATTACTACCATATCGTATCACATCACTATCAAGAACAAAGAACAAAGATTTTGAAGACGTCAAAGCCAAAAGAAGCAAAGACGACGTCAAGCAACCTTGATGACCAATACTTAGGGGGAGATTGTTGGGATCACGTTTTGTATTATTCAAGTATTGATCATATTGTATTAAGGTTGCTTAGGCCTTTAGGTTTGTTATTAGGCCCAGCCCGTGTAGAAGGCCCATGGGCTGTGTCGTTTATTTAGTTGTTTTTGTTTTATTAAGTATTGTTAGTGTAATTAGGGCATCAAGCCCTCTACCATGTAAAACTATAAATACCCCTTCCCTCCTTAGGGAAAGGGTTGTTGGTTGATGAAGTTTAATCATTTGGTATTAGTGTGTTTATCATCTCCCATCCTCTCTTTCTCTCTCTAGATCTAGTAGGTAATTAGTGGTTAATTATAGTAGCTTAATTCATAAAAGTATAAAACAACAAGAAGAGAGTTTTTAGAGTGAGAGGGAAAGTGTGTGAATCTGTTGTGTTTTATGTGTTGACTAAGTCAGATTTTTTCCTTTATATATCCAACACAAGTTTTACTTTTTAACAACCTTAGTCCTCTAACTTGTCTTCCTACTAGTTTTAAGTCCAAAGTTAACTCAAAAACTTATAAGTTGACACTTTTAATCCATTAAGTCCAATCTATTATTCTTTGGCATGAAGATGATAAAAGTGACAAGATAAGATGGTCGATGTGCAAAAATATCTCCCCCTCAAAATATGATCAATGTTTGAAATATCATATTTGAAAGATTGAAATCATATTTTGATGAAAATTTACTTTTGCACACCTAAAAATTTTATTTTATTTTATTTTTATTTTTTTTATTTTTTTTTTTTTTAATAATTATGTACAAGATAGTGTGAGAGCTTGACTTGATTAGTTGTTCTTGAGGAAGTTCATCAATTCTTGAGGAGTCAAGCATATCATTCCAATTTGGTGAACCAGTTTCACAAAACGATCATGAGGTAAGGCTTTCATGAAAAGATCCGCCAATTGGTGTTCCGTTCCCACGAAATACAACTCAATGGTACCCTGCTCCACATGCTCCTTGATGAAGTGATATCTGAGAGCGATGTGTTTGGACTTGGAATGTTGCACTGTGTTGCACGAGATAGCGATAGCACTTTTGGAGTCACAGTACATGGGGTTTTTGTTGAATATGTAACCATAATCCATCAGTTGTGATCGCATCCAAATGATTTGAGCATAACAGGTAGACATGGATACATATTCTGATTCCGTGGATGATAGAGACATACAATCTTGCTTCTTTGACTGACAGGACACCAGCTTATCACCTAGGAATTGAACACCACCGGATGTGTTCTTTCTTGTATCAATACATCCCGCATGATCCGCATCTGAAAAAGCAGTTAGTGCAAAACCAGAATCCTTTGGATACCAGAACCCCAAATGAATGGTTCCCTTAATGTATCTAAGGATTCTTTTAACAGCAGATAAATGTCTTTCTGTTGGGTTAGACTGATAGCGTGAACATAGGTATGTGGCAAATACAACATCCGGTCTGCTAGCGGTGAGATACATGAGAGACCCAATTATACTACGATAATTTGTAGGATCATTGGGTTTCCCATGTATGTCAGCATCTAGCTTCGGGGATGAGGAGGACATAGGGGTGTTATAGGTGTCACTAGATGTCATGCCATGCTTTTTTAATATTTCTTGTGCTTATTTAGACTGACTCAAGAATATACCACGGGGTGATTGGTGAACTTGTAATCCTAGGAAAAAGTTTAGTTCACCGATCATGGACATCTCAAAGTTTTGTTTCATAAGTTTTGCAAAAGCATTTGAGTACTTTTTATGGGTAAACCCAAAAATGATGTCATCCACATAAATTTGTACGATGAGAATGTCCTCCCTGTGTTTTTGTATAAACAAAGTCGGGTCCACATATCCTTTAGTAAAATGATTAGCAATAAGGAATGCTGAAAGTTTGTCGTACCAGGCCCTCGGGGCTTGTTTAAGGCCGTAGAGGGCTTTCTTAAGCCTATATACGTGATTAGGATGTTCTGGATCCACGAAGGCGTCAGGTTGTGAGACATACACCTCTTCACGAAGCTGTCCGTTCAAGAATGATGTTTTCACGTCCATTTGATAAACCGTAATGTTCTTATGAGCCGCGTATGCCAGAAACATTCTAACTGCCTCAAGCCTAGCCACTGGTGCAAAAGATTCCTCGAAGTCAATTCCTTCTTCTTGACAAAACCCTTTAGCAACCAACCGAGACTTGTTACGAATAACCGTGCCTTCTGCATCCAGCTTATTTTTCCAAATCCATTTTAAGCCCACAACATAAACTCCATCTGGTTTTTCAACGAGTTCCCAGACTTCCAATCTTTTGAACTGATCCAACTCCTCTTATATTGATTCAATCCAATTGTCGTAAGTCATGGCCTCTTTAATATTTTTCGGTTCAGTTTGACAAACAGTGAGTGCGTAGATGCAGGTGTCACCGTCTGTGTGGAGTTTCTGTCGAGTCATAACAGGGTTATCTGGATTGCCAATCACATTAACTAACGGATGATCCCTTGTCCATTTATGAGTAGATGGGTAGTGTTGAATGTTGTGATTCAGATTTGACGGTTCCATGTTGCTCGAGGAAGATTCTCCTGGTTCCGGAATGGTTAGGGGTGGAGCAAATGGATTGAAAAAGGCATTTCCGTCAAAATCTGGTGGTGTTGGAACTTGGTTAGAAATGGGGGAAGAATCTTCAACTGCTGGTTGTGGTGTTTTATCCATTGATGATGATGGTTCTGGTTGTGGTGCATCGTCAGCAACTACTGTAGAGGTAGATGCTAATGGATCAGGTGCTTGATTTGGGAGTTGTTGAGCAGCGGAACTTGTGGAAGCCTCTGACGCACTGTTAATCAAACTGTCATCAAACATAGGAGCAAACAGATCTTCCAGATCTTTCCTTTTGAAAGGTAATGGTTCAGCTGAAGATTCTGGGAAGTTCAAACGGTTGTGTGCGGGTTCCAAGCGGTCTTGCTCAGAAGCCATTTCAGTGAGTTCATCGAAATTAACGTGTATCGTCTCTTGAATGTCTCCGGTCCGACGATTCCAAATTCTGTATCCCTTGGAGTTCTCACAATAACCAACAAATATCCCTATATCTGCTTTTGCCTTTAATTTACCAAGATCATCTTTATCATTCTTTGGGTAACATAATGCTCCAAAGACATGAAAATAGTTGATATTGGGTTTTCTGCCTTGTATTAGCTCATATGGAGTTTTGTTATGTCTTTTGATGATCATGCCGCGGTTCTGAGTGTAGCAAGCAGTGTTAAAAGCTTCAGCCCAAAGATAATCTGGCAATTAGGCATTGATCAACATAGTTCTAGCTGCTTCCACGAGTGTACAGTTTCGTCGTTCAACTACGCCATTCTGTTTAGGAGTGCGAGCTATAGAATATTGGTGAACAATCCCATGTTTCTTTGTAAATTCCCGAAGGATTTGGTTTTTGAATTCCGTTTCGTTGTCTGTACGAATGATTCTGACGTTGTTGCGAACTTGCACTTGAATCTTTGTGAGAAACGTGATAACTATAGACGAAACTTGATCTTTTGTGCGGAGAAAGTAAACCCATGTCCATCTTGAGTAGTCATCCACTATTACCAGAATATATCTTTTCCCATTTACAGACTGAACCCGCATTGGACCACACAAATCCATATGAAGCAGTTGTAGGACGTGGTCTGTGCTATGTTCTGTTTTTGGTGGAAAGTGAGCTCGGTGACTTTTTCCCTGTTCGCATGCAGAACACAGATGATCCTTGGCATATTTGAATTTTGGTAAACCATCTACCAATTTATTCCTTGCCAGGTCGGTCATGGTTTTGAAATTGAGATGAGACAATCGTTTATGCCATAACCATGCTTTCGTGGGATGAGTCTTGGAGAGTAAACATATAGGAATCGAAGCTGTCATTCCTTCAAAAGAGATGGTGTAAAGACTAGTTCTCCGTTTTCCTTTCATCAGATCATTTCCCTGAAGATCACGAATAAAGCAGGTTTTCTCCCTAAATGCTACTTCTAAGTCTCCATCGCAGAATTGACCAACCGAGAATAAATTGTGACCCAGACCTTCAACATAGTACACACGACTTATTTTGATGTTCCCGTTTACATAGTCGCCATAACCCATGATTGCGGCGAAGTGGTCATTCCTGAACCTGACCGTTCCTTTAAACTTTGCAATGAAGTTTTGGAGAAGTTTGAGATTGCCGGTCATGTGTCAGGAACAGCCGCTATCAACAATCCATAGAACGATTTGAACCACCTGCATTACAATTAGTAGAAACAGATGGAGTAACGGTTGGACCCGTTGGGTTAGAAACACATGATTTATGTATTTTAGGTACCCATTTAAAGTTTGATGTGTTCTCTAGCCAACGTTGCCATTTCCTACTACTTTCTGCTTTCTTCCTAAGGAATATGCTAGGTGTTTTGTTCTTTTTGGGATTTGCTATAGGTGCAACTATGGTCTGCTTTGAAACTTCTAGTGGTGGATTCCCTAAAATTGATTTGGCAACTGTGTTAGGCTTAGGGAGGCCACTAGTTCGTTTCGCTTTTCTCTTCAGCAAAGTTTTAGCAACACATTTTTTATGATTACCAGATAAGATACTAGTATGACAAAACACACAAGAAGCATTAACATCATTCATAACTGTTAAAGATTCAGCATTCATTACATCTTTTGTAGAATTACACTTAACCAAGCTAGATTCTATTTTGGACATAACATGCTTCTTATTCTCACTAGATGCATTGACTTCTACTTCTCCACTCTTAGATGTTCCACTCTTAGGTAGCCAGATACTAGTCTTCTTTGGTCTCTTTGTGGTCTTTGATCTTCTACCCTTAGATGTGTCAACTAATCCTGTGGAAGGTGAAGTAAGAGCATTAGTGATTGTCTTTGATGATTCATTCTTAGATGCACTGTCTACTTTTTGCATCCTTGGTACAATCTTATGAACTTTGGTTTTGCCTGTTTCTAAAACTTTGAGTTTCTTACTCAAATCAACAATGATGTGTCGTAACTCTTGATTTTGTGAATCCAAACGTCTGTTGAGGTAAACTGTTTTGTTTCTGTTTTGAATAATCTCATCGATTTCTTTTTCGTACTCAAACATTTTATGTCGTAAAACATCGATTTCACTTAAGTCTTGACCTTTTGGGTCATGACTGTTTTGAAAAGACGAAGACATTTTTTGATTTTGGAGTTTAATTTGAAATTTGGCACTTTGGCTTTGACACCAGTCAAGCCTTTTCTGAAGTTTGAAAACTTTAGTTTCCACATCATTGTTAATTTGAGAGAGATTCTCATTTTCTTTCACTAGATTCTCCATTTCTATTTGCAACATCTCTTTATCAATAGCATGATTTTTCATAAGACACTCATTACTAGATTCATAAAGTGCATTCATCAACACAGAAACAACGTCACAACTAAGAACATTTTGCAAGAGTCGATCAACTTCATTTTTCAAATATTGTTTGTGAAGATTTTGTTTATGAATAATGACGTCTTTTGCTTTGAAAATGTCCATCATAGATACCATTTATGTCTGTAAATCCTCTTCCCATTGAGTTGCACATTTTTTCAGATGATTGACGTGAGGTAAAATTTTGTTTTGAAGAACATCTCGCTTTTCTTTCTCCATAGGAGAGAAAAAAGCGGAGACGGTGATTTTTGAGTTAAACTCAATTTCATTTTCTAAAAATTTGATGTCCTCCATAAACGTCTCAAAATATTTAAGAGTTTTAAAAGCTGTAGGCATTTCTGGATTAACATCTTCCTTTGTCAAAAAATCTGAGATTTGTGCAGCTGTTTGGGAAACAGAATTTTCTGAGGAAGAGGTATTCATGTAGGTTTGTAACAACGTTTGTTCTGGTTTATTGATGCGTGGTTTTGCAACCTTACAACAGGTTTTACCTCTCGAGGGATCTCAAGAGGCTTACAACCCCACCAGGCAGTGTACCTGACCGATGTAGTATAGTGTAGTGGTAAGTACGGGGGATTGATCGTTCTCCACAGGGAATAGTGTTCGTTAGGTATGAAAAACTACTCTAATAGGTCTAAGGGTGAGAGAAGATTCTTTTTGTGTTTTTATAATTTTATGAAAGCAAGTAAAATCTCGGGTTTGAAAGAGTGGACGGAATTAGTTGCTAGTCAACTAACCCAAGTTACTACGAATGCAAATAAAATAAAATAACAGAAAATGAAAAGGTGGTAAAACTTATGTAGAGAGAAATGTGTTTACTTATATTTCCTTACTCCCTAACTATCTTTTACCGGTTGATTAGTGTGTATTAGTTGCGTGGATGACGGGTGTATTCTTTAATACCATTCGTGGGGTGGCGTACGTACTTCCCCAACTCTACAAGCTCCTACTTCACTCCTATGTCGAGCCGGCTAGGAAGCTCCTAACATGGGATCACTAGAATTCGCTTGTGCATTAAATACAACCATAAAAACCTTTAGTACGCATTGGTTCATGTTTCTTAAGACGTTCAAGCAAGTTACCGAATAGGAAGTTAGCCAGTTTTCTTAAGCCTAACATAGATGAACAATCATCCAATACAACTAATAACACACTAATAACCAATAATACAATAGCTAGGTTTCATTAGATCTAAGCAAACACAAGATAAATCTAGCCTAGCATGTTAAACAAAAGACAAGAACAAGATAGAATCAAACAACACATAGACATATTGAATGATTAATTGATAACTTATCTTCAATGTAACATGGAAGATCTCAAGGCAAAAAGCCTTGAAAAAGCTGCCAAATTCGTCTTAGGGCTTTCACACACAAAGTTCCTCAATAAGTTCCACACTAATGACAAAAAATTGCAAAACTATATATAGACTTTCAGATCTGACGGCGTCACGTTATGGAGTGTGACGCCGTCACCTCGCCGCTTTTAGGGTTCCCGGATGGCCTTCTTGATGCCGTCCCTCTTTAGCTCTCCAAAATCCGTTCTGGCTTATCAAGGCTTGACGCCGTCAGATTGAAGCGTGACGCCGTCCCTCTTTAAATTAAGCCGTGACGACCTTGATCATATTAAAGCGTGACGCCGTCAGAATTCCCATGCAAATTTCACTGGCTTATCATGAGTAAATTTCACATCCACCTTTTCTTGCCAAGCCATGACGCCGTCCATGGATAATCCTGACGCCGTCAAAGGTAACTTTTAGCATGATTTTGAGACTTTGTCGTTTTCTTCACTTTTATGCTCCAAAAACGTCCAAAATGCTTCCTTTTCCAGATTTCTTCTCAAAAGTACCTAAAATGACAAAAGGAACGATTTAGGGCAATATTTGATCAAATAAATACGATTTAGGGCTTAAATGACCCCTTAAAAGCGGTACACTTTTCGCTTCATCAAATACCCTTACACTTGAGATTTGCTTGTCGTCAAGCAAATGCGCTTTTATTCTAATCAAAATACAAGTTAGGGGTCATTTAATGCTAACATAAAAGTAATTACAACAAATATTCGTTCCACTTTAATCATAATAAGCACGGTGATTACAAACTAGCACCTCACAAGTAGTGTTTAGATACTCACATCTCTCAAGTGTCATCAAAATAAATCTCATAAATGAAAACGGATAATATCTCTCACTACCTGTCATAGCAAATAGATTACCACAGGCTTGGGAAAGGATCGAAAATCTCCTTCACTAGGCGTAAGTACCTAAGATAAACTATCAAAGAGGGCTTTTAAACGGGTTATAACATTAGGTGTAGGGAAAAGGAAAACACGGTTTTGTTGGATAAAGGATATTTTACTGGTGGCGAGTTAAAGATCTTGATTAATTACATGTACTATAAAATGTTGCTAAGCCAAGACTCGACTCAATCTTAACCTAAAAACAAAAATAACAAAAACATAAAATAAACATAAAATGAAACGGGATGGTAGTCCGTATGTTTTTTCTATTTTTCTTTTTCTCATTTTTTTTTTCTTTTTTGTATTTTTCTTGATTTTTCGATTTTTTTTTTTTCATACAGTCTTGCCCTACCATCCAAAATAATACATCATAGGGGCATTGCATTCCCCTTACACTTGAACTTTTACATAACTTTACAAATAACTATTCTAATGACTCGAATTAAGATAATTGAAAAACTTGGAGTACTTTTAAAATATTTAGCACATATGGGGGTAATAAATGATGTTCTTCCCCAATACTCCATTACACTAGTACTTTACCCATGAGTCCCAATCTTCCCAAAACAATATGTACAAAGATATGACTTGACTTAGCAACCATGTAATCAACTAGATAATTAACTTGGGTTTAAACAAATGTTGTAACAATAATGCACTAAAGATAAGTGCATACAAGGTAGGCTAAGGCGATTTGGGTGTACATTTAAGTGGGGTGTAACAAATTCTTCCTTTAAGTAAAATGCTTAAAGGTCGAAACGAAAAGATAGGCTCTGAGGGGTGTACTAGGGGTATCGTGTACTAAAAATGAGTACAACGCAAAGGGTGTGGGAGAATTACTTGACCAATGTAGCCAACGTAATTATAACAAAAACACAGGTGTAAAACAATGGGTTAATCCTAATGCCTCTTATCATGTAGTAAATCTAACTACACGAATGTAGTCTCACTTGTGGCCTCGGAATGGTCCTAACGCAAGTTCTAGAATCTAAGTGGTACCGGTACACACATCATAGCATAAATGCTTTTCCTACCAATTCTAGGGGCGAACCTCACATATTTGGGGGTGGAAAATTTTTTAGTGGTACGGTTTTGTGCTAGTCATATAACTCCTATCCATGAGACGCTCATTAAGACCAAAGTTTCACTCCTATATGTTGTAAAAAATTTTAAATTTGGCACTAAAATTGCCTTAACAGGTATCTCTCTCAGTTTTATTACACATCTACCATTAAACAAACTAAAATCAAGCGTAATTGTATTCTCTAAAGTATCGTACTTTTACCCCCCCCTTACACTTAAGATGAACATTGTCCCCAATGTTCAAATAACAAGATGTAAAAGTGAAAAGGTAAAAGAATGAAATCAAATACTCCCCTGATTCGTTCGGTGGATAATGAAGTAACATGGTTAGATCTTCTTCCAAAGTAATGTTGAAGCTCCATGACTAATGCATCGCCAAAAGCTTGATCCAAAACATTTCCTTGTCCAAAATAACCTGTTAAACCTGAGAAAACAAACACGAAAACCTGCATAACATCGGCGGGATAAACTCTATATATAAGGATATAATGCTTGTGGAATGATAATTTTGCAGATTCCTGGAGATTATAAGTTAGAGATTTAATAAAAACTTTTTATGAAAACAAAACTTTCAAAAATTTTCAGAAAATTAAACCTGACGCCGTCAGGTTGTAACTCCTGACGCCGTCAGATATGATCTGACAGAATTCTCATGTTACGTTTCCGGAAAATTTTTGGAAAAACCTATACCTTACTTCCTGGAATTCCTGCAAAACATCATTATGACTCGATACAAGCATTTGACTCAAACAAATACTAATATGCATGTTAATTTATTATTATTATGATTCATGTTCATTTGTGTTCTAATAAACCGATTTAGATTTCCCTTACACTTAACTTTTGCAAAATACCTTTATATGTAGTTAAGACGAAGTTAAAAACAAGATAAAGCATTTTCACAATTAGTTTTTGAACATGAATCAATAAGAATAAAAATTAAACATACATACGGAAATAAATAAAAACAAACAAACAAACAAATAAACACACAAAGCAAATAAAGCTTGGGTTGCCTCCCAATAAGCGCTTGTTTTTGTTCGAGTCACGAGCCTGACTCTACCCTTATTTAACGGATAAAGGAGAGGTTTTTCCTACACTTAGGATTAAGTGCGGGTGATAGTAGCGATACACACCATCTTGGTGGAAGTATTCCGCGTGAGGAAAGAGTGGTGGATGAATTATATACTCAAAGGGGTGTGCTCCTTTCATCATAACCTTACCTAGTTCACTTTGGTCAATGGGTGAATTAAAGTTTTCTCCTAAAAAGGGATCATCTTCTATCAACTTCGAGAGATTCCTAGTTGGGAATCCATCTTGACCTAATAAACCTGGTTTAAACCCATAATGTTTCTTGTGATCAATCATGAATGGGTGATGTAAGTATGTAAGGTCATGGTTCACTCCTATATTAGCTTCCACTCCACATGGCCTAGAGTCTACTACCTTAATCTTAACATTACCCGAACTACATGGTTTGATGGGTGGATCGGGACCTTTTTTAATTCCTAAATTCACATCTAAAGATAGAAGATTAGGTAACGGTTTTGGTTGAGGCTCCGGTTCATCAAAACTAGGAACTTCCATAGAACTAAAAGAAAGGTTATGACTACAAGTATTCAAACCTATTTCTTCTAGTTGTGTTTGGTCCAAGGGCTCTACCTCTATTGGGGTTCCTATAGTCTCTTCTACTTTTTCCGGGTAAGTCACGGGCGGTGTGTGTGCCTCAAATGATGGTAGGACTTGTGGGGTACTTGGTGGTCTTAGATTTTCTACTCTATCGTCCATCTTATCAAGATCACCTAAGTGTTCATCTTGTACTATGGTGGTGCCTAACCATGACATGCAGTTAGGTGGCTCAACTTTAACCATCTCAGAATCTTGGTTTGACTCTAAGTCCATGTCCTTAGAAACTAGGTCTTTTTGCTCATACGAATCCATCAATTCGTTCCACTTATGGGTCATGGTTAGGAAGCTCTCCTCAAAATTCATCCAAAGGGTCTTACTAAAAGGAATTGATCCAGATAATGATTGTCTAAGAGAAGTATCACATGCATAGAATTCATTAAACCCATCTAACCTTACCCCCAACTTCATTTGGATATCACAAAGATCACGAAACAATTCATAGGAATGATAGGAAACAAATCTCTTGGTGAAGTATAATTGTTCATCTATTGTCAATGATCTAAATGGAATTTCATCCGCCATAATGACAAATGAAAATGGTTTTACAAACAAAGGGTACAAAGAAAAAGATAGACTACAAGAAATCCTAGAAAAATAAAATAAAAATCTCACTAGAATGGAATCTAGTGAGTAGACCTAATAAAATAAAAATCTCAACCTAAACAATAACTATTCCCCGGGCTGCGGCGCCAAAAACTTGATGCGTGGTTTTGCGACCTTACAACAGGTTTTACCTCTCGAGGGATCTCAAGAGGCTTACAACCCCACCAGGCAGTGTACCTGACCGATGTAGTATAGTGTAGTGGTAAGTACGGGGGATTGATCGTTCTCCACAGGGAATAGTGTTCGTTAGGTATGAAAAACTACTCTAATAGGTCTAAGGGTGAGAGAAGATTCTTTTTGTGTTTTTATAATTTTATGAAAGCAAGTAAAATCTCGGGTTTGAAAGAGTGGGCGGAATTAGTTGTTGTCAACTAACCCAAGTTACTACGAATGCAAATAAAATAAAATAACAGAAAATGAAAAGGTGGTAAAACTTATGTAGAGAGAAATGTGTTTACTTAGATTTCCTTACTCCCTAACTATCTTTTACCGGTTGATTAGTGTGTATTAGTTGCGTGGATGACGGGTGTATTCCTTAATACCATTCGTGGGGTGGCGTACGTACTTCCCCAACTCTACAAGCTCCTACTTCTCTCCTATGTCGAGCCGGCTAGGAAGCTCCTAACATGGGATCACTAGAATTCGCTTGTGCATTAAATACAACCATAAAAACCTTTAGTACGCATTGGTTCATGTTTCTTAAGACGTTCAAGCAAGTTACCGAATAGGAAGTTAGCCAGTTTTCTTAAGCCTAACATAGATGAACAATCATCCAATACAACTAATAACACACTAATAACCAATAATCAATAGCTAGGTTTCATTAGATCTAAGCAAACACAAGATAAATCTAGCCTAGCATGTTAAACAAAAGACAAGAACAAGATAGAATCAAACAACACATAGACATATTGAATGATTAATTGATAACTTATCTTCAATGTAACATGGAAGATCTCAAGGCAAAAAGCCTTGAAAAAGCTGCCAAATTCGTCTTAGGGCTTTCACACACAAAGTTCCTCAATAAGTTCCACACTAATGACAAAAAATTGCAAAACTATATATAGACTTTCAGATCTGACGGCGTCACGTTATGGTGTGTGACGCCGTCACCTCGCCGCTTTTAGGGTTCCCGGATGGCCTTCTTGACGCCGTCCCTCTTTAGCTCTCCAAAATCCGTTCTGGCTTATCAAGGCTTGACGCCGTCAGATTGAAGCGTGACGCCGTCCCTCTCTAAATTAAGCCGTGACGACCTTGATCATATTAAAGCGTGACGCCGTCAGAATTCCCATGCAAATTTCACTGGCTTATCATGAGTAAATTTCACATCCACCTTTTCTTGCCAAGCCATGACGCCGTCCAGGGATAATCCTGACGCCGTCAAAGGTAACTTTTAGCATGATTTTGAGACTTTGTCGTTTTCTTCACTTTTATGCTCCAAAAATGTCCAAAATGCTTCCTTTTCCAGATTTCTTCTCAAAAGTACCTAAAATGACAAAAGGAACGATTTAGGGCAATATTTGATCAAATAAATACGATTTAGGGCTTAAATGACCCCTTAAAAGCGGTACACTTTTCGCTTCTTCATTTATCTTTTGGTGGCACAAATGATTTGCTTATATGAGGTCTTGCGTTGTAATCATAATCCTGTTTTGAAAAATCTCTTGCTTTTGAAGGATCTCCGATTGAAAGATTTCTTTTTGATCGACTCTCAAACTTGTTTGGACGTTCAAGATCATCAATTTCCTCATCATTACCATATATATCATCTTGCTCAAAAGTGTCATCAAACAATAATTCTGCATTGTATATCTTGGGATTTTTACTGAGTGCTTTTGAGAGACCACGTGGGTAATCACTACCAAGGGCAAATCCGTGTCCTTTCGGATTTGGTTTTACCGTTAGTTGTTGCATTTGAGTGATGGATTCACCATTTTTATACACAATTTTTTGAAATTCTTTAATTTGTGCTTCCAAGGTGACGATATCCGCAAGATATGAATCAACACGTTTGCTGCTGGCTTGCTTTTCCTCAAGAAGTTGATTTTGAGAAGTTGAAAGCTCAGATTGAGTTTTTAACAGCTCAGAATTTAAGGAATCAATTTGTTTTTTGAATTCAAATTGATCCTTTTCTTTTTGAGAGAGAAGCTGAGCCTTAGAATCGGTTAATTCACGTACTTGGTTTTGCAAATCTTGAACTTTGACATATTCTTTTTGGAAAGCGATTTCAAAAGATTGTTCATGTTTTTCTTGTTTTTGGTATCCAGAAAGTTGTTGTTTATAGCACTCATTGTCCCGAGATAGTACTACAATTTTGGCTTTTAAGGTCTGATTAAGTTCATTGCACTTCTCTATTCGTGATTGGGTGGACATTACCAAGGCCTGAAGCTCCGAATCTTGATTAGTCAAATGCTCATTTTGTTCAATCTAATTATGATTGTCATCTTCTATTAGATCATCAAATGAGACAACTGTTCTATCATCATCAAATGATATATCAGTGTAGATTTGATTATCTAAAGAAGATGATAATGGTAAATCATTTTGAACAGAATTTTCACTTGAGGATGAAGATGCGGAAGGTGAAGCAATCTCATGTAGTAAACATTGTGGATCATGTACCTGAGAAAGACCGTCAGTATCGTAGACCGGGCCTGTCTCGGACATATTCATTTCCTGCATATTTGCCATGAGCATTACAGCTGCGTTTGCCTCAAGATATTCCATATCATCATCTGACTCTGCATTTGCCATGAAGCTTTTTTCTTTCACATTCATTAAGCTTGCTTTCTCATCCTTAAGTGTCATCAAGAGAGCTTCTTTGTGATATGCACTGCCCATAGTACGAGGCTTTGGACATGCAGTAGCCATATGACCATTCCCTCCACAGTTGTAGCATGTGATTGAAGTATTTGCAATGCCTTTTGATTCCTTTCCATTCAATTGATTCCTGTTCTGATCTGCCCCCATATAATTCCTATTACCCCCAGACTGAAACCTTTGTTCTCCAGCTTGAAACCTTTGTGACCCATATCCTCCTCTGTTCCCTGAACCAAACCTTCCTGATGATCTGTTCTGAATTTCTACCCGACCATCATTAACAACTGCCTGATTCCTTGTGTTTGAAGATGAGCGAAGGCGGTTGTTTGATTTGTTTGTGAATTTTCCAAATGCTTTGGCAATCAACCCAAATGCTTCATTGAGGGAATTGAAAGCTTCTTCTTCTTCATCATATTCACTGTTTGTGTAAAAATTGGAGTCAGTGTTGTTATAGGTTACCATTTGGTTGCCTGATTGTTGAGATGGTGCTTCATATGGGACAATTTGGTTTTGAGGTTGAAAGCTTGGTTGATAAGATGAGTTTCCAAATTCCTGAGAAGGTAGAGAGAAGTTTGGTTGAGCCATTAGAGCAAGCGAGTTAGGTTGTGGTGCTGCTAAGAAACCTCCTCGTGCTGCCACTTCTTTGTCCACCTCAGATTGATGTTGTTTGAGAAAATCATAAATCAATCCATATTTGATATCACCAATCTTCTTTGATTGCCTAACAAATGTTGCATATTTCTGCCATTCAGGACCTAGGCATCCCAGAAATTTGGAGTTGATTGCAATCCTTGGAAACTTCATGTCATGACGATCAAGGTCATTAACAACATTGGTGAAGCGGTGGTAGTATGATTCGATTGTTTCCCCTGGTTCCATAACAAAATTGTTGAATTCCATGTACAATTTAGATTCAAGGTCTTCCTGATTGAGCTCTGTTCCTTCCATCAGAAGATGCACATGCTCCCACATGTCCTTTGCAGTCTTCTGAGCATCAACACTTCGATAGATGGGATTTGGAATTCCCTGAAGGATGAATGCCATTGCCATTCCATTTGCTTCTTGTTGTAAGGCTTGTTCGGTTTTATAGCTAGAAACAGCAACGGGAGTGGATGTTTCTTCTCTTTCAGGAGTTGCTGGAACAACAATTACTGGTTCGGGAAAGGGCCCCACAGTGATGACATGCTTCAAATACGGTCCATGGGGTTTGCGGAGTTCAATGAATCGGAGAAACCTACTTGCCCACTGCACATAGTTTCCAGGTGTTAACATGGGTGGAGTATCTTGATTTCCAGCCTCATGACGAGATTGCTGACTGCTTATAGCTTCACACATCTTATGAAACCAGTGAGGTTCTCTGGACATTGAAGGATTGTTCTGAAGGATTGTTCTGAAGGTAATTTTGTTGCATTATTTGTTGTGGAGATAGTTGTGGTGGAGGAATGAATTGATGTTGTTGCACAAATGCATGATGTTGTGGATATTGTTGAGGAAATTGTTGTTGTTGTTGAGGATATTGCTGATGAAGCGAAAAGTGTACCGCTTTTAAGGGGTCATTTAAGCCCTAAATCGTATTTATTTGATCAAATATTGCCCTAAATCGTTCCTTTTGTCATTTTAGGTACTTTTGAGAAGAAATCTGGAAAAGGAAGCATTTTGGACGTTTTTGGAGCATAAAAGTGAAGAAAACGACAAAGTCTTAAAATTATGCTGGAAGTTACCTTTGACGGCGTCAGGATTATCCCCAGACGGCGTCATGGCTTGGCAAAAGTGGTGGATGTGAAAATTACTCATGATAAGCCAGTGAAATTTGCATGGGAATTCTGACGGCGTCACCCTTTGGAGTGATCAAGGTCGTCACGGCTTAATTTAAAGAGGGACGGCGTCACGCTTCATTCTGACGGCGTCAAGCCGTGATAAGCCAGAACGTATTTTGGAAAGCTAAAGAGGGACGGCGTCAAGAAGGCCATCCGGGAACCCTAAAAGCGGCGAGGTGACGGCGTCACACTCCATAACGTGACGCCGTCAGATCTGAAAGTCTATATATAGTTTTGTAATTTTTTGTCATTAGTGTGGAACTTATTGGGGAACTTTGTGTGTGAAAACCCTAAGACGATTTTAGCAGCTTTTTCAAGGCTTTTTGCCTTGAGATCTTCCATGTTACATTGAAGATAAGTTATCAATTAATCATTCAATATGTCTATGTGTTGTTTGATTCTATCTTGTTCTTGTCTTTTGTTTAACATGCTAGGCTAGATTTATCTTGTGTTTGCTTAGATCTAATGAAACCTAGCTATTGATTATTGGTTATTAGTGTGTTATTAGTTGTATTGGATGATTGTTTATCTATGTTAGGCTTAAGAAAACTGGCTAACTTCCTATTCGGTAACTTGCTTGAACGTCTTAAGAAACATGAACCAATGCGTACTAAAGGTTTTTATGGTTGTATTTAATGCATGAGCGAATTCTAGTGATCCCATGTTAGTAGCTTCCTAGCCGGCTCGACATAGGAGTGAAGTAGGAGTTCATAGAGTTGGGGAAGTACGTACGCCACCCCACGATTGGTATTAAGGAATACACCCGTCATCCACGCAACTAATACACACTAATCAACCGGTAAAAGATAGTTAGGGAGTAAGGAAATCTAAGTAAACACATCTCTCTCCACATAAGTTTTACCACCTTTTCATTTTCAGTTATTTTATTTTATTTGCATTTGTAGTTATTTGGGTTAGTTGACTAGCAACTAATTCCGCCCACTCCTTCAAACCTGAGATTTTACTTGCTTTCATAAAATTATAAAAACATAAAAAGAATCTTCTCTCACCCTTAGACCTATTAGAGTAGTTTTTCATACCTAACGAACACTATTCCCTGTGGAGAACGATCAATCCCCCGTACTTACCACTACACTATACTACATCGGTCAGGTACACTGCCTGGTGGGGTTGTAAGCCTCTTGAGATCCCTCGAGAGGTAAAACCTGTTGTAAGGTTGCAAAACCACGCATCAAGTTTTTGGCGCCGCTACCGGGGAATAGTTACTGTTTAGGTTGAATTTTTATTTTATAGGTCTACTCACTAGATTCCTTTCTAGTGAGATTTTTATTTTCTTTTTCTAGGTTTTCTTTAGTCTATCTTTTTTTTTCTTCGTTTCTTTGTTCGTAACCATTACCATCCGACATCATTGAAGGTGGTAATATCCTTGATCCCAACAACCCACCACAACAACCACCACCTCCTAGAGCCCGTACTTTAGGAGAGTACTCACGTCCTAGCCACCATGGCTATCGAAACACCATTGAGCTCACTCAAGGAGCCAATGTCACTCCCTTGCGATCCGACACCATCCGGTTGGTGCAAAGCGGATGCGCATTCCATGGACTTCGTTCTGAAGATCCTAATCAACATCTCAAGGACTTTCTCAAAATCGTTGATTCTATAGACCTTGATGTTGCCACTCGAGAGACGACCCGACTGCGTCTCTTTCAATTCTCTTTGCGGGACCAAGCTAGTCAGTGGCTAGAACGTCAACCCGCAGGATCCATCACCTCTTGGGATGATCTCACCACTCGTTTCCTTGCTCAGTTTTTCCCACCGGGAAGAACTACCAAGCTAAGGAATGATATCTTGATGTTCCAACAACGTCAAGGCGAAACCCTCTACGAGGCATGGACTCGATTCAAGGACTTACTCCAAAAAGTCCCTCACCATGGCATAGAACTTTGGCTCCAAGTCCAAATCTTCTATGACCATATCAATCTCTACACGAGGCAAACCATTGACCAATCGGCCGGTGGTAAGCTACGTGATCTAAGTGCGGAACAATCATGGGCTCTCCTAGAAGATCTTGCTCTTTATGACAATGAAAGTTGGAGTGATCCTCGTGATTTGAATAAAACGGTCAAGGCAATATCTTTGCCTTCGAACAATTCAAGCACTTCCGACCGTAGGATCATAGAACTTGAAGACCAAGTCAAGTTTCTCATGAAATCCTACGAGGCTCCTAAACCTTCAAGCCAAGTGAACAAAATCACTTCTTCATGTGAATTATGTAGTGGTCCCCACGACACTCGTGATTGCATGGAACTCCCCGAACAAGCTTTTGCGGACTACGCATCCTCGCGTACCGACGGAGCGGGAGATAAGTGGTACACTTTCAAACCTGAGCCAAACCCCTATGGTGATACATACAATCCCTCATGGAAAAATCACCCGAACCTTAGGTGGAAACAAAACCAAAACGCACAACAAACCAATTCTTCCAACCCACCTAATCGTTTCCAATCAAGCGGTTCCAACTCGAACCGTACTTTCAACAACAATCCTTCCGGCAATGGTAGTACCAATAACTTTGAAGGATTGATGTCCCAATTTATGGCATCTCAAGAAGCTCGTTTAGCCAAGTTTGAAGCCGATTTCAAACAAAAACAAAGCGAGATGACCAATAAGATTGACACTTTTTTGAAAGCCCTCAATGACCGAGAAATGGGAGCACTCCCTAGCAACACGGTCAAGAACCCGAAACTAAACGTCAACGCCATTTCGTCGGTTTCGTCTCCTAGTTCTTGTCCACAATATTATTCGGTCAATTCCATGAGCACGTGTTTCAAACAAACCTAAGTTGTAGTTGAAACACCTCCCACTCAAAACCTTGACGAAGAATTCAAGGAGCTCCAACTTGAAAGTCCGGTTATTGATGTGTTGGATGAGAAGAAGCTCAAGTTAGGCGAAAAAGGGACCGCCTTTGTTCAAAACAAGCTACCTAAGAAGTTAGATGATCCGGGCTTATTTGTTCTACCTTGCAAGATCGGTAATTCGGAGGCTTATGACACATTAGCCGATCTTGGATCAAGCCTTAACCTACTTCCGTTACCTCTCTACACCTCTCTAAAACTAGGAAAACTTGAAGAAACCGAGGTGATAATAGGTTTAGCGGATGGGAGTGTTGCTTACCCGGTTGGAGTAGTCAAGGACGTGTTAGTACACATAGGAAAACTAACCATTTTAGCCGATTTCCACGTCCTTGATATGGTTAGCGACCCTACATGCCCCTTGTTGATAGGTAGAGGATTTTTGGCGACCGCTAGTGCTATGATTGATTGTAAGGAATCTAAGATAGGGGTAGGAGAAGGTGATACTTGGTCAGTCTATGATGTTAAGAAACATGCCTATGATACTAGTGAGGAACCGACACCCCATTGGTTAGAATCAAATAGGAGACCATCTAGATATGGACCTTGGATTGATAGAGACTTCATAGGACCCCAACGCCCATTTTACCTAGAAGAGGACTTTGTGAACCGAACACATACGGTAGAGCAACTCTTAGCTAGGGACACCGAATTGGATCCATTTGAAGACTCTCTAGTTTTTAGGAAGATGATTGATTTCCTAGGAGTTTTGCCAATTAACCTAGGAATGAATAAGTGGACTTGTGAGGAAGATGATCATAAGTGGAATCGGGACAAACCACCCAAAGATGGAGATGGGTCATGGCATATTAAGATGACATTGTATGACCCGGATGGAGAGAAGTTTGAAAAGATATATTGTACTAAGCGGACCAATAGGAAACTTCAATCCAAGCTTAACCCTAAATACGTCCTCGATGACGAGCTCACTTACATAGGGTAGAGTGACTTTGAGTCTAGCTACAAGACTCGTTAATAAAGAAAAACGCTTCTTGGGAGGCAACCCAAGTTTTATTTGCTTTGTGTGTTTATTTGTTTGTTTGTTTGCTTTTATTTATTTCCGTATGTGTGTTTAATTTTTATTCTTATTGATTCATGTTCAAAAGTAATTTGTGAAAATGCTTTATTTTGTTTTTAACTTCGTCTTAACTACATATAAAGGTATTTTGCAAAAGTTAAGTGTAAGGGAAATCTAAATCGGTTTATTAGAACACAAATGAACATGAATCGTAATAATAATAAATTAACATACATATTAGTATTTGTTTGAGTCAAATGCTTGTATCGAGTCATAATGATGTTTTGCAGGAATTCCAGGAAGTAAGGTATAGGTTTTTCCAAAAAATTTTCGGAAACGTAACATGAGAATTCTGTCAGATCATTTCTGACGGCGTCAGGATCTACAACCTGACGGCGTCAGGTTTAATTTTATGGAAATTTTAGAAAGTTTTGTTTTCATAAAATTTTTTTATTAAATCTCTAACTTATAATCTCCAGGAATCTGCAAAATTATTATTCCACAAGCATTATATCCTTATATATAGAGTTTATCCCGCCGATGTTATGCAGGTTTTCGTGTTTGTTTTCTCAGGTTTAACAGGTTATTTTGGACAAGGAAATGTTTTGGATCAAGCTTTTGGCGATGCATTAGTCATGGAGCTTCAACATTACTTTGGAAGAAGATCTAACCATGTTACTTCATTATCCACCGAACGAATCAGGGGAGTATTTGATTTCATTCTTTTACTTTTTTCTTTTACATCTTGTTATTTGAACATTGGGGACAATGTTCATCTTAAGTGTAAGTGGGGGGTGGGGGTAAAAGTACGATTAGAGAATGCTATTACGCTTGATTTTTGTTTGTTTAATAGTAGATGTGTAATAAAACTGAGATAAATACCTGTTAGGGCAATTTTAGTGCCAAATTTAAAATTTTTTACAACATATAGGAGTGAAACTTTGATCTTAATGAGCGTCTCATGGATAGGAGTTATATGACTAGCACAAAAACCGTTCCACTAAAAAAATTTCCACCCCCAAATATGTGAGGTTCGCCCCTAGAATTGGTAGGAAAAGCATTTATGCCATGATGTGTGTACCGGTAGCACTTAGATTCTAGAACTTGCGTTATGACCATTCTATAACACCCCCAAAAATCATGTTTTACAGCGGAAGACTTGTTTTACAGCGGAAGACTTAATTGGGTGTTATTTGTGGATCGAAGTTGTAATCATAGAAAACATCAAAATAATTTAAAGATGTTTTTAAACAATGTTTTCATTTGATATAATCAGAGTTTAACAAATTTAGGTCCCAAAAGTTTTAAACAGGACAAGAGTCCAAAAGGTTCATAATTTAGACACAATATAAGTTTTTGAGTTCCATCGAATGTGAAATAACACGTGTCCATCCATCCATGTCCTTGCATGCCCATCCAAACATTTAACACTTTGCGAACCTGAGATAAACATGCTAAAAAGTCAACACAAAGGTTGAGTGAAATCCATAGAGTTTAATAAATAATAAGTTGAATACAAGTACTTTTCATCAGGTGACAAGTAACAAATACAAGTCGTGTAATATGATTATAGCATCGAGCTCATGACCCCGAAACTTAACTGAAATAAATTATGCCCTAAAGAGGTAAGTTTGCCAATTTACCAAGATATTCTCAATATTATGCTACCCGTTAGACCAATGAGCGCTACTCATCCGGACAGGCTCGTCAAACCAAATATGCATATTCATAATATTAGCGCTTCCCATGGAATTAACGGTTCATGATGTTAGGGACTTTAATGGCAAGATATAACTCAATAACTATAATCATGTATCGGGTCCAGCATACCAAAAACTACTTGTATTCAGTTTGTAAAACTAGCATGTATCTCCCCCAATGGGTTTATAAACAGTTTAAGAATTAAAGTGGGGCTATGAACTCACCGATAGCAAAATGAACGATCAAAGTGAAGTAGCGAAGAATAAACCGCAAGAATCTTACGAGCAACCTAGAATATATACGCGTGTCTTAGCTTCTAAGAATAATGATACAATCATTACTATATGCTATATAAGTTAAATCTCAATTATGCTTGGTACATAAAGTTCAAATAAGTATCAAGATTTAATTTGGCATTTAAAAATGATTTACAAATATAAAATGTTTTCTTACAATATTTCAAGTTTTATGTCTATTTTTATCCTTAAGTCCAAAATAAGTATTAAGGGTCCAATTTAAGTCTAAGGGTTCACTTTAGTCAAAGGGTTCAATTTTAGTCAAAAAGTTCAAATTAAGTCTAAAGGTTCAAATTATATTAAATGGTTCAACAATATACTTAAGGGTCCAATTTTTATAAAGTGTAAACATTTTTATACTTTTATCCTAATGCTGATGGAAATTTTAATAACTTGTTCACTTTCAAAAATCCGTTACTTGCAACCCGTAAGTCGAAAAATTAAGTTCTTTATATCCCCAGAAAGGTATTCATCTGTACTAACAAGTTTTGTGGGTCCCACTAAGTCAAAAGTTACAATACAGTAGCAAAGTTACCCATTTACCCCTATTATTCACTTCAGAAGTTTCTAATATTACAACAGTCCCGCGAAAAGTGCGATATCTAGAGTTCTACAAGTCCAATCGACCCCATTCTTTTGGCCACATTTAAGTTAAGATGTTCTCTAAAACTTTCATGTTTTGACTAACAGTGGGTTATTCACAAAAAAAATGACTTTTATATGTTTCAAATCTGTTACTCAGGATGTAACATGTTTCACCAAAATATTTCTAGTTTAATCATCGTAATGAGTTATTCAATGAAATTCCCGTCAAAATGACCGCAAGACATAGATCTAAAACCCCATTTTTTTATTTTATGACCAATGTTTACTGATTAGTACAGTTTATTCCATCTTTGCCCCTGATTCAGAATCACAGTTTGCATGTCTAGTCCTTTAGTGTTTTCTTGTAATTTTTAGTATGTGCCAAGCATATTCAAGCATCAAGAACTTATATAACATACAAAATACATAAATTACATGAAAATACAGTAGAGATACAAAAAAAAATGTGAGTGTTGGTTCCTTACAAAAGATGAAGAACAAGATGACAACAAGAAAAACCAAGGAAACCCAAGAAACTAAGAACACCAAAGGAGATAACCCTAGCTTCCAAGACCACCAAGAATACTTTAAAACATCTTGAAACCTTGAAATCACAGCCATGGAGTCATCTTGAAAGTCTTTTAAAAACACCTTTGAAACAAGTCTTGAAGAGGAAAAAGAAACAAGAAGCAACCTAGCACCAAAGGGCCTTCATTCTTGCATCAACTTCCATAGAATTAACACCAAAAATGGTGTGTTTGTGGTTGGATAATCACGGCAGCAACAAGAGGGAAAGAGACCAAATTTTTGATAAAGTTTGATGAGGAAATGATGGGGGTTTGTTGTGATAGTCAAAAGGTTGAATTTAGAGGTGTTTAAATCTTGAAATATCAAGTTTTTGAGGTGGTTTTGTGGTGGTGTAAGGTGATGGACAGATTTTACAAGGGAGAAGGAGAGAAAAACTTTTGAAAACACATAGTATCAATGAGAGAATGAGTGTGTGTTGGTGTGGTCTTTGAGGGAAAGGCATGGGAGACAAGGTAGAGATTTCTATACACTTGTCTAGCCTTGGTAATATAAATGTTGGGCATGCACAAGGGCATAGGGGGCGGCAAACACATGAATTAAACATTGAAGTGCAGCATTTTAGAGTTAATTAGGAGTAGTTAGTGTTAAAGGGTGTATTTTGATCCCCGGTGCTTAAAACGTAGGGTTTTTAAGACACGTAACGCAATACCGGGTAGTGTAAAAATATAAAAACTTCCAAAAATATTAAAACTTGTTATCATAATGTATTTTAGTAATTTAGATGAGTGGTGAATTTATCGGAGAGTATAAATATAATTAAAACCCAAAAACGAAGGTTTAAATCGCGTAAGATATAAAAAGTGTAAGGTTTACGTAATAATGGAAAAAGTGAAAAGTGACTTTTTAAAATAGAATTGTAAGGAACCAAAAGTGTATAAAAAGTGTAGACTGGACATAGTCTAGTGTCGGTTTAATAATTGAACGTGTTATGTCGTACGCGGATAATCTTCCGACGAAGTTAATTATACTCATCAAAAATAATAAAAATGAAATAGTTAGGTAATTAAAATAGAAAAATTAGTGACATGAAATTACGAAATGTCACACATTCCGAGGCCACAAGTGAGACTACATTCGTGTAGTTAGATTTACTACATGATAAGAGGCATTAGGATTAACCCATTGTTTTGCACCTGTGATTTTGTTATAATTACATTGGCTACATTGGTCAAGTAATTCTCCCACACCCTTTGCGTTGTACTCATTTTTAGTACACGATACCCCTAGTACACCCCTCAGAGCCTATCTTTTCGTTTCGACCTTTAAGCATTTTACTTAAAGGAAGAATTTGTTACACCCCACTAAAATGTACACCCAAATCGCCTTAGCCTACCTTGTATGCACTCATTTTTAGTGCATTATTGTTACAACATTTGTTTAAACCCAAGTTAATTATCTAGTTGATTACATGGTTGCTAAGTCGAGTCATATCCTTGTACATATTGTTTTGGGACGATTGGGACTCGTGGGTAAAGTACTAGTGTAATGGAGTAATGGGGAAGAACATCATTTATTACCCCCATATGTGCTAAATATTTTAAAAGTACTCCAAGTTTTTCAATTATCTTAATTCGAGTCATTAGAATAGTTAATTGTAAAGTTATGTAAAAATTCAAGTGTAAGGGGAATGCAATGCCCCTATGATGTATTATTTTGGATGGTAGGGCAAAAGTGTATGCAAAAAAAAAAAAAAAAAAAAAAAAAAAAAAAAAAAAAAAAAAAAAAATCGAAAAATCAAGAAAAATACAAAAAAAAAAAATGAGAAAAAGAAAAGTAGAAAAAACATACGGACTACCATCCCGTTTTATTTTATGTTTATTTTATGTTTTTGTTGTTTTCTTTCATTAGCTTAAGATCGAGTCGAGTCTTGGCTTAGCAACATTGTATAGTACATGTAATTAATCAAGATCTTTAACTCGCCACCAGTAAAATATCCCTTATCCAACAAAACCGTGTTTTCCTTTTCCCTACACCTAACGTTATAACCCGTTTAAAAGCCCTCTTTGATAGTTTATCTTAGGTGCTTACGCCTAGTGGAGGAGGTTTTCGATCCTTTCCCAAGCCTATGGTAATCTATTTGCTATGACAGGTAGTGAGAGATATTATCCGTTTTCATTTATGAGATTTATTTTGATGATACTTGAGAGATGTGAGTATCTAAACACTACTTGTGAGGTGCTAGTTTGTAATCTCCGTGCTTATTATGATTAAAGTGGAATGAATATTTGTTGTAATTACTTTTATGTTAGCATTAAATGACCCCTAACTTGTATTTTGATTAGAATAAAAGCGCATTTGCTTGAGGACAAGCAAATCTCAAGTGTAAGGGTATTTGATGAAGCGAAAAGTGTACCGCTTTTAAGGGGTCATTTAAGCCCTAAATCGTATTTATTTGATCAAATATTGCCCTAAATCGTTCCTTTTGTCATTTTAGGTACTTTTGACAAGAAATCTGGAAAAGGAAGCATTTTGGAAGTTTTTGGAGCATAAAAGTGAAGAAAACGACAAAGTCTTAAAATTATGCTGGAAGTTACCTTTGACGGCGTCAGGATTATCCCCAGACGGCATCATGGCTTGGCAAAAGTGGTGGATGTGAAAATTACTCATGATAAGCCAGTGAAATTTGCATGGGAATTCTGACGGCGTCACCCTTTGGAGTGATCAAGGTCGTCACGGCTTAATTTAAAGAGGGACGGTGTCATGCTTCATTCTGACGGCGTCAAGCCGTGATAAGCCAGAACGGATTTTGGAAAGCTAAAGAGGGACAGCGTCAAGAAGGCCATCCGGGAACCCTAAAAGCGGCGAGGTGACGGCGTCACACTCCATAACGTGACGCCGTCAGATCTGAAAGTCTATATATAGTTTTGCAATTTTTTGTCATTAGTGTGGAACTTATTGGGGAACTTTGTGTGTGAAAACCCTAAGACGATTTTAGCAGCTTTTTCAAGGCTTTTTGCCTTGAGATCTTCCATGTTACATTGAAGATAAGTTATCAATTAATCATTCAATATGTCTATGTGTTGTTTGATTCTATCTTGTTCTTGTCTTTTGTTTAACATGCTAGGCTAGATTTATCTTGTGTTTGCTTAGATCTAATGAAACCTAGCTATTGATTATTGGTTATTAGTGTGTTATTAGTTGTATTGGATGATTGTTTATCTATGTTAGGCTTAAGAAAACTGGCTAACTTCCTATTCGGTAACTTGCTTGAACGTCTTAAGAAACATGAACCAATGCGTACTAAAGGTTTTTATGGTTGTATTTAATGCATGAGCGAATTCTAGTGATCCCATGTTAGGAGCTTCCTAGCCGGCTCGACATAGGAGTGAAGTAGGAGTTCATAGAGTTGGGGAAGTACGTACGCCACCCCACGATTGGTATTAAGGAATACACCCGTCATCCACGCAACTAATACACACTAATCAACCGGTAAAAGATAGTTAGGGAGTAAGGAAATCTAAGTAAACACATCTCTCTCCACATAAATTTTACCACCTTTTCATTTTCAGTTATTTTATTTTATTTGCATTTGTAGTTATTTGGGTTAGTTGACTAGCAACTAATTCCGCCCACTCCTTCAAACCCGAGATTTTACTTGCTTTCATAAAATTATAAAAACATAAAAAGAATCTTCTCTCACCCTTAGACCTATTAGAGTAGTTTTTCATACCTAACGAACACTATTCCCTGTGGAGAATGATCAATCCCCCGTACTTACCACTACACTATACTACATCGGTCAGGTACACTGCCTGGTGGGGTTGTAAGCCTCTTGAGATCCCTCGAGAGGTAAAACCTGTTGTAAGGTTGCAAAACCACGCATCAATTGCTGTAGCTGGTAGTAGTAATTAAAGTGTGGTGGTTGAGACATCGTGTAGTAGCTTGTGACGGTTAAGGATCTTTAAAGGATAAAGACGGTTGTTGTTGAAAGATTAGAAACTCGATTAGTCACGTAAGAAATTCAAGAAAATCTCTGGTTCGATTAGATAATTGTTCCTTCGATGGACACTTCGTTCGATCAGGTTCTTTGTTCGATAGGCTGGTTCGATAAGGTAAGTCCTTCGATAATTTGAGTCCTTCGATAAGCTTGTTCCTTCGATAAGCTAGTTCCTTCGATCAAGATAGGTCCTTCGATCAAAGTTACTTCGTTCGACCAAGTGGCTCGTTCGATCAGTTTTGATTTTTCGATCAAAGTTGTTCGTTCGATCAGATTTGATTGTTCGATCAAATGTGATGGTTCGATCAAGTTTGCTCGTTCGATCAAAATGCTCGTTCGATCAACTTGTTCGTTCGATCAATTGGAAGAGTAAGTCTAACTCGACTACCCTTTTGCTCGTTCGACTGAATGCTTCCTTCGATGACCTTGCTCGTTCGACTGACTAGCTCCTTCGATCACCTTGCACGTTCGACAGGAAAAACTGCTCGTTCGATCAAGATCCCTCGTTCGACTGATGAACAGTAGTATCTCGGATGAACAGTAACTTCTCTAATACTATGGATTTCTTAAGTTATTCTTAGATCTAACCTTTTAACAACCTAGATTACCCCTTGGCGAATGATACCACTTGATGTTTTATACTTTTATGAATTAAGCTACCACTAATTAACCACTAATTACCTACTAGATCTAGAGAGAGAAAGCTAGAGAGAGAAAGAGAGGATGGGAGATGATAAACACATAGTAACACAATAATTAGAACTTCATCAACCAACAACCCTTTCCCTAAGGAGGGAAGGGGTATTTATAGTTTTACATGGTAGAGGGCTTGATGCCCTAATTACACTAACAATACTTAATAAAAGAAAACAAACTAAATAAACGACACAGCCCATGGGCCTTCTACACGGGCTGGGCCTAATAACAAACCTAAAGGCCTAAGCAACCTTAATACAATATGATCAATACTTGAATAATACAAAACGTGATCCCAACAGTGTGGAACTTTCTTATGTTCAAATGTTTATCTAAACACATTGAATGAAAGTCCGATGGAGATGGTTTCTTCCACTTGCTTCCCCATGAACCAATGAATTCGGGGTCGAGTCAAGCTAGTGACTCGGTTAACAAAAACATTAGCATTGCATGGGTAAACGCCCATGTTTCTGACTTCTTTCTCTTTTCTGATACTAAGTGTGGGGGAAGCCCACCGTGCTGTGTTCTTTTGTGTTGTTTGCTCTGATTTTCAGGTTTCCCTTGGATTGTGATGATTGCCGCGCCTGTTTTCAATCCAGCCGCCCAATATCCTATCCTTTTGCTAAAGATTATCTAGGGATATCTTTTTAATCCTTTTTGTGAAAATAGAGATTTCTTTCACACACTTGGCTATTAGTCTTACCTTTTTACGTTCTAAGTAACGGCTTAGTAACCGGTACTTTGAATATTGAGGGCAATATTCAATTCTAAGTGTGGGGGGGAATTCTCTCGAATTTTGTCACATATGTACCTTCTAGTGCCCTAGTACCCCCGTTTTGGCCAAAATTTTAAAATTTTTTCGTTTTTAAATAAGAAATTGCAATTAAAAAAAAAAAAAAAAAAAAAAAAAAAAAAAAAAAAAAAGAAAAAGAAAAAGTGTTTAGTCTTGATTAGGTTAGAACAAGGGGAATCCTGACTCTGCCAGAGTATTAATCTGGCTGCTTCCTTAACTATTAGACTAAGGTTTAACGATATGTGCAAATGAAAATGCTAAGCGTAGAGTAGTTGGTTCTCTTTAGAGCTTATATAAGTAATCTATGGCTTTTCCTCCCAGAAGATAACTAATCGGATTAAATACGTGCTGTTTTCAAAAGTTTGAACGTTAAAATCATGTTGTTATGCAAAACGAATTTTTATACAATTTTGATATAGAGCCCGAGTTCAACTTTTTATTTTTATTTTTGAGAAAGCATATATGTATGTATATTATTAAAGTTAAAAAAAAAAAAAAAAAAAAAAAACAAAAAACAAAAAATGATGAAAATGATGAAAAAAAGAAAAAGAAAAAAATAAAATAAAATGGAATGATATTGCAAAATGCAAAAATATAAAGATATTGCAAAATGCAATAAGTTTTGATATTGTGAAAATAAAGAAGTATGTGTTGTATAAATGTAGCAAAATTGCTTTCTCTTAAATTTAAATCGGAACTTGAACTTGGATTCGTCAATTTTGTATAAAAGTTAAACGGTAATTTAGTAGATTGTTGATTTCAAAGATCCCGAAAGCTCCGGTATTATTCTCTGTGAGGTGTCAAAAACCTGGTCACCTAAAACCAACTGGTTTGGGATGTGCCGAGAAGTAAGCCGTTACATGGAGTGATCTCATCTTTGAGTCTCTAATCTCTAAATGATCGTTTGTTGTTATCTATTTAAGTATTTTAATACTAGCTTAGTGGGAATATCTTAAATCTTTGATATCGAAATTCCGCTGATTCCGGTACTATTCTCTGTAAGGTGTCAAAAGCCTGGTCACCTAAAACCAACTGGTTTGGGATGTGCCGAGAAGAAAGCCGCTACATGGAAAAGGCCCTTTTGATCCTTAGATTTTCGAGGTTCCCGGTAAATTAGTATTTGACTTAAACAAATAACAACCATAATAATGTCGATTTTCGCGGTCAAAATTTTGAAAATAAGCACAGTCACCTAAACTTAATATATGCGGGAGTGAAAAGTTAAGTTTCGGCTTACATAGATTATTGATATAAGTAGTGTTAGCATTTTTACAAAAGCATTTGCGCATTGAGTTTAAGCTTAGTTGGGAGTATTAAAAAGAGGATGACGATTACAATTCCCTGGAGACACCCAGTTTGTGTGAATCCTGTTCCGTGATACCATTTTTGGAAATCAAGCGTGTTATATATTTTGTTCTAAGTTTAAATTTCTAGCATTGTATAAAAAATCAAAACGGGGTTTACTTGGTATTCTTTTGATCCTTTCATTACTTCATATGATCGGATTGCTAGGGACTAGCAATAGCTTAGTGTGGGGGATTGATGAGTGTCAGTTTACTCATCATTTTATACCCATAAAAGACACAAAAATGACCAAAAACACCCAAATTATATTGCAGATATCCTTGTTTTTGTGTTTATATATGTGCAGGTACGAATATGAGAAAAAGACAAAAAGAAAGGCAAAATGGACAAAAACCGAGCACGAGATTGGAAAGAGCACGAAATTGCGAGTCTATCGTTAATTTTATTTGAAGCATCGAGGCAAAAGACGAAAAATTTAAAGATTAAAAGAAGCCCAAATTCCAAGCGGCCCAATGAAAAACAAAGAAATGGAAATAATAAAATTGAAAAAAAAAAAAAAAAAAACTATTGCAAATGACGTTTTACAAGAAAAGAAAGAAGTGGACAGCGAAAAAGAAAAGAAAAAGAAAAAAAAGACACAAAAAGAATTAAGAAAAAAAGAAACAAAAGAGAAGCAGCTCTTCTCCACATGCGACAAGAGTGAAGACAAAATGAAGCTAAGTCCACTCTCACATGCTATCTAATGCTCCAGTCAATCAGTAGATGACACGTGGCACTGGTTCCTTCACTTGGAAGCTACATATTTGCTATAAATAGAGCATCTCCGATTCAGTGGAAGAGGAGTTTTTTTTTAGTAGCATCAGTTTTCTCATAGCTTTTATTTTTCTCATTCAGTATTTTTATTTTTCAGTACACTTTCAGACATTTAATTTTCTGCAACAGTTATTTCTTTCAATTCATACTATGTTTTAACTTTATATTTAGCATTTAATTTCTGTCTTCTTAAGCATTTATTAGTTTTAGCTTATTATATCTTATTATCTCTTCTTTACTTTACCCTCTGGCTCAATTCAAACACCAAAAGAGATGCATGAGCTTATGAAGCTCGGCTTATTTTTCAAATAAGCCTTGACATTTCTTAAGTTTGAGAGCATTTAAAATTTAGTTTGTCTGTTTATTTTTAGTTTTCTTTTGTTTAGTAATTATTCTAGTTTTAATACTAGTCCGATCTATTCTAGTTTTAATACTAGTCCTAGTAATTTAGCTTTATATAGCTTGTTCATTTAGATCTAGTCCTTAAAAATACCCGATTCGCGTCTATTCTTCGGAGTGGGCAACTTGGCTTCGGGTGGACTTAGATCTAATAGTTTTTAGTTATAAAATTTTAATCTTTTTTACATTTTAGACTACTTTTAGCTTATTTCATATAATAGCATTGCTTATTATTGTTTATTATTGCTAACCTTTAATAAAGTTCTTGTTTTTCTTTGATCTCTTATCTTTCGCGACCTAAGGCGAGGAGCTTAAGGGTCTTATAAGCATAAAAATCATTAAAATTTACAACTTTAATAACTTTTATTAAGCTCTTTAGTCAACAAAGTTTTAAACTTTATTAACTATATAGCAAAAATTAAAGTTAACAAAGAAATAAACTTTAATCATTTATTTAGTTTATAAGATCGGGTGGTTATTCTCTCGTATAAATCATCGGGTCTTAATCTCTTACCTTTTTATCATTTTTAGCTTAAAACACTTAGTTTAATATTTTGTTTACTATTGTAGAATTAATTATTAAATAGTTTAATTATTACTTAGCAAGCATATCTTTTTATTATTTTATTTTTTAGAGCTCGTTGTTATCCTCGTAGTTTTGCTTAATTAATCTAGTTTCTTTTTATCACTTAAAATAGTTTTTAAATCTTTTACTGTTAAAACCTCAAACGATATCCTCCATTCACACCTCGTTGGGAAACGACCCGGGTAACACTTGCCCGGTATCACATATATCTTACTTGTGAGTTTTGCACGTTGACCTTTTTCCTAAAAAATTGACTTGCTGACTCGCACGTATCGTGTGTATTTTTGATATACGTACTTTCAAACGAATCTGGCCTACTTTGACTACGCTATTCTTCTCATTTCGAAAGAAGAAGTAGCCCCGCCGACGACAACAGATTCAATAGCTGGGGATCTTGCTAAGAATGAAACTCCTAACCTTAAATCATAGAACCGGGGATTATTTCCAAGAATCCGAAGTTGGAGCGGGGAAAAAAAAATCCCCAGTGGGTAGGGAAGCTGCCCATCCGTTATAGTTGCTTCAGAAAGAGAAATTGGAAGGTTGGGCGATCTCCTATCCTGTCCGGTCGTTGTGGCAAGCGAATCTATTGAGAGATATATTGAGCCGGTAAGCGGGATTTTCAGTCATCTATCCTTTATCTTTCCCTAGCGAGTGAAGAAAGAGTGGATAAAGTCTTGGATTAAGAAGGCTGGTCAGTAGAAAACCTGGAAGGATTGATTGAAATGCCGAGTTATCATAATAATATGTAGGAAGAAATAGACACGGGCGATAAGGGAGACTAGACTATGAATCGTCTACGGAAGCCAAAGGCAATAAAGAAAGAGAAAAAGAACCATTTTTTCCCGCCGCGCGGTTCACCTAATTAGATGGGCCTAGGCACTGATCGTCCTATATATCTTTTGATTCTCATTCTTAGCCGACTCCCCATTTGTTCTCACTGCTCTCCCATAGCCCAGTTTGACTTGATAATATCATGCCTTTCTTTATTTTCAGAGATCAAGAGATTAGCGGAAGGATAAAATGAAATTGGACCAATCTGCGAGTACCAGAAGCGGGTATTTACAATATTTACAAAAGGTGATGGCTCGCTCTTCGCCTCTGGGACAAGGCTAAGCACCAGAAAAGCAGGTTCAATGAAGTCCTAACTCAACCCCAGAAATCCATTCATTTTGTAGTGACCTTGGGAAGATCGGCGTTCCGTTGTATTCTATCACGTCAGATAAAGAAAGTACAAAAGTTCTCGTTAGATCAATTGTGATCCTTGGGTATCAGAGATAAGCTCTGTTTGGTACTGATGACTCTATACTGCTCATAGACTAGTATAGGTTCAAAAATATCCATTCCAATAGGCGCTAGCCCCAGAGCGAGGATAGAATCCTATGGCATATGTCTAGATGAAAAATTCTTTCTTTCCATTTTCCATCCATGTCCACTTCCTTCTGGATCGATACTCGCGCACGGGATCTTTTTCACCTAAGTTTCATGCGTTCTTCTCTCTTCGAATTCATTGGCAAAAGCATTTCCATTTGTTTTTTTTCTTCGATTATTACCAGATCCACCTTCCCGTGCAACTATCTCTTCCACTCTTCCAGGATAGGATAGAAGTGTATAGATCTTGGATATTTTCTGAAAGGTTATCAATCAAATTGGTTTTCCTAGTTAGATCTTTATCGACGAGAAAATAGGACATAATCTGGTAGGCGCTAGCAGAAGCATCTTGGCTAATTGGAGCTCTTAAGAAATCATTCTTACTGGTTGAGCTTTTCTACGGGTGTACTCGCCCCATCTATGTCTATATAAGGAGTCATAAATGTATTATGGTGATGGATAAAATTGATTTTGCAAAGCTGCTGCTGGTTTTGGTTTGTCTTATTCTTTATGGTCGCCAGTTTGAGCTGCTGGTAGGCCTTGCAAGTAATAACTTCGACGTAGCTCCCCGCGTCAACCAAAATGCGGTTGACTTTTAAATTGGAGATCACGGCGGATACGCCTATCGGAGAATTCCCGGTGTCTTGGAGGATAGCAAAATCTTCTTAAGTAAAGGTGATCGACCATTTCTCTCCGTTGCTTCAGACATTTGGTGGGGGCTTCCAATCCCGGCGCCTGGACACTACGCAGATGTCTCTTCCACTTCGACTTCACTTTATGTACTCTGGCGTCTTAGCCGCGAAATCTCATATTAAATCTTCTTTTGCATCGTTTGCCTATCGGTTCAGCGACTACGTGCCCTTCAACTCTCGGTCAGCGGATCCTGCTTACTGAGAGTTTCTTATCTGTTGGAAAGTGGAAATTTCTGTTAGGTTCTTAGTAGCAATCGGCGAACCTTTTTTTCTTTTACTTCACATAGCTTTTCATCTCCTTGATAGCTGGAAGTTCTCCAAAAGTATGAAAAGCTGGAGGACTTTGTACCATCCATTCCGGTGTGGTTGGATTCTGTTCAATAGCCCAAGGACTTGGAGCGCATCTTTTGTTGTTTCCACTGCTTGAAGTGATTTCTACGACCACGAAGAAACGACAAATCCCAACTACAGATATATAAGAGCCAGAACTGCTAAGGGCATTCCATCCAGTGTAAGCATCTGGATAATCTGGAATGCGACGTGGCATACCCGAAAGCCCTAAGAAATGCATGGGAAAGAAGGTCGGATTAACCCCGAAAAAAGTGATCCAAAAATGGATTTGACCTAAAGTTTCAGGATATGTTCGACCAAAGATTTTACCTACCCAATAGTGAAATCCTGCAAATAAAGCAAAAACGGCTCCCATAGAAAGTACATAATGGAAATGTGCAACCACATAATAAGTATCATGTAGAGCAATGTCTAGCCCAGAATTTGCCAAAACTATTCCAGTGAGTCCCCCTATGGTGAAAAAAAATATGGACCCTACAGCAAATAACATGGGTGTTTTGTATTGTATCGAACCCCCCCCCCCCCCCACATGGTGGCGATCCAACTAAAGATTTTGATTCCAGTGGGGACATCTATGATCATGGTAGCTGCGGTAAAGTAGGCACGGGTATCAACGTCAAAGCCCACAGTAAACATATGATGAGCCCAAACAAGAGATCCAAGAACACCTATACTGATCATGGCATAAACCATGCCTAGATACCCGAAGACCGGTTTTCCCAGAAAAGTAGAAACGATATGACTTATGATACCGGATCCAGGCAGAATGGGAATATACACCTCTGGATGACCGAAGAACCGAAAGAGATGCTGGTATAATATGGGGTCTCCCCCTCCAGCGGGATCAGAAAAGGTTGTATTAAAGTTTCGATCGGTTAATAACATGGTAATTGCCCCAGCCAGTACCGGAAGTGATAATAAAAGTGGGAATGCTTTCACTAGAAAGGACCTCACAATAGGGGTGATCTATGCATAGTCATTCCAGGTCCACGCATATTGGAGATAGTTGTTATAAAATTGATAGAACCTAAAATGGATGAAATACCAGATAGATGAGGACTAGAAATTGCTGAATCAACTGCTCCTCCAGAATGGCTGGTAATACCACTTAAGGGCGGATAGACCGTCCACCCAGTGCCACTACCCACTTCTACTAAGGCTGGGCTTAATAGGAGCAAGAGACTTGGTGGCAACAACCAGAATGAAATATTATTTAATCGTGGAAATGCCATGTCAGGCGCACCTATCAGAATTGGAACAGACCAATTACCAGATCCACCTATCATCGCCGGCATAACCATAAAAAAGATCATTAAAAAAGTGTGAGCCGTGATTAAAACATTAAAAAGTTGATGATTCCTACCAAGAATTTGATCGCCGGGTCGTGCTAATTCCATACGAATCAGTACTGAGAAGCATGTGCCCATCACTCCAGCAATGGCACCAAAGATGAAATATAGAGTCCCTATATCCTTGTGGTTAGTGGAGAACAGCCATCGGACCGGATTTGTCGTAAAATTAAGATTCTTTCGTTTTCTTCCTTATCAGAGAGGGTTGTTGAGCGGGGCTTCTTTTTGAAAAAGGGGGAGTGAGGATTGGGGAAGGTCCGAAAAGCCCTCACTTTATTGATGGGGCATTAGGATCCGACCTCCCGTTAATCTCTTCTCTTTCTGTCTTCAAGCTTTTGCCTAGGAGCTCGGATTCCAGTCCTATCGTTAGAAGGCAGCATAGTTGGAATTTCTTCCTGCGGCGAATAAAGGAAGAGAAAGGGCTCTCTAATGCCTTATTTGTACGATATGATGCAAGCAAGGAATCCTATTAGAGTGATGCAAGTCAGCCTATAAGATGAAACCGAAGATACTAAGCCTGGAATCAGTCGCTCTCTATGTCAATTTCTCTTTAGCAAGAAGCCCTGTGAAAGCTATCAGATAATGACTTTATAGAGGTCCCTCGCTGACGCCTTCATTTTGATTTTTTTCATCTCTTTATGATATGCTATCTTCCTTTAGCCAGACTTCCCGCATTACTGTGATCAAGAGGAAGCGCTAAGGTCTATCCTTTCCTTAAGTTAAGAGTGAAGGACGGATACTGGCTCTTTAGGACTGATAGTAGCTGCTCTTCTGGTAGTATAGCTGGTAGCTCTGCTTATGCTAGCTCTCTTCTTTCTTATGAGAGAGATTCGCAATAGGGGCATTTCTCTGTAAGAAGAAGGCCTGTTACAGCTATCAGATATAGGGGATTTACTTCACCTTGAATAACTATCGTTAAATGGCTTTCTTTTCAGCTGCTTTCATATTTCATTAAGGTAGTTTGCTTACTTAGTGCTTTCGCTAAGGTGACGACTTGAATGAAACTTTCATTGGGAAAGGGATAGATAAACAGAGTCGGGGTCATAGTACTGAGCCGGTTTAGTTAGACCTTACCTTTCATTTCATCTTTGTCTTTTAGCTAATGGTAATAGTTTCAAAGATAGACGTGTCACATAATCACATAAATAAGGAAAGAAAGTGAGTGAAGGAGTGACTCTCGGGGATAGGCACGACTAAACAGACTCAAATGCATAAGTATACTTTAGGAGTTCCTATGGAAAGACAATAAGGCGTCAACAGTGCCGTCTAGCGCCTTTTAGGCTTAGTCACGTCTCCCCAGATAAGGAAGCAAAGCCATAGCACGAGAGAGAAGGCGTTCCTTCGCCGTTTTATTTCGAGGAAGCGCTCAAGTCGAGACTCTTATATGTCAATAGAGAAAGCAGATTCAGAAAGAAAGCGAGTCATTTTAGTCTGTAATCTTGTAAAAGAGGGTTTCAACTAGACTACGGGTTGTTATTCTAGTAGACATAACCCGAAAGCCGCGCAAACCAGATCACTCTATACTTTTTACACTTGCTCAATCTCTAAAGCTAATTCGGAAACTTTGGAATGGGAGTAAAGCCCGACGAACCAATCTCGATAGTAAGCATTGGGCGGGCGATAGGGAGGACGGTCTCTGGATTGATTTCTGCTGGCAAGGCATAAGAGCCGTTACCTATGGCCTGTGTGGTCTTCTGCGGAATTACCCAATGAATGTCGCCTAACGCCGCGACGGGGACCGGTAGAAGCAGACACAAATTGACTCACTACATGAACTGCATAAGCAATATCTGGACGAATAACAGTAATATATAAGACCCTTATTACCTCCGTAGAAGTCACATTCTGGGGAGGCTCGGCTTCTACCCAGGGCAGAAGGTGGAGAAGGCTGGGCCGTAGCTACTATACTAGGATAAAAGTATGACCTCTTTAAGATCTGGGATAGATCTTTCCGATGATATCCATGGCCCACCCTCGAAATGGCCAAGGCTTTATAATCGGGTATAACTCGGAAGCCGGCTTGTGCTGGATTCCTGCATACCTCTGGCAGGCATCGCAGCTCTTAGCATGTGCTATGTAATCTGCAAGGACCGTAGGCCAGTAGTGGCCATGTCTCCGGATCTCTCGAATTTCCCTCAGCGCGCTCGATCTACCTATCTTTCTGAGTTTGATTGGTTTTCGCTCCAGCGGACCTTTCCATTTAATCACTGACAAAACCTACCTTTCAATTCTTCTTACCCTATGAGCTTTCAGCAAAGGACAGATTTCTTGGTCCATTGACATCGATCAACGAAATAGACCTCCTTCTTTCACTTTTGTCGTTGTCTTCCAATTCAAATAGCCCCATTAAGTGAGTGTTCCGCGAGAAAAGAGAGGCTGACATCTTTTCTTATCTATCTATTTTCGTAAATGAAGAAGATAAGTGAGAGCTTACTGACTGAATCTTCTAAGAAGGGCTTGAAAGAAGAAATAAAATCTCCTTTCTTTTTCCAGAAAAAGGCCCCATCCTTCAATATCATGATTGGGACGACCAGGCCAGATCATGAGTGAAATATCATGATCGGGTCGACTAGGCCAGATCATGAGTGAATAGAAAATTGAAAATGTACATAGCAGTTCCAGCTGAAATACTTGGAATAATTCTACCACTTCTACTAGGAGTAGCCTTTTTAGTGCTAGCTGAACGTAAAGTAATGGCTTTTGTGCAACGTCGAAAGGGTCCTGATGTAGTGGGATCGTTGGGAATAAAATGATCAAAGTCAAAGAGCCTGCCAAAGATGTTAAAGAGCCTGCTAGTAGATTTTGAAGTGTATGAAGATGTTCTACCAGTACCTTCTGGGTAGAAGGTACTGCTGGTTGATGAAGAGCCTGCCAAGCTTATGTCAAGTCGATTAGATATTTTGTAATAGATATTTAGTTGAATTATTAGTCTTTGTACATTGTTATACGTTATGTAGAAGTAGATTAGTCTTCTGTGGTGACAGAAGAATATTATCAGAGTTGTACATGGGTAGTTGTATTTAATTGTAGGCGCCAATATAGTCAAAGTATAGTATAATACTCTTCCACTTGACAACTTGTAATAAGGTTGCCTTATCTTATAAAAGGTTTCCTTAAGTCACACTTCATGCATGCATCTTCACAAACTATTAACCAAAACCAAACTATCTCTCAAGTAACTTAGTTACTTCAAATCACAAATCCTTTTACAATCTTAGATTCAAGATTACTTTGTAATCCTGGTGATATTTAGATCATCCGTATTATTTCATCAATAATATTGAATCGTTTTGTGTTAACCAAAGTTGTGTTCTTTGTTCATTGCATTCTCACGTTTACATAAACTCACCACCTTGTGTTCTTTTAAGTGTGTTGTAGTAGATTCCGCATGCTAAACACATTCAATACATAAATATCTCAATCGAACAAAACCGTTCCACAAGTGGTATCAGAGCTAGGCTTGATATTTACTAATTTAAAAAGAACAATGGATGTTGAACATATTCAAACAAATGTTGCAGCTAAACTTCCATTACTTAAGCAAAATGAGTTTGAAATGTGGCGACTAAGGGTAGAACAATACTTTCAAGTGCAGGACTATGCACTTTGGGAGATCATTGAACAAGGCAATTCATTTAAACCCCAAATCACCACTACAACAGTAAATGATGCTCTTGTAACAAGAATACAAGACCAACCATCAAATGCAGATGAAAGAATTCAGAAGAGAAATGATCTAAAGGCAAGGAGTATGTTACTGATGACTATTCCAAATGATCAAATTCTGATCTTTAACAAATACAAAGATGCCAAAACCCTTTTTGAAGCAATTGTGGCTAGGTTTGGTGGTGATGATGCTACCAAGAAAACACATAAAACACTTCTCAAACAACAATTTGAGAACTTCACAGCCACAACCAATGAGTCTTTGGACAGTATGTTCAATAGACTTCAGAAGCTTTCAAGTCAGTTGGCCATCCATGAAGTGATGATAACTCAAGAAGACCTAAACTCTAAATTTCTTAGGAGTTTACCTTCAGAATGGTCTATGCATGTCATTGTATGGAAGAACAAGTCAGATATTGACCAGATGAGTCTCAATGATCTCTACAACAATTTCAAAATTGTAGAACATGAAGTAAAGAAGACTACTGGGTCAAGTTCAGGAAATATGGCTTTTGTTTCAACCCCAAGCATCTCAAAGGTTGATAATGAAGATAAAGGTGGCAGAGAAGAAGGTACTGCCAACACAACCTTTGGTACTGCTAGTACTTCTAGTAGTACCAAATCCATTTTAGATGAAACAATTGGGTGTGCTTTTCTTACATCTCAACACAATGGGTCCGTATTAACATTTGAAGATCTTCAAGAGATTCATCCTGATGATCTTGAAGTGATGGACATAAAGTGGCAACTTTCACTTTTAAGCATTAGAGCTAAGAAGTTGATGATGAGGACTGGCAAGAAGATAATGATAAATGGAAATGAGCCTGCTGGCTATGATAAGTCAAAGGTGGAGTGTTACAACTGCCACATGAAAGGTCACTACTCTAGAGAGTGTAGAAGACCTAAGAAGCAGGATGACAAGGGTAGAGGGTTTGACAACAGAAATAAAGAAAGCTTTGAGAAGAGAGGAAGCTTTGAAAGCAAGAGTAAGGCAGTAGAAGTTGCTGAGCCAAAAGCAATGGTTGCTATTGATGGTATGGGTTTTGATTGGAGTTTCATGGGTGAAGATGAGTCAACTTCTGATGAATTGGCTTTGATGGCATTCTCCAACCCTGAGGTAAAAATTTCTAAATGTTCAAATACATGTGAAGCTTTTGAAGAATTGCAAACTTTAAGAAAATGTTATGATGAACTCACAATAGAAGAAAGAAAAACCAATCAAACCTTATTTAACCATCAATGTGGAATGGCCAAACTAGAAAAACAAATCATTCACTATAGAGAAAATGAACTCACATTTTCTGTTGCTAAAGGTGCTCTTAATAGACAAATATTTTTGAAAGATTCAGAAATAGAAATGTTAAGGACTGAGTGCACTAAAGTGACATTGGCTAGAGATAATATTCAACTGACTGTTACTAAATTGGAAATTGCTTCTGAGTGTACTAGGAGCATAGTAGAGAATCAGATGAATAAGAGAATAAAATCAGGGATAGGATACAATAAATGTCCACCTCCTTATAGAGGAATTCCTTGTCCCCAAGGTAGTGATCTTGCTGCATCAGGTTTACATGAATTTGTTAACAAACCATTAGCTAAATCTGTAGTGATAAGTGAACCTTCTGAGAGTGCTGAGAATGTCCCACTCTCTAAGGTGCTCACTGATAAGAGACCAGATGTCCTAATTATTGAAGATTGGGTATCTGATGATGATGAAGATCAGACTATTCCTATCAAAGGAATAAAAGTAGGACCAATCAGTCCTAAGAAAGTAGAAGTTAAAGCTAAGGCTAAAGCTGTTTTGAAGACAGTTGAAAGTTGTGAAAAATGTAATAACAAACCTAGGGGAAGCCAAAGAAATTGGAACAACCTTAAGTCACAACAACTAGGTGATGACTTTGTTATGTTCAATAAGGCTTTTTATTATTGTGGTAGCTTTAATCATCTTCATGCTTATTGTAATAAATGGGTTTCTGGGAGTAAATCAAAGTCTAAAACAAATGTTACTCACCCCAGAAAAAGTTTTGTTAAGTCTAACACCACAAATGTTAAACATACTGTTAGACAAAATAAGCCTGTTATTGCAAAACCAACTGATAAGGGTACAAGAAACACTTTCAAAAGTGTACCAAAAGTTGAGAATAGTCCTATTCAAAAGAAATCTGTGGTCAAAACACAAATTTGGACACCAAAAACCAAAGGTCCTACTAGACCAAAAGGTCCTGCTAGACCAAATGGTACTGCCAAAATTGGTATTGCCAAAAATTGGTACTGATAGACCAAAGACCACACAATGGATTAAAAGGGAATGTGCTGTTAAGTCCTCAGCATGTTGGATTTGGAAACCAATCCAATCAAAAGGTGCATCAACAATCCTGAAAAGGTTTGACTTCATTGATGCAAGAGGCAAACCCAAGTCTGTCATGGCTTGGGTACCCCAAGGAAACTAATATGTTTATTCATGTGCAGGAACATTCATCTGATATTGGAGATCAAGGATATGTTGATAGTGGATGTTCAAGGCACATGACAGGCAACATGTCATTCCTCTCAGACTTCAAAACATTTGATGGAGGATATGTTACCTTTGGGGGAGGAATAAAAGGAAAGATCACTGGTAAAGGTACTATCAAAACCAGTAAACTAGATTTTGAAAATGTGTATTTTGTGAAAGAACTTCAGTTTAATCTTCTTAGTGTCTCACAAATGTGTGACAAAAAGAACAATGTTCTATTTACTGACAATGAATGTATGGTTCTTTCTTCTGATTTTAAGATGCCTGATGAGAGTCAGATCCTTCTTAAAATTCCAAAAAGGAACAATATGTACAGTGTCAATTTAAAGAACATTGATCCTAAGGAGAGTCTAACTTGTTTGGTAGCAAAAGCCTCATTGGATGAATCTATGCTATGGCATAGAAGGCTTGGTCATGTAAACTTTAAAACAATCAACACTATTGCAAAATATGATTTAGTAAGAGGTTTACCCAAAAAGATTTTCCAAAACGACCAAACTTGTGTTGACTGTCTAAAAGGCAAACAACATAGAGCTTCTTGTAAGCCCAAGACCCAAAACTCTATTTCTCAGGCTTTACATATGCTTCATATGGATCTCTTTGGTCCTACTAATGTGTGCAGCTTGAATGGAAAAAGATATTGTCTGGTTGTTACTGATGATTATAGCAGATTTTCATGGGTTTTCTTTTTAAGATCTAAACATGAAACTAGTGACATACTTAAAACCTATATCACTGAGGTAGAAAACCAATCTGATAAGAAAGTCAAAGTCATCAGGTGTGACAATGGACAGAGTTCAAGAATAGAGTTATGGATGACTTTTGCAAGGAAAAATGCATAAAAAGAGAGTTTAGTGTAGCTAGAACACCTCAGCAAAATGGAGTAGCAGAAAGGAAGAATAGAACACTTATAGAGGCTGCTAGAACTATGTTAGTAGACTCTAAGTTACCTATTTCATTTTGGGCTGAAGCAGTTGGTACTGCTTGTTATGTACAAAACAGGGTTCTTGTGACAAAGCCACATAGAAAGACACCTTATGAACTTTTCTTTGGTAGAAAACCATCTTTAAGTTTTATGAGACCTTTTGGTTGTCATGTCACTATTCTCAATACCAAAGATCATTTAGGAAAATTTGATGGAAAAGCTGATGTTGGCTATTTGATAGGGTATTCCTTGCAGAGTAAGGCCTATAGAGTGTTTAACACTTGCACTAGGCTAGTAGAAGAGAATCTTCACATAGAGTTTCAAGAGAAACTAACAAATGTGAAAGGAGTTGGACCAGATTGGATGTTTGATGTTGATAGGCTTTCAGAATCTATGAATTATGTACCTGTTTCAGGTACAAATACTAATGATGATGCAGGTTTTGAAGACAATGTTGAAACTCCTAAAGATCAAGATTACATCTGGATGCCAATTTGGAAAAGTATGGATCTATCTTCAAGTCAAGAAGGACCTTCAAACACAACAAATGAAGGCAATGAAGAAGATCAAGGAACTCAGAATCAAGAGAATCAAGAAAGTGGTGCTAATGACAATGGTACTGCTAGTTCTTCAGATGGTCCTGCTAGTTCAAGTATTGATACTGCTGAGCCATTGAATGTTCAAATAGATGATTCTTTTCAAGAAGAGGTGGGGATTAGCAATCTTCCATCTACCTATGAAGTTCCTAAAACACCAAACACTAGAATTCTCAAAGATCACTCAACTGATGATGTGATTGGAAGCATAACTTCTGGTGTTAGAACAAGATCTCAAGTTGGTTTATCTCAAGTCTTATCTTCAGATGAAGAAGGGTTTATCTCCTCTATTTATGAAGAAAAGAATAATGATACTTCCAATATATGCCTGTTTTCATGTTTTCTATCTCAGGCTGAGCCCAAAAACATAAACAAAGCTTTAGATGATGCAAGTTGGGTGGAAGCAATGCAAGAAGAGCTTCTCCAATTCAAGATTCAGAAGGTTTGGATATTGGTTGATTTGCCCAGAGGTCATAGGGCAATTGGAACCAAATGGGTGTTCAGAAACAAGAAAGATGAAAGGGGTATAGTGATCAGAAACAAGGCTAGATTGGTAGCACAAGGATATACTCAAGAAGAAGGGGTAGATTATGAAGAAGTGTTTGCTCCAGTTGCAAGACTTGAAGCAATTAGGCTATTCTTGGCCTATGCTTCATTCATAGGCTTCACTGTCTATCAAATGGATGTTAAGAGTGCATTTTTATATGGTGAAATTGAAGAACCAGTATATGTATCTCAACCTCCAGGCTTCATTGATGCAGAGTATCCAGACAAAGTTTACAAGGTTACCAAGGCTTTGTATGGCCTACACCAAGCTCCTAGGGCATGGTATGAAACATTAGCTTGTTTTTTACTAGAAAGTGGATTCCAAAGAGGCAGGATTGATCCAACTTTGTTCATCAAAAGAACAAAGAAAGACATCTTGATAGTGCAGATTTATGTTGATGACATAATCTTTGGATCAACAAACCAAGACTTGTGTGTAGAATTTGAAAAACTTATGCACAGTAAGTTTGAAATGAGTTCCATGGGGGAACTTACTTTCTTTTTAGGTCTCCAAGTGAAACAATCCAAAGAAGGCATATTTATCAGCCAAGATAAGTATGTAGCAGAGATCCTAAGGAAATTTAATTTTGCTGATTCTAAGGTTGCAAGTACACCAATGGATCCAGACAAAGGGCTACTCAAGGATGCTGAAGGAGAAGATATGGATTTGCACAATTATAGATCTATGATTGGGTCCTTGATGTATCTTACATCATCAAGACCAGACATCATGTTCTCAGTATGTGTGTGTGCAAGGTTTCAAATACATCCCAAAATCTCTCATCTCACAGCAGTCAAAAGAATCTTTAGATATGTTAAGGGTCAACCTAGGTTGGGTCTTTGGTATCCAAGGGAATCATCTTTTGAATCGGTGGCTTATTCGGATAGTGACTATGCTGGTGCAACTCTAGACAGAAAATCCACAACTGGTGGATGTCAATTTCTTGGTTGCAGACTAATCTCTTGGCAATGCAAGAAACAAACAATGGTGGCCAATTCTACAACTGAAGCAGAATATGTTGCTGGTGCAAGTTGTTGTGGGCAAGTTCTTTGGATCCAAAATCAAATGCTTGACTATGGGTACAATTTTCTTAACACCATTATTTATATTGACAATAGCAGTACTATTTGTATCATTAAAAACCCAGTTCAACACTCAAAAACAAAACATATTGAAATCAGACACCATTTCATAAGGGATTGCAATGAGAAGAGGTTAATTCAAGTAGTTAAAATTGATTCTGAAAAGAATTATGCAGACCTTCTCACCAAAGCTTTTGATTTAGGTAGATTCAAATATCTTGTAGGAGGTATTGGAATGATAAATCTTTGAAAATCATATGTTTTTGTTCATAAAATTAACTGGTATTGGATTTTAAACATGGTACTGCTAGTTAGTCAAAAGGTCCTGTTAATTCATAATTGGTCCTGCTGATATAAAATTACTATGTTTTGTTCATATAAAGGCTTGAATGTTTAAATTGCTATAGATCAAGTGCTTTGCATTTTGTTCTTTTGGTTTGCAACTAACACATTTCAGGTTGATAACAAAACAAGAGTTCTTCCAAACAGAAAGGAGCAACAAAAGTTATATTCATTCCAGGAGAGATAACAATCTCAGGGGAGGAATTGATAGCCCAGAATGGAAGAAAAACCAATTAATGAAAGGAAAGACAAGAGCATACAAGATGATGCAGAGTTGAAAAAGAGAGAGTTAGATCACATATCTAGAAGGGATGAAGCATTTCTCAAGGAGAAAGTTCTATCTAGATCAAGCTAAGGAAAGTTTCAACTCAAAGGCATGACATTAGATGATTTCACTTGTTGAACCAATCATCCAAGATATACAGCATCATTGCCTGTTTTAAATTTCCTCCATCCAAGGAAATTGCACCATCTTTAGGCCAATATGGCTTTTGGTATTCAGCTCACCAAGTTTTTACAAACTTAAGAGTTTGCTAGTCCTTAAGCAAACGGCTTTTGGTAAAGACAAATCAAATCCGTTGATGGTTGATAGTTTACCAAAAACTATATGGTTGTTAACTAACCATACTTAATTGTAAATAGTTAGCTAGTCCTTAAGCAAACGGCTTTTGGTAAAGACAAATCAAATCCGTTGATGGTTGATAGTTTACCAAAAACTATATGGTTGTTAACTAACCATACTTAATTGTAAATAGTTAGCTAGTCCTTAAGCAAACGGCTTTTGGTAAAGACAACTCAAATCCGTTGATAGCTGGTAGTTTGCTAAAAACTATAAGGGATTTTTATAAAACTTTCAAAGGTACTGGTAGTTCAAAATTGGTACTGCTAGAGTAAAATGGTACTGCTAGATAGCCGTTGAGCCTGTCAGACCAAGTTTTAGCCGTTGGGCCTGGTAGTTAAAATTAGCCGTTGGGGTAGTTATGTAAATTACTGATGATTATATTATATTATATTTCACATATAAAAGATCTTTTTAACCGCCTTTTCATTTACTTATAATAATCTTTCTTATTGTCGGTTAAAAGTAATTCTCACATATCTTCTTTCATCAGTCATTATCATAATTCACATACATCTTTCATCTTCTACCAGTACTACCAACAAATCCCACCATCATATTCAAAATTTTCATTATGGCTTCCACAGTTGTTCTAGATTTTGTCCAACGTCACAATCAGTTAGCATTTTTGGAGAAGTTAGAGGATAATGCCGCATTTCATCAAGTAGTGGACTTTTTAAACAACTCCTACATTAGGTTTGCTTTGCTAGTCAATCCCACTATTTATGAAACACAAATTAAACAATTTTGGAAAAATGCTAAAATTGCAACTTCTGAAAATGGGGAACAAAGAATTAAGGCCAAAGTGGATGGTAAACATTTGACTCTTACTGAGTCATCCATAAGAAGACATCTTCATTTGGATGATTCTGATGGTATTAGTCAGTTACCAGATACTGAGATTTTTGAAAATTTACAAAGAATGGGGTATCATGCTGAGTCTAACAAACTCACTTTTCTGAAAAAGCATCTTACTCCACAATGGAGATTTTTGATTCACACAATCCTTCACTGTTTGAGCCAGAAGAAAACCTCTTGGGAGCAATTTAGTGGAAACATGGCTTCTGCTCTCATTTGCTTAGCTACAAACAGAAAATACAATTTTTCAAAACATATTTTTGAAGGATTGATTAAAAATGTGAAAAGTGAAACAAAGTTTTTGACGTATCCAAGATTTATTGGATGCATCATTGCAAAATTGAAACATTTGTTACTTCCCACAGACTCAATTTATGACACACCAAAACTTTCTCACAAAGTATTTTCAAATATGAGAATTGGTTTTAGAGGGGAAGAAATACCACTTTTTGATGAAATGTTACCACAACATCAAGAAGAACCAACACCATCAGCTGAAACACAATCATCTAGTTCTTCATATGGTTACATTTCACCAACACATCAAACATCACCAATACCATCTCCAGTACCATCACCAACACCACCAACATCATCACATCATGTATCACAACCACACTCACCTCAGACAATGCAAGAACTAAAGGAGAAGGTGAAGATCTTAGAAGAAGCTCTTAAAAGTCAAAACAAGAAGTTTTCTGAGATCAACATCAAATTAGTAAAGAGGGTAAAGAAATTGGAGGATAAAGTGAAGAAGCTGAAGGGTAAAAGATCTGCAAAGGTTGTTTTATCTAGTTCTTCAAAGACAGATGATGATAGGATAGGTCACTCTTCCAAAAAGGGGAGGAAGGATAGTTCTGAAGATGAGGAAGAGGCTCAATTTGAATTCCATGATGGAACTCAAGTTTATGATGAAGAGCCTGTTGGAGCAGGGCAAGAGCCTGCTAGGCCAGAATAAGAGCCTGCTAGGATAGAAAGGCTATTGGCTATGGGGTACAAAGGGTCTGCTGAGAAAGTGTACAAGAGAAAGAGGGATTTAGTTGCTGATGAGCAATCTTCTGCTCCATCACAAGTACCAACTCCAAAGGATAAGGGCAAAAGTATTATGATTGAAGATGAGCCAAAGTCCAAGAAGTTGAAAAGAACTCAGCAAATTCAGATGGCTTTAGGAGAAGAAGAGGCCAAAAGAGTTCATGAAGAAGAGCTAAGAGCTATTGAAGCTTCAAGAATGCTTGAAGTAATGAAAGAGCAGAAAGATGCTGAAGATGCTGCTCAGACTCTTCTTGACACTCAAATTGCTCAAGAAACCTTTGATGATCAGATGCTATGGATTATCAATAATGATCCAATTGTGAAAGGTCAAGCAGCAATTATAGTAAATGACAAGAATCTTAATTCTGATGAGATGACAGCAGAGCTTGAAACTTTTATCAACAAGAAGTATAAGGAAGCAGCTCTAGCTGATATTTTTGAAAAGATGAAGGAAAGTCAGAAAAGAGGTTTTAAGGTGGGCCAATCTAAGAAAGATCAAGCAATTTTTATGAAGAAATTTCTGAAGAATCAGGCAAATTGGACTGATTATCAACTAAAGAAGAAATCTGCTGATGAAATCTTTTTCTTGTATCTTCAAGCCTACAAAAGTCTTTACTACAATGTTCCATCTGATGTACACCCCTCCATGAAGAAGAAGGATGCTCAGAAGAAAGAAGTAGCAAAATTGGACACAGAGCAAGTAAGTAAAATGTTGATTACTTTGCCTACTATAATACATGCTGATCCAATTAGCTGTAGAAGACCTATTATTGATTGGGAGATCAACCATGATAGATTAGGAAAATCATGGAAAATAACAAGGGTTGGGGGTCAGTTTGCTATCTTCAAGAATTTTGAAAATTTATTTAGAGCATGTGACAGAGCAGACTTGGAAGAATTGTGGAATCTAGTGCAGATTAGGCTAGACACAACTTCTAGTTCAGATGCTAAGGAACAGGAACTATGGGTAGAATTCAATAGGATGTTTGATCCTAAACCCAAAGATGTTCATTGGAAATTTCCCTATTATGATCCTTCAACAACTTGGGAATTTCTAAGCCATAGCAACATTCATCACCTTTTCACACAGAGTGGGTTAGAACTCTTTATGTTGGCTGAGAAAGAGTATCCACTTAGTTATGAAGTGCTTAAAACCATGATCTCCCAGAGATTAAGGTGTGACAAAGATGATGAGAACTCAGAAATTGTTCAGAGTTTGCTGAGGAGCATATCTGAGCAATATGAAAGAAAAAGGAAGAACAGAGAGTGAAGGTTTTTGGAAGAGTTCTCTCAAATCCTCAAGGTATGTATTTTATTCATCAGAAACTTGTGTATTTTAATGGAAATAACAAGTTTAGGGGAGGATTGTTGGGAATAAAATGATCAAAGTCAAAGAGCCTGCCAAAGATGTTAAAGAGCCTGCTAGTAGATTTTGAAGTGTATGAAGATGTTCTACCAGTACCTTCTGGGTAGAAGGTACTGCTGGTTGATGAAGAGCCTGCCAAGCTTATGTCAAGTCGATTAGATATTTTGTAATAGATATTTAGTTGAATTATTAGTCTTTGTACATTGTTATACGTTATGTAGAAGTAGATTAGTCTTCTGTGGTGACAGAAGAATATTATCAGAGTTGTACATGGGTAGTTGTATTTAATTGTAGGCGCCAATATAGTCAAAGTATAGTATAATACTCTTCCACTTGACAACTTGTAATAAGGTTGCCTTATCTTATAAAAGGTTTCCTTATGTCACACTTCATGCATGCATCTTCACAAACTATTAACCAAAACCAAACTATCTCTCAAGTAACTTAGTTACTTCAAATCACAAATCCTTTTACAATCTTAGATTCAAGATTACTTTGTAATCCTGGTGATATTTAGATCATCCGTATTATTTCATCAATAATATTGAATCGTTTTGTGTTAACCAAAGTTGTGTTCTTTGTTCATTGCATTCTCACGTTTACATAAACTCATCACCTTGTGTTCTTTTAAGTGTGTTGTAGTAGATTCCGCATGCTAAACACATTCAATACATAAATATCTCAATCGAACAAAACCGTTCCACAAAGGGTCCTGATGTAGTGGGATCGTTTGGATTGTTACAACCTCTAGCAGATGGTTTTAAATTGATTATAAAAGAACCTATTTCACCAAGTAGTGCAAATTTCTCCCTTTTTAGAATGGCTCCAGTGGCTACATTTATGTTAAGTCTGGTCGCCCGGGCCGTTGTACCTTTTGATTATGGTATGGTATTGTCAGATCCGAACATAGGGCTACTTTATTTGTTTGCCATATCTTCGCTAGGTGTTTATGGAATTATTATAGCAGGTCGGTCTAGTAATTAGGGGGCGGCCGTTCGGTCGCCTATGATACTAGGACCAATAGGTCAAAAATGGGTTTGTGCCGCAGGTGTTGAACGATCCACTCTACACAGGTGTGGGCTTACAGGGCTCATAAAGCCTTTCTTTCATTCATCAATAGGGCCCTGGTCGGTCACTTTTCTGGGCCGGGATCAATAAGTGGAATGGAAGTCATAAAAAAGATATCTTGATCTTCGCACCTCAGATCAAGAGGAAGGGTAGCTTGTCAAGCTGGCCTAAAATTTGCATTATTCTTAATTATTATATATAAAAATATATATAATTAAGATATAAATAAAAAGATTCGTTGTCTTTTAACCGGCTGTTCTTCTTTGTCAACGCTACTAAGGACCTATAGGTTCGCAATAATGAAAATTGGTTATTTTAAAAAGAAAAGGCGCTATTTAGCCCTACATTAGTAGAAGTAAGCGGCTGAGTTAGCCTAGCCTGCCCTAAAAGTGGTATAGTAGGGTATAGTAGGCGAGCGAGTTAGTGAAGACGCTTAGGCTAATAGAAAAGAGAGCGTCGGTGCGTAGCCTTCATTCTACTACGCTACGAAAAGGTTATGAAATCACTTAGCTCGACGTTAGGAGAGTCAAGGGGGAACGCCATACCTACATAGAAGAACCGCTGTTCGCTGACTTTCTAAGGTCTAACCTTTCGCCCCCTACTGAAAAGGGGCAATTAGCTTTGCACCACTGATAGACTACTTAAGATTCAATTCAAAAGGCCCTACCTAGTTTCGCAAGCCTTTGTCATTGTCAGTCAACTAAGTAGGGCCCGAGGCCCCCTGTGAATCCGTAAATTTGAGGAGCATGCCGCAACAAAAGGATGGTCCCCTATGCATTTCATTCTTTTCGGAAGGGAAAAAAAGAAGTACCCCAATAAACGAAACATGCATACACCCCATCAATAAAATTTCAAAAAGCCCAACTGCTCCAATAAACGTGCCTACACCCCATCCTGTCTAGAGAATGATATGATTGACCGAGAGGACTTATGAAACCCGGCACTGAACTAAGGGTTTGATCTGCTTAATTTAGAATATTATTAATCATAAACTTCATTCCATTTTTATTAATTTAAAAATTAATTTTGAAATAATAATTTATTAGTTTCATTTTTATTAATAATCAAAAAATGAAGTTAATAAAAAGGTATGTGATTTTTATTGATTAATAAAAGGGATGGGGAAGGCGAACGTCCGCCCCATGAAGCGCCGGGGAACCATGCATTCCTCTCGGGCTGGGCTCTCGCGTGTCCGGGGTCCGATCAGATCAACCAGCGACCGGTTTACGGAACAAGGAGTTAAGCAAGGGCCAGGAGATTGATGAAAGAAACTGGCCGAAGTCAGTGTTGTGTTCAACTCCGCGGTTGGAAGGATTGCTTTCTGCCGCCTGTCTTTTCCTTCTCTCTCTTCTCTTAGCAAAGTAGGCTCAAGTCAAACTTTTGGCTTGCTACAAGCTGGGCTCAGGGGCTGCAGTCAGCCGCTTCCCCTGTAGTCGTCAGCTCGTTTTTGACAGATCCGATCGGGTGTTCATAATCTGGAGTAAAAGGATTCGAACCTTTGCATGCCGGTACCAAAAACCGATGCCTTACCACTTGGCTATACTCCATACGGCCTGTTTTGGACGGTAAACGGGGAGAGGGGGAAGGGGGAAGCAGGGCTCGAAGAACGAGCCGAGCCGCGCAAGGACGCGGGTAAGCAGAAAGGTTCTCCCTTTAGGACCGACTACAACAAGCTCACGACTCTAATAGAAAGAAAGGGTAAGCTCTCTGCTCTATTTGCTTGCAATGCTATGCCTATCAAAGTTGGCGAACGCTTCTGTAACCTTAGACTCGTTACGCTGTTCGACTGAACTCGTTGGCTCCACGTCCACCGAAAGTAGGTAACCTTCTTCACCGTTGGTTCCCGTAACCAAACCTTTCTTATCTTTTTTTTTTTATTATGTCTTTCTTTCTGAAGGGCTTGCGGTTTATTACACCAAATTCAGTGAACTATTGAAGCTATCGAGGAGTACCAAATGCTGACGGTAACGAAGGTTACCGGGCCGATGCGGCCGGTTACCGGGAACCAAAAGGTTCCCGGGAAACTACGTTCCCTTTGTAAAGTAGGCCTTTTTATAACTAATTAGAGTTGACATGAAATGGATCACGGAAGAAGACATAAAAGATGAATGAATGATTCAATCCCTTCCCAATCACACGGGTTCTTCTATTGAAGAGGTTCCCCGGGCGTACATAAGAGCGGAACCTAGATAGAACGCGGAGCACCGGCCCCGGTCGCTGATACAGTGACCATGCTTACCAGCTCTTACCATTGCCGCCTATAGATATAGATGGGAGGTAGGCGGTGCTAGCTTGCTTCTCTTCCCCTAGGCTACCCGCACATCTTATGTGCGAATAAAAGGAAGCGAGCGGCTCTTCGCTTAGTAGACGGCCGCCGGACGACGACCCCTTCTTGTTCTCGCCCAGTCGCTTCTTTTTTTTTGAGAATCCTAGACTAAAGAAGAAGGCTCCTGAATCAGCGCAGGGAAAAATCCGCAAGCAGGAGAACTGTACTAACCTGCCGCCGGTTACTTTATCAGGGCTCCGCAGGAGAAGAAAGAAGGTCTGGGTCCAATTTCTAATGAAGCGAAGGTCCCCCTTACTCCCTATTCTCTCTTAAAGCTTTATAAAGCTCTAAAGTTGGTTAAGAACTATTGACTGTAAACGATAGCAGTTACAGTCACTCAATGGATATGCTCGCCTTTGGAATGAAGATGGATGAACAGGCACTTGAGCCTGGAACTGATGAAATTCGGGGAAAACATGGAACCGGTCACTATACCGGGGGGGGCGAGACATGACCGCGACTTAAGATTCAAGTACCGTTGAAAAGACTAAAGGAACGGGGGAATGACTACCTGTAATAAAGCAAGGCTAATACGAGCCGACCAGAAGAAGCAAGGCTTTAGATTACCAGATCCTGGACACAATGTTCCTAGAGATGGAGAGCCCCTGCCTTTTCTAGCCTCTCCTTCTTGCTTGGGGACTCGTCCTCTTACCTAGCTCTTGTCTTAGTGACTCTTCCTCTTTTCTGAGTGTGAAAACGGTAGATTTTTCATTTGCCAATGAATTGGATCCGCCTCGATTCGATCAATAATGGGATTCTTGGCTAGAGAAAGGTTCTGTGACATGGACGCCCAGCCCAACTCGGTCGGTCGGTTGGCCCACCTAAGATATTCAAAAATGATCGATCGATTTGATCAAATTTGAAAAAGTCTTTCTCACTATTCAGAACAGTGGAGCTTTCGATCAAGATGTTCTCGCCTCCCCCGTTTGGGCTCTCGCTCGAATCGGAACCTTTATGGGTAGGCTTTCGACTCAATCTAATAGCCTACCTATCGGGCGCCAATACAATAAAAGAGAAAGTTTGCGCATGGGCCCATTATCTGATGCAGAACCGATGCGAGAGGGAGAATCAATATGGGAGAAGGGGGGATTGAGAGCTTTCAAGAACCAGTGGAAAGGAAAGACTTGTTCCCTGCATTCCTTTCTTTCCAAAGAGAGTCATTAGTGCTAGGGCATAAAAGCTTTGATTGAATGAACGCCACCTTGCTTGTATTGTTTTCAAACAAATCCAATGTTGGGCCAAGCGTTGCCAGCCGGTAATAGCCGAAGGCAAAAAAAGGGGAGATAGAGAAGAGGAGATTCAGAATAGTCACTCCACTCCATGGATAGTGCACACAGATTCTTCTTTCATTTGCAATTCCTTTCGGGTCGGAAACGTGGGCTGCTGGTGGGGCTGTGCCCCTTCTCCCTCTTCTTCCGCTTTACAACCGGAATAAGGAACCTTAGAATTCACCCCGATGAAAAAATGGGATTTGAGAGGCTAGCGAATCGGAATTGTATGGAATGTCCTACTCCTGCCCGAGCTTTTCGATCAACCAATCCCCTATTTCAGGGACATCTGTGTTAGGTAGGCCCAGGGATCACTGATTAGTCGAATGAGCCCATCCCTCTGGCCTATCATTTGTTGGTCGATCCGGCTGGTGGCTCCTGCGTCTGGGGCCCCTTTATACTAGTTTGCTGCTAGGAGTCCCTCTAGTCGAATCCATAATCCATAGAAGTCCCAATAGAAATTGACTGACATGGTTCTTCCATCGACGATCTACTGCTCCCTCTTAGTTGCAGATGCACATGCTTTGATTCGAAAGCCCTAGCCAGTGATGAATCCCCAGGAAGAGAGGACTATTGAATTCCTCTTCCCTTCAGTCCAGTTTAAACCCGTCCCAGCAACGAACACCTTCTTACTGCAAGGCTTTGCTCTGCCCTTCCACTAGAATCCACTCCGGGTCGGAGGAGCAGCTAATCCAACTTCTTGAGATATTGAAGAACGAACATTTGCTTGAATTCCTTGCCTCACCCTGAGATGAGAGGGAAGGTCGATTTGACTCGAATCCTGGACCTGATCTTTAATCCTACACCGGTTAATGATGCGATGGGAGAAGTTTTTCTTTTGTCATTTTTCATCAATGCTGGCCCAGTCGAAGTTCGTCCATGCCCAATCCCAATGGACAAACCTTAGCCCCTAGCTCTATAATCCACCCTACCCAGTCCCTGAAAGCCCTCCCGGGGCCTAGCCCTCTTTCTTCGAGTCTTAAGCGGCTTTCATCATTGACGAACACCTGCACTAATAAGGCAAAGAGGGAGTCTATGCCTTGAAAGAATCAGTAAAGTAACAACGGATTAGTGGAATGAGGGATCAAGAGACAGATAGGGGGAGAATGGCAATCATTGGTGGACCTTCCCTTGAACGAGTCACGGAGCTCTCAACGGAGTGGTTTAGGTTCTGGAATTCCATCTCTAGTTGGGGCTTTTGGTTCAAAGGTTATAAAATGTGGTGCGGGTTCATCTCTCTCGACCAGTTCAGCTTCAAGGGAGGGTGATCGAGGGGACCCAGACTTTAGATCTCTTCTCTATGGCGGGAGGTCTCTTTCGTATCAAGAGTGTTTTGGGGAGGCCAGGTAAGACGGATTGGATCGAGAGGCGATGCTTATACCTCTTCTTTATCGATAGGATTCCCATCATTTGCAGTCTCCGGCGAAGGAGATAAGGGCGAGGGACCGAACATGTTCTATCCTCAACCTCCATCCGTCATTAGTAATCTCAATTCGCTTTTCCTATTCACTAGTACAATGCGCGCTACAACTAGTAGCCCCTTACTATTAAGGGAAAAGTCTAGCGCGCAAGGGTTGATGAAAAGCCAGCAACTTGTTTGGACTAGGTTTTGGCTTGCCCCTTTCTTCTTATTAGGAAGGTAGGTTTGGAACCCTATACAAGGGGCTGCTTGCTGCTCACCCCTATCTCTAAAAGGGCGAACACTCGTTACCACTAAACGACGAAGCCGGGAGCGGAAGGAGGGACTTGAACCCTCAACCTCAGCCTTGGCAAGGCTATGCTCTACCAATTAAGCTATTTCCGCCAGCTACGGTAGTGGCGAAGCACTACTGAGCAATTCACGTATCACTTGATACGGACGACTTCTTTTTTTGTGGAAAACTAGAAGGGGAGTTGAATAGTTTTATGTCCTTTTAAATTTATATTATGAAAACTTTGTTTACTTTTTAAAACTTAGATTCGAATTTATGTGATCTCAACTCTTTGAACAATATGAACAATATGTATATAAGTAGATATAAATAAGTAATGCAAGTAAGGTAATAAAATGAAATGAAAGTTAGAGATGGAAAGATCTAACCGAGAGACAAGAGATTTATAGTGGTTCGGCTACAAGGACACCTTCCTTGCCCTACTCCACTCCCCGAGCACCTAACTCAAGAGTTTTCTTCACTATGTCAACAAGCTCCCTTATGGCGGAGAAAACCTTACACAACTTTAGCTTACACCGGCTTAACGACACAAAGCTAGATGTCGAGTTCTAATCGTAGCTAGAACCAATCTCACAACTTAAACACGACTTAATCACACCTTCTTCTTCACGACTTCTTCACTATCACTTCACAACTAAGCACACCCTATGTACACTTCTACTTCTTCACAACTTCACTACTTACACACCTTAACAACACAACTTCTCTACTTACACACTAACCTATCCCAAACAATTATTCACACAACTATCTAACAACAATACACAACTTATATACAAATGTATGATGACACAAACAACTTAGGTATCTAAGTTGCAATACTTCTTCTCTAGTTGTTGAAGGAGTATTCTTCTCTTGCACTTGAATGGAGGAAGCTTGGATCACATAGAAACCAAAGCTTAAGATTATATGATCAGAGGGTTTTTGAAGATATGAAATGTGATTTAGAACAGAAAGTTTCAGTGTGCAAAAGGTGAGTAAAAATCCAGGGGAAGGCTGGTATTTATAGGCAGGAAAATTGGACAGCTGGAACCTACAGGAGCGTGGCCGGCCCCCTTAAATAGGGGGGCGGTCCCCTTAATTTTAAGGGGGCCGCCTAGTAAAATTAAGGGGGCCGCCCTTGCTGAACGTTGGCCAGTTTTGTCCTTTTGTGGGGAAGGTTTTCCTGGAACATTTTAACTGATTTTGGTTAAAAATTTGAATTCATATTTTTATAAAAGATTAAACATTTTTATTTAATACCAAAAATGTTTTTCAAAAATATATAAAATGTTTTTGATGTTTTATAAAAAATCTAGTCATTAAGAAAATGTTCCTTTGATCATATAATGCATTAAGCACTTGTTTATTCATACCTTAAGTGATTAAGTTGTAGAGGTGGGACAAGTGGTGTGCTCTTAGAGCTAGCAATTTCCTCCACTTCCGTTGTGATCTCCGAATCTGGTTCATCATCATCAAGAATACTCTTTACATCCGCGGAACAACTTGCAAACCATTTGCTTGAACCGGGAGTAATTTTCAGAGCTTAGAGCTCAGCACGTTTTTCTGACATACTCTTAACCATAAATCTTGAAAGAATTGAATCACTTCTTTTGGAAGTGATTACGGGATCAAATTTTTGATTCACCGTAGCAACGTTGCATTTATCGGTTAGCGGTTTAGAGTTTTGATTTATGTTAAACGTTACTTTCACATTATCAACTCTTAATGTTATTTCTTCTCCATACACGTCAATCAAAGCCCGCCCGGTCCTCAAAAATGATCTTCCGAGAATTAGAGGAACCCGGGGGTCAGCATCAAAATCAACTACCACAAAATCGGCAGGGAAATGGAACTTCCCCACCTTGACAAAGACATCCTCGGCTATTCCAAGTGGACGGGTTATGGTCCAGTCCGCAAGCTCGAGGGTCATGCAAGTGGGGGTATATTCGGGCAGAGAAAGTTTTTTCCAAACGGAGAGCGGCATTAGGTTGATGCTTGCACCAAGATCGGCCAAGGCGTAGCATTCAACCATCCCCGGAAATTCACATGGAATGAGGAATTTTCCGGGATCTCCAAGCTTTTCTGAAAGCTTTTTTAGGAGAACCGCTGAGCAGTGTTCATTTAACGGAGTTTTTGCTAATTCAATTAATTTTTCCTTGTTGCTCAATAAACTCTTGATGGTGGAAACAAACTTAGGCATCAGAAGTAAAGCATCCGCGAAGCTTATATCGAAATGCAATTCTTGAAAGATTTGGAAGAATTTTTCCATTTGATTTGAAGCTTTTTCGCGGAGCTTTTGATCATTCAATCTCGATGGATAAGGAAGTGTTGTTTTTATGGGAGATTTTTCGGGCTCAAGCACATCCTTAGCTTTAGAAGGGTGGACAACCGGAGGTTGGACGTCTTCGGTCCTTCCGTTGTTAGTAGGAAGTTCCGTGTCCTTTGTCACCTCGGTCTCACGGGCGACTACCTTGGGAGGAAGAGAAGAAGCGGTAGTCGGAGCTGTGGGTCCATCATATGAAACACCACTTCTGGTGGTGATTGCTTCTATATCACCCCTCGGGTTAGCAATTGTGTTGCTAGGAAGAGAAGATGTTCCCGAGGTTGAGGGTTGATTTATTTGTAGAAATCCATTCATCATTTGCTTAAGCTCATTTGTTTGTCGAGACATCGTCGTATCAATTTCTTTCTTAAGCTCAACTTTCATGTTATTGATCTGATTCTGCATGGCGCGTATGGCAACATCGTTTGTCTTCATATAATTCGCGAGTTCCGGAGAAGGTTGAACTTGAGTAGGGGGAGATTGATAGACTTGTTGCGGTGGAGCTTGATATTGTTGGTTTTGACGGTTTTGATTGTAATCTCGGTTTTGATAACCTTGATTGGTTTGAGGAAAACGGTTTTGGTTGTTTTGAACGGGTGGAAAACCGGGTGGTCCCATTAGGTTGCTAGCATTTTGAGGACGAAATCCTTCATTTTGATTGTAGTTTGCAGCTGCTACGGTAGCATTGTAAACTTGGCTATCGGTAGCCGCACAATTATAATAAGGATGGGGACCACCACATATAACACAAGTTTCTGTAACTGGAGCTTAAACTCTTTCATCATCATCCGGATAGCATCGGCAAGCTCGGCCATCTCCGATGGATGGGCCGATGAAGAAGAAGGGGTGGAAGAATTCACTTTCGAAACAACCGGTTTGTTTCGTGAAGTGGGAACTTTGGATTTGTTTTCGATAATCGTTAAGATATCTTTCGGCATTCGACTCAAAATATTGCCACCGGCGGCTGCGTTGAGTGAATCCTGATCTGATTGAGTTAAGGCATTGTAGAACGTATCGATTTGATGTAATTCCGAGAAACCGTGATGTGGGCATTTCCGTAGGAGATCCTTGAATCGTTCCCATGCCTCACCGAAATTCTCATCAAATCGTTGCTTGAAATTTGTGATTTCATTCCTAGCATTGGTCATTTTAGACGGAGGAAAGAAATAATTCACGAATTTATGGACGAGATCTTCCCAAGTATGGATCGATTGAGGGGGTTCTTTGTCGAGCCAAATCCGGGCTGCCCCCCCCCCCCCCCCCCCCGAGGGAAAATGGGAATAACCTTAATTTGATAGATTCATGAGGGACATCCTTATGATGGTGTATGGATGTCAATTGGTTAAACCATCGGATGTGTGCGTGGGGATCCTCCCTCTCAAAACCATGAAATTGATTTCCCGTGACAAGTTGTATTAAACCGGTTTCGAGTTTAAAGTTTGTGTTTTGAATCGGGGGTATAACAATTGCATCTCCGTATCCCACGGTGGGACATTGGAGCAACTCTTGCATGGTACGTTGATCCTCGGCCATTTCGGTAATGGGAGTATCAACTTGAGGACGTAACTCGGGTACGTTTACTCTTTTGCGTCGACAAGAACGACGAGTCGGTATTGGAGAAGATTTATCAATTAAGTGTGATTGAGAACGGGTGTGCATACACCAAAAATAAAATAAAAATTAAAAAGAAAAATAATTTGGAAGAGAAAATCTTTTTGGATTTTTTATTTTTTTATATTAAAAAAAAATTAAACATAATATTTTTGGTACCGATCCTTCAATCGATATTGTTTCTCTTAAGACTACTCGCAGAGTGGCGTAGAAGCAAAGGTCCGCTCGAAAGCTGATTAAAAACCCGCCTCTTTCGGTTTGCAATTTAATGTCAAAACCGTTCTTAAACCACTTGTATAGGTTGTAATCGAAAGATAATCCGAAATCAAATGATTTCACGATTGTTTTGTTGTTTTACGATTTTTTTGGTTTTTTTTTTTTTTTTTTTTTTTTTTTTTTTTTTTTTTTTTAAACACTTTAGGAAAAGTATTAGCGGTTTTTTAATTTTTTTGAATTTTATATTTTTGAAAATATTTACAAATAAAACGATAACTTCCCGGGAGAAGGGTCTTCAAAACACGAATCGAAAAACGGAATCACGAATTCACGTCAACCTTCCCCGGCAGCGGCGCCAAAAATTGATAGTTTTCAATTTATATCCCAAAAGGAGAATTGCAAAGGAAATATGCAAAACCCGAGGTTCGTTGTCCCGATTGAAGATTGAATGGAATTGTGATTTCGGGATCGTGATACGTGTTGTGAATGTGTAAAAAGTGAGATATTTTAATTTCTACACTACGAATAATGAAATAACAAATGTAAACAACTAATTAAACTATAGGTACAAGTAAACTAAGCACGTAAACTTAAAAATGAAAATTGGAATTTAAAAACGTTACGCGACGAATTTTAAAAACGTAAATAAAAGTGGTTTTCTAAATTTTAAGCCTTAAAATGCAAAATAATTTTTCTTAAATCCTAAATATAAAAAGAAAATTTTGGGAAAAAGAAAAATATTTTTTTTGACTTTTTAATAATTTTTTATGAATTAAAAACTATTTTAAACTATTTAAATGATTTAAAAATATTAAAACAATTAAGAAAAATCTGGAAAATTTTATGTAATTCTAAAATTAAATTACTAATCTAGGAAAAATAATTTCAAAAACTAATTAAGCCTAAATACGCTGAACAGTGCAATAAGCTGTTGGGAAATAAGCTAAAAATAAGCTAATAAGGCCAAAAATTAACAGAAGCACAGGGACAGATAAATCTTAATACTGGAAACTAGAATTAACTTGAAAACACCAGATAAGCACTCAGATTATTCCCAAAAAGCACTTAATGCAGCTGTAAATTTAAAATAGGACAATGGATGAAAAGCAGTTTTGCAGCTGATTTATAAGCTTAATAGAAGCTATTGAGGGAAATCCAAAAGCACATACTTAAAGCTCATAAGACCAGCTACTTAAAAACCAATTATGCCCAAAAGTTAATGATCAATTGACACTTAATTTTGCCCAAGAACAGTTGCAAATTGAAACCAAAACTGCTTGCAGGTCTGCAAGAAACTAAATGGGGTACTTGCAGGCTCAAATTAAGCTGTAAAATAAGCTACTAAGTGGAATCCAAGCTCAGATCTAAAAAGCCAATACAACTAACTATTATAAAGCCAAATTTCAAGCAATGAGGTCCAGGGAATAAGCTAATATCAGGCAATCAAAAAGCAGAGACAAACAAAAGTTTGTGCAGGTCTGCTCATTGAGTTCTGTTGCAGCAGGTTAGTATTTTTGCCCTCAATTCCTTTGATACCTAATGAAACTATACCAGACTTTGGAATCTTACTTAGACAACTAAAATGCACCTAATTTTGCCAAAAAGGGTGCCTCAATAAGCTCAGCTTATAATGAGCTTATAAGGGGCAGTCTATGTCCTACTATTTGCACTAGTAAACTAAAAAAAACTCAAAACAATCAAAACCTCTTAACACTTATCAGGAACAATGAAATTACCCTCAATTGATCTCAATCAAACTTAAACAAGTTGCAGATGAACAGTGTCTATCCTATTTCACCCATTTTAACCCATTATGACCTTAACATTCAACACTCCCTATACTCTAACTGTTTGAAGTATAAGCTTAAACTAAACTAACCTAACCCATCATCTACTACACAGCAGCATTCAAATAAGCAGAAAAGAAACAAGATAAGCAAAAAATATAAGCAGTCAATAAGCTGTAAATAATTTAATTAAAAATGAACTTATATTAAAATAAAAAGTAAATTACACTGGAATAAAAGAAATTACAAAATACCTTAAAGAAAATGCTAAAAATAAACCTAAGAATAACTACTGAACTACTATCCTCTATTTATACTAAAAATATAAAAAAACTAGGGTTTCTGCTGTGCTTCTCTTGTGTTTCTTCTGTGTGAGGATTCACTCTTTGCTTCTTGTGCTTTCTTTTCAACCCTTAGATGTTTTCTTGGTGCCCACAACTTCTCATATTGGCCGTTGGATCCTTTTCTTGCCTCGGATTGCTGAGGTGGAGGGGAGGGGACCAAAGACATATCCATGTGATGTCTTTGGCTGGTAGTGGTGATGAAAGGGATGGTTGGTGTTTAGCAGAGGATTAGGGTTTAATGGCTGGATTATGAGATGTTGAAGGTGATTGAATAGGAGTTAGGGATTTTGACTTGGATTTGGGGGTTTGATCCCGGTTTTGTTTAACTACGGGTAGTGGTTTTGGGCTTTAGGTTAGTGGGCTATGGTTGGTTGAGTGGGTTGTTTAAAGGATGGGTTGGGTTTAAAGGTTTATTTGATCCGGGTAGTGTAGTTTGGTAGGATTTAGGATTAGTTTAAAAGGGACCATTGTTGTAAATATGGAAATTTTAGGGACCATATCTGCCATTTCTTCAAAGTTCAACTAGGGACCAATAATGCCAAGTAAGAATAATCCAAGGGTCGTTCTTCAAAAATATTATCTGATGTGTGCGTGTGCGTATGCTCTAATTTATACCCACGGTATGTCGTTGTGGTTTTAGCAGTATTCAAGTTTTAAATTTATATTTAGCCGACTTATCAATAACACACACACTTTAACGAGCAGTGTACCCGGTCAGTATGTATATAATGGTAAGTAGAGTGTCGATCACTAAGAGTGGAACGTATTATCTAGTTATCCTAATCAGTATTTTAATATGTAAAGTAAGCTATACAACCTAATTTAACGCAAGGGGGTTCAGCCTGAGAGACTGGCACGGTTTGGTTGCAATTAAATAATAAACTAAACCAATAGGCACGAATCAGCGAGTAGCACACACGTACACAGATAAATACTCGAGACAATAAGAAGACCTGTCCTGATAGTTAAGTAGCTTGTCACTTGTTTTATTGCTAGTTTTATATGAAGTGTATAGTTCGATGCAACGCACCGAGATTAAGTCCTTTCTCGTTGGTTCTAATCTTATCGGCGAGTAAACCCTTAATGATTACTTATGACTATCCTATTTATCTTTCTTCCTACTTTTCTACAGACGATAGAATGCATAGGCGATCTAATAAATAGGCGAGGGCAGAGGCATGGCGACCCGATCAACGCTCAGCTAGACACAGAGGTTATCAATGCACTAATAAAAGTCACCAAAGACATCAACATATAAACTTTAATTAATGGGAAAGCAGTTTTAAGGGAGTGCAACCTTTCCGTTGTCACGTTACACAAGCCACCAATCCTGATGAATTAAAGTTTACTAACACAATAAAACAAAACTACTTAATGAATTAAATACATGCAGGACCTTCTTACAGCTCTCGTATCTTCGTTCAAGGTGTGTCTTGTGCTGCTACTTCGACTGAATTCGTCCTAGGGTTTCTCTCGTCTGGTCTTGGGGTATTTATAGTTTCTGTCTGAGGGTAAGATGCGGCGCATCTAATAAGTAGATGCGGCGCATTGACTTAACTTCGCGTGGGGTCCAAGATTAATATATTCAGGAATATTCGTACACCGCCAGAAGATGCGGCGTAACTCCATTCTTAGATGCGGCGCATGTCCTCTTGTATCTTGGATCGTATCTTGTGAAATCTTGATAGTGATGCGCCGTATGTAATAAGCAAGATGCGGCGTATCTGGAGCAGAATGTCTTGATCTTGTACATTTCAGTAGACTCTTAACTTCTTGCTTGTTTTGCTCCATAATTAATCCAAAATCGCTAAGTTTCACCAAATGCTTGTTTTTACCTGAGAATTACAAAAGTAAACATTAACGTATCAATTCTCACAGATAATATAATAAAACAAGTCAAATAAATAGGATAAATGATGGTAATAAAATGTACTTATTTGAGTTCATCATTATCTTTGACGAATTTTTCCCCGGCTTCGGCTCTATAAATATCTTTTCCACGTCTCGTGCTCGTTTTCTCGGATTATGCTTGATTTTGTCCCTATTTCATGATATCCGTACCTGCATAGAAGCAAACACAAAAACACAATATCTTTGGCATTTATGGTTAGTTTTTGGTCATTTTGGGTCCGGTTTTGGTCAAGAAAAGGTATGTGTTTAAGCACATACCAATCATACTATTTTTCCTCAAGATTCGTGCACTTTTTTGGATCGCCAACTTTTAGCAAATCCATACAATTTGACTTTTACATAATGTGTGTGGAGTTGTTAACGAACACCCCACCTGGTACACCATGCAAGTGTGTTTTGCCAATGCAAGTTGGCCTTTGAAATGGCTACCGGACTTTTCATGAAATCAAGTCAAGTTCGAATTATAGGAGCAAATGAAGAAAACCAAGATTTAGAAAAGACGGTCGTTATGATTAACTTGCTACCCCTTGATGAAAATTTTGAAAACTTCACCGTGTATGTAACTACTCAAAGATTATGGCTTAAACAAGTGCCTATTAAGAAATCTCTTTTTGGCGAATATGAAGTTTTGTTCGTGAAGTATCCAGGTACCTCTATACTAAGAGATCGAGTTAATGGCCGTGTCAGGAGGGTTTGGGCAACAGTTTAAAATGAGCCTTTTTTCAGTACTGGCAGAAATGACCGGGTTGACCCTAATACACTTCATTATCCATTTATCCCGTTTCTGTTATTGGATATTTTTTTCATACAGTTTGCCAGAATGTATAAAATACAACCCAAACTCATTAATATGTAAATGGGTCAAAACTAACATGGTAACAGGTTCGGGTTGAAACCAGCCTTTTCAACAATTATTCACGGGTGGGAGTGGTTGAAACAGTCTTTTTTTAGTGCTAATCAACGACAACCTCCCCATACCTACCCACTTAACCTAAACTTTATTGACAACATGGTATATGAGTGCTTTCTTTTAATCACTAATACAAAACAAGTGGTAAAAAGTTTAACTAGTACAAAGAGGGGAGTTATTTTGTATACTATAAATCCTTCACATACTAAGGGACAAATCCCCATCTTTCATCTTAGTTTGATCCAATGGCTATGATTAAAAGGATAATTATCAATTAAAATAAACAACTAAATTATATTAGTGTGGAGGGGCATTTTAGTTAATTCACCTTCAAGCTTTATCCTCTACCCCTAAACTGTCTCATCATTTCTCACACAAAAAATACACATGGAAAACACAGTTACTTCAACGAACAAATACGGCGCCCAAATCCCCAAAAAAACACATATATTAACCATTAAATCACATCGAATCACAATAAAATGGATAAATCTCGCGTCAACGTGGTTGTTCATCAACAATACGTGGTGCACTTCAAGCACCAGTTCAGATCCAGTTCAACCATCGGTTCAAAATCCGATTGAAGGTAAGGATTATCCTATTTTAACTTCATTTTGAATGTAATATAGAGATTAGATAAGTATTTTAGATAATTTAGGTGTATTATGTATTTTAAGCTGTTGATTTTCTTATTCATATTTAGATGATGATTATTAATGTTCAGTGATGATTTAAGTGAAGGCTGCCTGATTATTGGTAAGTTTTCAATATTGAGGTTTTGTTGATTTTATTGTGCATTTGGTGATGAAATATGTGATTATTGGTCAGGTTGTTACTTTTATTCTAAGGTTTATTGGTTAGCTCATTTTGTTTAGTAAGGTGACTAGTCTAGCATTTGCTAAATACGTGTAATTAGTAGCATGTAGAGTAATGTAGAATATAAGCTCTTGTTGAGTGGCGTAACCAGTTAGGTATATGTATGCTTATTAAGACACTCGCGTTTGCTAAAATATGTGTGATTAGTAGCTTGTATAGTAGTGTGGAACATACACGGTTGGCATAGTACGCGACTACCTAAGCTGTAAGAAGTACAAGTAGAATGATTGGATGATTGAGCGTAGCGTGTTTAATTGTGTACGAGTTTATTGTGACTAACTCATGAGATAATTAGTAATGTAGAATGTGTGTTGCTTGCCGAGTAGCGTTAATATTTAAGTATATATACACCAAATTGTACTTATTGATATACGCGAGTAGTATCACATTTATAGATATGCATACATGACTACCTAAGTTGTAAGGATGAGTTAATTTGAGTGAGTAGAAAAAGTAGTTAATTTGTATTAAATTCAAGTTCGGTTGCGCCGCCTTTAGCGGCTATGCCCTTGGCTCAACATTATTTCTTTAAGATCCACTTCTTGTTTCGCCTGTTTTTTTATGTACTTGCATATTGTTTTAGTGTAATATCACATGATTAATAGGCTAACGGACTGTTTGTGTTTGCATATTGTTTTAGTGTAATATCACATATGATTAATAGCAATATTCTTATCCTTGAGGGATCAGTTGGTGCCCCATTTAACTAATAGAGGCATTGCAACATTGGAAGAGTCACACAGTTCTGATACATAAGATGCTTCTGCTATAGCTACTGAGGTTCCATCTTGCATCAAATTCAAGAGGCTCGATAAAACAGCCAGACACATAATGCAGGTGGAAATTCTGTATCCTGTTTTCGGTACTTATCTTTTTTGTGTAAAGGTTGTGCTTTTTATCCTCAGTTCAAATATGTAATTCATTTGCTCAGATACTTGATAAAAAAGAATCAGTGGAGCAAGTGCGCACAGAAAGAGAGATACCTGAGATAAAGCCAGGCTATATAATCCAGCTCAGATTGGTAAGAGAAGTATATTCATTTCGTGCTGGTGGACTTATGAACATTGTTTTGTTATTATTGATGTAATTTGACTTATGTAAAGGTCGGTCTTATGTGTGTTATTATATAATCTGTGGAATCACATGAAGTACCTGAGAACAAGAGACGTGTATCAACAGTGAAAGGAATTGTCATAGCAAGACGCAATGCGGGTCTAAATACAACCATTAGATTAAGAAGACTGGTTGCAGGAGTTGGAGTTGAATCTCTTTTACCTCTGTAAGCGTTCTTGAAAGATTTTTACACGTGTTTATACCACATATTAGATACTCTATAAGTGTCCTCAAGACTGCAAATAGTTTAAGCATAGCTTAAGGATACTAGTGACTGCTTTTTGCATAAATTATTAGCCAAACAAGGTGTTTTTTGTTTGGGTGGCAAAATGGGCGGGTAGGCTAACGGGTCAAAATCAGTGCGGGCCCAGATGGTTTCGGTTGGGGCAGCCCTCAAACACTGTATTTTTCTTTTTATTTGTTGAATTTTATTAATCGCTATTAATAAAATATCACAAATGATATTCTGAATATCACAAGTGATTTTCTGAATATCACATGTGATATTCTGTGATTTTCTGAATATCACAAGTGATATTATGTGATATTAAGAATATCACAAATGATATTCTGAATATCATAAGTGATTTTCTGTGATATTAAGAATATCACAAGTGATATTCTGAATATCACAGTGATTTTCAATATACAATCTTAATTTTAAATGAACATTTCAGGTCGTTTTCTGGGAGAATTGACGAAACAGGTTCTATCAGATCTTGATGCAAGCAAATACCAGGTGGCAGAGTATAGGGTGTCCATATATGGGAGGAAGCAAAGTGAATGGGATCAGTTGGTGAGTTGGTTTATCAACAATCAAATTTACAGTGAAAATGCTGTCTGGCTTATTCAAGTATGCATCAACACGCCCACTTATATTCAAATTCTTAGTATATTCAATTTAATTGCTATACTTATTCAAGTATTGGCGGTCACTTTTCAGCTTCCACGGCTATATAACATATACAAGAGCATGGGGACCGTGACATCCTTTCAGAATATTTTGGACAATGTGTTTATTCTACTCTTTGAAGTCACGGTTGATCCAAAATCTCATCCACAACTCCACATATTCCTAATGCAGGTAAATTATACTCGTTTGTAACTAATACTCATTACCAAAATATAATATTTATCATAATTTTAATACTATCTTTATGACAGGTTGTTGGGCTTGACCTTGTGGACGATGAAAGCAAACCGAAAAGGCGTCCCACAAAGCATATGCCTACACCAGCTGAATGGACAAATGACTTCAATCCTGCATACGCTTATTATGCATATTACTGCTATGCAAACCTCTATACCCTCAATAAGGTTAGCATGATTTTTTTTTCTTCTAATTTCTGAATCTGTAATAATAATAAACAAATCTTCAGTTTCTGTTTACAGCTCCGAGAATCTAAAGGACTGCCAACTATTAGGTTGAGGCCTCATTGTGGAGAGGTGATTATTTATCAAACCCCCTACCGTTTTACCTATATTTCTTATGTGGTAATTGAATTCATCTAATGTTATGATATCTGTAGGCGGGTGATACTGACCATTTAGCAACTGGCTTCCTTTTGTGCCATAATATTTCACATGGGATAAATTTGAGGAAATCTCCTGTATTACAGTATTTGTACTACCTTGCTCAGGTTAAAGTTACTAATAGATTTTTGGCTTCAGCTTGCATTAATGGATAATGTAATGGGAGTGCGTAATTTGGAGAAGGATAATATGAATGGAAATGTAAAACGGAAGAACAAGCAGTCGCTCAAGTCACAGAATCAGAAAGTTGTAATTGATACAAGCTTTCTCTATACTGTAATGATGGCTCATTTGGCTCTCATTTTTCCAAACAAGCAAATAGAGCTGATTAAGAAAGCCAAAAGTAATCGCGAATGTCTGAAGAAATCAGAAAGTTTTCACTACATCACGGGTAAATAAAGTTTTCTTTAATGGTTATGTATTTATAATAAAGATGCTTCTTATGTTATTATATTGTGGTTGAATTTTTGCTTTTAAAAGTTTACTCATTTACTTCTGTTATCTATTTTAACAGGTACAAGCTTGGACACTAATTGGATGGGTGTCGGTTCGTGGCTCGTGGCTGGAGTTTGAACAATAATTGGGATTCAAGATTGCATTTCATGTTTTTTTTTCTTTGCTTTATGTTTGAACCACAAACTAGTGATGAAAATTGTGTGTTTTGCTGATGTGTTCTACGGTGCAAAATTTGCAATACAACTTTTTTATTGAATAAGTTGTAACTTTTAATGGGTTTGATTGAATACAACAACATATTATGTGATATTGTGATTCAAATGTGTATGTAATATGACCACCTTTTGCCTTTTTGATGAAATCTGGTACTTTTGCTAAATACTTTTTGTTACCTACTAACATTCTGAGGTATCACCAGTGATACAAAATAACTTTTTAGGTATCACTTATGATACAAAATAACTTATTGGGTATCACATGTGATACAAAATAACTTATTTGAACATATTAGGTATCACCTGTGATAGTTAGACTGTAGTTAGCTACTTGATTTTGTATACTGTAGTTAGCTACTTGTTTTTGTAGATACAAAATATGAGGTATAACCTGTGATACATACAAAATCATAGGTGATACAAAATAACATATTAGATATCACATGTGATACAAAATAAGTAAATAAAGAGGAAATAATCAAAAACGAAAATTAAACTGAAAAACGAGTTAATACGGGAATTAAACGAGCCTAAGAAAACCTAAAAATCAAAAATTACCCCTAGATGTGTAAATTTGCTTTTTATTTGTAATGAATTAAAAATAGTTTTGGACTAAGAATAACATTAAAAATACTAAATTAATACGAAAAATTGTGAAAAATTCTGTAAAACTACTTTAAGCTATATTGAACTTAGGAAAAATAAAAAGAAATCGACGGCTTATTTGAATAAGCTGTGAATAAGCAAAAAGGGAAGTTAAGATAAAAGGGAAAAAGTTGGTTAAGTGAATTAAAGGTGCAAGCTATAACAAAAAAGACCCAAGGGCAGGGATGGTTGTAGTGTGTTAAACTGGTTGAGGATGGTAGAGGTTTGGGGTTCGAGCCTAGGCTCACCCTGGGCTTCCCAACTTCCCAGTATTTGTTTTTGCAAATTTTTTTTTTCATGAAACTTATTAATAAGCTAAAAATGAACAACTTTTGTGAAAACAAATTTTTTATAACTTAGAGAATTAAGGTGGAAAAGGCAAAATAAACAAACAGTTAACATATTAGGTATCACCTGTGATACAGAATAACTTATTAGGTATCACCTGTGATACAAAATAAAATATTAGGTATCACCTGTGATACATACCAAATATTGGGTATCACCGGTGATACAAAATAAGATATTAGGTATCACCTGTGATACAAAATAAGATATTAGGTATCACCTGCGATACAAAATAATATATTAGGCAAATAGACCTACCATGTGTTTTGAGCTGCATTTGTGACACCAGCTATGACGTCTTGTTCAACTGCCATTTGCAACACAACTTTTTTATTGAATAAGTTTTAATTTTGAATGGGTTTGATTGAATACAACAACATATTATGTGATATTGTGATTCAAATGTGTATGTAATATGACCGCCTTTTTCTTTTTGATGAAATCTGGTACTTTTGATATTTATGTTATTGTTTCTCCGATTGGATTCGACCAATTTTTTAGAATGATTAACCGTGACCCGAACCGCGGGTACCCGCTCATTTCGGGTACCCGCATGTCCGGTTACCCACCTAGTACGGTTCGGTTTCGAATAGTAAAATGAACTACCCGCCCTGCGATGGATAGTTAAAATCTCTAACCGAACCGAGCTAAACCGCCCTGTGAACACCCTTATTGTTGGTACAATGTCGTATGTCTTTTTAAATTTCTAAGTACTCTAATGTGTTTGTGTTCTGTTTAAACTTTGAAATGTTTTTACTAGTTAAAGATGTGTTTGTGTTCTGTTTGGTTTAATCAACACATGATCACATGTGATATGAAAACTATTAGGGTGTTGGCAACCGTTACTAGGCCGCCAGTGGCTTGGGGGGAGGCCGCCGACAAACACCGCCGCCAACCCCCTTACTGCCAGCGGCAAGGGCTTTGGAATCACACGGAGGCCGACGCGGCATGGGAAAGGACAAAAACATAAAAATGACCGTTGGAGGGGGGGGGGAAGGAGTCACTTGGGAAAGGGATGATTCTGAATCCTCCACTGTCAAAACTTAAGGATTCTGAATCCTCCTTTTTTTGCCTGCCACATGGCAGTCTGTGATTGGTCGGTGGGAATCCTCCCATGATTCCCAATCCTCCATTGCCAACACCCTTACCATACGCATGTTATATCACATGTGATTTCCAGAAAAATCACATGTGATTTTCAAAAAAATCTCATGTGATTTGTTACTAGTTTTTCTGTATGCAAGGAAACGAACATTTGAGGTATCACCTGTGATAAATTCAGGCATCACCTGTGATTTTCAGAAAAATATGATACTTTTGATATAAAAACATTACATAACAAATTGAATATGGTAAATTTTATGTTTCAAAGTCTTAGGCCAAGTTGAAGATGGTTTATATGTTTCTACAAGAAATATTGAATTTTATGTTTTAGTTATAATATTTTTGTTATGTAATGTTTTTATCAAAATATTAAGAATTTGATAAGCTATTTTCATGTTGCTTATTGTGTAGACTTTTAAATTTTTTTTTTTTTTTTTTTTTTATTTATTATTTTTTTTTTTTGCTAAATACTTTTTGTTACCTACTAACATTATGAGGTATCACCAGTGATACAAAATAACTTATTAGGTATCACCTGTGATATAAAATAACTTATTGGGTATCACCTGTGATACAAAATAACATATTAGGTATCACCTGTGATAGTTAGACTGTAGTTAGCTACTTGTTTTTGTAGATACAAAATATGAGGTATAACCTGTGATACATACAAAATCGTAGGTGATACAAAATAACATATTAGGTATCACCTGTGATACAAAATAAGTAAGTAAAGCACAAATAAGCAAAAACGCAAATTAAACTTAAAAACGAGTTCTTACGGGAATTAAATGAGCCTAAGAAAACCTAAAAATCAAAAATTGCCCCTAGATGTGTAAATTTGCTTTTTATTTTATTTTTAATGAATTAAAAACAGTTTTGGACTAAGAATAATATTAAAAATACTAAATTAATGCGAAAAATGATGAAAAATTATGGGAAACTACTTTAAGTTATATTGAACTTAGGAAAAATAAAAATGAATCGACAGCTAATGTGAATAAGTTGTGAATAAGCAAAAAAGGGAAGTTAAGCTAAAAGGGAAAAAATTTGTTAAGTGAAATAAATGTGCAAGCTATAACGAAAAAGACCCAAGGGCAGAGATGGTTGTGGTGTGTTAAACTGGTTGAGGATGGTAGAGGTTTGGGGTTCGAGCCTAGGCTCACTCTGGGCTTCCCAACTTCCCAGTTTTTGTTTTTGCAATTTTTTTTTTATGAAACTTATTAATAAGCTACAAATGAACAACTTTTGTGAAAACAAATTTTTTATAACTTGAGAATTAAGCTGGAAAAGGAAAATTAAACAAACAATTAACATATTAGGTATCACCTGTGATACAAAATAACTTATTAGGTATCACCTGTGGTACAAAATAAGATATTAGGTATCACCTGTGATACATACAAAATCACACACTGGTAATATATAAAAGAAGGTTATATTCAGTTTAACCAAAAGTATTTTCAAATTCATATTACATTCATCTGTCTAATGCCTAACACTTAGTTTAACCATAAAGCCATAACAAGACAGAGTACAATCTCCGGCACCCGGGAATGTGGTTCGGGACCTAATAGAGCACCATCATTCTTAGGTAACTCCAAACTTGGACACTGTCCAAACCACGATCTATGTGATATTTCAGATCCATGTGATTTATTATGAAAGAAATTACATGTGATATAACATGTGTCTGGTAATAATTATTATATGTGATCATGATTTGATTATTTCTTATTCAAAAACTAGTAAAAAAAATCACATGTTATTTTTCTGAAAATCACATGTGATATAACATGTGTCTGGTAATAATTTTTATATCACATATGATCTTGCGTTGATTAAACAAAACAAAAACAAACACATCTTAACTAGTAAAAACATCTTCGACATTTCGCCATTTAACCAAAAGAAATACATAATATCATTTTCATATTTTACATAGAGCAACACCAACTATACAACATACTAGTCTTAAACAAGCTCTAACAACCTGTCTCTCCTTAATGTGTCGATAAACAAAACAAGCTCTTTGATTACTTCTCTTATCAAACAACCAGTCTTAAACAAGCTCTTAAGACTTAATCTTCGATAGCATTAGGCCTTAGAGAAACCACCAATTCTAATTGATAAACGCATAAGCTCGGTTCATCTAAACTAGATTACACATATTATTAACTGCTACAAATATTAGAACATTCAAGCAATAACGGACTTAAACTTCTAAATAGCAAAGACTGATTTCGATAATCAAATAACAAAGATTGATATTCAACTAATCAAAATAAGTTCAAACATTACTGAGAATATGCAAATATTCTTAAGTTCTGAATTCAGGAAATTAACAAGTCTCAAAACCTAATTGGATTCATAAACATAGAAAATCCTTCAACTAGAAAGTAAATAAATTAGCTACTCTGATACGCCCTTAGCAGAACCTTTGGGTCGTGGCAAGAGGACCAAGAAGGCACCAAAGTGGCAAGACTCGTTTGTTATGGGCTAGGATTTATCTCCATATTTATCTATATTTATTTATATGTTTTTTAGGAAAGTCTTTGAGTCGTATTAGGAATGTCTTTGTTTCAGAATATTTGTCTTGGGTTACAAGTTATTATTCGGCTATTTATATACCGAATAGATTATCAATGAAAGTCATAGTTTTGTCTAAAATCATCTGTTTCTCTTCTCTTTTCTTAAGGAGTCCGCACCTACTATAGTGGTGCTACTACTGATACAAGTAGGTTGTATCATTGGTGCTTTCATTGTACTCATAGCCATGGATGAAGTAACGATTCGAAGGTTACTTAAAGAGCAACAGGATCTGGTGCAGCAGACGGCGACAACATTCCAGTTGCAATTTGATACCTTACGTGCAGAATTGCAGGCTGCACTAGGGCAGATGCAAGGGCGTCTAGGCGGGGGAGGAGATCCAGGGGCTTTATTGCCAAGATCCATGCGCCTGGATGTTCCTAAATTTTCGGGAGAGGATCCGGATAGTTGGATCTTTGCCATCACGGAGTATTTTGCTCTCCTGAACACGCCTGTTAATCAGAGGCTAAGGATTGTGGGTTTTAATTTGGAGGGGGCGGCTGCGGAATGGTTTCGGTGGATGACACGGAATGGTTTGATTACAGATTGGGATCGGTTTGTGGAGAGTGTTAAAGATCGTTTTGGACCATCCAAGTATGATGACCCGCAAGGAGCCTTGTCGAAGTTGTTACAACTTGGTACCGTGGAAGATTATCAACGGGACTTTGAAAAATTGATGAATCGGGTTACTAATATACCCGAATCATTGCTCATATCTTTTTATATCTCGGGGCTTAAGCTACATCTTCAACGTGAATTGTTGGTATCCAAGCCCACAACGCTTGGTGACGCGTTTGCCTTAGCGCGTATTACTGAAGCACGCCTGGATGACCAGGTCACATCAGTTTCTATGACTGCAAACAAGGCTGTGGCAACTTCTGGAGGGCAACGTCAATCAATTCCGCGTCCTAGGGTTACGTCAATCTCAGCCAACATTAGTAAGCAGGCCTTGTTACCGACCCCAAATCCAACGCAACCCACAGCCAACGCAAATTCTAAACCTTTGGCTATCAAATGGATTTCACCCGCGGAACGACAAGAACGTTTGAGTAAAGGGTTGTGTTTCAATTGTGACAATAGGTGGACGAGAGGCCATAAGTGTCCTGGTAAGTTTTTGTTGCTCATGACAGATGATGATGGGGATGTAAGTGAGGAAGCAACCGCGGAAGGAAATGATGCAATCGAGAGTGGCGATATCTCTATTCTCAACTCGTTGGTGGGTCAGGGCAGTCCCCGTTCTCTTCAATTATGGGGAAAGATTGGTGCTACTGAGGTGCATGTACTCATTGATAACGGTAGCACTCACAATTTTGTGCAGTCGGATGTGGCCGAGCGAATGCGTCTACCACTTCGGGCGATCAAGGCTTTTAAGGTGTATATTGGTAGCGGGGCGTCGCTATTGTGTGAGAATGTTTGCTCGCGTGTGCCTCTTCACATGCAAGGGTTTGAGATGGAGGTCGACTTATATGTCTTACCTATGAAAGGTCTTGATGTGGTTTTGGGTATTCAATGGTTACAGACATTGGGAAAGGTTACTCATGACTACGCGCATCAAATAATGGAATTCACTCTTTTGGGAACTACTTATACATTGACGGGTGACGAGTCCCTTAGAATGAAGAAAATTAGCCTCCACCACATGCAGGCATTGTTGGGTATGGAGGATGTATATGGCATTTATGAATGTCATGGTTATGCTTTGCAGGGCGAAATTGATCAGGCCAACTCCACGTTATCCACGTCCTCTGGACAAGCTGAGCTTGATCAACTTTTGGCCCGGTTTGATGCCTTGTTTCAGGAACCAACATGTCTACCACCTAACCGCTTAGTGGATCATAGAATTCATTTGTTACCAAATACTAAACCGGTGAACGTACGTCCCTACCGTTATCCACATTATCAGAAGGGTGAGATGGAACGGTTAGTAACGGAAATGTTGAGCCAAGGAATTATTCGCTTTAGTCATAGTCCTTTTTCTTCACCTGTTTTACTTGTCAAAAAGAAGGATGGGAGCTACCGTTTTTGTGTGGATTATCGCGCTCTGAATTCGGTCACAGTGAAGGATAAGTTTCCAATCCCTACGGCAGACGAGATGTTCGATGAGTTAGGTGGGGCTAGTATTTTTACTAAATTAGATTTACGCGCAGGTTACCATCAGATTCGGGTACCCGAACGGGACGTGTACAAGACGGCTTTTCGAACACATGACGGGCATTATGAATTTTTAGTCATGCCATTTGGACTTACCAATGCGCCTTCAACATTTCAAGCGACTATGAATAGGTTGTTTTCTCCCTACTTGCGTAAATTCGTGATTGTATTTTTTGATGACATCCTAGTTTATAGTACAACCCTTAGCTCGCATTTGGAACACTTGGAGTGTGTTTTTTGGTGTTTACAGGAACACTAATTTTATGTGAAACGTTCTAAATGTGTTTTTGGTGCTGGGGAACTAGTGTACTTGGGACATATTATTTCAGCTCGTGGGGTACAAATGGATCCAAAGAAGATATCGGCAGTGCGTGAATGGCCGATCCCTAAAAATCAAAGGCAGGTTCGGGGATTCTTAGGGCTTGCGGGCTATTATCGACGGTTTATTCGGGGGTATGCCTTGCTTGCGGCACCTTTAACTGGATTACTGAAACATGATGGATTTAAGTGGGGTGAGACAGAAGCTCATGCTTTCGAAACACTTAAGCAACAATTGTCTAACGCTCCTGTTTTATGTCTTCCAAATTTTGACCAAGTGTTTGTAGTGGAGGCGGATGCATCGGGAGATGGAATTGGCGCGGTTTTGATGCAGGGAAACAAGCCAATTAGTTATTTTAGTCGTAAGTTAGGGCCGCGTATGCGGGTGGCTGGTACTTACCAAAAGGAGTTGTTTGCTATCGTGGAGGCCGTGTATAAATGGCGCCAATATTTGCTGGGAAGACGGTTTACTATCCGCACAGACCATAAAAGTATTAAAGAATTAATGCAACAAGTAATTCAAACGCCGCTCCAGCAAAAGTATGTAAGAAAGTTATTGGGGTTTGATTTTGATATTGAATATAAGCCTGGGGTAACTAATCAAGCTGCGGATGCTCTCTCCCGGGCGTTTGAGGAGGCCGAGCAGGTGACATCAGCCTTCATGATTCTTAGTCAGCCATTGATAGGTTTCATTGGGGACTTGCAAGAGGAGAATGGCACATTAACTGAGTTACTTGAGTTACATCAAAAATTGAACAATGGTGAGGTACTTAGTGGGTTTAGACGTGAGAATGGACTTATCATTTACAACAACCGTTACTATATTGGGCAGGATTCGAAGCTTAAGACATTATTGTTACGAGAGTTCCATGCCACTCCTAGCGCTGGGCATGGGGGAATCAAGAAGACGTTGGTTGGGTTGTCGGCCTTGTTTTTCTGGAAGGGAATGCGTAAATCGGTCGAAGAATTCATTAAGCAATGCTTGGTATGTCAACAAACCAAGTATTCTACGGACGCGCCGGGTGGTTATCTACAGCCTCTTCCGACACCAAACGCCGTATGGGAAGATGTGTCAATGGACTTTATTACGGGATTACCAGCGTTTCGAGGTATTACTGTTATTTTGGTGGTGGTCGATCATTTAACGAAGTATGCTCATTTTGGGTCATTGCCTACTAGTTTTAATGCACATAAGGTAGCCGAGGTGTTTCTGGACATCGTGGTTAAACATCATGGGATACCAAAAACCATTGTATCTGATCGTGATCCTATTTTTGTAAGTGCTTTTTGGAAGCAGTTATTTCACTTTAGCGGTACACAGTTGAATCATAGTACCGCGTATCATCCTCAGACGGATGGGCAAACGGAAGTCGTGAATCGTTGTTTAGAGCAGTATTTACGAGCCATGGTTAGTCACCGCCCGCAACAATGGGTTCGGTATTTACCATGGGCAGAATATTGTTATAATTCTAGTTATCATAGTAGCATTAAGATGTCACCTTTCCAGGCGTTGTATGGAAGGTTGCCATTGACAATGATTCCATATCCACCTGGGTCTTCAAAGGTAGCAGCTGTGGATGATTTACTTGTGGAACGAGATGGGTTATTGAGGCAACTCAAGGACAGCTTGTTAGCTGCTAAACAAAGAATGGAAGTCAAGGCTAATCGCAAAAGGCGGGATGTCGAGTTTAATGTAGGGGATATGGTACTTGTTAAGCTTCAACCATACCGGCAAATTACTCTTGCCAGGCGACTCTCAAATAAGCTGGCAAAGCGTTATTATGGACCTTACAAGGTGGAAGCTCGTGTGGGAAAGGTGGCTTACCGTTTGGCGTTACCTGAGTCTAGTAAGATACATCCAGTTTTCCATGTGTCTATTCTCAAATCTTTTACAGGAAATGGAAGTGAAATGGTAGCACCCTTGCCAGAAGATTTCGTGGATGAGCAACCAATGGAGCAACCTGTAAGGATTTGTGACTCTCGAAAGGTGTTACGGAATGGTCAAATAGGGGAACAAGTGCTGGTTCAATGGACAAGTCGGTCTCCTGAAGAAGCGACGTGGGAATGGTTGAATGATTTCAAAGCTGCATATCCTGCGTATAACCTTGAGGACAAGGTTGTTTTTGAAGATGGAGGGAATGATACGCCCTTAGCAGAACCTTTGGGTCGTGGCAAGAGGACCAAGAAGGCACCAAAGTGGCAAGACTCGTTTGTTATGGGCTAGGATTTATCTCCATATTTATCTATATTTATTTATATGTTTTTTAGGAAAGTCTTTGAGTCGTATTAGGAATGTCTTTGTTTCAGAATATTTGTCTTGGGTTACAAGTTATTATTCGGCTATTTATATACCGAATAGATTATCAATGAAAGTCATAGTTTTGTCTAAAATCATCTGTTTCTCTTCTCTTTTCTTAAGGAGTCCGCACCTACTATAGTGGTGCTACTACTGATACAAGTAGGTTGTATCATACTCATGACAAGAGGAAGAAGTCACAACTAACGAATGATGAGCCCTTCGTCTTTCTTCTTCAATTGTGTTTCTATGTTGGTGTCGTGTTATCAGTATTTGTGTAACTGTCTCCCCCCCTTTTAAATCACCTGGTCCTTTTGTAGTTTTAAGTGTCTCCCAACTTTTGTCAACTAATGCCACGATCTCTCATGACCCCTGAAGAACCGTTCCCTCCTTCTTGCCTCAATGTGACCCATGATCTGATCTTGTGTCTTACTTTGGGTACTTGTACAATGAAATCCTCTAAATTTCAAACTCTTGTCAAATTAGGCCTCATATTTTATACCTACAAGAACACCTAACTTTGTGAGGTATTTTAGTCTTTTAGAAACCAACCTTAACACATAAAGATGTACCATTATCTGATTTGCCTAATTAAACATAAAATACAATTATAATCCATCATTTAAGGCCATGTCTGTTATAAATCATTAAGGAATAAGTATGAATAATAGGTATATTACGCACTTAACAAGCATGCCAACCCTTTGAAATCCATATGGTAATCAAGAAATATATATCTATTTATGACATCACCAATTGCAATTTCATATTCAAGTGATCGCTTAATTAGATGACAATTTTAAAAATGATTTACTCGTGTAAATCTTTCTTGAAGTATTTACTTGTTGTTTTGGCATTTTTTAGGAACCAAGAATCACAAGTTTCACTTTTCAATTGAGCATTCTTTACAAACTTTTTCTCAAGTTTAACATTTAATATCTTTTCTTGCACACTAAAATTTCATTGCAACTAACTTACCGCACACTTTTATAAAACAAAATTGCGACCTGCTATTTTCACCAAGTATACTTGTCATATAACATCAAAATTGATTATTTAGCAATTTTTAAATATTTTAATTTTTAAAAAAAAGATGGCATAGACCGGAGACGAAATAATCTAACAAAAGAAAATCCCTAGAGAGTGAGCAATTTTTTAATCACTAATACAAAACAAGTGGTCACAAGTTTCACTAGTGCAAAACAAGGGTCTTCTTTGCCGTCTATAGTTTATCTTAAAAATACATTCCCATATAGTTTTATAGCCGTGGAAATTCTGACCCAGTTATGTATGAATGAGTCAATGTGGGATATTTTTAATCTCTAACGGGTCAAACGAGTACAATAAAAAAAGGTTAGCTAAAGAAAACGGGTCCAAAGGGGTTGAAGGTTTCACATAGTGTACAATTTATTCAATAACATTGGTTGATAAGAATATGTATTTTATTGTCATACGTGTCACACCGATTATTTATAATAAGATTTAATGAAATTTTGCACCAAAGTTGTTTCTGGCAAACCAATTAGACCCGTACCATGTTGCTAAACCCAATAGACCAGCCCATGTTGCTAAACAAGTGTGTTTTGCCAATGCAAGTTGGCCTTTGAAATGGCTACCGGACTTTTCATGAAATCAAGTCAAGTTCGAATTATGGGAGCAAATGAAGAAAACCAAGATTTAGAAAAGACGGTCGTTATGATTAACTTGCTACCCCTTGATGAAAAATTTGAAAACTTCACCGTGTATGTAACTACTCAAAGATTATGGCTGAAACAAGTGCCTATTAAGAACTCTCTTTTTGGCGAATATGAAGTTTTGTTCGTGAAGTATCCAGGTACCTCTATACTAAGAGATCGAGTTAATGGCCGTGTCGGGAGGGTTGGGGCAAAAGTTTAAAATGAGCCTTTTTTCAGAACCGGTAGAAACGACCGGGTTGACCCTAATACACTTCATTATCCATTTAACCCGTTTCTGTTATTGGATATTTTTTTTTCATACAGTTTGCCAGAATGTATAAAATACAACCCAAACTCATTAATATGTAAATGGGTCGAAACTAGCATGGTAACAGGTTTGGGTTAATACAATTTTGGTTGTTGTGGATCGTTTAAGTAAATATGCTCATTTTATGTGCTTATCCCTTCCCTTCACTGCCAAAGTTGTGGCCTCCGCATTTTGTAAGGAAATTGTACGTCTACACGGTTTTCCCCGTTCTATTGTATCTGACAGGGATGTGGTTTTTCTCAGTCATTTTTGGCAAGAGTTATTTCGGTTAACCCAAACCAAACTGCATTTGAGCACTAGTTACCACCCGCAAACTGATGGCCAAACTGAAGTCATAAATCGTTGTCTTGAGGCCTACGTTCATTGTTTTGCCCATGAACAACCGATGAAATGGAGTTCGTACTTACCGTGGGCTGAATATTCATATAAGACTGGTTATCACACATCTACAGGTACTACACCTTTTTCTGCAGTTTATGGCAGGGAACCACCTTCACTTCTTTTTTATGTCATGGGGGAGACTAAGAATGCAGAATTGGAACAACAGCTAGTGGACTGAGATGATTTGTTAAAACTTAAAACTGATTCGCCACAATCTTCATAAAGCTCAAGATCGTATGCGCCAACAAGCTAACTCTAACCGTCGTGACATTTCTTTCGAAGAGGGTGATTATGTCTTTCTGAAAATACAGCCTTACCGTCGGCGAATTTGGCAGAACGCAGATACGAGAAGTTGTCTCCACGTTTTTTTGGGCCTTATCGCATTACACGCAAAGTCGGTCCCGTCGCTTACAAATTGGAGTTGCCACCTGAGTCACGTATTCATCCGATTTTTCATGTTTCAATGCTTAAACCAGCTCAGGGCCCAATTTCAGCCACTACTATTGCTCCTTTGCCTATTACCAAGGATTGGGAGATTGATATCCAACCACACTCTATTCTTGCTCATCGTTGGGTCTACGAAGCTGGCAAACAGGTTTTGGAATTGCTGATTTCTTGGTGTCATCGACCTCTGGAAGAAGCTACTTGGGAAACATATGATTTGTTAGCTGATCAGTTTCCAAATTTTCACCTTGAGGACAAGGCTTTTTATCGGGAGGGAAGTAATGATACAATACTGGTCTAAGTGTACACAAGAAAAAAGAAACAGCTCAACGAGACGGATCGGGAGGAGTTTAATTCAATCTTTGGGTATTGGTTGGATCCACTTGGTCAAAGCAGTAGTGGGAGAATGGAATGGTGGGGAGCAGTTTACAAGCCCATTTCCAGGAGCAGTTAATTAGTAACCGCTTTAGTATTAGTAGCAGACTATGTTTCATATATTTTGAACATTCTCAGTTTTTTTTGTCAAGTATTACCTTTGCATTGGAGACTTTGGCCATCTCGAAACGGGCCACTTTATTTCCGTTCATTCAATCAAATTGTCTGCTTATTTTATCTAGACCCTATCAGTATATATATTGTAGAAAGGTAGCAATCTTCATTGATATAAATTATTTCCTTATTAAATACGTAACAATCTACAACATAATTCGAAGGAGGATATGAAAAATCCGCTGATTCCCTAAAGCTAGAGCTGCTACTTCCTTTGAACAAGACAAGAAAACAAAACATAAAAAGTTCCTTTGTTGTCCCAGTAGAATGAAGCAACATGAAATATATGTAATAAACTTTGTTTATTGAATCTAAATTGTTGTTGTGCTTACACACGTACATATCTTATTTATATTAGTTGAATGGTTACGATTGAACCATTGCAACGTTTCGGTGGTGATGGTTGGTGGTAACCGCCATCTTTGGTAACTGCCACCGTTTCCTATGGTGGTGATGGTTGTGTCTTTTGGCCAACCATTGCACCTTTTCATGTTTGATCTAATTACATAAACTACCTTCTAATTACATACTAATATAATCATGTCCTATAAGTCTTTGTTTTTAACTATGTCAATGATTATCTTCCAACATTCTCCCCCTTAAGCATTGACGTAGTTAATATTCAATTTTGATCTTGTCTTCATTTGTACTTTGAATTTCCTTTCATCTTGTGTTTGATCTTTTGAACCAACTTTGAAGTAATAGTGCTCCAAAAGTGTGTCTTGACTTTAGGCTTTCTTCCTTTCTCATAAGTATCATTTTCTTTGACTTGTTGATCTTCCATGCTTGGTTCTTCATAATCTTCTTTTGTTTCATGCTCTTGATCATCAATTCCTTTATCTTTATCTAGTACAAATTTTCCCAATTTTGAGAGTTCATCATTGTAGAATTTTTCAAACCAATTGCTATCGTTCGTTGGCGTATCCCTGCTAGCTTTTCTTTGAGTATTGTTAAAGCTTGTGGATGTCATTAACAATTGTGGTTCTAAATCTTCTTCCACAAGGTTTGATGCTTCTTGTCTTTGTTGCCTTTGAGATCTTTGTCGACAGTTTGAGGCATAATGTCCAATCTTGTTGCAATTATAACATCTTACTTCACTTCTATTCCTTGGAAATTCTTCTTGATCTCGAGGGAATTTCCTTGCCTCATTATAGTCCTTGAATGTATCCTTCGAGTGATTCTCGTTTCTTTCATGTTGTCCGGTATTGTCATAACCTCGTTTATGTGGTGGAACATATCTTCCTCTTCCTTGATTATCATAGTGATGTCTTCGACCATTATTGTTGTCATGTCTTGTAAATAATAGTTTATCTTGATGATCGACGATCTTTCCTTTCTTAACCTTTATCCTTTCTTCGAAGGTCTTTAATCTTCCAATAGCTTCGTCTAGAGTCAATGTATCTAGATCGGAGTATTGCTCAATTGATGCGACAATTTGAATGAACCTCTCGGGTACGGAATTTAGCAGTTTTCGTACACGAGTTGATTCATCAAGTGTTGATCCTAGACTTGTCATCTTTGATGTAATACTTGTCATTTTCGCGGTGAATGAATCAATAGTTTCATCTTCCTCCATTTGTAGCATCTCAAATTCGGATTTGAGAGTTTGTAATTTTGCCTTTTGTACTCGATCTACTCCAATATTTCGAGTCTTTAATGTATCCCAAACTTCTTTTGCATTTTTGCTATTTGCTACTTGCAATATCATATCTTCGGGTAATCCTTGAAATAGATACCCAATTGCGGTCTTATCTCGCTTTTCATCAACTTGAGTTTTATCGGTGGATTCGATCATTTCCCATAGACCATTTGCTTGTAAAATGATCTTCATTCTTATTGACCATATCGTATAGTTTGTTGTTGTCAACAAGGGACATTGAAAATAGTGTGTTGATCCTATTCCCTTATTGTTATTCGAACTATCCCCATCTTCCTTTCCCATAATTATTTTCATAAAAAATGCCTAACACAATTTTATTTTTTAGACTATATACAATTTAAAATAACTTTTATAATAGTAAGACTTTAAATTTAAAAAAAATAATACGTAAAAAAAATATTTTGTTTCAAAAATATCTATAAGAATCTTATCCTACTTTCTTATCTAAACTTATAAAAAACAGTATATGTAATATCAGTAAAACTTATCTCTTATTTCTTCCCACTTTACTTTCTTATCTAAGTACGTAGTATATAAAATCAGTATATGTAAAATGAGCCAAACTTATCTTTCTTCTCACTTTACTCTTTCTGGATCTTGTTCTGGGTTAGAGTTCTTCCCCTTAATCTTCTTCAATAATCCAATAATCGGTCGATGTTCTTCTTATTCAATAATCCAATAAACCGGTCGATGTTCTTCTTCAAAATTCAATCGACACCCAAAAATGCCCAAAAGCTAGGGTTCGTCACTTCCGGCAAAAACTCCGGTCAAAATTCCTTTCCTTTTTATCTTTCTGATTGAAACAAGAGTTTCAATTGTTGTATACTGTTGTTCGTTAACGGCGAACAAGTAATATCTGAATGTTTTTTTTTTCTTCTCTGATCGATAAACTTCGATGTTTCTGTGTTCGGTAACGGCGAACAAGTTTTATGATAGGTTGTATAAACGGCGATTGAAGCGACAATCGAAATTGAATAAACGGCGATTGAAAATGGCAATCGAAGTGTGACTGAAAAACGGCAGTCGAAGGGTAATCGTAAGGTATGTAATCTGATTTTGTAAAAGATGAACTGGTGATTTGGGGTTGATTCAAATCACAAAAAGGTTGTGCTCTGATACCACTGTTGTCCCAGTAGGATCAAGAAACAAGAAATATATGTAATAAACTTTGTTTTATTGAATCTAAATTGTTGTTGTGCTTACACACGTACATATCCTGTTTATATTAGTTGAATGGTTACGATTGAACCATTGCAACATTTCGGTGGTGATGGTTGGTGGTAACCGCCATCTTTGGTAACTGCCACCGTTTCCTGTGGTGGTGATGGTTGTGTCTTTTGGCCAACCATTGCACCTTTTCATGTTTGATCTAATTACATAAACTACCTTCTAATTACATACTAATATAATCATGTCCTATAAGTCTTTGTTTTTAACTATGTCAATGATTATCTTCCAACATCCTTAAATTTTATGACTTATGACTAGACATTATACAAAATCGATCAACCATTAAGTTACCGATACACGCATCTTCACCCAAATCCGATCATCCACTGACAATAAATCTTTGACTTGGCGCATTGTTGGCCTTTCCTGTGGGTTGTCGTTCAAACATGCCCGTGTGACATTCAAAATTAAATGAGCTAGTTTCTCAACTAGAGGTGATGGTCGCGGAATCCGTCTATCTCCTACATTGGCCAGCAATAAATCATCAGTCGACATTGTTGGTAGACATGATATAAGTTCTCCAGGATGCTTTCCCATAATCACTTCTAGTGCAACAACTCCAAAACTATAAACATCGCATTTCTCAGTCGCCACCATCGTATAAGCAAGCTCTACATTCAAGGAAGCAGGAAAATCCAAAAAAAGTTGTTATATAACTTGAGAATAAGTATGTATCGTATGTATAACTTTAAAATATATGGTAGTTACCTGGCGCAATATAGCCATAGGTGCCTACAACCGCAGTCCAATTCGATGAATCCATCTTTAGAAGCTTCGCTGTTCCAAAATCCGAGATATGTGCCTCATAATCAGAATCGAGAAGGATATTAGCTCCAGAAATGTCTCTATGAATTATAGGTGGTGTGCAATCATGGTGCATATAAGCCAAACCATTCGCTACAGCCCTAACAATTCTTACCCTTTTCAGCCAATCCATTTGTTTTGCTGTGTGATATCGCTACTTAAAAGCGATTTTAGACTTCCCTTCTCAAGATATTCGTAAATTAAAAATGAGTGACGAGAATGGAAGCAGTATCCATAGAGTTTAACTATGTTTCTGTGCCTTATGTTTGTCAATGCTCGTACCTCATTTAGGAAGCCTATATGATCGTCACCCTCAGATGATGAATGAAGTTTCTTCACAGCTACTAAATTGTTGGGTTGCAACACAGCTTTATACACAGTACCATATCCTCCAATCCCAATACAGTATGCATCATCAAAATCATTTGTTGCCTTGATGATTTCATCATACATCGCCTGTCCATCAAAACTTGTTATTGAGAAAAAATTGCCACCTTCTTCGCCTGATGGTATCTGTGGAGAAGTTCTCTTTCTACGTCGATAAGCAATGAGGCCACACATGAATAAACCAAGTAAAAGAGCCGCAAAAAGTGGGACCACAGTTACAAGGATGAGCTTATGATGAAAATGATTATTTTGACTTTCACAAAAAGTGGGACCACACAGACCATCATTTCCTTGAAATGCTTCTCCAGACACATTTTGAAAGACAGCACAAGGGGGAACGGGACCAGTGAGCTCATTGTAAGACAGGTCTATATCAATCCTTCCTGGCAAGTTACTGAAACCATTAGGAATTGAACCAGATAGCTTATTGTGAGAAAGATTCATCATTACCAGACTTTCCAAACTTCCAATATCTGATGGTATCTCTTTTGTGAGTGAATTCCAAGATAAATCAAGAACATTGAGTTGCCTTAATTTACCGATCTCCGATGGGATCTTTCCGCTGAGCTTGTTATTACTAAGATCTATGTGAGTGATTTGTACCCAATCACCAATATATCTTTGTAATGACCCGTTCAACCTATTTTCGGATAGGTCAAGAGTAAGGAGACCATGCAGTGACCCAAGCTCTTGAGGTATAGCACCTGAAAGGTTGTTATAGCTCAAGTCTAAATTTAACAAACTTTTCATCTCCCCAAACTCCTTTGGAATTTGCCCAGACAACTGATTTGTGTGCAGCAGTAGCACAAACAACTTTAGACTTCCGATTCCTTGTGGTATAGGACCGGATAACTTGTTGTCACTGATAGACAGAAACTGAAGGCTTCTCAGGTTTTTTAACGATGAAGGGATTGAACCATTGAGTTGATTTTCGCCCAAAAATAATCTAGTGAGAGACTTCATATTCCCTAAATCAGTAGGAATGGGCCCAGATAGTTGATTATTGGCCAATTGTAAATCAGTTAGATTCTTCAAATTCCCTAATTCAATTGGAATGGGTCCAGAAAGTTGATTTTGCCACAAATAAAGGAGATTCAAAGACTTCAAATCACCCAACGATGAAGGGATTGAACCAGAGAGTTGATTTTCGCTCAATTCTAAATCAGTTAGATTCTTCAAATTCCCTAATTCAATTGGAATGGGTCCAGAAAGTTGATTTGTGCGCAGATAAAGGAGATTCAAAGACTTTATATTCCCTAATTCAATAGGAATGGATCCAGATAGTTGATTTCTGTGCAGATAAAGGGTATTCAAAGACTTCAAATCACCCAATGATGAAGGAATTGAACCATTGAGTTGATTTTCGCTCAAATCTAATTCAGTGAGAGAATTCAAATTCCCTAATTCAATTGGAATGGGTCCAGAGAGTTGATTTTGCCACAAATAAAGGATATTAAAAGACTTCAAATCACCCAAAGATGAAGGAATTGAACCATTGAATTGATTTTGGCTCAAAACTAAATCAGTTAGATTCTTCAAATTCCCCAATTCAATTGGAATGGGTCCAGAGAGTTGATTTAGCCACAAATAAAGGAGTTTCAAAGACATCAAATCACCCAATGATGAAGGGATTGAACCATTGAGTTGATTTTCGCTCAAATCTAATTTAGTGAGAGACTTCAAATTCCCTAATTCAATTGGAATGGGTCCAGAGAGTTGATTTTGGTTCAAATAAAGGAGATGCAAAGACATCAAATCACCCAACGATGTAGGGATTGAACCATTGAGTTGATTTTTGCTCAAATCTAAATCTATTAGAGACTTCATATTCCCTAATTCAATTGGAATGGGTCCAGAGAATTTGTTTTTGAACAAATGAAGCATATTCAAAGACTTCAAATCACCCAACGATGAAGGAATTGAACCATTGAGTTGATTTTTGCACAAAGATAATTCAGTGAGAGATTTCAAATTCCCTAATTCAATTGGAATGGGTCCAGAGAGTTGATTTTTCCACAAATGAAGGAATTTCAAAGACATCAAATCACCCAACGATGAAGGAATTGAACCATTGAGTTGATTTTTGGGCAAAGATAATTCAGTGAGAGATTTCAAATTCCCTAATTCAATTGGAATGGGTCCAGAAAGTTGATTTGTGTACAGATAAAGGATATTCAAAGACGTCAAATCACCCAACGATGAAGGAATTGAACCAGTTAAATTGTTTTCGTTTAGTTGCAAAACGGTTAACTGGCTTAGTCTACCAATGGTAGGTGGAATTACACCAGAAAACTGATTGGCTGAAAAATCAAGATGGACAAGTTTGGACAGGAGTCTAATTTCTGGGGGATGGGACCAAAGAAGCTGTTTACACTAAGATTAAAATGGGTAAGGTTGCCTAGAATAGAGAACGGGAACTGGTGAAGCGTACCTTTTAACTCAGACGTCGAGAGGTTCAACCTGTTAATTTTTCCATCAGCGTTGCAAGCAATTCCAAACCAAGAAGGGCACGGAGCGGGTGCACTAGTATTCGTTGGAAGGGGTGTCCAAGAAGATACAATTTGGGAGTTGTTTGGGATTTTAAGGGTTGCTTTCCATTTTTGAAGAGCATTTGCTTCCTCCAAAGAAGCAGAAGTAAAGTTTGGTACAAATGAGAGAGCAATGAGTAGTAGAGCTAGAGATAAAAGTAAAAACTTTGAAGAAGCCATTGCTTGCTTTTGCTTTTGCATGTTTTTTTGCATGTATGCTTTTGTATGTCTCTATTTATACTTGAGCTACCCTTTTCTCAGAAATTAAATATTAGAGTAGATGGTGTCATATTTTTCCACAAGATTCGTTTACTTGAGAAATTTTAGGTGGTGTCATATTTTCCTTCCAAAGTGCTTTCTTCTAATTGGAGCATAAAACTTTTAATGTTTTAAACCTTGAATAATACGGGCATGTTCTTTTCTTTTTTTTAGTGCTAATCAACGACGACCTCCTAATCAACGACGACCTCCTAATGATACCTACCCACTCAACCCAAACTTTATTGACAATATGGCATATGAGTGCTTTCTTCTAATTGGAGCATAAAACTTTTAATATTTTCTAAAATAAATTTCAAAAACCACTAATGATAAGTTGTGCCAAAAAAGTCTAAAAGAAGTGCAGAAATATGGGGCATGCCAACCCTTTCAAATCCATACGGTAATCAAATTCCAGTTGATTGAAATGTCTTTTTATTTAGTGAGTTCACAAAATATAGGTTTAGCGTATTATCATTTGTATGTTATTAATCACCATTAACTTTATTGCTCGTAAGTTGCTTGATGAAATTCCTAGTAAAGAATAGCAATTCATCCATGTTGAACCTTTACCATGAGTATTAATTAGTTGGACACATGGATAGCGTTGTTTAGGACGTGTAGTGTTAAGGCCTCAAAACTTCATAGCGACATAGCATAATATAAGCTAGTGTAACAGTCCAATGTTAGTAAGCATTGAACATTTGAACATATAGAGTTTTTTTGGACCAATGATTGATTGATATTTTATAAAAAGTTATTTATATAGTCTTCATGGTAAATTCTCAATTGATGTCATCTGTTTATCTGATACTTTTTGTTGTATTTATGTTTAGGCGTAAAGAAGAAAAGTGCCTGTAAAATCACTATATCTATGCAAAAAGTGCGAAGTAAAAACATTAGGTACAAGATACTAAAACCTAATGAAAAAATGAAGTATCATGCAGTTATGATACTATGGCATACTTTCCTTTAGAGTGACACTATATCTATTTTTTTCTCTCGTGTCCAAAGGGCATCATTGTTAGTTATCACTTTGTTGTTACGAAAGTTCAGTTTTGAGGCAAATGGTGTATATCCTTCTTACTGTTTGTGAGGCAAATGGTTTATACGATGTAACAACGAAACAAAGAAACTAAACAATATCCCGTGAATCGAAGCACGACTGCACGAGTATTATCGAACGTGTGGATCCGTGAACCAATGCACAAATCACCATAGAAGATAGTTTGACCATGTTGCGGAGAAATTATCCCAAGTCGCCATTGAGAAGAAGGGAAAAAGACAACCATAAGGTTTTTTTTTTTTTTTTTTGAAGTTGTTGATCTTGATGATGACCTTTGCGTAGTTGGATGGGGTGAGTGTTTCATTTACCATGGTGAACAGTTAGGATGGAAGATAAGTAGCAGTAAGGCGAGCCCTCCGAACCTCCGGCATGTAGCCGGCGGCCGGAGGCGGTGGCTGAAGATTAAAGTGGCGGAAGGATTAGGGTTTTGTGGATCTTAATGGCCTGATACCATGTAGAATATAGAGATAAATAATATACGGTGAAACTTTTGTTTTTTGCATTCTATCCAAAAGAGAGATACATATAGGAGGATTACAATAACTTTTTTGGGTAAATATCAATTACCCACTAGTTGACAACTAATCACAACTAATGACAGCTAATAGTCTAACAGTATATCCTTCTTACTGTTTGTTATAAAATTGATTTGAATGTTGATTTCATTTGTATTACAGATTGAGAAATTCATGTTTCACGTCCAAAATATTGCTAACTGGGGTAGGCTGCTCACACAAGAACGGTAATAGGCCACTTCTTAACTGAATTCTAAGTTGCAACTACATAATTGATATTCTCAAAATTTGTATTCAACTTTTTTTTTATTTCAAGTCCATTATATTGAAGACGTCAACCAACATTTTTAGCAGTCTATTTTGTGTAAATTTCTTGATATTTTATTTCACAATTGAATCAATTAACAAAAAAGCCCTAAAGTTAGGGATTTATCAATAGGTAATCTTGCACCAATACCCGACCAAAGGGCCACTACGGTACCAATAAAAAATACGGTTGTCGCTACTGGACGACGAAAAGCATTTTGGAATTTATTAACAATCTCTAAAAAGGGCACTATTAATAATCCCGCGGGCGGGTACTGAAACCATTAAAAGAACACCCAATTATTTGTTGGGTACCGTACGAAGTATTTGAAATACCGGAAAGAAATATCATTCAGGTAATATTTCCAAAGGAGTTGCAAATGGATCTGCTGGTTCACCAATCATTGATGGTTCTAGAACCGCTAAGCCTACGTTACATGCAATAGTACCTAGAATTACTACCGGAAAAAATATATAAAAAATTATTGGGCCATGCTGGCTCCCCGAATAATTATTCAATAACCGCCCATCTCTTCTTCCCAACTTGTCATCTCCGGTGAACACGTGCTGCCACTTTCCGTCTAACAAATAAACCCATCCCCTCTCCATCACCGGTGAGTCGATCAATTAGCTATAGAGTTTTAAATTCTTATAGTGACCACTTGTTTTGTATTACTTATAAAAAAATTGCTATCACACTAAAGGGATTTTTCTTTTGTTAGATTCTTTCTTCTTCCGTTTATGCCATCTTTTTTGGCAAATTAACAGACTGCCTCGGTCTACTTTCCTGATTATAGTTTATCTGAAAATACATTCCCATATAGTTTTATAGCCGTGGAAATCCTGACCCATGTAAGTATGAATGTGTCAATGTGGGATATGTTTCATCTTTGACGGGTCAAACGAGTAAATAAAAAAAGTTAGCACAAGAAAACGTGTAACACCCCCAAAATTTGGTTCAGCGGAAGACAAAACAAGCATTGGGGTGCTACGAAATTGGTACACAACACAAGCAAAAGAAAACGGAATAACCTCATCTGTTTTATAAAAACAATTCACAATCCAAAACTTCAAAGTTTACATTTATTCAAAAGTATGTGTAACACCCCAAAAATCAGGTCCAGCGGAAGCATACATGTCACTGAGGTGCTACATAATTGGTATCACAACACAAGTTACCAAGAATGGTTTTATCTCAACTGTTAGAAGAAAATTTTAATTATCAAACCATTTAGTTTACATCAATTAAAATATAGTGCGGAATATAGGTCCATAATAATAAAGCGGTCCCAAATATAAATATCAGAGTCGTCTATGACCATGCCCCTTGCCAAGCGCCTCCAGAAATAAACTATCGCCTAAACCTGAAAATACATGCTAAAAGTGTTAACACGAGGTTGGTGAGTTCATAGGTTTGTTAATTAAACCACGAAGCTTTGAATAATGAAGCGTAGGACAAAAGTGAGCATGATATACTAATGTGAGCACATAACAACTAGCAACAACTGAACCTCAGACTACAAACACGCATAAATGATCCACACATAGTTTGGGTGCCAGTTCCTAAAATATTACTGGGTGCCACTTCCCAAATTGTATACTGGGTGCCACTTCCCAAAATATATATTGTCAATGCATCACTGAACAGTTGTACACGTTCAAGCCAAGTCACAAAAATTGAATTCACACAATAAGGCACATATTGCAATCAAACACACATATTGTCCCAAAATCATGAAACCAGTAGATCACAACATTAAAGCATTCAAAAGCATTGAGATTAGTTAAAACGAGCATGTATTCTCCCCCAAAATAGTTATAAAACCGGTAAAAGTAGGGGCCATGAACTCACCTTAGCCACATCAATGCAAGGATCACAACTGACACGACTGTCATCGAGAAGCAAAACACAACAGTCTCAAGACATACGGCACGACAGTTCCAAGATGTACAGGCACAACGGTACACAACGGTCTAGGATCGGCACAACCTAATACGTATAGGGTTATCTCAAAATACGTCTCGCAAAATAATAAAGTCTAAAAGACAACGTGTCGTAGTTTTCGTGGATTACTCAATTTCAAAACTCATCAAAAGCTTAGTATCAACGTTTCGTGTAGTGTGGTAAGAAAACATAGACTCGACATACAACTCACGCCAAAGAGAAATAAACATCGACATAGTCGAGAGAATACTGACGAGAACTCAAACCAAAGAAGATCAATCTAGAAGTTAACGACAAATAAACACCTCAAATAAAATAAATTAGTTTGTACGTTTTGGTATTCACCCCGATATCCCAAATAATTTGTATAAAACATAAACGTCTTATAAATAGAAATAAGTTTAACTAATAAAATCAGTTTTCTCAAGTCGTCGTGACTTAAATAAATCAATTTCCTCAAAACAGTTTATTAGAATTTAATAAAAAGTATCCATTGGTTATTAGACATTATTTCCTTATTGTGTGTCCGTTACGAATCAAATATATTAAAGTCGTCGTGAGTCTAATATATTGTATTCGTCTCCAGTCCAATAAGTCCATAATGTTCAATGTCCAATAATATTAAATGTTCAAATTGTCCAAATAATTTATGTACAAGTCAAAATTAATATCTAATCTATGTCGAATGTGTAATCCAACTCCAAGTCACAATCTCGTTTATCCATATTCAAAGTAATAATTTCAAATGTCCGAAACGTACCAATTATCACAAGTGTCACAACAATTAAACACGTTAGCCCAATATTAAATACAAGTCCAATGACTAATATTATATTTTAACCAAACACTCTTAATTAAGTTTTACTTGTTGGATTTGTAGTCCAAACTTTCAACAAACCAAACGGACCCTTTATGAGTACACTTAAGCAAGACCAAATAATCCAAAGACAATACACTCTTCCACAAATATTGCACTCACGGCAGGAACAAATCAAACACACCCTCTCGGGTTGATGACCAAAGAGATACCAACGAAACCAGATTAACACACCTACGTGGTGTTTTATGTGACTAAGACCGAGACCAAGATTCGCATAACCAAAAGTAACTCGTATCAATACTTACTAAAACAACAATCCGTTTCCGACCCAAAATGGTAACAGGTTTTACTTCTAAACCAAAACCAAATAATAAGACTCGAATCTAGGTACACAACTGCAAATTAACCCGGGTCGACCCGACCCGTATTCATCACAATCCACAAACATAGGCTTCACACTCGGTTTGAACACGCGACTTGAACAAGAATCAGTCAACTATTAATACCTCAGCAAATACAATGAAAGTGGCAAAACAGCTTCAAATCCGAACCCTTATGGGTTATTGATGAAGCGAAAAGTGTACCGCTTTTAGGGCGTCATTTAAGCCCTAAATCGTATTTATTGAATCAAATATTGCCCTAAATCGTTCCTTTTGTCATTTTAGGTACTTTGGAGAAGAAATCTGGAAAAGGAAGCATTTTGGACGTTTTTGGAGCATAAAAGTGAAGAAAACGACAAAGTCTCAAAATTATGCTGGAAAGTACCTTTGACGGCGTCAGGGATTGGTCCAGACGGCGTCATGGCTTGGCAAAAAAGGTGGATATGAAAATTACTCATGATAAGCCAGAGAATTTTGCATAAAAAAATCTGACGGCGTCACCCTTTGAAGTGATCAAGGTCGTCACGGTTTAAATTAAAGAGGGACGGCGTCAAGCTCATTTCTGACGGCGTCAAGCTTTGATAAGCCAGAGCGGATTTTGGAGGTCTAAAGAGGGACGGCGTCAGGAAGGCCATCCGGGAACCCTAAAAGCGGCGAGGTGACGGCGTCAAGTCCTATAACGTGACGCTGTCAGCCCTTAAACTCTATATATAGTTTTGCAATTTTTTGTCATTAGTGTGGAACTTATTGTGTGTAACTTTGGAGGAGAAACCCTAAGACGAATTTCTGCCATTTTTAAGGGTTTTCATACCCTTGGATCTCCCATGTTTAATTGAAGATAAGTGATTATTTAATCATTCAATATGTCTATGTGTTGTTTGATTACATCTTGTTCTTGTCTTTTGATTAACATGCTAGGCTAGATTTATCTTGTGTTTGCTTAGATCTAATGAAACCTAACTATTGATTATTGGTTATTAGTGTGTTATTAATTGTATTGGATGATTGTTCATCGATGTTAGGCTTAAGAAAACTGGCTAACTTCCTATACGGTAACTTGCTTGAACGTCTTAAGAAACATGAACCAATGCGTACTAAGGTTTTAATGGTTGTATTTAATGCATGAGCGAATTCTAGTGATCCCATGTTAGGAGCTTCCTAGCCGGCTCGACATAGGAGTGAAGTAGGAGCTTGTAGAGTTGGGGAAGTACGTACGCCACCCCACGATTGGTATTAAGGAATACACCCGTCATCCACGCAATTAATACACACTAATCAACCGGTAAAAGATAGTTAGGGAGTAAGGAAATCTAAGTAAACACATTTCTCTCCATATAAGTTTTACCAACTCTTTTCATTTTCAGTTATTTTATTTTATTTGCATTTGTAGTTATTTGGGTTAGTTGACTAGCAACTAATTCCGCCCACTCTTTCAAAACCGAGATTTTACTTGCTTTTATAAAAAATATAAAAAAAATACAAAAAGAATCTTCCCTCACCCTTAGACCTACTAAAGTAGTTTTTCATACCTAACGAACACTATTCCCTGTGGAGAACGATCAATCCCCCGTACTTACCACTACACTATACTACATCGGTCAGGTACACTGCCTGGTGGGGTTGTAAGCCTCTTGAGATCCCTCGAGAGGTAAAACCTGTTGTAAGGTCGCAAAACCACGCATCAAGTTTTTGGCGCCGCTGCCGGGGAATAGTTATTGTTTAGGTTGAATTTTTATTTTATTAGGTCTACTCACTAGATTCCTTTCTAGTGAGTTTTTTATTTTATTTAATTTTTCTAGGTTTTCTTTAGTCTATCTTATTTCTTTGTACTTTTGTTGGTTACACCTTCCACCTGCCTCATGAGTAATAGTGATCGCTTGATCCCTGTTATTCGTATTTTCCGCCGTGCAAATTTCCAACTACCCGTTCCCGCCCCCATCATAGAAAACAACAACCTTTCACCCGACCACCACTTTGGTAACAATTCTGAGATGGAGGAGTCTGACCATGAGAATGACTATGTTAGTCCATTTTACTACTCAGACTCCGATGAGGATGCTGGTAATGGAGAAGTAGTTAACGAGGAATGGGGAAAAGAGGAAATTGATCCCTTTAAGTATGTTGACCCTAGGACTAAGATCGAAAAGGATAGCCTCTTTAACATGCAATTTCCGTGTAAGATTGGTTATCATGATTTTTATGCTTATCTTAACTCATCTTTGCCTATGAACATTATCTCTCGCGCTAATTATAATAAAATCATGGTAGATGAGCTAGAATATCAAGGAGATAACATTGTTGCTAGGATTAAGCCACTACACGTATTCGTTGGAAGTTTTGTGTATTTGGTGGATTTTATGGTGATGGAGAACTTAGGAGAATTCATTGATAACAAATTAACCCATGTCATTTTTGGAGAACCCTTCAAAAGGTTGACCAACCTTGACGAAAAACTTGTGGACGGGTTAATTACATTCTCGGATGGGGATGAAGATTTTACTTACCAAATGCCCCGAGCACATCCTAGGTTTAAAAACTTCTCCATTGAATCTTGCAATAGACTTGTGCCTCTTGATTTGTTAAGTGAGAATGATAAGAGGAAGGGGCTCAAATATCCACATGAGAAAAACAAGAGATACTATCATGGATGTTTGGAGCTGAATGATGAATACAAGAAAGATGAGGCAACAATTAGATGGCTCACACTCGGATACGTGAGCATAAGCGACACTAGATAGAAGGACTTTGAGTCTAGCTACAAGACTCGTTAATAAAGAAAAGCGCTTCTTGGGAGGCAACCCAAGCTTTATTTGCTTTGTGTGTTTATTTATTTGTTTGTTTGATTTTATTTGCTTCCGTATGTATGTTTAATTTTTATTCTTATTGATTCATGTTCAAAACTAAATTGTGAAAATGCTTTATCTTGTTTTTAACTTCGTCTTAACTACATATAAAGGTATTTTGCAAAAGTTAAGTGTAAGGGAAATCCAAATCGGTTTATTAGAACAAATGAACATGAATCGTAATGATAATAAATTAACATACATATTAGTATTTGTTTGAGTCAAATGCTTGTATCGAGTCATAATGATGTTTTGCAGGATTTCCAGGAAGTAAGGTAGAGGTTTTTCCAGAAATTTTCCGGAAACTTAACATGAAAATTCTGTCAGATCATTTCTGACGGCATCAGGCTTTACAACCTGACGGCGTCAGATTTGAATTTTCTGAAATATTTGAAAGTTTTGTTTTCATAAAAAGTTTTTATTAAATCTATAACTTATAAACTCCATGAATCTGCAAAATTATCATTCCACAAGCATTATATCCTTATATATAGAGTTTATCCCGCCGATGTTATGCAGGTTTTCGTGTTTGTTTTCTCAGGTTTAACAGGTTATTTTGGACAAGGAAATGTTTGTTGGATCAAGCTTTTGGCGATGCATTAGTCATAAAGCTTCTACATTCTCTTGGAAGAAGATCTAACCGTGTTACTACATTATCCACCGAGCGAATCAGGGGAGTATTTGATTTCATTCTTTTACCTTATTACTTTTACATCCTGTTATTTGAACATTGGGGACAATGTTCATCTTAAGTGTAATGGGGGGTAAAATACGATACTTTAGAGAATGCTATTACGCTTGATTTTTGTTTGTTTAATGGTAGATGTGTAATAAAACTGAGAGAAATACCTGTTAGGGCAATTTTAGTGCCAAATTTAAAATTTTTTACAACATATAGGAGTGAAACTTTGGTCTTAATGAGCGTCTCACGGATAGGAGTTATATGAATAGCACAAAACCGTACCACTAAAAAATTTTCCACCCCCAAACATGTGAGGTTCGCCCCTAGAATTGGTAGGAAAAGTATTTATGCTATGATGTGTGTACCGGTAGCACTTAGATTCTAGAACTTGCGTTAGGACCATTCCGAGGCCACAAGTGAGACTACATTCGTGTAGTTAGATTTACTACATGATAAGAGGCATTAGGATTAACCCATTGTTTTACACCTGTGTTTTTGTTATAATTACTTTGGCTACATTGGTCAAGTAATTCTCCCACACCCTTTGCGTTGTACTCATTTTTAGTACACGATACCCCTAGTACACCCCTCAGAGCCTATCTTTTCGTTTCGACCTTTAAGCATTTTACTTAAAAGAAGAATTTGTTACACCCCACTAAAATGTACACCCAAATCGCCTTAGCCTACCTTGTATGCACTCATTTTTAGTGCATTATTGTGACAACATTTGTTTAAACCCAAGTTAATTATCTAATTGATTACATGGTTGCTAAGTCGAGTCATATCCTTGTACATATTGTTTTGGGACGATTGGGACTCGTGGGTAAAGTACTAGTGTAATGGAGTAATGGGGAAGAACATCATTATTACCCCCATATGTGCGAAATATTTTAAAAGTACTCCAAGTGTTTCAATTATCTTAATTCGAGTCATTAGAATAGTTATTTGTAAAGTTATGTAAAAGTTCAAGTGTAAGGGGAATGCAACGCCCCTATGATGTATTATTTTGGATGGTAGGGCAAGAGTGTATGAAAAAAAAAAAAAAAAAAAAAAAAAAAAAAAAAAAAAAAAATCGAAAAAAATCAAGAAAAATACAAAAAAAAAATGAGAAAAAGAAAAGTAGAAAAAAACATACGGACTACCATCCCGTTTCATTTTATGTTTATTTTATGTTTTTGTTATTTTGTTTTTAGCTTAAGATTGAGTCGAGTCTTGGCTTAGCAACATTGTATAGTACATGTAATTGATCAAGATCTTTAACTCGCCACCAGTAAAATATCCCTTATCCAACAAAACCGTATTTATCATATCCCTACACCTAACGTTATAACCTGTTTAAAAGCCCTCTTTGATAGTTTATCTTTGGTGCTTACGCCTAGTGGAGGAGGTTTTTGATCCTTTCCCAAGCCTATGGTAATCTATTTGCTATGACAGGTAGTGAGAGATAGTATCCGTTTTCATTTATGAGATTTATTTTGATGACACTTGAGAGATGTGAGTATCTAAACACTACTTGTGAGGTGCTAGTTTGTAATCTCCGTGCTTATTATGATTAAAGTGGAACGACTGTTTGTTGTAATTACTTTTATATTAGTGTTAAATGACCCCTAACTTGTATTTTGATTAGAATAAAAGCGCATTTGCTTGAGGACAAGCAAATCTCAAGTGTAAGCGTATTTGATGAAGCGAAAAGTGTACCGCTTTTAGGGGGTCATTTAAGCCCTAAATTGTATTTATTTAATCAAATATTGCCCTAAATCGTTCCTTTTGTCATTTTAGGTACTTTGGAGAAGAAATCTGGAAAAGGAAGCATTTTGGACGTTTTTGGAGCATAAAAGTGAAGAAAACGACAAAGTCTCAAAATTATGCTGGAAAGTACCTTTGACGGCGTCAGGGATTGGTCCAGACGGCGTCATGGCTTGGCAAAAAAGGTGGATATGAAAATTACTCATGATAAGCCAGAGAATTTTGCATAAAAAAATCTGACGGCGTCACCCTTTGAAGTGATCAAGGTCGTCACGGTTTAAATTAAAGAGGGACGGCGTCAAGCTCATTTCTGACGGCGTCAAGCTTTGATAAGCCAGAGCGGATTTTGGAGGTCTAAAGAGGGACGGCGTCAGGAAGGCCATCCGGGAACCCTAAAAGCGGCGAGGTGACGGCGTCAAGTCCTATAACGTGACGCCGTCAGCCCTTAAACTCTATATATAGTTTTGCAATTTTTTGTCATTAGTGTGGAACTTATTGTGTGTAACTTTGGAGGAGAAACCCTAAGACGAATTTCTGCCATTTTTAAGGGTTTTCATACCCTTGGATCTCCCATGTTTAATTGAAGATAAGTGATTATTTAATCATTCAATATGTCTATGTGTTGTTTGATTACATCTTGTTCTTGTCTTTTGATTAACATGCTAGGCTAGATTTATCTTGTGTTTGCTTAGATCTAATGAAACCTAACTATTGATTATTGGTTATTAGTGTGTTATTAATTGTATTGGATGATTGTTCATCGATGTTAGGCTTAAGAAAACTGGCTAACTTCCTATACGGTAACTTGCTTGAACGTCTTAAGAAACATGAACCAATGCGTACTAAGGTTTTAATGGTTGTATTTAATGCATGAGCGAATTCTAGTAATCCCATGTTAGGAGCTTCCTAGCCGGCTCGACATAGAAGTGAAGTAGGAGCTTGTAGAGTTGGGGAAGTACGTACGCCACCCCACGATTGGTATTAAGGAATACACCCGTCATCCACGAAATTAATACACACTAATCAACCGGTAAAAGATAGTTAGGGAGTAAGGAAATCTAAGTAAACACATTTCTCTCCATATAAGTTTTACCAACTCTTTTCATTTTCAGTTATTTTATTTTATTTGCATTTGTAGTTATTTGGGTTAGTTGACTAGCAACTAATTCCGCCCACTCTTTCAAAACCGAGATTTTACTTGCTTTTATAAAAAATATAAAAAAAATACAAAAAGAATCTTCCCTCACCCTTAGACCTACTAAAGTAGTTTTTCATACCTAACGAACACTATTCCCTGTGGAGAACGATCAATCCCCCGTACTTACCACTACACTATACTACATCGGTCAGGTACACTGCCTGGTAGGGTTGTAAGCCTCTTGTGATCCCTTGAGAGGTAAAACCTGTTGTAAGGTCGCAAAACCACGCATCAGTTATTTTCATGACCAGTAACCAAAAACAGTCAAGTAAACACCAAAATCAAATTTTCTTACCACACGAAACATGTTCCAAAACACGTTTAAATCCGGTTTTAAAGCCACGAAAAACAACACCATTCGTCCCATATACCAATTAAAACCGAAAAAAGAAATAAATAAAAAATTTGAAACGGGATGAGGATATGAACAACCGGGTTATAACCATACCAAAACGATAGAGGGTGAAGAGAAAAGAGATGAAGGTGGTGGTGGTGACAGTCGTAGCGGCTGTGGTAACGCACCATGGCTGTGAAACTCACGGGCAACCCGAAATGAAACAAGATGATCTAAACAACAAACCCTTAGTAACACTCTTTGGATCCCCTCTTGATCTACAACAATCGGTCGGCAAAACTTGAGTCGACAAAAAACTTTGCCGGAAAAATCTTTACGTTATCGAGAGCGAGGGAAAAGAGATGGGAGTTACAGAGAGGTGTTGATGGTGGTGCGTTGATGGTTGTTATGGTGGCCAGAGAGTGGTCGCCAGATATTGGCCGGAACCAGGGGGTCTGCCGAATTTTTGGAAAGTATAATAACCCTAGAAATGAGTTTAATAAATTTATATAGAGTAGGGTTAGGGTTGTGTAAACCCTAGGGGCTGAAACAGCCAACAACCAAAGTCTAGGGGTAGGGTTGGAACTTTAGTTCAGGGACCACTATTGTAGTTTTTGCTATCTTTCACAAAATGAGGCTCGGGGCTCATATAGACTAGTAAACGAGCGATTCAAGACACGAGAATTTTACCATTGCGCTAAGAATAATTTTTCCAATAAAAATGACTATTCATACGCCTCGTTTCTCATGAATAATAAAATAATCAAATCAATTCGTAGGTTGTGCCAGTACGTGTTGTGTACAAATTCCACGTTTCGCGAGATAACTTCACGTTTTAGAGTCAAAAGAGTTCAGAAAAGGTCCGTATATGAAAAACAGGGAAAATCTCGTATAAAAATATATTCAGAAATTTACGGGGTATTACAGTCTCACCTCCTTAAACAGAATCGCGACCTCGCGATTCAATTCAAGTTACTCGTTACGGTTGAAAAGGGATGAGTATGTACATACGAGGATTCATCCCCACGTTCCCACGAGAATTCAGGACTTTTTCGCTAGCTTCGACAGACTTTGTCAATAGAGATGCGACTTTACTAAAGTCATTTGACTTCACGGTTCATGATTTCGATAGGTTTCTCAACAGGGTTTAAACATTCATCAATCTGGATCTCTCCCGGAGGAATAGCGGTTGCCTCATCGGCAAGTCATTTCTTCACGTTGCACATGAAAACGTTGCAAACACTGCTGAGTCCTGACGGTAGCTCGAGTCTATGAGCTACTGGTCCAACTCTAGCAAGGATTTCAAAGGATCAATACAGTGAGGATTAAGCTTCCCACGTTTACTAAACGTATCACACCTTCTCAGGGTGAATCTTTAAGCATAATATAGGTTTTAACTGGGAATTCAAGAGGTTTACGTCATTTGTCAGCATAACTCTTCTGACAATTCGTGAGCAGTTTGCAACTGGGTTCTGATCTGAACGATTCTTCTCGGTAGTCTCATGAATAAGTTCGGGCTCAGTAAGTTGGATATCCTCAACTTCTACCCATCAAGTTGGTGATCGGCACTTGCGACCATAGAGTACCTCGTATGGTGTCGTTGAACTAATGGAGTCATAGGTATTGTTATAAGAGAATTTGGCCAACAGGAGGTGTCTATTCCAACTATTGCCAAATTACGTAGGCACAAAATATAACACTTGAATGATTTCTTCACTTCGGCCATCAGTCTAGAGATGATACACAATATTCATATCCAAATCTGTTCTCATGGCTCTTTGGAGTGATTGTCAGGAATTTGGTGTGAAACAACTATCCCAATCAGAGAATGGTGAGAATCGACACTCCATGCCGTACAATGGTTTCCCATGAGTATGGACGAGCCAGTTTGCCCATACTGTCATTTCATTGATTAGCAGAAGGTGAGTAGATTAGGTAGGATTGTCAACAATTACTCTGGTAGCGGCGCGGGATTTATTTCCAAAGTTTCGTTTATGATATAATTTATTATCTGGTAAGAAAGTAGCAAGGATCACTGGTACTTCCGAGGGACGAGTGAAAAGTTAGGTGGTTGTCCCAAGGAATCGCGGTTTCAGTTACTCCTTAAGGTCTTAAAATTTTCTGCTGGGCGCAGAATCTCACAGCCAAATGGAGAGTTTAGCGAGTTCAGAGTACAACTCTGAGGGAAGATGTTGATTGCTACTAGCAATCAGTTGGTTGAATCAGTAATGTACATAGTACTTAAAGCGGAGAGGTACAACATTGATTGAACAGCTTCGATTGAACAACATCGATTGAGCACAAGGCTTAGGGTAGAGGCGACTGTAACAAGGCCACAACAAAACAAGGTCTAATAACAAATCCAAATCCAGGATGACGTCCAAAATCACAAAACCAAACAATCCAAATTCAACCAGAATCAGATCCAATCCAAACATAGCCAATATCAAATCCAAACGTGGCCAAAATCGATTCCAAACATTCCAGTAAGCTCGGACGGGCTTATTACGCTCTTAAGGGGTTATAAATAAGTAACTCGGATTCAAACGGTGCCAATCGAGTCTAACCCGACCCGATGCAAACTACGGTTAGACGGTGAAAAACAAGAATTCCATATAATGGAGAAGTATAGCGGTGCCAGGAGCATTACGGTTCATGCGGTGTTGTGATGCCAGTGTGTTGTGTGTGGAAGTAATATTCAATGTCCGTGTACATACGCGAAACTGTACCATTCCAAAAATCAAGGACCAACCTAAATATAATTCCATTATAACTACTCCAAGTATTGCAAAATTCACCTCTGAGTCAGACATAGGTGATCAGGCTATTCCCACTGTCCCTGGTTGAATATAAGTGATCAGTCTATATTCACCGAGGTTCAATGAATTTTAAAATACTCAGCCTAGTTATACTAGTAGTATGTCCGTTACATCCAAAATCGTTCCCAAAACCACGACAAGTGTACAAACTCGAAATTCAATAATGAGATTACGCAAGGAAATAACGTAACTTCGCGACAGGTACGGTGCGTACATAAGCATATGGAAATGCTTATAGTGAATGATGAAGCGAAAAGTGTACCGCTTTTAGGGGGTCATTTAAGCCCTAAATCGTATTTATTTGATCAAATATTGCCCTAAATCGTTCCTTTTGTCATTTTAGGTACTTTGGAGAAGAAATCTGGAAAAGGAAGCATTTTGGACCTTTTTATAGCATAAAAGTGAAGAAAATGACAAAGTCTCCAAAGCTGCTGGAAAAGTACACGTGACGGCGTCAAGGATTGCTCCTGACGGCGTCACGGCTTGGCAAAAGAGGTGGATATGACAAATACACGTGACGCGCCAGAAATTTTTACAATGGAAATCTGACGGCGTCACCCTTTTAGGTGATCAAGGCCATCACGGTTTAAGTTAAAGAGAGACGGCGTCAAGCACAATTTTGACGGCGTCAACCCTTGACGCGCCAGAGTGGATTTTGGAGGATTAAAGAGGGACGGCGTCAGGAAGACCATCCGGGAACCCTAGCCGCGGCGAGGTGACGGCGTCACCTCCTACAACGTGACGCCGTCAGACCCTAAATTCTATATATAGTTTTGTAATTTTTTAGTCATGAGTGTGCAACTTTGTGAGGAGAAACCCTAAGACGAATTTTCTGCCATTTTTAAGGGTTTTTATACCCTTGGATCTCCCATGTTCAATTGAAGATAAGTAATCAATTAATCATTCAATATGTCTATGTGTTGTTTGATTATATCTTGTTCTTGTCTTTTAATTAACATGCTAGGCTAGATTTATCTTGTGTTTGCTTAGGTCTAATGAAACCTAACTATTGATTATTGGTTATTAGTGTGTTATTAATTGTATTGGATGATTGTTTATCGATGTTAGGCTTAAGAAAACTGGCTAACCTCCTATACGGTAACTTGCTTGAACGCCTTAAGAAACATGAACCAATGCGTACTAAGGTTTTTATGGTTGTATTTAATGCATGAGCGAATTCTAGTGATCCCATGTTAGGAGCTTCTTAGCCGGCTCGACATAGGAGTGAAGTAGGAGCTTATAGAGTTGGGGAAGTACGTACGCCACCCCACGATTGGTATTAAGGAATACACCCGTCATCCACACAATTAATGCACACTAATCAACCGGTAAAAGATAGTCAGGGAGTAAGGAAATCTAAGTAAACACATTTCTCTCCATATAAGTTCCACCACCTTTTTATTTTTAGTTATTTTATTTTATATTGCAATTGTAGTTATTTGGGTTAGTTGACTAGCAACTAATTCCGCCCACTCCTTCAAAACCGAGATTTTACTTGCTTTCATAAAAATATAAAAATACAAAAAGAATCTTCCCTCACCCTTAGACCTATTAGAGTAGTTTTTCAATCCTAACGACACTATTCCCCTAGAGAACGATCAATCCACCGGTACTTGCCACTACACTATACTACATCGGTCAGGTACACTGCCTGGTGGGGATTGCAAGCCTCTTGAGATCCCTCGAGAGGTAAAACCTTTGTAAGGTCGCAAAACCACGCATCAAGTTTTTTGCGCCGCTGCCGGGGAATAGTTATTGTTTAGGTTGAATTTTTATTTTATTAGGTCTACCCACTAGATTCCTTTCTAGTGAGATTTTTATTTTATTTTTCTAGGTTTTCTTTAGTCTATCTTTTTTCTTCGTTTCTTTGTTCGCAACCATTACCATCCGACATCATGGAAGGTGGTAATATCCTTGATCCCAACAACCCACCACCACAACAACACCCACCTCCTAGAGCCCGTACCTTAGGAGACTACTCCCGTCCTAGCCACCTTGGCTATCGAAACACCATTGAGCTCACTCAAGGAGCCAATGTCACTCCCTTGCGATCCGACACCATCCGGTTGGTGCAAAGCGGATGCGCATTCCATGGACTTCGTTCCGAAGATCCTAATCAACATCTCAAGGACTTTCTCAAAATCGTTGATTCCAAAGACCTTGATGTTGCCACTCGAGAGACGACCCGACTGCGTCTCTTTCAATTCTCTCTGCGGGACCAAGCTAGTCAATGGCTAGAGCGTCTACCCGCAGGATCCATCACCTCTTGGGATGATCTCACCACTCGTTTCCTCGCTCAGTTTTTCCCACCAGGAAGAACTACCAAGTTAAGGAAGGATATCTTGATGTTCGAACAACGTCAAGGCGAAACCCTGTATGGGGCATGGATTCGATTCAAGGACTTACTCCAAAAAATCCCTCATCATGGCATAGATCTCTGGCTTCAAATCCAAATCTTCTATGACCATGTTGATTACCACACCAAGCGTGCCATCGATCGAGCCGCCGGAGGCAGATTGCGTGACAGAAGCGCCGAGGAATCATGGGAAATCATTGATGAGCTTGCATCCAACGATGATGAATTGTGGCAAGTTTCCCACGACGTACGCTCGGCGGTCAAGACATATTCATCGCCCGATAAAGCCAATCAAATCACCGAGGAAAGCGTTAGTGAACTTGAGAAGAGGGTTGCATATCTTATGGAAAAGCAAAAGAGACCCTTAAGTCCACAAAAAGCAACAGTTAACTCGGTCTCAAGCATTAAGCAAATACCATTGTCCGAATCACCCCGGAGGGAAAATACTAAACCCTTCCATAAGCACGCTCAACCCAACTCACCACCTCAGGAACTTAGTCCAACATTCGAAGCTCGAATGAGAGAATACATGTCAAAACACTCCGAACGGTTGGCAAAATTTGAGGAAGCTATCTACAAACAAAAGGAGGAGATGGAAGAGAAGATGGCTGAGATGATGGGCCTTTTGAAAGAATACACAAAAACAAAAGCTCCTGAAAATGTGTTAGTGTGAAAAAACGTTGAAGTTCCCAACACTAAATGTGTTAATGCCATCTCCGTCGTCCTAGAGGGCGAAAATGATGAAAGAGGGAAGTTGATAACTATGGAAGTTAACAAAATTGACCTCGTCCCACTTAATGACGGAAACACCAATGCCTACAAATGCGATTCCGACAAGGGAAAGGAGGCGCCCTCTGAGGAGCGCCAATTGGTAGAACCGCCAAAGTCACAACAAGTGAGGCATTACTTGAAGCACGAAATAAACAAGGAGACCATAAACGATTGGGTGAGAAACTATCGACGTACTCATCTACCTAACAAGGAGTCCAAGAGGATGGAACCGGATGATGAATCTGACACATTACCCGGAGGGCAATTGTATGAGAGCCTCATAAGACAAAAGTTAGTGGAAAAGCAGGAATTCTACGGGGTCTTCGAAATACCATGCAGCATTGGAAAACTCAAGTATCTGGATGCGGTAGCTGACCAAGGTTCCGACGTAAATTTGATGCCTTTATCCGTTTATGTCCAGTTAACCGACGAACTGCCATCCATCACCCGTACTAAACTCTCCTTTGCAAAACATTCTTATGAGTACCCGTTAGGAATTGCAGAAGATGTGTTGGTCAGCGTTGCCGGATTCCTGTATCCGGTCGACTTCATGATTATTGAAAGAAATGATATGAATATGCCAATAATCCTTGGGGCACCCTTTCTCGTTACCACTAGGGCACAAATCGATTACGAAAATAGTACCATCCAAATGAAGAAGGGGAATGATGCGTGGTTTTGCGACCTTACAACAGGTTTTACCTCTCGAGGGATCTCAAGAGGCTTACAACCCCACCAGGCAGTGTACCTGACCGATGTAGTATAGTGTAGTGGTAAGTACGGGGGATTGATCGTTCTCCACAGGGAATAGTGTTCGTTAGGTATGAAAAACTACTCTAATTAGGTCTAAGGGTGAAGGAAGATTATTTTTGTATTTTTTATAAAAGCAAGTAAAATCTCGGGTTTGAAGGAGTGGGCGGAATTAGTTGCTAGTCAACTAACCCAAATAACTACAAATGCAAATAAAATAAAATAACTGAAAATGAAAAGAGTTGGTAAAACTTATATGGAGAGAAATGTGTTTACTTAGATTTCCTTACTCCCTAACTATCTTTTACCGGTTGATTAGTGTGTATTAATTGCGTGGATGACGGGTGTATTCCTTAATACCAATCGTGGGGTGGCGTACGTACTTCCCCAACTCTACAAGCTCCTACTTCACTCCTATGTCGAGCCGGCTAGGAAGCTCCTAACATGGGATCACTAGAATTCGCTCATGCATTAAATACAACCATTAAAACCTTAGTACGCATTGGTTCATGTTTCTTAAGACGTTCAAGCAAGTTACTGTATAGGAAGTTAGCCAGTTTTCTTAAGCCTAACATCGATGAACAATCATCCAATACAATTAATAACGCACTAACAACCAATAATCAATAGTTAGGTTTCATTAGATCTAAGCAAACACAAGATAAATCTAGCCTAACATGTTAATCAAAAGACAAGAACAAGATATAATCAAACAACACATTGACATATTGAATGATTAAATAATCACTTATCTTCAATTCAACATAGGAGATCTAAGGGTATGAAAACCCTTAAAAATGGCAGAAATTCGTCTTAGGGTTTCTCCTCCAAAGTTACACACAATAAGTTCCACACTAATGACAAAAAATTGCAAAACTATATATAGAGTTTAAGGGCTGACGGCGTCACGTTATAGGACTTGACGCCGTCAACTCGCCGCTTTTAGGGTTCCCGAATGGCCTTCCTGACGCCGTCCCTCTTTAGACCTCCAAAATCCGCTCTGGCTTATCAAAGCTTGACGCCGTCAGAAATGAGCTTGACGCCGTCCCTCTTTAATTTAAACCGTGACGACCTTGATCACTTCAAAGGGTGACGCCGTCAGATTTTTTTATGCAAAATTCTCTGGCTTATCATGAGTAATTTTCATATCCACCTTTTTTGCCAAACCATGACGCCGTCTGGACCAATCCCTGACGCCGTCAAAGGTACTTTCCAGCATAATTTTGAGACTTTGTCGTTTTCTTCACTTTTATGCTCCAAAAACGTCCAAAATGCTTCCTTTTCCAGATTTCTTCTCCAAAGTACCTAAAATGACAAAAGGAACGATTTAGGGCAATATTTGATTAAATAAATACGATTTAGGGCTTAAATGACCCCTAAAAGCGGTACACTTTTCGCTTCATCAAATACCCTTACACTTGAGATTTGCTTGTCCTCAAGCAAATGCGCTTTTATTCTAATCAAAATACAAGTTAGGGGTCATTTAACACTAATATAAAAGTAATTACGACAAACAGTCGTTCCACTTTAATCATAATAAGCACGGAGATTACAAACTAGCACCTCACAAGTAGTGTTTAGATACTCACATCTCTCAGGTGTCATCAAAATAAATCTCATAAATGAAAACGGATACTATCTCTCACTACCTGTCATAGCAAATAGATTACCATAGGCTTGGGAAAGGATCAAAAACCTCCTCCACTAGGCGTAAGCAACAAAGATAAACTATCAAAGAGGGCTTTTAAACGGGTTATAACGTTAGGTGTAGGGATATGATAAACACGGTTTTGTTGGATAAGGGATATTTTACTGGTGGCGAGTTAAAGATCTTGATTAATTACATGTACTATACAATGTTGCTAAGCCAAGACTCGACTCAATCTTAAGCTAAAAACAAAATAACAAAAACATAAAATAAACATAAAATAAAACGGGATGGTAGTCCGTATGTTTTTTTCAACTTTTCTTTTTCTCATTTTTGTTTTGTATTTTTCTTGATTTTTTCGATTTTTTTTTTTCATACACTCTTGCCCTACCATCCAAAATAATACATCATAGGGGCGTTGCATTCCTCTTACACTTGAACTTTTACATAACTTTACAAATAACTATTCTAATGACTCGAATTAAGATAATTGAAACACTTGGAGTACTTTTAAAATATTTCGCACATATGGGGGTAATAATGATTCTTCCCCATTACTCCATTACACTAGTACTTTACCCACGAGTCACAATCGTCCCAAAACAATATGTACAAGGATATGACTCGACTTAGCAACCATGTAATCAACTAGATAATTAACTTGGGGTTTAAACAAATGTTGTCACAATAATGCACTAAAAATGAGTGCATACAAGGTAGGCTAAGGCGATTTGGGTGTACATTTTAGTGGGGTGTAACAAATTCTTCCTTTAAGTAAAATGCTTAAAGGTCGAAACGAAAAGATAGGATCTGAGGGGTGTGCTAGGGGTATCGTGTACTAAAAATGAGTACAACGCAAAGGGTGTGGGAGAATTACTTGACCAATGTAGCCAAAGTAATTATAACAAAAACACAGGTGTAAAACAATGGGTTAATCCTAATGCCTCTTATCATGTAGTAAATCTAACTACACGAATGTAGTCTCACTTGTGGCCTCGGAATGGTCCTAACGCAAGTTCTAGAATCTAAGTGCTACCGGTACACACATCATAGCATAAATGCTTTTCCTATCAATTCTAGGGGAGAACCTCACATATTTGGGGGTGGAAAATTTTTTAGTGGTACGGTTTTGTGCTAGTCATATAACTCCTATCCGTGAGACGCTCATTAAGACCAAAGTTTCACTCCTATATGTTGTAAAAAAATTTAAATTTGGCACTAAAATTGCCCCAACAGGTATTTCTCTCAGTTTTATTACACATCTACCATTAAACAAACAAAAATCAAGCGTAATAGCATTCTCTAAAGTATCGTATTTTACCCCCCCTTACACTTAAGATGAACATTGTCCCCAATGTTCAAATAACAAGATGTAAAAGTAATAAGGTAAAAGAATGAAATCAAATACTCCCCTGATTCGCTCGGTGGATAATGTAGTAACACGGTTAGATCTTCTTCCAAGAGAATGTAGAAGCTTTATGACTAATGCATCGCCAAAAGCTTGATCCAACAAACATTTCCTTGTCCAAAATAACCTGTTAAACCTGAGAAAACAAACACGAAAACCTGCATAACATCGGCGGGATAAACTCTATATATAAGGATATAATGCTTGTGGAATGATAATTTTGCAGATTCCTGGAGTTTATAAGTTATAGATTTAATAAAAACTTTTTATGAAAACAAAACTTTCAAATATTTCAGAAAATTCAAATCTGACGCCGTCAGGTTGTAAAGCCTGACGCCGTCAGAAATGATCTGACAGAATTTTCATGTTAAGTTTCCGAAAAATTTTTGGAAAAACCTCTACCTTACTTCCTGGAAATCCTGCAAAACATCATTATGACTCGATACAAGCATTTGACTCAAACAAATACTAATATGTATGTTAATTTATTATCGTTACGATTCATGTTCATTTGTGTTCTAATAAACTGATTTGGATTTCCCTTACACTTAACTTTTGCAAAATACCTTTATATGTAGTTAAGACGAAGTTAAAAACAAGATAAAGCATTTTCACAAATTAGTTTTGAACATGAATCAATAATAATAAAAATTAAACACACATACGGAAACAAATAAAATCAAACAAACAAATAAATAAACACACAATGTAAATAAAGCTTGGGTTGCCTCCCAAGAAGCGCTTTTCTTTATTAACGAGTCTTGTAGCTAGACTCAAAGTCACGTACATTACGTGATTCCATCGTTGGTCACGGTTCCTAGGCCATTCTCTTTTCCGGTTTTATATTCCGGTCCTAATTTCAAACAATCCTTGTAGACACCGGATATCCTTTCCATAACATAGTCTACTCCTTTATTTCTATCCTCATCATTCCTATAGTAGACCGCTTGCTTAAGCTCCTTCTCAACATTTGACAAGTGTTGGAATTGCTCTATCTTATATGGCATTTGGTAGTTTACCTCATCGGTCTCATCCTTAAATCTGACTATCCCTAAGGACGGTTCATAAGTCATTCTAGAGACCTCAACAAATGGTTTTCCAAAAAGTACTTGAGTTAAGGATGCATCGACTATTGGGCGGATATCTTCTACAATTACAAAGTCGGTGACATAGGTGAAGTTTCCTACATAAACCGGTAATCCCTTAACTCTTCCCGTGAAGTTACTCATCCAACCCTTATCAGGGAACATGCTATACCCAAGTTGATTTTTCATTATTAAGTTGTAGTGGGCTCTAGTCATGATGTTTATGGGCGATCTAAGGTCGATGTAAGCTTTCCACACATGCAAATGTCCGATGTTGCATGGTATGTTGAGATTAGAAGGATTGCCTATTTTTATAATTGGTCTACCTAGAAAGTATGGTGTCTCGGGATCATCGAATAAGTCTGTATGATATGCGCGCTCTTCCTTAGTGGGTAGCCTATTGAAGTAGTCCTCATCATCATCTACTTCTTCAATCTCACTTTTCCTAACTTCTTTATCAACCTCGACTTTCTTAACCTCATCCTTAGGTTCACTATTATCCTCATTCCTATCAATTGGTTTGATAGTGACAATGTTGACGAAGTGGACGTGTTTGGATGAAGAGGGGTCTTTTACTTGGGGTCCGCTATTTGTGTTCCTAGTGTCCTTATGTGGAGGTGATAACACTTGGTTATTGAGGGCTTTCAACAAGTTGTCAATTTTATTGGTCATCTCCGTTTGTTGTTGATTGAATTCGGATTCGAATCTAGCTATCCGAGCTTCTTGAGATGCCATAAATTGAGACATCAATCCTTCAAAGTTATTGGTACTACCATTGCCGGAAGGATTGTTGTTGAAAGTACGGTTCGAGTTGGAACCGCTTGATTGGAAACGATTAGGTGGGTTGGAAGAATTGGTTTGTTGTGCGTTTTGGTTTTGTTTCCACCTAAGGTTTGGGTGATTTTTCCATGAGGGGTTGTATGAATCACCGTAGGGGTTTGGCTCGGGTTTGAAAGTGTACCACTTGTCTCCCGCTCCGTCGGTACGCGAGGATGCGTAGTCCGCAAAAGCTTGTTCGGGGAGTTCCATGCAATCACGAGTGTCGTGGGGACCACTACATAATTCACATGAAGAAGTGATTTTGTTCACTTGGCTTGAAGGTTTAGGAGCCTCGTAGGATTTCATAAGAAACTTGACTTGGTCTTCAAGTTCTATGATCCTACGGTCGGAAGTGCTTGAATTGTTCGAAGGCAAAGATATTGCCTTGACCGTTTTATTCAAATCACGGGGATCACTCCAACTTTCGTTGTCATAAAGAGCAAGATCTTCTAGGAGAGCCCATGATTGTTCCGCACTTAGATCACGTAGCTTACCACCGGCCGATTGTCAATGGTTTGCTTCGTGGAGAGATTTACATGGTCATAAAAGATTTGGACTTGGAGCCAAAGTTCTATGCCATGGTGAGGGACTTTTTGGAGTAAGTCCTTGAATCGAGTCCATGCCTCGTAGAGGGTTTCGCCTTGACGTTGTTGGAACATCAAGATATCATTCCTTAGCTTGGTAGTTCTTCCCGGTGGGAAAAACTGAGCAAGGAAACGAGTGGTGAGATCATCCCAAGAGGTGATGGATCCTGCGGGTAGATGCTCTAGCCATTGACTAGCTTGGTCCCGCAGAGAGAATTGAAAGAGACGCAGTCGGGTCGTCTCTCGAGTGGCAACATCAAGGTCTATAGAATCAACGATTTTGAGAAAGTCCTTGAGATGTTGATTAGGATCTTCGGAGCGAAGTCCATGGAATGCGCATCCGCTTTGCACCAACCGGATGGTGTCGGATCGCAAGGGTGTGACATTGGCTACTTGAGCGAGCTCAATGGTGTTTTGATAGCCATGGTGGCTAGGACAGGATTAGTCTCCTAAGGTACGGGCTCTAGGAGGTGGGTGTTGTTGTGGTGGTGGGTTGTTAGGATCAAGGATATTACCACCTTCCATGATGTCGGATGGTAATGGTTACAAACAAAGAAACGAAGAAAAAAGATAGACTAAAGAAAACCTAAAAAAAGGAAAATAAAAATCTCACTAGAAAGGAATCTAGTGAGTAGACCTAATAAAATAAAAATTCAACCTAAACAATAACTATTCCCCGGCAGCGGCGCCAAAAACTTGATGCGTGGTTTTGCGACCTTACAACAGGTTTTACCTCTCGAGGGATCTCAAGAGGCTTACAACCCCACCAGGCAGTGTACCTGACCGATGTAGTATAGTGTAGTGGTAAGTACGGGGGATTGATCGTTCTCCACAGGGAATAGTGTTCGTTAGGTATGAAAAACTACTCTAATTAGGTCTAAGGGTGAAGGAAGATTATTTTTGTATTTTTTATATTTTTTATAAAAGCAAGTAAAATCTCGGTTTTGAAAGAGTGGGCGGAATTAGTTGCTAGTCAACTAACCCAAATAACTACAAATGCAAATAAAATAAAACAACTGAAAATGAAAAGAGTTGGTAAAACTTATATGGAGAGAAATGTGTTTACTTAGATTTCCTTACTCCCTAACTATCTTTCACCGGTTGATTAGTGTGTATTAATTGCGTGGATGACGGGTGTATTCCTTAATACCAATCGTGGGGTGGCGTACGTACTTCCCCAACTCTACAAGCTCCTACTTCACTCCTATGTCGAGCCGGCTAGGAAGCTCCTAACATGGGATCACTAGAATTCGCTCATGCATTAAATACAACCATTAAAACCTTAGTACGCATTGGTTCATGTTTCTTAAGACGTTCAAGCAAGTTACCGTATAGGAAGTTAGCCAGTTTTCTTAAGCCTAGCATCGATGAACAATCATCCAATACAATTAATAACACACTAATAACCAATAATCAATAGTTAGGTTTCATTAGATCTAAGCAAACACAAGATAAATCTAGCCTAACATGTTAATCAAAAGACAAGAACAAGATATAATCAAACAACACATAGACATATTGAATGATTAAATAATCACTTATCTTCAATTTAACATGGGAGATCCAAGGGTTTGAAAACCCTTAAAAATGGCAGAAATTCGTCTTAGGGTTTCTCCTCCAAAGTTACACACAATAAGTTCCACACTAATGACAAAAAATTGCAAAACTATATATATAGTTTAAGGGCTGATGGCGTCACGTTATAGGACTTGACGCCGTCACCTCGCCGCTTTTAGGGTTCCCGGATGGCCTTCCTGACGCCGTCCCTCTTTAGACCTCCAAAATCCGCTCTGGCTTATCAAAGCTTAACGCCGTCAGAAATGAGCTTGACGCCGTCCCTCTTTAATTTAAACCGTGACGACCTTGATCACTTCAAAGGGTGACGCCGTCAGATTTTTTTATGCAAAATTCTCTGGCTTATCATGAGTAATTTTCATATCCACCTTTTTTGCCAAGCCATGACGCCGTCTGGACCAATCCCTGACGCCGTCAAAGGTACTTTCCAGCATAATTTTGAGACTTTGTCGTTTTCTTCACTTTTATGCTCCAAAAACGTCCAAAATGCTTCCTTTTCCAGATTTCTTCTCCAAAGTACCTAAAATGACAAAAAGGAACGATTTAGGGCAATATTTGATCAAATAAATACGATTTAGGGCTTAAATGACCCCCTAAAAGCGGTACACTTTTCGCTTCATCAGGGAAGAAAACAATAAACTTCCCAACGATCCCACGACATATACGAGATGTTGCTCTACAAAAGAAGATGGAGGCGAACCCCAATATAATCCGTGGTAATGTTTGAGAGAAAATCCTTGCATGGGAGGCAAGGATTAAGAATTACAATGAAAATGAGATTAGAGAATGTAAGGGTGGAAATAACGATTATATTGAGGCTAATGAGCAGACCAATAACCCCATTGAATTTACAAAAGGAGACTCAGTGCTCCTAAGGCATTCAGAAATAAAAGCACCTACCGATGAACCAAGTCCCTGGTGGTACGGACCATTCACAATTAAAAGTCTACACCAAGATGGGGTAGTAAGCTTGACCAGCAAGGGAGGAGGTGAAGTGACTGCGAATGTCAAGCGATTGAGACACCACCACCCTGATAACAAGGATTATATCTATCAGGGATACGTCATTATGAATGATGGAATCACGTAATGTACGTGACTTTGAGTCTAGCTACAAGACTCGTTAATAAAGAAAAGCGCTTCTTGGGAGGCAACCCAAGCTTTATTTGCTTTGTATGTTTATTTATTTGTTTGTTTGATTTTATTTGCTTTCGTATGTAGGTTTAATTTTTATTATAATTGATTCATGTTCAAAACTAAATTGTGAAAATGCTTTATCTTGTTTTTAACTTCGTCTTAACTACATATAAAGGTATTTTGCAAAAGTTAAGTGTAAGGGAAATCCAAATCGGTTTATTAGAACAAATGAACATGAATCGTAACAATATTAAATTAACATACATATTAGTAATTGTTTGAGTCAAATGCTTGTATCGAGTCATAATGATATTCTGCAGGATTTCCAGGAAGTAAGGTATAGGTTTTTCCAGAAATTTTCCGGAAACTTAACATGAGAATTCTGTCAGATCATTTCTGACGGCGTCAGGCATTACAACCTGACGGCGTCAGGTTTTAATTTTCTGAAATTTTTGAAAGTTTTGTTTTTCTACCGGAATCATAAAAAGTTTTTATTAAATCTCTAACTTATAAACTCCAGGAATCTGCAAAATAATCATTCCACAAGCATTATATCCTTATATAGATTTATCCCGCCGATGTTATGCAGGTTTTCGTGTTTGTTTTCTCAGGTTTAACAGGTTATTTTGGACAAGGAGATGTATGTGAAATCTAGCTTTTGGCGATGCTTTAGTCTTGGAGCTTCTACATTCTCTTGGAAGAAGATCTAACCATGTTACCTCTTTATCCACCAAACGAGTCAGGGGAGTATTTGATTTCATTCTTTTACCTTATTTACTTTTACATCTTGTTATTTGAACATTGGGGACAATGTTCATCTTAAGTGTAAGGGGGGGTAAAAATACGATACCTTAGAGAATGCTATTACGCTTGATTTTTGTTTGTTTAATGGTAGATGTGTAATAAAACTGAGAGAAATACCTGTTAAGGCAATTTTAGTGCCAAATTTAAAATTTTTTACAACATATAGGAGTGAAACTTTGATCTTAATGAGCGTCTCATGGATAGGAGTTATATGACTAGCACAAAACCGTACCATGGTATGTGATTAAACACATACTTTTATTTGACCATAACCGGACCCAAATGGACCAAAAACTAACCATAAATGCCAAAGATATTGTGTTTTTGTGTTTGTTTCTATGCAGGTGCGGATATCTTGAAAAAGGGACAAAATCAAGCAAAATCCGAGAAAATGAGCACGAGACGTGGAAAAGAGAATTATAGAGCCGAAGCCGGGGAAAAATTCGTCAAAGATGATATTTTTGAAGAATGGCCCTTGGATTATTTAATATTGGCAAAATTGGTCCGTTGATGAATTTTGAAGAAATGGCAGCTATGGTCCCTACAATTTCTAGATTTACATCTTTTGTCCCTAAACTAACTACCCTATTCTCTAAACACTACCAACCGGATCCTAAAGTTACTACAACCCAATCCCACTAACTTTATCCTACACAACCCATCAAAACACTACCCAACCCATCTACCCTTAAAACCCCACCAGCCCACTACCCTTAAACCCACAGCCCACATCTTAATTAAAACCGGCCCACACCCTTAACCTTTACAAACCGACCCACCCACTCAATAATAATAAAACACGGTTGCTCGGTCAAAGCAGTCATTCGGTCAAAATTCCCTTTTTTGAGTCAAAATCCCTAACTTAGCTAAATACTGCTCATCTTCTTGCTTAATCCCTAACCCGCCATTAATCCCTAATCCCTCCATCACTTTCATCCTCACACTACCAGCCAAAGTATTCACATGACCTTGTCTTTGGTCCCCCCCCCCACTCCACCTCAGCGATCCGAGGGCATAAGAAAGATACACGGCCAAGATTTCAAGATGTGGGCATCAAGGAATGATCCAAGGGTTCAAGAAGAAGCACAAAGTAGCAAGTGGGAGCACTCACACAGAAGAAACACAATGAAGAAACCCTCTCCTTTAAATAGCCGACTCTCCTCAAGATTATTTTTTTGTCCACTTTTCATGTATTAGAAAAGTTTGACCTTTTAATTGGTTGATGTTTTTTTTAGTGTAGTATTTTAATTTAAGTTGTAATTTACTCTCATTTAATTTCCTGTTAATTCAAGTTTCAAGTTTTCCTTGTTTTCTGGTTGGTCAACTTTGGTCAAACAGCTTATGTTACTGCTTATCTGCTTATTTTCTGTCGTTTAATTGCTTGTTACTTCTTTTCTTATAGTTCTTGGTAGTTTATAATAGGTTAAGAGCTCTTGTGTTAGATGTTGCCTTAGTCCCATTACAGCCTGCATTTTTGTTATTGCCTCACTAGCCTTTTTCAATCTCAGTTTAGAGTAGTTAGAATAGGTTTTAGATGTTGAATTCTGTTTTGCAAGTAGCTTGTAGTATGAACTAAATCTGTTTCAGTTTACTTTGGAGTTAGGGGTTTATTATCTAGCGTATTTTAGGTCGACAAAACACCTCAGAGAGCTTTTTGTTTGGACTTTATCAGTTTTTTGTGACTTCTTGCTTTTGATTATTTTGTGCTTGTTTATGGTTTCCAGTAGCTATTCTTAGCTTATTTTGGTTATTTTAGAAAAGAAATTAATTAGAGTAGCTTATTATTTATCCTTTTAGCTTTTTGTTTAGCTTATTCATCTTTTGTCATTAACAGCAGACCTCAGTTTCTTTTTATCTGTTTGAATGCTTATTTGTTAGTAATATGTCATTTTACTTTTTCATTTAAGTAGTTTTTCATAAAAGTAGTTTTTAACAAGTATTTTATAGTATTGCTAAAAGAAAAACAAAAAAACATAATAAAAGTAAAAAAAGGGGTGACCTCCTGGATTCGAACCCAGGTCAGCCAGCAACCCAACACAACACACCACCCACTACACTCTTTGCTTTTCTTTGTTAAAACATTACAAAATTTACTTTAAAACCTTTTTTATCTTTTACCCTTTTTCTTTCATTTTAGCTTATCCGAGCTAGTTTGCTTTTTCCCAGCTTATTGAAATAAGCTGGGACTTTCTTTACATTTTTTCCTAACTTCATTTTTATATAAAGTATTTTAGAAAAAAATTTCAGAATTTTCTTTTTCCATTTAGTATTTTTAATCAATTATTTTCTTTTAAATAGTTTTTAATTTATAAAAAATTATTAAAAAGTCAAAAAAAATATTTTTCTTTTCTCCAAAATTTTCTTTTTATATTTAGGTCGTAAGAAAATTATTTTGATACCCGTAGGATTAGTTTTTCGTAGATTTTCACGTTTATGCTCGTTATTTATATTTTAGTTCGCGTTTTTTAGATTTTCGTTACGTGTTTTTAGTTAATTAGATTTTTGCGTATTTGCTTTGTTTATTTATTTTAATTAGGTTTAGAAATCAAAACTTTAATCTTGTTTCAAGCACTTTAATAACAAACCCCAAACGATATCCTCAATTTCACGCCTCGCAGGGAGAACGACCCGGGTACACGCTTATCCGGTTATTACAATTGGTTGTTTTTGCGTTAATGGTTTCAAGTTGACTTTTCTTCGTGAGAAGTTTGACTTGTGATTACTTTGACCCAAATTTAACCTATATCAATTTTTGGCGCCGCTGCCGGGGAGGTGTGTTGCGACAATATCGTCACGGTTTGACGATTAGTGACTTGAAGAACCTTCCTCGTGAAGTTTCGTATATATCTTGTGAATATTTTTTATCAAAAATCCAAAAAAAATTGAAAAACCTTAAAAACCAAAAAATATTTTCTTCTCCAAATTATTTTTCCTTTTTCTTTTGTGATTTTCAATGTTTCAAAATTTTAAAAACCCAAAAATAATCTTCGTCTCCTCTTATATGTTTAATTCTTATCTCTTTATCCTCTCATACCGTTTAATTCTTATCTTCTTATCCTCTTAACCGTTTAATTCTATCTCGTTATCCCTCTATCCGTTTAATTCTTCTTCTCTATGTCTTCATCTTACCATTATGGTTGTCAATGGTGTGGAGGTCCTCCAAATGGCGGGAATTGTCTCGGTTGTAGCATGGTGGAATCGGGAAACGGGTTTGTCTATGACCAAAATCCTTATTCCTACCATGAAACAACCGACTTTTTCAACCAGCCACCACACCATGAGATGGAAACATATTCTTGTGAATATTGTGGAGGTCCGCACCCGGGTTTTGATTGTCAAACAGGGAACATGTTTGTCTATGAGCAAGTTCCATGTAATCAAAGCTTCGGGTATGACCATTATCCATATGATTCACTGAATCAGTCACAACAAACTTATTGTTGTGAGTACTGTGGAGGTCCTCACTATAGCTCTGATTGTCAAACAAGGAACCCGCTTGTCTATGAGCATGTCCCTTGTGACAATTATGACTATTTTTATCATGACCAACCTCCACAGTACCAAATGATTCAACCACTACCTCAGCCACCGTCTCAAGAACTTTCAGAAGACCTTCTTCATATTCTAAATTTACTACAAGAAGTCAGGGATTTGGGTAAAATACATACCCAAGAAGATCGTCATGAAAAATCTTGTGAAGAACTTCTAGCCGAAGAACGAGCAGCAAAAAGGCGTTCCATGTTTCTCAGGGCTGCTCTTCTTGATGACGATGACGATGATGAGGAGGACGACGAGGAGTGTGCCCTGGCAGATCTTCAAATATCAGATGAACCTCCGAGTGGCAATCCCACTCCACCTATCATTTCCGACTCTTCCCCTTCCCTCACACCGGTTGAGGGAAGTGATCCTATCTTGGAAGAGATCGATGCTTGTCTTAAAGAAGATTCAATTTCTCTAGAAATTGATGATTCTTATCTTGATCCGAGGGACGATGTCTCGTTATTAAAAATGAAAGTTGATGAACCATTTTCCTTTCCCCCGAAAGAAGTTAAGGAAAAGCCGTTTGATCCTTTGGAGCTCGAGCTCAAGGATGCTTTTCCCGAATATGAGAGTTTCATATTTGATGCTGAGAGTAGTGGCAATCCCACTTCTCATTCTGATTTCTCTATCCCGGCTTTTGAAGCCTTCTACTTTGATATTGATCATTCGGAGGAGACGAGTAGTGGCAGTACCACTTCTCATGCTCATATCTCTCCTCCCGAATATGATTCATTTCGTTTTGAATTGAATGATCTTTATCACGAGGAGTTCTCCGATGAACTCTCTCTTTTGATATCTCCTCCAGAATATGATAAATTCTATTTTGATCTGGAGGAAGATACTAGTCTGGGGGGAGGTGTACCTTCTCATGAAGATTTCATCCCGACCCTCCCGCCCAAGACTTTTGACAAAACTTCTTTTGATGATGAAGAGCTTTGCATGATAATCATCAAAATCTTTATGCTCTTCATCATATATGCTGTGACTTCTCCTCTCTTTCACTCCTTCGGGAGTGAAGACACCATCTTTGACCCCGGCATCTCTCCTTCTTTTAAGCCGCGGGTATCTCATCGGAGTGGAACTTTCGAATGCTTCAATGTTTCCTCAAACATATTGAATGAAAGTCCGATGGAGATTTTCTCTTCCACTTGCTCCCCCAAGAACAATTAAATTCGGGGCGAGTCTAAGCTATACGACTAGATAAAAAACAAGCGCTTCGTGGGAGGCACCCCATGCTTATCCTTCTATCTTCTTTCTATTTTCTTTCTAATAAATGATGTGAGGAGGGCTACCTCTTCCATTTGTCGTGTTTCGTGGTTTTGTGTGGTGTGTCCAGGTTTGCCCGATTGATGAAGACTCTCGTGCTCGTGGTTGCTTCTCTCCACTCGAGTTTCATCATTCGTTGCTCATCGATATCCTTAATCTTATCGTTTTACGTTTATCTTTGGCATAATTAATAAACGGCCTTAGATTTATGTAGGAGAACCCTTACCTTTAAGACATTGAGGACAATGTCTCGTTTTAGTCTGGGGGGGCAATCTTTCGATTTGATTTTTGCCTTGCATTTTTGCCGTTTTCTCTCGCAACCCCGTTTTTCCTCAAAATTTGAAAAAAAAAATTCAAAAAGAATGAGAAAAATTTAAAAATTTTTGCAAAAATATAATAAATTTTGACATTTTTGTTGACTTTCCGCTGGTGAGAGTAGGAATAAAATTCTGACTTGACCGGGCGTGTTGAGCCCTAGCTTGTCCCCTTAACCATTTATAATCTATAAGCTTGTGCTAGTCTTTTACACAAGGAGCTATAAAATGCGAATTCTTTTTAAGAGTTTCCAAGTTCCCGTATCGACTTTATATATGCATGGCTTGATTATAAGGCTAAGCATTCGCGGATCTTATTATTTAAGATTTTAAATTTGCGAAGAACGAGAAATGATAGAGTTTATTTAGAAGTTAGATGCTAAACGTGGAGTAGTTGGTTCTCTTTAAAGCTCATCAAAGTTACTTGTGGCCTTTTGCTCCCACAAAATTGTTTCACAATATCATTTATTTGACCAAAACCGGATCCAAAACTTACCACAACTAAACTAAACCCAAAGCTAAACATTAAACCCACTTACCCTTAAAAACCGCCCAACCCTTTTTAACCCTTAACCCACTAAGCCCACTATCCCCTAAAAACTATACCCAATCCAGCCCACCTAAAAAACCCGATCCACCCTTCTAACTAAAAACAGATAAAGCGGGTTGTTTGGTCAAATCCCCAAATCAACTCCGGTCAAAATCCCTAAAACCAACTCACTTCTTCTTCTTCTTCCCTAAATTACCGCCCAATTAAACCAAACCCTCTGCTAATCCCACCTCTCACCACCTCACCACTACCAGCCAAACCCTTCACGTGGGTTTGCTCTTGGTCCCCTCCCCTCCACCTCATCGATCCGAGGCACCAAAGAAGATCAACGGTTCAAGATAACAAGTTGTGGGGAGCACGTTTTGATCCAAGGGTCGACAAAGAAGCACAAACGCACGCAGAGAAACACTCTCACACAACAAACACACTCGAATTAGGGTTTTGATATATTTTAGTATAAATAGGATAGTAGCAGTCGAGAGTTTTTTTTTTTTTTTTTTAGGTTTATTTTAGCAAAAATTAATTTAAGGTTTGTACTTTTTTATTTTTCAGTTGTAATTGACTCGTGGTTTAATTTAAGTTTATTTTTTTCGGCTTATTGATTTTACTGCTTGTTCTTGCTTATCTAAGTTTTTATTTTCGCTTATGTTAATGCTTATTTCTACTTGTTATTGCTTGTTCTTGTTTTTCTTTATCTGTTTATTTAATGAAGTAACTTAGGTAGAATTGTTGTTTTTATTTAGCGTTAGTGTTGGAATTATTGTTTGTGTTTCATAAACTTGATGCGTGGTTTTGCAACCTTACAACAGGTTTTACCTCTCGAGGGATCTCAAGAGGCTTACAACCCCACCAGGCAGTGTACCTGACCGATGTAGTATAGTGTCGTGGTAAGTACGGGGGATTGATCGTTCTCCACAGGGAATAGTGTTCGTTAGGTATGAAAAACTACTCTAATAGGTCTAAGGGTGAGAGAAGATTCTTTTTATGTTTTTATAATTTTTATGAAAGCAAATAAAATCTCGGGTTTGAAAGAGTGGGCGGAATTAGTTGCTAATCAACTAACCCAAATTACTACGAATGCAAATAAAATAAAATAACAGAAAATGAAAATGTTGGTGAAAACTTATGTGGAGGGAAATGTGTTTACTTAGATTTCCTTACTCCCTAACTATCTTTTACCGGTTGATTAGTGTGTATTAGTTGCGTGGATGACGGGTGTATTCCTTAATACCATTCGTGGGGTGGCGTACGTACTTCCCCAACTCTACAAGCTCCTACTTCACTCCTATGTCGAGCCGGCTAGGAAGCTCCTAACATGGGATCACTAGAATTCGCTTGTGCATTAAATACAACCATAAAAACCTTTAGTACGCATTGGTTCATGTTTCTTAAGACGTTCAAGCAAGTTACCGAATAGGAAGTTAGCCAGTTTTCTTAAGCCTAACATAGATGAACAATCCTCCAATACAACTAATAACACACTAATAACCAATAATCAATAGCTAGGTTTCATTAGATCTAAGCAAACACAAGATAAATCTAGCCTAGCATGTTAAACAAAAGACAAGAACAAGATAGAATCAAACAACACATAGACATATTGAATGATTAATTGATAACTTATCTTCAATGTAACATGGAAGATCTCAAGGCAAAAAAGCCTTGAAAGAGCTGCTAAATTCGTCTTAGGGTTTTTACACACAAAGTTCCCCAATAAGTTCCACACTAATGACAAAAAATTGCAAAACTATATATAGACTTTCAGATCTGACGGCGTCACGTTATGGAGTGTGACGCCGTCACCTCGCCGCTTTTAGGGTTCCCGGATGGCCTTCTTGACGCCGTCCCTCTTTAGCTCTCCAAAATCCGTTCTGGCTTATCAAGGCTTGACGCCGTCAGGATTATGCGTGACGCCGTCCCTCTCTAAATTAAGCCGTGACGACCTTGATCATTCCAAAGGGTGACGCCGTCAGAATTCCCATGCAAATTTCACTGGCTTATCATGAGTAATTTTCACATCCACCTTTTCTTGCCAAGCCATGACGCCGTCCAGGGATAATCCTGACGCCGTCAAAGGTAACTTTTAGCATGATTTTGAGACTTTGTCGTTTTCTTCACTTTTATGCTCCAAAAACGTCCAAAATGCTTCCTTTTCCAGATTTCTTCTCAAAAGTACCTAAAATGACAAAAGGAACGATTTAGGGCAATATTTGATCAAATAAATACGATTTAGGGCTTAAATGACCCCTTAAAAGCGGTACACTTTTCGCTTCATCAAGTTCTCTTGGTTTAAATCTTGTTTATAGCTTATCTGTTTTTATTTTGAATGAAAAAGAAGGGGGTCATCAGTTTTATAGTATCAAGTTGCTAGTTGAATTTCAAGAAGAAAATCAAGGAAAAAAAAATAGATTGTAAAAATTGACAGTCCTGGGGTTCGAACCCAGGACAGTTAGCACACAAACTCAACAACACAACCACTGGACTCTTAGTCTCTTTTTAGTTAAACCTTACACTATTTAATTTAAAACCCTTTTGTTTTCTTTTCCTTTATAAGCTTAATTGAATCGTTTAGCTTATTTTTCAGCTTGTTTCCAAAAGCTTTTTCGTTTTTTACATTTTTCTCAACTTTCCAATAGTGTTAAGTATTTTAGAAAAAAATTTCAGAATTTTCTTTTTCCATTTAGTATTTTTAATCAATTATTTTCTTTTAAATAGTTTTTAATTTATAAAAAATTATTAAAAAGTCAAAAAAATATTTTTCTTTTTTTTTCAAAATTTTCTTTTTATATTTAGAGTTTAGGAAAATTATTTTTATAAATTTAGGATTTAGAATTTAGAAATTTACTTTTATTTACGTTTTTAAACTTGTCGCGTAACGTTTTTAAATTCCGATTTTCGATTTTTAGTTCACGTGCTTAGATTACTTGTACTCGTAGCTTTATTAGCTGTTTTTATTTGATATTCCTTCAACCATTGTCTCTCTACTTCTGGTTCGTCTTATAAGTTTTGTTTCCTAATCTCCGGCCATCAAAAGTCAAATAGGTCAATAACTTACAACCATAAGCCAAAAACAATAAAGATTCAAGGTACAAAACCTTACCAAGACCTGTCTTACTACACAGAGATGATGGCACTAGTTTTTCAAGGTCGTCAAGAGTGTGTTAGACATACAGTGCCGGTGGTCGAACGGATTCCTCTCCTTCTCCGAGATCCCTTCGGATGATTAAATACGCATTAAGCTTATGGCTGCATTAACTAGCATTGAAAATCCCCCCAGTTGGTTCATCGTCGCTCCGATGCATGTACCCATGATCGAGGGTGTTGCTCGTACTCCGGCATGCGATCGTCAATCATATATTCAATTTTAAATGATGAGCTTCGGCTTTCGATCGTCAAACCTTTGTTCTTCGGTTTACTAGAGCTCCAAACTTTGACTTTTGATTGATTCCATAGATGGACGAACCCTAGAGACGTCCTTCATTGTCAACCTTCGGATTATACAATTATACCTCAAATGCCGTAGCATAAACTAGTGGAGTTAAGTACTCATCATTCTTTTGTTAATGACGAAGTAAAATTTTTATTTTTATTTCGATTTACCGGCGAACCACTTCCAACACTACCATCGCACCACCAGCTTCCGATGATCTTTGTCGCCCAACCGCCATCGCTATTACCAGTTTCCAACTGCCAAGAATCTATCCCAAACTCCTTTGTCGAATAACCACAACAGCAAAACCATCCCTTCCTCCTCAAGACCGTTAACAACAGCAGACAACAACTTATAAACACCACAATCTGTCCCAACTCAACAAGATTCAAAGGGAGTAGTAAAAGATCTCGGGTTTATGAGTTCAAGATAATATCTCTAAAAGATTTAAACAAAAACACCCTTTTGTGGTGATAAGAAAGTAAAGATTTGTTTTTCTTCGGTTTTTTCTAAACAGAATAAATAAAACACCTACCTTGGTTCTAAAAACCGAAATTAGCAACCGAATACACTTAAAGTTTGTGATTCGTGGGTTTTTAACAAAGGAAAAGAATTTCTCCCAATGGATCGAGTTTTGGTTGGTGAAGTCTGAAGATGATAAAGCTTTTGTGGTGATAAGAAAGTAAACTAAAATATTGAAAGGAATTGAAGTGATCCTTTAAATTAAATATTATAATAATCCACTCATGAATCTTAATATTAAACGAGGAATACCACCCCGGAGCGTTGCGGCCGGGCTATTCGTTAGATTTATAAAAAACAGTCGCTGCTGAAGCACAATAAAGTTGTATTTGAACCTCTGAGAGTTTCCACAGATGAAGCCATCAGCTGAAGCTGTCATAATGACTTGTAGAACACCAATTTGGACTGCCATATGAATATTTAAACCCATATCAATATCTAAAGTTGTAAACCCTATATTCATAATCAAGATACAACTTACATCAAATATACCAATTTTTAGTAAGAGGCGTACCATTGAAGGGACAAATAGCCTGACCCTCCCCTCAAAACAACAACCATGATATAGAGGACCACCGGATATAGTAGAACATGCGAGCTTCTCTTCGTCCCAGAAAACACCTTTGCACGATCTGCAAACCCGATTGCAAGGACCAAACCGTTTATATTCTTCCGGTGGACCTATACAAAAATGGAAAGCGTACTTATTAGTAGGAACGAATAGGAGAACAGAAGATAGAAAATGTTAATCAGAAAGACACATTATAGAATGTTACCCAACGTACGACCCGAGCGTTGTGGTAGAGTAGCTGATGTTTGCATCGGAGCAGAGGTGGTAGATGTAGACGCGTTGGAGGCGTTAGCTGCACAAACCATATCATAAGAGACGACGCTCGGGAGTATAATTAAATTTGATATGCTAAATAAAACATTTCCAATAAAATCTAATAACGAAAGACAGTAAGACTACATACCTCCTGTAGACGACGGCGCTGTATATTCATTAAAAGGTGATTCCCGCCTGTCAAATGTATGACCTACATAAATAATAACAGGTTCAATAAAACTTGTCATCGTTCTCTGAAATCCAGCAAAGAATGGAGTATAACTAAACTGTATATAATAAATAAAACATATCCAATATAACTTGATAATGAATGACAGTAAGACTGCATACCTCCTGTAGACGGCGGCGCTGTATATTCAGCAAAAGGTGATTCCCAGCTGTCAAATGAATGTCCTACATAAATAACAACAGCTTCAATAAAACTCATCATTCTCTAAAATTCAGCAAAGAATAGTGGCGTTGACGATACATAACCTTGAGAAGCATTATAAGTTGTCCCTGAACGAAAATAACAACAGCTTCAATAAAGCTTGTCATCATTCTCTAAAATTCAGCAAAGAGTAGCGGCATTGACGATACATAACCTTGAGAAGCATTATAAGTTGTCCCTGAACGAAAATCCAACGTTACCGGCTCGCCAGGCGAGACCGTCCATAAATTGAAAGTCAAGAACTACCGGTGTCGGAAACGGCACTGCAACAGCTTAAAAAGCATTGTTAACTGTCAGAAATAAAGTTTTCCAAAATAACCAACAAACATAGACTTATAATAACAACAAACCTGTATGAGTAATGTCACCGCAACTATTAACACCAGCCTCAGTTAATTGAGCATAACCGTCAGTAGCTGCAACTGGACGTACCGTCCCAGATTCGAACTCAAGAACTACCGGTGTTGCAAACGGCGCTGCAGCAGGTTAAAAAGCATTGTTAACTGTCAGAAATAAAGTTTTCGAAAATAACTATTAAACATAAGATTATGACAATAACAAACCTGTATGAGCAACGTCGTCTAAAACTGGTTCAGAAACATTGTGCATAAACGTTGTCGATTGCACGTTAGTCACTGATTCACACACACGTGGCAAATGATTAGTGTCATTCTGCCCCAAACCTTGTTGAATACCTTCTCGAGAGCTAGTCTTTAACAACAGCTTCAATAAAACTTGTCATCATTCTCTAAAATTCAGCAAAGTACAAGGATAAGATTTTCTTTGTTTAGGTTATATACCTTCTCGAGAGCTAGTCTTCAACTTGGATGCACACGGCCTAAACCAAGGTATCCCATAAGCAATAGTATAATATATTGGTAGTTCCAAATTGCTCCTTAGCATCAGCAGCGTGAGCTACATAGCAGATCCAAAACAAAATAGTTAATGGACTTATCAAAAAAGCCCGAACAAAAATACTATTTTTTTCCATAACATCAATGTTTCGAATGTTTCGAGTTGATGACACATCAATATCAGAATGCAATAACGCTAAGCTAAATTAGCTCTCATCTACTTATATAAGCAAAAACTAAGTTTTTCTTCTACAATGTATTGCCCTCTCTGTTGTCGAATAATTGCAATGCAACTCTTATCTAATACTCATAGCACCTACAAATTTTGCATTGTTACTCACTTCACTAAAACTAAAAATGCATAACAGAAAAGAACACATACATATGCAGACAACATTAAGAATGTCGAAAATTCTGAAAATGAGTTCACAGTTCTTACCTTGTGGGATTTTCCGGATGTTGGAGTTAAAGAATTTTGCTTGGTTTTATGGTAACCACATCATCAGATATATGTATGATCATATGGAGTATCTCATTCTATCCACTTCCCACTTATATGCCTCTCATATTCCTTTATTCCCAAAAGACTATTTTACCCTCTAACAGCATCGCGATAACTAAACTGCGAGCTGCGTAGTAACATTTCTGCAAGCCTTCTTTTTCGGCCCGCATACGCCGCCCTGGTTGTAGATAACCCTTCCAAGCCATCATCGCACGACATTGTTTCAGATTCGGCACACACAACAACCGCCTGGAAATCCAATATTACTGGTGTATAACCTATGAACAGAAAATGTCCAACAAACACATTATTTAAAGCAGCTTCCTACAAAGTGCAAATACAGGTATGACAAACAGTAAGGGAATTGGACATTCAACGGCTGTGCCAACATTGTAGGTCACTTCCTGCAGAGTCCAATCACAGCCAAAACACCACATTTACAAAACCATCTTTTACTTAATCCAATTAAACTAATGAACTAAAGCACACACATTTTTTATTGCATAAACGATCTTTTATAAAAATCACTTAGAACCCGAAAACCGCAACCCAATGGAAACAATTCGACATCAATAACTGAACATACTATCAACTCATTTCAGCTAAATTTAACTTAAATCAAACTAATAAAAACTTATAAAAATGAGTACTTACAATCTTGACGGCAACGATTTCGAAAGTATCAACATGAGTAGCTGCACAACAATAACAATAAAAAACATAAACTTCAAATAATATAAAACGTAAAGATTCATTATTATAAGAAAGTAATAAATAAAAAAGTTTATAAAAAAAAAAAGGACCTAAATGAATTTCACCAAAGGATCCGATACCGATCTTACGGCCAAGTTTATATTTTCCACCAACGATACTATCCATTCAATTCTTTTCTATTCTTTTTATTAGATCAATTAATAACAAACAAACAACCGATTGTTGTTGTTTTTTTAAGAAGAAGACTGTAGCAGGTCAAAAATCAAAGGGATAAAGATGAAGAAGAATAAGAAGAAGAAGAAAGAATTATTGGAGAGATAGGCGGTGAGTTGAGAGAGAGGCGTATCCAAAGCCTGGGTTTAGAGGCGGTGATGTTTATCTGCAAATTTATCTAAAACTGGTGTTTGTTTATTAAGAGGGTCTGAATCCGCACGTCTGAATCTGAATCTGATGCGGTACCAACGCATTACTTATGGACCTTTGGATCCATGAACATCAATATAAAGAGTGATGTTTTGAGCCACCAGTTATTTACTATCTTTAAAATAAAAAAATAAAAAAAAAGGGGGGGGGGGGGGGGGGGGGGCAATATTTAATCAATGTATTGGGACATAATGTTGAATGTACAATAGTTGACATCCGACCGTCAAATATGGAGAACAACATGTGTTTGATATTTAACATCCATGAGTAAAGTTGTTGTTAATTGTTGATTATGTTATCTAGTACTTTATTTTATTTAAGTTCAACGATACTAACAAACTATAGCACCGCTGAACTGGGGGAATATAATAGTATGGCACCTTCATCGGTTATGTTACGGTTCGGTCATGACCCGAATGTTGTATTGATACAAGTGAAATATTTTGTTTTTCATATTTAACAGGAGAAAGCAAAAAAGCTTCCAAGTTTTATTCTACAGGACCGGCAAACATAAAGTGATGATTTCGTAAAGCATGGTCAATGAGGGCGATAGACATCACATGTTTGATATTTAAACACACATGGGTAACAATTGTTATTAATCGTTTAATACTTTGTTTTATTTAATTTCAACGATGCTAATAAACGTTAGCACCGTTAAGCTGGGGGGATAATAGTGGTATGATACCCCCATCGGTTATGTTACGGTTCGGTTTTAACCTAATTTTTGGGTTAATACCTGTAGATGTTACTAATGTTTGTCTAAAATTTGATTTAAGTTACTATACTTTATTTTTGTTGAATTAGGTCACCATTGTTTAAGTGACCGATTAATTTGAGTACTAAACATTTCCATTAGTTGCAACAGGATCACTTTGATGGTGTTTTACCGGCTGATAACAAGTTTCCTATGCCAACTCACATATTTTTTGCCACGCTGGTTTTCCACGTCACCCACATTTGTCCACCCGTTTATTCCACTATATTTAACCCTTTATAACCCCACCTTCCATACCTACCCTTTATTTATCAAATAAAACCCTAATCTTCTTCTCCCAAATCTCACTCAAACAATGAACATCCTTTGTGGCTGTGGTGAATTAGCAAGATGTCGAACATCTTGGACTGAAAATAACCCTGCAAGAAGATTTCTTGGTTGTCCCAATTTCATGGATCCCACCACCTACTGCAACTTTTTCCAATGGGTTGATGCCCCATTACCAAATCGTTGGTATAAATCAAACATGTATGAGCTACATTTGAATAGGAGGAATGGACAAGAGCAGATTCTTGAATTGAACAATCGAAACTCTCGAAATGTCTTCTACAATAAGCTGTTGATTGTGTTGCTTCAAGTATAGAGCAGATTCTATACTTGACGCCGTCACCTCGCCGTGTCTAGGGTTCCCGGATGGCCTTCTTGACGCCGTCCCTCTTTAGACCTCCAAAATCCGCTCTGGCTTATCAAAGCATGACGCCGTCAGAATATGGCTTGACGCCGTCCCTCTTTAAGTTAAACCGTGATGGCCTTGATCACTTCAAAGGGTGACGCCGTCAGACTTTCTATTGTAAAATTCTCTGGCTTATCATGAGTAATTTTCATATCCACCTTTTTTGCCAAGCCATGACGCCGTCAAGGGCAATCCCTGACGCCGTCAAAGGTACTTTTTCAGCCGATTTTGAGACTTTGTCGTTTTCTTCACTTTTATGCTCCAAAAACGTCCAAAATGCTTCCTTTTCCAGATTTCTTCTCCAAAGTAACTAAAATGACAAAAGGAACTATTTAGGGCAATATTTGATCAAATAAATACGATTTAGGGCTTAAATGACCCCCTAAAAGCGGTACACTTTTCGCTTCATCAAGGCAGTAGTGGTAGGTTGTGGGATGAAGTTTGTTGATTTAAGTTTGTCAAGTTTATGGTATGACAAGTCTTTGGTAATATTTTTGATGCTACATCCCTTGTAAACCTAAGTTAAGTAATGAAAGTATGAAGTGTTATGTTTATATTTTGTGTACAAAAGTGGCTGATGTACAAAAGTGTTATGTAATTCTACATTATTATGGCCTAAATGGCTGATGTACAAAAGTGCCCAACATAAATTTTGTGTAACACAACACAAATGTAAAGACAACATAAATTTCTACAAAAGATGCAACATACACAAAAAAGGTTACACAACAGTTTTAAGTTATACAAAAGATGTTGTGAGATGTTGTGTATACAACATGACTAACTTATAAAGTTAGTTTTGTACACAACATTACCAAGTATCTTCCAGCATTAGCAAGTTCTACCTAGTATTAACATAGGGTACCCATTAACATACTACATTACCAAGTTTTCAAAATGACTTAAATGGCTGATGTACAAAAACTGCCTAACATTTGGCAAGCCAATCTAAGTCATATCTAAAAAGTTAGACTTCTATTGCATCATCTTCTCTCAAGCCTGGTCCAGGTGCTGGTGGCTTGTTGAAGATGATTTGTTTGATCCTTTCTGACCTTCTAAGTGGTGACAGTTCTTTTTCCTGCCAGTGACTATCCTGCACATCTTCTCCCTCATTTGCAGCCTACACTTTTTTTGAGGGTGTCTGAGTCTTATATGCAGCCTCCACTTTTTTTCATGGTGACTGAGTCTTATTTGCAGCCTGATTCTCAGCATGTATCCTACAATCTTCTGGTGTAATTCCAGGTGGCCATGCTGGTCTTGGAATACCCTTACTATTCTGCGACTTTAAAAAATAACATTAATATAGCTTATGAATGTAAAATGCATTTAAAATAACATTAATATACTATAGTTAATGAAGAATGCTTACTCCTAGCATAGGTTCTCCATCAGTAGGATCTGATGAAGCGAAAAGTGTACAGCTTTTAGGGGGTCATTTAAGCCCTAATCCGCGATTATATGATCAAATATTGCCCTAAATCGTTTCTTTTCTCATTTTAGGTACTTGGGACGTGATTTCTGGAATATGAAGCATTTTGGAGCTTTTTGGACGTTTTTATGCTCAAGAATGAAGAAAACAAAAAGACCAAGGAAAGTCAGGATTTTACACCTGACGGCGTCAGGCCTTGGATGCTGACGCCGTCACTTGAAGATGAAAGTGGTGGAATTATACACGTGACGCGCCAGAAAGTTTTACAAAGGGAGTCTGACGGCGTCACCCTTTAAGGTGATCAAGGCCGTCACGTGTTAAGTTAAAGAGAGACGGGCCAGAGGATTTTTGAAGGTGACGGCGTCAGGATCATAGACCTGACGACGTCATATGATATAGAGTGACGGCGTCAAAGTATTCTTACACGAGAAGGAACCTTAGTGAAACCGCCACAAGTTAATCAAAACAATCACAACTCGCGCGCGGAGTAGCTGTTACTGTTTTGGCCATAAAATCCTCATACGAACTCGGATTTAGGTGATTCAAAAGGCCACGGATTCGGGACGAAGAAATCTACAATTTGGTGAAAAAGGGGATCTGACGCCGTCAAGTGTATGGGCTGACACCGTCAGATCAGGCCGACAGAAAGTTACCTATAAATATAACCTAATAACTTCATTATTTGTAAGCCCTAAACCCTAAGTCCGATTCTAGGGTTTAGGTAGGTGTTTTTCCAGCAACTTAGAGGGTTTCAATCACTTCATAAACATCAAATATTGGTTTGTTGATTTTAACTTAATTATGTCTTTCATTATTGTGGTTGTTTGCCCTTCATTGATCATGCTTTGCTAATTCACCTTGTGTCTACTTATGATTGTGTGAAACTTGTATGTAATTAATTAGATCTTATTGATTCCTTGTTGATGTATGTGTCTATCGTCATCAATAAAGGTGTGACACTTCAATAGATCAAATTGGTTTAGCTTATAATTCTTGTTTCCTATTGTCTCTTGTTTGATTGGGTGATATCGATGTTAGGCTTAAGAAAACTGGCTAACCTCCTATACGGTAACTTGCTTGAACGTCTTAAGAAACATGAACCAATGCGTACTAGGTTTATTTGGTTGTATTTAATACATGAGCGAATTCTAGTGATCCCATGTTAGGAGCTTCTTAGCCGGCTCGACATAGGAGTGAAGTAGGAGATTATAGAGTTGGGGAAGTACGTACGCCACCCCACGAATGGTATTAAGGAATACAATCCGTCAATTAAAACAAGGTGTGACAATTCAATAGGTAGAATTGGATAGCTAGCAAGGAGTAATACATCATAGGTAGATACGCTTCACTTCCCTTGTAGAACCCTAGTTTACTTTCCTGCACATTAGTTTAATTAGTAGCTTTTGGGTTAGTTGATTAGCAACTAATTCCGCCCCTTCTTCCAAAACCAGAGATTTTTACTTGCTTTCCATAAAATATAAAAATACAAAAAGAATCATCCCTCACCTTTAGACCTAGTTAGATTAATTTCAATCCTAACGAACACTATTCTTTGAGTTGAACGATCAATCCCCGGTACTTGCCACTTCACTATACTACATCGGTCAGGTACACTGCCTGGTGGGGATTGCAAACTTCTCAAGATCCCTTGAGAGGTAAAACCTGTTGTAAGGTCGCAAAACCACGCATCAAGTTTTTGGCGCCGCTGCCGGGGAGTAGTTATTGCTTAGGTTGAAATTTATTTCTATTTGGTCTACTCATTAGATTCCTATCTAGTGATATTTTTATTTTCTTTTCATTAGCTTTCTAGTAGTCTATCTTTTCTTTGTGTCTTTGTTCTTAAAAACCTTTCCATTGACTCTTCCGTTCACCAATATGGAGTACGCGAACCCACCATACTACCGACCACGAAATCCATTTGCCCCTAATGACATCTTGATGTTCAACCAATATCGAGATGAACCCATATATGATGCATGGACTCGTTTTAAAAACTTACTTCGAATAGTCCCTCATCATAGCTTCGATTTAGCATCCCTAACCCAAATCTTTTTCGATCGTGTCGACCGATATGACCAAATGTGCATTAACGATTTTGCCAATAGGGACTTAAGGGAATTAAATGCTGAAGAAGCATGGGATACCATAGAAGATTGTGCCCAATATTATTATAGAGTAGACAACCCAACAAACGTTAGTACAAGTCAATTGACCACAAATTCCAAGGATCATGAAACAAGTTTGTCTAGGGATGACTATTTTGGGATACCTAAGTGGATGTCATGTAACATCATAGTACAAAACAAACACATAGGTAATCTAGATAAAATGGAGGATGAGGTGGATAATCCAAGCCCACAAAGTACCCCACAAGTCCTACCATCACTTGAGGCACACACACCGCCCGTGACTTACCCGGAAGAAGTAGAAGAAACTTTAGGAATCCCAATGGAGGTAGAACCCTTGGACCAAGCACCACTAGAGGATATAGGTTTGAATACTTATAGTGATAACCTTACTCTTAGTTCCAGGGAATTTCCTAGTGTTGATGAACCGGAACCTCAACCTTTACACAACTTTCCATCCTTAGATATATTTCTAGGAGACAAAAGAGGAACCGACCCACCCATCAACCCTTATTATCCGGGTAGTTTTAGGATGAAGGAAGCCATTCAGTCACCCGCTTCACCGCACGTGGCATATTTCCACCCTAAGGGTGTGTATCGCTACTTTCACCCACACTTAATCCTAAGTGTAGGGAAAACCTCCCCTATTTCCGTTAAATAAGGGTAGAGTCAGGCTCGTGACTCGAACAAAAACAAGCGCTTCTTGGGAGGCAACCCAAGTTTTTAATTGTTTGATGTTTTTATTTTATTTGTTTGTTTGTGTCATATATGCTTAATCATAATTGTTAAATTTTCATGTTTCGAATAATTTGTGAAAATGCTTTATTTTGTTTTTAACCTCGTCTTAATTGCATATAAAGGTATTTTACAAAAAAAAGATAAGTGTGGGAAAGTTTATATTTTGTTAAAAAGAACAAAATTCGAACATGGAAAATTAACAATTCATGATTAGCATGTATTCTATCTTGTTTATGTGTCAATACTTGTGGACATGTTTTATGAGTCCCTATTTGTAAGTCATCCCGCAAGTATCCTATCCTTTTATTGCTTTGTTTTGTTTTTATTTCTAAGTCTCGAAATACATCTAGTTGTGGTTTTTCTTTGTTCGGTTTGATGCTTTGGTTTTTGTGTTTGTTGGTTACAGGTATTATTGGATAAGATGATGTACGTGCAACACATCAAGAGGATGATTATATTTCTGGAGTGAAGCTTATCATGTTCATTCTCTTGGAGGGAGATTTAACCATATTATCACATCATCCATACCGAGCGAATCAGGGGAGTATTAGTTTCTTCCATTCTCATTTATTTTCACTTTTACATCTTTTGTCTAGAACATTGGGGACAATGTTCGGATTAAGTGTAGGGAGGGTAAATTAGGATGCCTTAGAAACTACAACTTCGCTTGATTTTTGTTTTGTTTAATAGTGAATGTGTAATAAAGCCAAGAGAAATATTGGTTAGGGCAATTTTAGCACCAAATTTAAATTTTTTTACAACATATAGGAGTGAAACTTTGATTTTAATAAGCGTCTCATGGACAGGGAATTGTATGACTAGCACAAAAACCATACCACTCAAAAATTTCCACCCCAAATATGTGAGGTTCGCCTTTAGATCTTTAGGAAAAAGCATTCATTGTTGGTGCTTATGAGTGTACCGGTAGTTTATAGATTCTAGAACTTGCGTTTGTGATGCATACCGAGACCGCTAGTGAGACTACATTCGTGTAGTTAGGATTGACTACATGATAAGAGGCATTAGGATTAACCCATTGTCTTACACCTGTGTTTTTGTTATAATTACTTTGGCTACATTGGTCAAGTAATTCTCCCACACCCTTTGCGTTGTACCCATTTTTGGTACACGATACCCCTAGTACACCCCTCAGAGCCTATCTTTTCGTTTCGACCTTTAAGCATTTTACTTAAAGGAAGAATTTGTTTACACCCCACTTAAATGTACACCCAAATCGCCTTAGCCTACCTTGTGTGCACTCATCTTTAGTGCATTATTGTGACAACATTTGTTTAAACCCTTAGTTAATTATCTAATTGATTACATGGTTGCTAAGTCGAGTCATATCCTTGTACATATTGTTTTGGGATGATTGGGACTTATGGTAAAGTACTAGTGTAATGGAGTAATGGGGAAGAACATCATTTATTACCCCCATATGTACGTTAATATTTTAAAGTACTCCAAATGTTTCGATTATCTTGATTCGAGTCATTAGAATAATTTTATGTAAAGTATGTAAAAGTTCAAGTGTAGGGATGGTACTAAGAATTCCTAGTGATGTATTGTTTTGGATGGTAGGGCAAGAGTGTATGCAAAAAAAAAAAAAAAAAAAAAAAAAAAAAAAAAAAAAAAAAAAAAAAGAGAAAAAGAAAAAGTGAAGAAAAAGCATACGGACTACCATCCGCCTCTATCTTTTATTTATGTTTTGTTTTGTTCTATGTTTATTAGTTCGTGATTAGTTTAATTTGAGTCGAGTCTTGGCTTAGCAACGCCTCATTCTACATGTAATTGACCAAGATGATTGACTTGCCACCAGTAAAAATATCCTTATCCAACAAACCGTGTTTTCCTTATCCCTACACCTAACGTTATAACCCTTTGTAAAGACCTCTTTAATAGTTTATCCTAGGTGCTTACGCCAAAAGTGGTAGAGGCGTGATCCTTTCCCAAGCCTATGGTAATCTATTTTCTATGACAGGTGGTGAGCGATATTCTTCCATTTCCATTTATGATATATAAATTTACAACAACCGAGGGATGAGAGTATCCAAACACTTATTGTGAGGTGCTAGTGTATAATTTCCGTGCTTATTTTGACCAAGGTGGAATGATCATTTGTTGTAATTACTTTTATATTAATGTTAAATGACCCCTAACTTGTATTTCAATTGGTGGAAAAGCTCATTTGCTTGAGGACAAGTAAATCCCAAGTGTAGGGATATTTGATGAAGCGAAAAGTGTACCGCTTTTAGGGGGTCATTTAAGCCCAAATCTGCGATTATATGATCAAATATTGCCCTAAATCGTTTCTTTTCTTATTTTAGGTACTTGGGACGTGATTTCTGGAATATGAAGCATTTTGGAGCTTTTTGGACGTTTTTATGCTCAAGAATGAAGAAAACAAAAAGACCAAGGAAAGTCAGGATTTTACACCTGACGGCGTCAGGCTTTGGATGCTGACGCCGTCACTTGAAGATGAAAGTGGTGGAATTATACACGTGACGCGCCAGAAAGTTTTACAAAGGGAGTCTGACGGCGTCACCCTTTAAGGTGATCAAGGCCGTCACGTGTTAAGTTAAAAAGAGACGGGCCAGAGGATTTTTGAAGGTGACGGCGTCAGGATCATAGACCTGATGACGTCAGATGATATAGAGTGATGGCGTCAAAGTATTCTTACACGAGAAGGAACCTTAGTGAAACCGCCACAAGTTAATCAAAACAATCACAACTCGCGCGCGGAGTAGCTGTTACTGTTTTGGCCATAAAATCCTCATACAAACTCGGATTTAGGTGATTCAAAAGGCCACGGATTCGGGACGAAGAAATCTACAATTTGGTGAAAAAGGGGATCTGACGCCGTCAAGTCTATGGGCTGATGCCGTCAGATCAGGCCGACAGAAAGTTACCTATAAATATAACCTTATAACTTCATTATTTGTAAGCCCTAAACCCTAAGTCCGATTCTAGGGTTTAGGTAGGTGTTTTTCCAGCAACTTAGAGGGTTTCAATCACTTCATAAACATCAAATATTGGTTTGTTGATTTTAACTTAATTATATCTTTCATTATTGTGGTTGTTTGCCCTTCATTGATCATGCTTTGCTAATTCACCTTGTGTCTACTTATGATTGTGTGAAACTTGTATATAATTAATTAGATCTTATTGATTCCTTGTTGATGTATGTGTCTATCGTCATCAATAAAGGTGTGACACTTCAATAGATCTAATTGGTTTAGCTTATAATTCTTGTTTCCTATTGTCTCTTGTTTGATTGGGTGATATCGATGTTAGGCTTAAGAAAACTGGCTAACCTCCTATACGGTAACTTGCTTGAACGTCTTAAGAAACATGAACCAATGCGTACTAGGTTTATTTGGTTGTATTTAATGCATGAGCGAATTCTAGTGATCCCATGTTAGGAGCTTCTTAGCCGGCTCGACATAGGAGTGAAGTAGGAGTTTATAGAGTTGGGGAAGTACGTACGCCACCCCACGAATGGTATTAAAGAATACAATCCGTCAATTAAAACAAGGTGTGACAATTCAATAGGTAGAATTGGATAGCTAGCAAGGAGTAATACATCATAGGTAGATACGCTTCACTTCACTTGTAGAACCCTAGTTTACTTTCCTGCACATTAGTTTAATTAGTAGCTTTTGGGTTAGTTGATTAGCAACTAATTCCGCCCCTTCTTCCAAAACCAGAGATTTTTACTTGCTTTCCATAAAATATAAAAATACAAAAAGAATCATCCCTCACCTTTAGACCTAGTTAGATTAATTTCAATCCTAACGAACACTATTCTTTGAGTTGAACGATCAATCCCCGGTACTTGCCACTTCACTATACTACATCGGTCAGGTACACTGACTGGTGGGGATTGCAAACTTCTCAAGATCCCTTGAGAGGTAAAACCTGTTGTAAGGTCGCAAAACCACGCATCAGGATCCCAAGACAAACCTTGCCCTATGGGTGTAATTCTAAAAGGATACATCTTTCTTGTCCTTATAACTAGCTTGCCATTCACTATACTGTCACCACCACCCCTTGTCCTCACACCACCACCCCTTGTCCTCACACCACCAGTTGCTGCACTCACCTCAAACCCAGGAGGTGGTGGAACCTTGCCACCCCTATTAGGAACCTTGCCACCCCTATTAGGAACCTTGCCACCCCTAGCACATGAAGCCCCATCAGTAGGACTTCCAAGTGTTGGACATTTCCTCTGATTATGGCCTGGATTTCTGCAAATCTTGCAACAGTTAAGCTGCCCCTTTCTACTAACCCTTTTCCTATTTTTTCCATCATCTTCAGTGGCATCCCTCCTCCTTTTATGTTGTGGTCTTCCAGGCATTCTTCTTTTGATAGGTGGTAAAGGCTTTTGGAATTCAGTAGATGGCCATTGATCCATCCCATTCATTCCTTGTATGTAATGGTTATAAGCAGCAACAAAAAGATCCTTCTTATACCAGTTAGACACATAATCCTCTGGTTCTCTGTGTAAAAAGTAAATAGCTGCAATGCCATGCTCACAGGGAATACCAGATAACTGCCAAGACCTACAAGTACATGTTCTTAAACTTTCGTCTACAACAAATCCTTCAAAACCATTTCTTACTTCAAACCTGGTCTCACCACTGGGAATCACTCTCCAATTTCTACAAGTAAATAAAATAGAAATAGTAAGTAAATAGGCATACTATGATTATATGTAAATTAGAATTTTAAAATAATTAAACAAGTAATATGGAGTTACCTATGTAGATCCTTTAATTTTTCAAGCTTCTTTCTAATGTTGGGACAGATAGTATCATTCCACTTTGCATGCTTCTCCCTCATCTTTTGTAGTCTTTCCATACATAACACTCTGATGTCTTCTAACATGTTGATGATTGGTTTCCTTCTTGCATCTACCATTCCCAAGTCATTCAGCAAACATGACATGAACCAGGTCCAATTCTCCTTATTCTCAACATTAACTACAGCCCATGCAATAGGAAATATTTGATTATTCCCATCTCTTCCTACTGCTGACAACAGTTCTCCTTTGCATATAGTTTTAAGAAAGCAACCATCAATACCTATGACTCTCCTACAACCTTCCAACCAAGCTTCCTTTAACCCCTTAAAGCATACATAAAATCTACTAAAGTAATTCTTACCATCAGGCATTGCATCAACACTCATCAAACAAGTAGAACCTGGATTAGAGTCAAGTATCTCCCTAGCATATGACCACAACATTCCATAATGATCCTCTAAACAAGTCTGATACTGGTTTAAAGCTTTCATCTTTCCTGTTCTAGATGACTGATATTGACCTTGCATTTATATTTCTTAAGAATCAAATCAATTATCTCTCTTACTTTGATACAAGGATTGATCATTATCTTTTTTGCAAAGTTGAAAGCAATCCAATTACTTGTGACTAAGGAACCATATTCATAACTCCTAGAACATGCATGCTCTTCATTCAATGTCTGTATTTGAAAAGACTTTTCATTTGACATCCAAGATGCCCACAATCTGAATGGACATTTTCTATCCTGAGCATCTCTAGAACACTTAGCAAGAAGTATCTTAGGGTTATTTACTTTATAATACAACTTATAACCACCAGCCAAAGCATAATATGTCAACATTCTTTTAAGTTGTTCAATTGATTCAAAGTTTTCACCTAAATGAGGTTTCATTAACTTCCATTTGATATCAGGATCATGGACTGGTCAATGATTGCCTAACTTATCCTGATCATCATGTGAAACACTTTTACGCTTAGCAGACTCAACATCTTCAGCATACACATCCCTAGGTAACCCATTGTAAACCCTAGTCAAAAAGTTCTCATCAAACATTTTCTTAATTTTTGCTTTAGGAGCAGGGTCTGGTGTCTTAGTCCTAACTTCAAAAAGCTCCTCTTCACCATCAGATAAGTGATCTATTGATGCAGTGTCACTCTCTTCTTCAGAATCATACTCAAAGATATTATAGTCACTCTCTAAGTCACTATCACTATCATCATTTGGCTGGACATTTTCAATATCTGGTAAAGCACTACTGGAAGTGGCATCATGTAATTCAAACACAGAGTGAGACACATATATCTCTAAGACATTGTTATTTTTTCACCTAATTCAATACATTGTTGTAAGTCAGCATCATTTTTTAAGGTTCTCAGTCCTAACTCTAAGTCAAAACCAGGAACAACATAAAAAAATTGTTTGATGTCACTAGAACATTCACTTACTAAAACCTTGACTAAACCAGCAAATCCCAATTCACACACATTAACATTAGGAATTTCACTCAAAATATCATAGTCATAAGCAAAAGGATCCCTTACAAATACACCACCACGATGAAATTTAATGAGAAAATTGGAAGTTGATGAGGAAGATGCCATCTGAAACAAGAAAAAAAAAAGTGTTAATTTCACAAATCCCTAAATTGTTACGCAAAACCCTAATTTTTAAAACATTAATCAAAGTTAATAAACAATTCAAACTAATAAATACTAAATTACCTTGTTGGGAAGATGACAACCATAAATATATAATGTTAATTACAGATTTGGAAGAGAGATGTGTTTTTATGGAAGAGAGTGTGTGTTTTAGGTTTTGGATAAAAAGAGGCGGATTAAACTATTGATTGGGATCAACCCGTTAATAAAAAATACGGGTCAGGGTCAACACAATTAAAAAATGGATTATTGCCACTTAGGATGACAGCGTGGCTACTAACCGGCTGTAAGGGGTTGCAATGGAAGGAGTGACTTATGGAACCGGTCACTTAAACAATGGTGACCTAATTCAACAAAAATAAAGTATAGTAACTTAAATCAAATTTTAGACAAACATTAGTAACATCTACAGGTATTAACCCTTTTTCTATTGACACATGAAAATATTTTATTTGTCATATCTAACGGGAAAAGGCAAAAGACCTTCATGTCTTATTGTGCAGGAATAGCTGTATGAGGTTCCACATGCATAACTATTGCAAGAAACGGATAGTGAAAAACACTCCGGCTCTATGGAGCGGATCGTGAAAACACTCCGTCGGCAAATTAAAACAAATAGTGGAAAACATTCCGGCTCTAAGGAGCGGATCGTGAAAACACTCCGTCGGAAAATTGAAACGGATAGTGGAAAACACTCCGACTCTAAGGAGCGGATCGTGAAAACACTCCGTCGGCAAACTGAAACGGATAGTGGAAAACACTCCGGCTCTAAGGAGCGGATCGTGAAAACACTCCGTCGAAAAATTGAAACGGATAGTGGAAAACACTCCGGCTCTAAGGAGCGGATCGTGAAAACACTCCGTCGGAAAATTGAAACGGATAGTGGAAAACACTCCGGCTCTAAGGAGCGGATCGTGAAAACACTCCGTCGTCAACAAAACGGATGGTGCAAAACACTCCGGCTCTAAGGAGCGGATGGTGAAAAACACTCCGTCATCAATAAAAGGATGGTGCAAAAACACTCTGTAGACAAACTAAAAGCGGCCTGTGTGCCGATGTCTACTCCGGATGGCTGTGTTTTCAGCTAGATAAATTATTATGTGACTCCGCGTAGTCAATATCTATACGCCAAAAACTGATATAAAAACAAGCGTTTGGTATATATTTATAATCAAAGCTTAAATCAAACATATAAACTTGTACCTCCGGAGCTATGTAAGTAGCAAAGTTATGTTTTATTTGTGCAGGAAACAAAGAGATTATGAAAAAGACATGTATGACTTTCGGCTTTCAGCCTTCGGGCAACAATGCACCTTGTGGGTGGTCCATAACCATTTGAAAGGAATTATGAAAAATATATATAAATAGGGACGTGGAAAATGCAATACAATGTTTGAGTATAGCATCATTGATCAAGGATACAACAATAATATACTGGGGGAACATGATGATTAGGGCTGTAAACAAACTGAACGTTCAGTGAACATTTCATGAACCGTTCGGTAAAAATTTCGTTTATGTTTGTTTATTTATTAAATGAACGAACATGAACAATATTTTATGTTCGTTTAGTTAAATGAATGAACATGAACAAAAGTTGCGTCCGTTCATTTATGTTCGTGAACGTCCGATTATGCGTTCATTAACGTTCGTTTTTGTTCATTAATTTATTTATGTTTGTATATCATATCTTTTAATTGTATAATTTTAAAATTGGGTTGTTTAAACAAAACGACAGTTATCAAACAATATATCGCACTTAATTTAATAAAGTTTATGTTTGTTTGTTGATGTTCAATTATGTTCGATCGTTTATGTTCGTTTAGTGTCTTAATGAACGAAGATAAACGAACATGAATAATTCATTTTCTTAATAAACGAACATGAACAATAAATTTTGTCCGTTTAAGCGTTCGTGTCCGTTTATTTATCCAGTTAAAATTAAATTAACGAACATGAACAAGGCTCTGTTCATGTTCGTCCGATTCGTTTACAGCCCTAATGATGATGTATGTGCTAAAAGACTGTAAAAGCACACCTTAAGTATTACATCATTAGTCTTCAACTAATAATGCAATATTGGGGGATATGTTGACGTATATGGTCTGATAAACCCTACCCGTCAAGACACATGGATGGAAGGCACAGGATGAAGGGTATGGATGGAAGGCACAGGATGAACGGTAGGGATGGAAGGCACAGGATGAAGGGTACGGATGGAAGGCACAGGATGAAAGGTATGGATGGAAGGCACAGGATGAAGGGTATGGATGGAAGGCATAGGATAAACGGTAGGGATGGAAGGCACAGGATAAACGGTATGGACGGAAGGCACATGATGAACGGTAGGGATGGAAGGCACAGGAAGAAGGGTATGGACGGAAGGCACATGATGAAGGGTATGGACGGAAGGCACAGGATGAAGGACATGACCGGAAGGCTTAGATGGAAGGCGCATCTGGATGAAGGGCGCGTGTACCTACCACCCAGGTTTTAAGGGGACATGTTCCCTATGATGACATCATCTACAGTAACTCAGATACTGTATATACACCATCCTTGGTGGTTGTACACACACACTACACCTCCTACCTCTCTCTACTTTCTCTCTTTAGAATTACTCCCAATTAGAGGGTTCATCCCTCTATACTTATATTCCTCCATGCTTTTAGTAGAGGACTGACTTGACCGTCAGAGGGTGGTCCCGAGGCTCCGACCTTGGGACTCCTTCTAACGGGTTCTTTCTTGTTTGTAGCACACTTCAAAGCTCGGGACAAGGATGAATGGCACGTGGGAGCCGTCTTGCCTTGCCTAGAGGAATTATGCTTCAACAGATACGTTGTGCCAAAAAAGTCTAAAAGAAGTGCATAAATATGGAGCATGCCAACCCTTTGAAATCCATACGGTAATCAAGAAATATATATCTATTTATGACATCACCAATTGCAATTTCATATTCAAGTGATCGCTTAATTAGATGACATTTTTAAAAATGATTTACGCGATGATTTACTCGCGTAAATCTTTCTTGAAGTATTTACTTCTTGTTTTGGCATTTTTTAGGAACCGAGAATCACAAGTTTCACTTTTCAATTGAGCATTCTTTAGAAACTTTTTCTCAGGTTTAACATTTAATATCTTTTCTTGCACACTAAAATTTCATTGCACCTAACTTACCGCACACTTTTATAAAACAAAATTGGGACATGCTATTTTCGCCAAGCATACTTGTCATATAACATCAAAATTGATTATTTAGCAATTTTTAAATATGTTAATTTTTTAAAAAAAGATGGCACAGACCGGAGACGAAATAATCTAACAAAATAAAATCCCTAGAGAGTGATAGCAATTTTTTAATCGCTAATAAAAAAAAGTGGTCACAAGTTTCACTAGTACAAAACAAGGGTCTTCTTTGTCGTCTATAGTTTATCTTAAAAATACATTCCCATATAGTTTTATAGCCGTGGAAATTCTGACCCAGTTATGTATGAATGAGTCAATGTGGGATATTTTTAATCTCTAACGGGTCAAACGAGTACAATAAAAAAAGTTAGCTAAAGAAAATGGGTCCAAAGGGGTTGAAGGTTTCACATAGTGTATAATTTATTCATTAACATTGGTTGATAAGAATATGTATTTTATTGTCATAAGTGTCACACCGATTATTTATAATAGAAAAAATTACCCGTTTGGTCCCTGTGGTTTGCTCAGATTTCATGTTTAATCCCTAAGTCACTTTTAATTACACTAGAGATACCTATTTTTGAAACCTTGCACTCATTTGGTCCCTATTTTGGATAGGCCGTTAGTGTGACCGTTAAGTGTTTAAATATTATTTGCTCGTTAGTCCCTCCGTTAATATTTTTTGCACCGTTAGTCCTCATTTTTGAAAATGAATTAAAAAGAGCAACATAGGCTCGAACTCGGGTCATGTTGCCAAAAAACCAACGCCCCAACCACTGGACTAAGCGTCCAGTGGTGTAATTATATCAAAATAAATTCTATTTAACCTTTTTTTTGCTCAAACTCATTTTTATCCATCTTCGTCTATTTTTATACGTTTTATACGTTTTCATCTGTTTTTTTATGTTTTCGTCCATTTTTATCTTTTTTCATCTGTTCTTTTACGTCTCTTTATAGTATTTTGTACTTGTAGAGACGAAGATCGTGTGATTTCTGTGGTTCTGGTGGTCGGGGTTGGCTGTTGAAGATGATTATCTTCATATTTTAGAGAGAGAAGTTAGTGAGAGGGTGGAGAGAAACCTGGAAAGTTATCTTTATTAAAAGAAAGAACAATAATACAAAGTTTTCCCACACCCCACATGGACAGTCATGTGGGGTATTTATAGGCCCTATTACATCACTAATTTTTCCATTTAAACATAAGTAGTCCCTGCGTGAGCTACTTAATACAAATCTAGTCCAATTCACGTGAGTGACGACATCTTTATAAAAAAGCGAGTCTAACAATCTCCCTCCAAGATGTCGTCACAAGTGATTGGTTACAAAGAGACCAATAAATAAAGTAAATTACAATAATAAACTTTTGTTGAAGTGCAGAGTCTCTGTAGTCTAGATCCTGAAGCAGACTTGAAGTTCTCTATTCCAAAGATCGCAGCTTCGATCTTTGGTGCTGACGGCACACATCCTTGTAGCTCTGAACTTCAACTGTAATGTACTAGTTAGGTTATTACTCCCTCCTAACTAGTGAGCCATTTTTATTCTCTGCTCCCTCCTGAAATGACAACTCTCTTTAGTCTTCAAACACGCAGCGGAGACTGTAGATACTACAGGAAGCATAATGGTTGTCGTTCGGGAGCATCAACATATCTCACAAAGTATTGCATCCAACTTGGTAATAAGCCATACTTCTCCCTCCTGATGATTGCGAGTCATCGAAATCATCATACATTAGTGTACACGCCTTTGATTACCTTTTACTAGATGCAATATTAAAGCCATAACAGCCCTTTGAAGCATAATTTCGTGAGAATATGTTGAAAAAAAATACTCTCGATACTTCTCTCAAACCAACCTTAAAATTCACCGGCTTCAAGTAAATGACCACATATGGAGACAACCCGATATGACCAGGTTGAAAAAGAAGTAACCACCTCTTAGATATGTGACTTAAGCTTGTACGAAAGTGTGACTAAGAATCTATACTGAGCACTACAACGTAACTCCTTAAAGCATCGATCGTTTCATATACCCATCCAACCTTCCTTAACTGTATATGAACATCTCTCGAATTATCCACATCTTTGTGTGACACTGAGTACTACAGCGTATCTCCTTTAAGTGATAGTTAACTAGGTCTTCTTCCATCCACCCTTGACCTATGAAAACTATATAAATCAAGACTTAATCACTACACTGAGTAATACACCCATGAGAGCCCAAACAAGTATCTCGAAGAATCATGCATCCAAGCAACCCCGATTTCTTCAAGATAAATAAGTACACATGCCCGAGAAATGTCACTTCAAAATCAAATCAATAATACCGTACTTTCCCGTAGTCATTTTCCTTAACCATAATTCTTTTAGCCGTGAACTATGTATCCCCGTGATTGTTGCGATGGTATCCCTATATATATCCCTCCATTTTTTTATTTTTTTTTATTTTTTATTTTTTATTTTTTTTTTGGAAGGGATTCTAAGTTGAAGGAGTTCAAAGTGGAAGGATTCTAAGCGGACAGATTTCTCAATTGCGATAGAATAGAACTGCGATAAACCCCATAATTACGATAAACCCAACAATTGCGATAAACCCCACAATTGCGATAAAAACCACATTTGCGAAAAAAAATCACATTTGCGATAAAAATCACAATTTCGATAGAAATCTCATTTGCGATAAAAAAAATCACATTTGCGATAAACTCCACATTTGCGATAAAAATCACATTTGCGATAAAAATCACAATTTCGATAGAAATCTCATTTGCGATAAAAAATCACATTTGCGATAGGATCCACAATTGCGATAATACAACCACAATTGCGATAAGACGTTGACTTTATCGAAATTCCACCAATAATTGAGTCCAATAATTGAAGTCCACTGTTCCGGCCATAACTTCCGACTATCTTTTTTGACCACCTTTTTGCGACCCAGATCTGACCATAATCCCATTTGGAGCATAAAACTCAACCATATATCCATCAGATCTGACCACATTTCACGGATTAAAGACAAAACAATCTCAACAAAAACTTCAAGATAGAACTGTTACCGGATCTAAACTCGTATGACCATGGATTTGAGACTTTTTGACCATCAAAGATACATAAAGACCAGTAGTAGATCTGTTTTTATCGTATGAAACGGAAAAAAATTTCCGATGACCTGAAAAAAAAAATTCCAATGACTAAAAAGAAGATAAAAACAGCCTAAAACATGTAATCGAACCACAAAATCAGTAAAGAACACAACCTGAAACATATCTCACCACGAATCGCCCCTGGTTAGCTCTTGATACAAAAATAATCTTGATAAACAAAATGCAAAATTTGAAAAACCAACAAAATCAAAATATAAAAATAGAAAAGTTTCAAAAATACAAAAACAATAGAAAAACAAAAATACAAAAATAATCTTCTCACGACATGTCTCTCGTATAATCGATATTCTGTAGGTATCTAGAAATGTCATTCAACAATGATACGGGCATGTACAGATGCTTGAGCGAGAGTTCAATTAAATTTTTTCCTAAAACATGTCATTTCTCAAATTTTCTTCCTAATGGATTTCGTATATTTCAGTACGGGACCCGCGCTACATTGATGACTTCTGATTATTTTCTATCAGGACTCGCAATGTTAATGGCAAATCAAAAGATCACTCCCTCTTAAAACTCAAAGGTTTTACAATATGCTTTATTTAAGGGGTAGTATAAAATTAAAAAGAAACATGTTCCAAATTCATGCAAAACCGTATATCTCTCCAAAAAGTTTCATTTTAATCAGTTGATATAAAAAATATCACTACATGCCATTTTTGAGGGGGAGAGGACGTGATTAAATGTGATCAAAATGTAATGTCAGTGAGTCGTGCTTTACAAGACTCAGCATGAACCCTCGAATTGACGAAAATTTAATGTCCGTAATCGAAAAGACTTGTCCGGGACGGGTAATAATTTCAAGCTGGTTATCCAGTTATGTAAGCGTGTCTCGCAAAGGACTTGTCTGAGTAGAATGTACCAATTCGAGAGATGATCTTTTAATATGACCGGGACGGGTAATAACTTCAAGCTACTCTAACTTGTGATGTAAACGTGTCTCGCAATGGTCATATTAAATGAAAATCGATCAATTTAAAATGTGCAAACTCCACCCAACATGTGCGGTTTATTTCAAAAATGCATGAGCACATGTGAAGGGGGAGTATTTTAAAAATGCAAAACTCTCAATGTATTATCCAAATGTGTTTACTCATAAACACTTTGATAAATTTTCAAAAGGTTTTATGGCAAGTGATCAATAATCTAGGATAATCATGGAGTAATAAGGTGATTATGGTTAAGTTATGTCCTATGATCTGCCAGAGCCGAAGGGATCTACCCAAGGACAATTCCAATAGATTAGAATTAGAAGTCCTTAGGTATGATTGAAAAAAGGAGTAAATGAGAAAGGAGAAAGTATGGGTTGAAGAATCAAAAGAAAAAGTTTAATGAAAGGGTGAAAAGAAATGGCCTTCCATGAAAACTTAGGTCAGAAAACCGGGTCAATACATCTACTATCGGTTATCACAAGTTGATACTGATATTGAAGACAAGACGTCATGGACCCAGTGACGCGTTGCACCACCCCTCCTAGCCACTCAGATATCTCTCAAAAGATATTTGTTTCATTTCTCACAGAGAACACTACATAATCTATCGGCCTCTCACTCCGAGATGTGTTGATATTGAAAAGGTGGCACTCTGCTCCATGCCTCTGATGACTAAAACCAAAACGCACATTATTGAGTCTAGAGCCATGAGATTCATCAAAGATCTCTTAGGAACACTTCCATTGCAATACAATTGTGTTCACCATTAAGGACACAAGTTGTAAGAGTCTTAATGAGATCTAAGGATCTTGCCTTATATCATGATGGTTACGTACTTCAAACGGTCTACAGTCGTGAAGTGATACCCAGGTATACTTCAGCGGCTCTCAACGGCCTTGGTTAAGATTAGGAAAAGTTTTCACACTATGCTGATAACGATCTCGAAATCTGAACCTATAAACGCTGGACGATTTATTGCTAACTGTCTTATGCAGGTACTGACGAAAGTCCACTCACCATCATCATATGCTTCAACATCTACAACGTCGACGCGACTGTACAGAAGATGTTGATCAAGGCAGGTAGGACCAAAAGACATTACGTTGAAGATCACAGTGCATGAAGGAACAATGAATGAAGACTATTCTACATCGACACACAAAGTTCAAGACATTGAAGACAAAAGACCAATCACCAAGAGCATCATTGAAATGACCATCCCTTAGGGGGAGATTGTTAGCATTTAATTTATTAAATGAAAGTGATGGTCATTTGTAGTTTAAGACTTAGTGTGTGTCGAGTTCAAGTCATTAGAATAGTTAAAACTTGTTGGGCTTTTGGGAAAAGATAGTTATAATTACTTGTAATGTGTAAATGTACAATGTCAAGCCCATGAGCCAAAAGCCCAACCAAAGCCCACCTAAAGCCTTAGGTCGTGGCTGTGTTGCTACTTAAACACACACTCTCACTCATTTGTAGTGTGCCTCAAAGTGTAGAAAAGGTGAGAGTGTGTGTGTACTCAAAGTGTTTGTTATTTTACTTTCAAAGTTCAATAATCATTCGACCAATTTTTACTATATACGATCCATACATCTTTCATCTATTTCTCACATCGGTCTTTTGAGTGTCACGAGTAGTTGATAGTATTTGTTGTGTGATAAAGATAGCTCTCGGTCTTTACAGTGCTTGTATCAAGTAATAATTGTCAGACTATTATTATTGTTAGAGGTTATATATCATGGGTTTAGCCTATGTTTTGTGGATTTTAGAATAATCTTAAGATGATTATATAATGTATTTGACAATTAAATAATGAAAGACAAGCAAATCATTATTCCAACATAGTATCACAGCCTGATCCTAACCCTATCCCTAACTCTAATTATTACTTTTCTTATTTTTTTTCGTCAACCACACCACCAAAAAAGAAAAACAAAATAAATCCCATCCCTAATTTTATTCATGGGAACGATAGGAAAGAAAGGAAAAAAAGTAAAGAAAAAGAAAAAGGAGGTGCAGATCATTCTTTTATTATTCCCGGCCGACACACCTTTTTCATTCGAATACTACAAGGACGCATATTCAGGATGGGGGAGTTTATACGGACCCTCCCATAGGGGGTCTCGGCCATCCAACTTGTTTGGTTTAGTGTGAGGTGATCTGCACACATGTCATATACTTTAGTCTTTAGATTTGCACATATTTACTTTAGATTTACACATAACAAGATACAAGGAGAATAAGCAAAACGTAACACATATACAAAGCATAAAATATTATGTACAAATCAAAACTAAGTTTGTGCAAATCACGTTAGCTTTCAAACTTGAGACGATTAGTCCATAAAAGTAACTATAAGTAAGTTTGTGCAAATCACGTTAGCTTTCAAACTTGAGACCATTAATCCATAAAAGTAACTATAAGAAGGGCATTACGAATTGTAAATCCAAAGTTTACCATCAATATAGGAAAAATAGCCTCTCATTTATCTATTATTATGAAAAGTCAAGGTCAACAATAACTGACATCCATCGTTGTTATGCAAAGACTAGAAAGATAGAACGTATAAAAAAAGTGATAGACTAATATGAAGTGCATTTTACTTCCGTATTCAATGTCCTTACTCCTTACTCTTATCTAGAGTATTATGTGGTCGTAATATATATATATATATATATATATATATATATATATATATTATATATATATATATATATATATATATATATATATATATATATATATATATATAGTGTATCTTTATTTTCAGAACCCTGTTAAGTGCGGGAACTGCGAGAACTCGCTTTACACCGTTAGATGAGTTTGATCAATGGCTATAATTGATTGTGCCATTAATGTAATTAATTAAAAGTACAAATATTTTCCTTTTTGGCTCGAAGGGCAATATAGGAATTTTATGTCTTACAATTTTGAGAACCGTCCCCTAAATTAAGGAGAAAATACATCACTTTTATTTTTTAAGGAGAAGATCTCTCAAAACCCTAACTGCCTTTCTTTCTCCCTAGTTTCACAGCCACCATAACCACACCCATCTCTCTATCATTCATCGCCCCATCTCCCCATCATTCACAGACCCCATTTACAAATGTTTACATCACCATTGCTTGAGATGCCTGTTAGCAGTACCCGATAATCATGAAAGAGGTAAAACCGATTCATTAGAAACTTAATCGATCTTTATTTCATTGATATCCCATTCATTATAATCTCATTTTTTTATAATTATTATCCGATTCAATGATGATAATTGGATCTGCTTTGATAATCGATCTTTTTATAATCATTATAATCTCATTTACCTAATCCACCATGAGGATTCTCCAATATGTATATCAAGGAATATGGATACTATTATATTTAATCCGAAGACGGTGAAATCAGGTACCACGTTTTTGCTACATCCTTTTTTTTGTTTCTATCGATTGTGTGTTGGATTAGGTGATTTAACAAATAATAAATCAGGTTCTTTTGATGGTTAAATGTTATTTTTTATTTTTATTTTATTTTTATTTTTTATTTTTTCCCTTCTGGAAAGGATTAATGATAAGCGGTTGCTAACTTGCTGAAAATCCTATAAGACAAAAGTAGCATTTTAAATAATCTGTTTCGCTTAGGTGTTTTTTGTTTTCTTTTATGATGTGTATTAGAACCTTAAGCTAGTACTGTGATCATACAACTAATAATGTATACTTGATCAAGTTTTAAATTTGTCATGAATTACCTAAACTTTAATAATGGGTGGAATTTTCATAATAAACATTATAATATCTTCATATTTGCATCCAATTCAACAATTTCCGAGTTACTGGAACAATTTAAAGCTGTCAATACTTGGTGTCTTTACGGGAAAAATTGTAGCTTTTGCTATTCTGGAACACTAGAAGATCAGATTATTCTTTCATTTTGTATGTTACTAATTTGCTTTTTTATTTATTTAATAGTGACCGGTCAGGCGCAAGTTTTCTTAGTACAGCTGATTGTACATCCTCTAGGCATAGAAGATGGCCAGAAGATATAACTTGGCATCCACATGGAGGCAGCTTGTTCACTGTCTATAGTGCTGACGGTGGGGACTCTCAGATTGGAATCCTTAACCTGAATAAAGCAAAAGAGGTAAAATCAGTATGATATGATTGTTGCAGGCAGTTAGAGGCATCAAAATGGGTGGGTTGGGTAAAAGGTCAAAATGGTTGGTTTTATATGTGGGTTCATATGGTTTGGGTTTTGCCGGCGCACACACGCTTATTTTGGCAAATGTTATACTTTTAAGAAGTTTGTATAAAAATAACCCCTTAATCTTTGTGAATATTTTTTTCTTAAAATATTAAGTGTTGCATTTGTAAAAATTTGTGTTGCATTTGTTTATCTTTTGTTTGACATTAGAAAACATACATGTTTTCTATGAACATTTATGTTTAGTCAGTATGTTTATTAAGGTGTATGATAAAAAACATGTAACATGCATGTTTATCTACTAGCTTTATTAAGGTGTATGGAAAAAACATAAATGTTTTATATGAACATGCATCTTTAGTCATTATGTTTATCAAGGTGTATGGTACAAAAAACATACATGTTTTTTATGAACATGCATGTTTATCTATTAGCTTTATTAAGGTGTATGGTAAAAACATACATGTTTTCTATGTACATGCATCTTTAGCCATTATGTTTATGAAAGTGTATTGTAAAAAAACATACATGTTTTCTATGAACATGCATGTTTATCTTTTAGCTTTATTAAGGTGTATGGTAAAAACATACATGTTTTCTATGAACATGCATGTGTTATCCTAGTTGTGATTAAATTTCGTTTTCTATTTCTTTGTGGTTTAATTGTTTTTGTGTATTATTCTTTCAGATTATTGAATTGAAGATGATGATCATTGAAGACCTAGAAGTTGATGAACATATTTATACATGAAGATAATTTGCAATTTATAAAAAGATGCGATTATTTCATGTGTGTTTTGTTGTATTTGTAATTAAATGAAATGTAACATATAAATTTATGAATCTTGTTTTTTATTTTATAAATGTTTATTTGATTCGTGTATCAAACTTTCAAAAATAATAATGGTTAGGCAAAAATATCAAGAGGTTGATAAAAATAAAAGTGTAAACAATTACATACTAGAAACATATTTAAAAAACATACATGCACCTTATCTTTTATAAGAAAAAACATATATGCACCTGTAATATCTGGAACCATGCTAGCCTTAAAAAAAAAAAAAAAAAAAAAATCCGAAAATTTTGGAATATTTAAAAATCCGGATTTATATAAAAAAATTCAAATAGAATATAAAAATTGTATTTTACTATAATACCCTTTTGAATTAATAATAATTTTTAATATTTAAAAAAAAATTCATTGGTTTAGAAGAGTTCTCGCAGTTCCCGCACTTAAGAGGGTTCTGAATATGCAAAAAGTGATAGACTAATATGCAGTGCATTTTACTTCTCTCTAACAGAAATATAACTCACAACCCTTGTACCGAAAGATTTGAAGTTAGAGATATATTTATCTATTGTGATTAGTTCAATAATTTCAAGAAAAAGAAAAGTCACCTAACAACGGAAGCTTGGCGAGAGAGGATCTATGATACGATACGGTCTACCTAAAACTCGGATAAAGTTGTAAACTTGTAATTATAATGAAATTTCATGTGAACGTTAAATTGATAGATAGTACAAAAGCAAAAAGTATTGAGAAAGGAAAAGTATTGAAAAAGGAAAAGCAAATGGAAGTGGATTTCCATTAGCGTCACTTCACTGATGAAAGGTGCGCATTTTATACAAAATAAAAAGTTGAAAGAATAGTAAAACTTTTAAATTGATAACAGCAAGTGTCGGGCAATTTCAGTGCACACTATCCTTTAGTATAGAATTTAAATAAAAAAAAAATAGCCTAAGTGAAATATAAGAACCTGAACGTTAGAATATATTCACGAAGTCATCCTCAAGAAATACGAGTAAATTGCAGAAATCGTCACTGTGGTTTGCCAAGATTGCAGAAATCGTCCCTGGTCTTTCATAAATTAATTTCCAATTCTCAGAAATTAAATTTTAGGTGGTGTCATATTTTCCTTCCAAAGCAATTTCTTCTAATTGGAGCATAATATTTTAAACCGTGAATAATACGGGCATGATCTTTTTTTTTTTTTTTTTTTTTTTTAGTGCTAATCAACGACGACCTCCCCATACCTACCCACTTAACCCAAACTTTATTGGCAACATGGTATATGAGTGCTTTCTTCTAATTGGAGCATAAAACTTTTAGGGTATGTTTGGCAAAATCAGCTGTAAGCTGTAAGCTGTAAGCTGTAAGCTGTAAGCTATAAACTGCAAAGCTGTTAACATGAGTTACAAGCTGTATCTTTTTTTCAATAAAAGTGTTTGGTAAGTTAGCTGTTAAATGTAAATATAAGATGTAAAATGACATAAAAGGACATATTTATAATTGTAAACAAATGTTTGGAGGGTATATCAGTAATTTAAAGTTTTAACAGCTCCAAGATGTTTAAAAAACTTCATGAATCAGCTTTTCATTTAGGAGCTATTTGTTTGAAATAAAAGCTTCAAGTTAATGTATCCAAACAGAGCTATTTATTTTAGAGGAGATTATTTTTTAACAAAAAGCTAACATCTCCTCCAAAAAGCCCCTAACAAACAAGCCCTTAATATTTTCTAAAATAAATTTCAAAAACCACTAATGATACGTTGTGCCAAAAAAGTCTAAAAGAAGTGCAGAAATATGGAGCATGCCAACCCTTTGAAATCCATGTGGTAATCAAGAAATATATATCTATTTATGACATCACCAATTGCAATTTCATATTCAAGTGATTGCTTAATTAGATGACAATTTTAAAAATGATTTACTCGTGTAAATCTTTCTTGAAGTATATACTTGTTGTTTTGGCGTTTTTTAGGAACCGAGAATCACAAGTTTCACTTTTCAATTGAGCATTCTTTAAAAACTTTTTCTCACGTTTAACATTTAATATCTTTTCTTGGACACTAAAATTTCATTGCACCTAACTTACCGCACACTTTTATAAAACAAAATTGGGACCTGCTATTTTCACCAAGTATATTTGTCATATAACATCAAAATTGATTATTTAGCAATTTTTAAATATGTTAATTTTTTAAAAAAAGATGGCATAGACCGGAGACGAAATAATCTAACAAAAGAAAATCCCTAGAGAGTGATAGCAATTTTTTAATCACTAATACAAAACAAGTGGTCACAAGTTTCACTAGTACAAAACAAGGGTCTTCTTTGCCGTCTATAGTTTATCTTAAAAATACATTCCCATATAGTTTTATAGCCGTGGAAATTCTGACCCAGTTATGTATGAATGAGTCAATGTGGGATATTTTTAATCTCTAACGGGTCAAACGAGTAGTTAGTGACACCAAGAATAGTAGCCACCTCTATCATTTTCATTAACCACAACAAGTTAGTGACACCAAGATTCGTGCACTTTTTTGGATCGCCAACTTTTAGCAAATCCATACAATTTGACTTTTACATAATGTGTGTGGAGTCGTTAACGAACACCCCACCTGGTACACCATGCAAGTGTGTTTTGCCAATGCAAGTTGGCCTTTGAAATGGCTACCGGACTTTTCATGAAATCAAGTCAAGTTCGAATTATGGGAGCAAATGAAGAAAACCAAGATTTAGAAAAGACGGTTGTTATGATTAACTTGCTACCCCTTGATGAAAAATTTTAAAACTTCACCATGTATGTAACTACTCAAAGATTATGGCTCAAACAAGTGCCTATTAAGAACTCCCTTTTTGGCGAATATGAATTTTTGTTCGTGAAGTATCCAGGTACCTCTATACTAAGAGATCGAGTTAATGGCCGTGTCGGGAGGGTTTGGGCAACAGTTTAAAACGAGCCATTTTTCAGTACCGGTAGAAACGACCGGGTTGACCCTAATACACTTCATTATCCATTTTACCCGTTTCTTTTATTGGATTTTTTTTTCATACAGTTTGCCAGAATGTATAAAATACAACCCAAACTCATTAATATGTAAATGGGTCGAAACTAACATGGTAACAGGTACGGGTTGAAACCGGCCTTTTCAACAATTATTCACGGGTGGGAGTGGTTGAAACAGTCTTTTTAAGTCTAATCTACCCAACTCGACCCACAAATAAGTAAATGGGTCGAAACTGTCTCGTCTACCATACTTCTAGGATCAATTCGTTTGACCTCGAAAGTTAAACTGAATTTTTTCTTGCTTATAATCATAATCATTTTGTTGTTAATAGGTCTTCCGCCATCGCCGCCTATGCCATCGTCACGCAACAATAATGGTGGACCGTATGGTCACGGAAACAACATTAGGGACATAAAGCCCCTCGGTGTCGACATCAGTAAGCAAAGGTCTAGCAATAGGCTAAGTGGTGGCATAATTTCCAAAATAGTTTTATCAGCAGTGGTAGCCATGGTTCTAGTCTCCGTTGCTGCTTGGGTTCTATTGGTTAAAGGTAGGGAAGGGGGCCGAATCCGGACACACCCCACCAGCTACTTTACTATCCGTCACAAAATCATCAGGTGTTGGTGGATCAACGATAGGAAGTGGGCCCAAGTCAGTTTCATTATCATTCCGGTCTAATATAGCTTATAAAGGCTCTGCAAAGACGTTTAGTTCAAGTGATATGGAAAAAGCAACTGATAACTTTAATGAGTTGGGTGTTTTAGGTGAGGGTGGGTTTGGGCGGGTTTATAGCGGGACCCTTGAAGATGGGACTAAAGTTGCTGTCAAGGTACTTAAACACATTGTTGCAAAAAAAGGTCTACAAGGCCGATTAATCGCCGATTAGGTGCTACAAGGCCACCGACCTTGCCGATTTATGTAACTGGGTCAAACAAATAGGTTAACCGTGGTCAACGGCGGTCAATGGTGGTAAACTTTTTGAAAACCTATAAATCTTGCCGGAAGTGCCCAAAACTCAATGTAAACTTATTTTGATCAATTATAGTAACTGTTTAAGTCTATTACAAGTTGTTTTTTAGAAAATACCTTGCCGAAAATGCCGAAAACTCACCGAAAATACACAAAACTTGCCGGAAATAACTAAAATTTGTCAGTAATGCCAATCCGATTAATCACCGATTAATCCCGCCTAGACTGATTACAAGCTACGAGGTGGTCGACCGCCCGACTACCGATTCGCTATTTTTGCAACCTTGCTTAAACATGATGATCTACAAGGGGGTCGGGAATTCTTGGCCGAAGTTGAAATGCTTAGCCGCTTGCACCATAGAAATTTGGTTCGGTTACATGGCATTTGTACAGAAGAAAGAAACTGGTGTTTGGTTTATGAGCTAATCCCAAATGGAAGCGTTGAATCTCACCTTCATGGTATGAAATGCTTGACTTTCTAAAGTCAATTGTTTGACTTGCAAAAGTCAAATGTTTGGCTTTTTTGTGCTTTACTTTGTTGTTTATGAAGATGGTTTTATTTCGTGTGACAATTTGGATGGTTAGGGATTGAAATGTTTGACTTTCAAAAGTCAAATATTTGACTTTAATTTTTTTTTAGTGAAGATGGTTTATAATTGGAGTGAAATTTTGGTTGATTAGGGATTGATAAGGAAGTCGCACCACTAGATTGGGGGGCCTGCTTGAAGATAGCTTTGGGTGCAGCTCGGGGGTTAGCTTACTTGCATGAAGATTCAAGCCCAAGAGTCCATAGAGACTTCAAGTCTAGCAACATTCTGCTTGGATTGGATCGTTCCGCTTTAGATGAAGAAAACAAACATATTTCGACACGTGTCATGGGCACTTTCGGGTACGCTTTTCTTTCTCTGTATGAGCGATTATGGAGACTTTTTGAAGTTATTGTCACGGTCACGTTGACTTTTTTGAGTTATTTTTTTCTCTACTTTGATCATGGTCATCCCAACCCGTCGGGTTTGCAGGAAAATTGCTGAATGAGATGTACAGAAAAAGTGTTGCATTGTATTAGGAATGTATTTCTTTGGTATAGTTGTAAATACACACTGCAGCAGCAAATAAAGAGGTTCGGGTTGTCTATAAAAGTAGAAATATTTGTGTAAATTTTCTTGAAACTGACTTTAAGACCCGAAGCAAGATGGAAACATGTGAGGACTCTAGAGAGGTTCTTTGTAAAAGGAAGTAGCTCTTATTCATAGTGTTATCTTAGAATCGCTACGAAATGTTTGATTATTTCAAACTGAGTTTCATTTTAAATCACATCTTCTGTTAGATTAGCACCCACAAATATTTTGGTAAAATGCAAAATAGATAAGGTAAACTTTTATGTCAGATTGTTGATGAAGTGTAACGGATTAATATAAAACAGGTGAAACAGAATACGGGTTTAAACACCCCTTAAGGACTATCTGACGATCGGTAAGTTGGTAACTTTCTGGCATTCTATAATCTATATTATCGTAATTCTATGAAACCAAATCAAATAATTTGTACTCACAAAAAGTATAGTAATAAATCAACCAGGGTCATTTTTTTTATTAGATAAACATAAAAATTCATATGTTTCGAATAATCAACAGTTCAGCAGCGGACATACATCAACAATTCAGAGAAGCACGGCCTTGTACCTTGTGAAAAAACTTAGAAAATTCAGTACGGATGTGCTTCTGCTTAAAACTTGCAATAATGACTTTGAATGGTATCGAGTGCTCGCAATTCGCGATTATTTAGAAACTTTTTTTTTGAAAGGCGATTATTTAGAAACTTAAAGTAGAAACTAAAGGAACATTCATAAGTCTACCCTACTTGTTACTAACCATTACTAAAACTAACTGTTTCTACTTCACATACTCGGCTTTATTCAAATATACATAAGACACTAAAACATAAAAATAATAAAAAAAAAAAAAAAAAAAACACTTACTTGACGTGATTGCATTTGCCACGGCTGATTCCCGTACGCAGAGCCAGGAGGCGGCGGCGGTGCACTAAACGTCGGCGGTCCAGAAGCCTGTTGCATCCCCCCTCTCGGTGGTGCTCCAAAACTCGGCCCTCTCATCTGATTCACACTCCCAATCCCACCTCCCAAAAAACGACGACATAGTTTGTTGAGGCGGCGGAGGTCCCATCACACCAACCCCACCACCCGGTACTCCACGCGGCGGCCCATTACTCATCACACCACTACCTAACGGTGGCACAGGCGGACCACTAGACGCAAACGGACAAGGACGAGGGCCCACATTACCACCAACTGGTCTATTAGGCAATGTAACTTGCGGAGGTCCTCTCGGACTAACACCTGGCGGTCCGGGACGACTACCGATCGGCGGAGGACCACGCGGTCCATTCGCCACATTCGGCGCATTCGGCGGGCGGTTTAATTGCAAGTTTTGTAAATTATCAGCAACAAAATTAGGGTTAGGGTTTGGGTTTTAATTTGGGGGGAAATTATTATGATTAGGTCTAGGGCCACCAGGAGTAGTCATTCAATCAAATCAAATCCTAAAAAACAGTAATTAAATTTTTATAAATTCTTTTTATACAGATCGTGATGAATTAATTGAATGATTAGATGATACCTGAAGTATGATAAGTTGCGATTTGCGCCAAACATACCCTGTGGTGTTTGGGATTTGCTTATTGGTGTTGCGGGCGAGAAATAATACATCCATAAAATATTTACAAATAATATTTTATAAAATGATATGTCATAAAGAAAAATCATTTTAATTAATTATTTCTCCTTTTTAAAATTTTTATCTTTCTATGCAAACATGACACATTTTTTTGTGAAAAGGTTTTTCGCAAAATTTTGTGGATCTAGCATTCTTCGTTGCCGGCTTATGGCTTATTTGGTTTTGGTCTTATGTTACATAAAATTTATTTGATTATAATACTAACAAATCTTAGAGCATAGGGTGTGGTAACGCCCTCCTGCGTTAACCCTTAACATGGGGTGCGTTAACCACACCGGAAAGGTGCGTTAACGCCCTTGCGTTAACCCCTTAACGTTAAGTTAAGGCTAGCTTCAATAAATTAAAAAAAAAAATTAAAAAATTAAAAAATAAAAAATAAAAGTCATTTCTACCCCCTCTAATGTACTATGTAGACGTTCTGTTTACTAGTAATCAAGTATTTGTATATTGAATTTAGAGTATGAGTTGGCTAATTTGATATGTTTGATCATATTCGTTATATTCTGAACAAGTCCAATACTAATAGCAGCAATAGTGCCAAATTTCACCATATGATCTTCACGTTGCGTGGAATGAACCAATGCCCGCAATAAGGCAGCTATATTTTCAGCTTTATGGTAAAATTAGGACTCATTTAGCGACATACTTGTTGAAAAAGCAAATTTCAAAGTCAACAATAGTTACAGGCTTTGAGAACTAAAGTCAGCAGAGAAGTTTGAACTTCGATAAGCATTGTCAAACCGAAGAACAATGATTAAAACTCGAATGACTGAATGAATTTTATTACCTCAATATCACTTTTGAGATCTCCCATGAAGAAAAATGGAGGGATATAAAGTATTGCTTCATATTATCATAAAAGTCAACTTTAAAAGTCAACCATAAAAGTCAATGATCTAAAAACTAACTGATGTAAAGATATGGCAAACTAAGTGAGCTGAAACAAACCTTATAATGACTTTAGTTTAAGTAGTTGGTACAATGGTACAATCAGTTTAAAATAAGCAGTCCCAAACACCCCCTAAGATGCACACACAAGACTGAAAACATCTCTTTTTGTGTATTATTAAGGTTGTTGCTTCATGTATAGGAGAACTTAGTCCCCGTTTGTCTTGGTCGAGAACAGCAGGTGCAATATAAACGATGGTGAAGCAAAGGTTAGTCTTAATTGCCATCGTGTTTTACTAAAATCTTAACCTTTAATGTGAATATCTTTCTGATTGTATTTTGCTTGGATTCCGAATATCGTTGAAAGTCAAAACATCGAGGTTGACCGAAAGTTGATTGATGGTCCGAATGCCAATGGAAGGGGAAACTGTTCATGCCTCTCAAATAAACATTTCAAGTAAGTTACCAAAGAGAGGAGGTTAGGTCGATTTAAAAGGATGTTTGTTTCTTGATATGCGACCAGCCCAATACATGGATTAATTTGAGACGGGGCGAGACCAGGTTTACCTGACGCTTTTATTTCTTTAATATCTAAGCTATAAGATCTTTAAGTCGACCAAGTTTCAGATTTTATGAGTATTGTTTGATAGTCGAAATATTTGGCAAAAGTTGGGTGTTTGGCTGGTTCGACAAGGAAAGAACAGAAAAAAAATGATAAAACAAGATTTTGATCTCGACACCTCGCGAGACTTTTTCCGTAGTTTGTTGACAAATTATTAAGCTTATTAAAAGGTGTTCCCTTAGTAGCTTATGTTTGAATTTAAATAGCATGATCAACATCTAATTAAATAAATACATCAAGAGAACATAGCGGAAGCAAGATCGTATTTAACACATATAATGAATTACCAAAAAGTAAATTAGAATTACCTCGAGATCCTAGCAAGAACAAGGATCGGTCTTCTCTTCTAATCACAAGATCAACAAATAGGATTAGCGTGGAACCCCTTACTGTTTTGTGGATGAACAACTAAAGTAAGTTGTTACCAACTCTTGTATACACGTACTATAACCGATCAAGCAATGATGCTAGTGATTAGACACGTAAAACCTAACAATATTTTTGCTACACAAAAAAAACTATAGATCGACCCTATGTAAATAGTTCGACCGGTTTTAGGGTTTAGGAGAGGAGAAAACACAATCTAGGGTTATGGCAAGTGCACAAGGTAACATAACAAATAACCCTTGATGTGTATTTATAGTGAATGGAAATCTTGTGCAACAAGCCATGCGATTTAGGGTTAATATCCCCTTAGGCCGATCGGCCAAGCTTGCTCACCAAGGATTCTAGATCCTTCTTATCTCCTAATTTCACTTACGGTCCTTCCTTTATTCCCTAACAGTCGTTAGTCAACACCGTTAGTTTACATAACGTTCGTTATGTATCATTTCGTGTCCAAATAATTAATACACATAATAAATACATATATTAATTATTTACTTGATCATCATACGTAAAGTGTGCAATCCCTCGGTCCCGTGTTCGAATCTAGACATACACGTTAATATTTTTCCATTTAACTCTAACAGCTCCCACTTGGAAATCTATTAAAAGTGCAATGACATTGGTTAGCGTCTAGCAACACGCCAATGCCCCTAGTACAACTCGGGTGTGTGGTCTCCTGGAAAAACCACTTGATGATAACTCATCATACTTATCCTTTTGTTTCTAATACCACATTAATAAAGATATGGATCTAAGTCATTCTTTATTAATAATTCTGTTTCTCGTTATACATGATTAAATAAGATTACCAAATCTTCTGAATTATCAGGGGAGACTTTAGGTGTGGCCACACAAACATCTTATTAATCCCACGAGGGGCCCAGTAGTATTAAACTTCAAATAAACTTGAAGGAACAAATCCCATTGTGACTACGAGCATAACTCATACACTTTGTAACACTTCCGAAAACAATCCGTATAGCTACCAGTTACGTATAGCGTTAAATTGAATTACAGAAATGTACTACATGCATGAACGATTATCTGGTATCTCAGGTCTGAGGAAAAATATATACATGATTTACTTAATGACAAGATCCATAAAGTAAACTCATGAAGTCGGGATAAGTCCTATATTCCAATCTTTGAATATCATGTGATATTGGCATCTCAACATATCAATATACCTTCAAGTATATTCTACTAATCATCACATTTGTCTTTATTTAATGATATTCTCATATCATTAATCGACAACGGACAATTTAAAATATATACATATATTCATGGATATAAACATGCAAATATAAAATATATTATTAAGATAATGATAAATAAACATAACACCGTATTTTATTTCATTAAAATAATAACTATTTTACAACATCCCATTATCCAAATACTAATCACAGATATGCGTGAAACTATCAGCTAAACGAAGTCCTATACCCTCTGAATGTTGCTTAAGCTTTCCACCAGGTAGAGCTTTCGTTAATGGATCTGCTAAGTTGTCATCTGTGTGAACTTTGAGTAATTCGATCTCGCCTATCTCCACTTGTTCTCTAACATAGTGGTACCGGATTGGGAAATGTCTAGTGCCCTTCATGATTCTAGGCTCATTAGCAAATGTGATTGCGGCTGAGTTGTCGCAATACAATTTTATAGGTCTATCGATTGAGGGCATAACTCCAAGCCCTGAAACGAACTTCCTAATCCAGACTGCTTCCATTGCAGCTTCTGAGGCAACAATATACTCACTTTCTGTTGCAGACATCGCTATAGTACTCTGCTTCTTGCTCTTCCAATCCACTGCACCTCCATTGACGACAAAGACATAACCCATCTGCGACTTCGTATCATCTTTATCACACTTCCAGGATGCATCGCAGTAACCTGTAACACACAGTTCTGCGTTTGGATTTCCCCCGTACACTAAAAACATTTCTCTCGTAGATCTTAAATACTTGAGAATATGTTTCACAGCAGTCCAGTGGAGTTCACCTGGGTTCTGCTGATAACGACTGGTAATGTTTTGAGCAAATGCCACATCGGGCCTTGTACATCGAACCGCATACATAATCAATCCCACAGCCGAAGCATAAGGGATTCTCTTCATGCGTTCCACCTCTTCAGGTGTTGAAGCACAAGCTTTGCTACTCAAGCCATGTTCTACTTGCACTGGCAAAAATCCCTTCTTGGAATTTTGCATATTGAATCTCTTCAATATCTTGTCAATGTAAGCACTTTGGTTTAAACCAATCAACTGCCTAGATCTGTCTCTTTAGATCTTGATTCCTAGAATGTATACTGCTTCTCCTAGATCTTTCATGGAAAAACACTTCCCAAGATAGGCTTTCACCTCATGTAAACTTGGAATGTTTTTACCCATGATCAATATGTCATCAACATATAGAACTAGGAAAATAACATCACTCCCACTAGCTTTGTGGTATACACATGGCTCATCAAGATTTTGAGTAAATCCAAATCTTTTGATTTCCTCATCAAATCTTTTATTCCATTGACGTGATGCCTGCTTCAATCCATAAATGGATCTTTGAAGCTTGCATACACGGTCAGGGAATTCTGGATTCACAAACCCCTCAGGCTGCGCCATATAGATGTCTTCATCTAGGCGACCATTCAAGAAGGCGGTTTTGACAGCCATCTGCCAGCTATGGCTATGAGAATCCTAATAGCTCTAATGTCAGCTACAGGAGAAAAGGTCTCCTCATAGTCAACACCATATGTTTGGGTGAAGCCTTTGGCCACCAAACGAGCTTTATAGGTGTGTACGTTGCCATCCATGTCCGTTTTCTTTTTGAAGAGCCACTTACTCCCAACAACCTTAGCATTGGGAGGAAGGTCTACTTCAATCCAGACTTCATTGTCTCTCATGGATTGCATTTCCCCATTCATAGCAACCTGCCATTTATCCTTCTCAGGACTATTAATGGCAGCCCTATAACTAGTAGGTTCATCAAGATCCCCTAGTATAGTTTCCTCGCACTCTACATTTAAACATAGACGTTCAGGAGCTTTTACAAATCTTGAAGATCTGCGAATGGGAACCACTTCAACTTCAGGTGGAGGACCTAAACTTTCAGGTTCCACAGGAAGTGTGTTAGTGTTCTCAGAAGGTGACATATCTTCTTGATCACTTTCAAGATCATAAACTCTCCCACTGCATTCTTGAGATATGAGATTCTCCTCAAGGAAATCTCCATACCTAGCCACAATGACTTTATTCTCAGGTGGGAAGTAAAAGTAGTAACCCTTCGTTTCCTTAGGGTATCCTACGAAGATACACTTAACAGATCTTTGTTGGAGTTTATCAGGTGAGCCACGTTTAACAAACGCCTCACAACCCCAGACCTTTAAGTAAGACAAGTTGGGAGCTTTTCCAGTCCATACTTCATATAGAGTCTTATCAACCTTCTTAGTTGGAATCCTATTCAACACGTGAACAGCAGTTTCAAGGGCATAGTCCCAAAAGGATAAGGAAAGAGTTGTTAGATTAAACATAGATCGTACCATATCAAGCAATGTACGATTTCTCCTTTCAGATACACCATTTTGCTGTGGAGTATAAGGAGATGTGAGTTGCTGGACAATTCCACACTCAGCTAGATAATCTTTAAACTCTTGGCTTAAATACTCACCACCTCTATCGGATCGAAGAGCCTTAATCTTCTTACCGAGTTGTAATTCTACTTCACTTTTAAACACTTTGAATGTCTCAAAGACTTCATGTTTATGTTTAAGTAAATAAACATAACCATAACGACTATAGTCATCCGTAAAGGTTAGGAAGTAGCTAGCACCGCGTTTTGACACATGTCTAAATGGACCACACACATCAGTGTGTATAATTCCAAGTAGATCCGTAGCCCTTTCTACTTGATGTGAGAAAGGTTTCCTTGTCATCTTCCCAGATATGCAAGATTCGCATTTATCAACTGAATCATCATTGATATTTTGTAAAAGCCTATCATGTTGCAGCTTTTCCATGCGTTTCTTGCCTATATGAGCAAGACGACAGTGCCAAAGATAAGACAAATCCAAGTTAGACTTGATTCTCTTATTGCCAATGCAATACAAAGAATTATTTCCATTGGATACATGATTATCCATGTCGATTTCAAACACACCATTTAAAGGGGTTGCATTAAAGTAAAAACAGAATTTAATGAAACCGAAATTCCATTTTTATTATAAATCTTTTTTTTTTTTTTCTTTTTTTTTTTTTTTTTTTTTTTTTTTTATATCTATCTAAAAACTAAACCCTAAAATTCTCTCTCCTCTAGGGAGATTTCCGGCCGTCACCCTCCCCTTAATTCCGGCCATTAAAACTGCCCTAATCGTCCTCTCTATCTCTCTCTAGGGGATATGCAATACGATTTAGATCAGTTTTATTCATTGGAGGGTGGTTGGTATCCTATTATTATTGTATCTTCAATCGGATCTCTCTCTTTTTTTTCCATTCCGAAACCCTAACTTTTCAATCTTTTGTATTATCGTTTTTTTAGGGTTTTGGATCGTTGTGGGTTTATTGATCGCATCTATTATCCTTACCTTGAAGTCGGTGTTTCTTTCACTGGTTTATATATAGGTGCGATCTTTTATTCAAATCTAATCCTAAGCGATTGCTTTTGTAATCGTTTTTAGGGTTTTTTTTGTTTATGCCGATCGTTTTTGGTTACATGATGATTCTTTTACGATCGTGATTTGTGGGTTATGGTCGATCTAAATCTTCCTATTACAGCTTTCTGTCTTTACTGGATGGAATGGTTGTTTAGGTCCCTCTCATGAACGAAACCCTATTTTTAGGGTTTCGTATTTTATGGTTTTGATTGGCTGGGTTTGCTGCTGCGCTTTATTGTATAACTCTTGGGATTGTATGTTGGTCTGCTGTCCATTCTGGACATGAATGTCGATCTATTGATCGTGTCTATCATCTGGTTTTGGGGACGTAGTGTGTTCGTGGGTTAAGGGAGAGATGGAAGTCATGTTATTGGAGAGTGTTATCCTTGATTCGTATTACATTCAGACCTACTGTTTTGGTGTTCATTCGTAGTATGGTTTGGTGTACGAAGGGATTGGATGTTAGGGTTATTTCAGCCCTATGTTTGTGTACACATAATGCTATGGTTCGATAGTCTTCTAATGATTCATGTTTCATTCTTCTTGGCTGATCGAAATGGTGGTGTTGTGTACGGATTGATTTGTTATTGGGCGTTAGGATTTGATAACTCTTTGTTATTCGTATGGGTCTACTACTGATTGGTTTTTCTTGACCTATTTGGTGGGTTATCATTTGCTATGGAAGTTTGCATTGTGACTTGATCGTGGTTGTCTTCTTGTGTCTCACTCGGAATGGTTGGAAGATTGGTTCAAGTTACTATATGCTGGAAGGTTGGGTCGCTTAGACCATGTTTATGCTTCAAGTTCGATTTGCTACGGAAGTCACTCTTATTAGGTTATTAGATTATGCGTTTTGCATAATACTAATAGAAGATGCAATTGGTTGAAGCTGGATGTTTGAACTACTATGACGATTGGAAGATTCAAGGAATTTCTATTGAATGGCATTTAATTTGTGTTATCCTTATAGTCGTTGTAGCTTATGTTCAATGTAAGTTTATATTCAATGTAAGTTATAAGAATGGCGTGTCATTCTTATATGTGAGTCTGTAAGTGTCCTAAGGGACTGAGATGAGGGATGTCACCCTCATCCTATGTACTTCAACGCTTTTTGGTGTAATGAATTTTACCGGCGTGAATTAACCCTTTTACCCAAAAAAAAAAATTCCATTTTTATTAAATGTGTGATCAAAACCATTATCCAACAATAAAGAAACTGAAATAACACCTCTAATAATAGACGATGCATAATGACAATTGTTCAATACTAAAATTAAACCCGAAGGTAAAACTAAGTCAAATGTCCCTATGGCTTCAACTGCTGCACGTATGCCATTGCCCACGTACAAGTAGCATTCCCCATAGTTCAGCTTCTTCGCTCCTCTAAGCCACTGAGATGTATTATAAATGTGAGTACCACATCCTGTATCATATATCCAGGCATTTTGCTGACGAGGAAAAGAAAATAATTCAATCATAAAAATACCTGAAGTGCTCGCGCCATTTGTAGCCTTGGTATTTATTTTCTTGCGACACTCCTCAAGCAGCAATGGACAGTCCCTCTTCCAATGTCCAGGAGTGTTGCAGTGGTGACAACCATCCGTATCTTTCTTGGGATAATCCTTCTTCACAGGAGGATTCTGCTTCTTAGGCTTCTGCTGATGGATCACAACCTGTTTTCCTTTATCAGCTTTACCTTTGCCCTTCTTGTTCACATGCCGCGGTTCATTGGGCTTAGTAATCCTACCACCTTGAACAGCCATCACAGCAGGTGTAGGTGCCTTCTTTGAGAGTCCCTTCTCAAAGTCAATAAGCATTGCATGCAAATCACTTATTGTCTTCCCCGTGCAATGCATATTGAAGTTGCGCACAAACTCACCATACAATTCCTCATTGAGGGATCGATTGATGAGGCCAACTTGTACATCCTGCACGTAACCACATCCGAGTGCATCCAATTGGTCCAGATATCCTTTCATCTCCAATACATGGGCACTCACGGGTTTACCAGCTTCCTGCTTACACTTGGCCAGAGAGTCTAAGACATCATACAACTCTGCCATAGGTGGCTTCTCAAACATACATTGTGCTTCTCATAATCAATGTTGTACTCCTCATGCTCAGCAGTAGAGGCAGTACCAGCAGGAGCTGTAGGAAGAGGCTTACTAAGATATTCAAATCTTTTGGCAATTCTAAGAGTAATTCTCAAAGAACGGTACCAATCATTGAAATTTTTAGTCCCAGTCAACTTTTCTCTTTCAATCATAGTTTTGAAAGCAGAAGTCATGTTTGACATGTTAGTGTTGTCGGGTTGGGCCATTTCTACAGAAAAAGTTCAAAAGTTAGTACTTTCGATAATTAACTTTTCAAGAAAATTAAACACCCATGGTAAATTAACATTTAACCATTTAATTTTCACTGAAAACTAGGATCCAAATTGACGTCATTCCATCACATCAGCTTTGGCTGCTAGCAATGGAAGTACTCACTAAGGTAGAGTTAAACTCAATTGCCAATATCCAATTGCAATTCCTAGAGTCATGGGACTTACATATTTTGCCAACCTCGGTTGCAAATGTAAGCATGTTTCATCCCCAAATCTTTATGCCTTGACGCCGTTTCATTACATCAGCTTTGGCTGCTAGTAATGAAAGTGCTCAATTAAGTTAACCAATTTAAGAAACTGTAAATTGACGTCGTTTCATCACATCAGCTTTGGCTGCTAGTAATGAAAGTACTCAATTTACCCTTTGATTACCATCCCTTGATCATTACATCAGCTTTGGCTGCTAGTAATGAGGGCATCTAATCTCAGGTGTTTCCGTTTCATTGGATGGCATATAACTTAAATTTTAAGGGTATTTATTTTGATTTGAATCAAAAAATATGTACAAGATGTCATGCATTCATCTTGTATCATATGTTTTCTACAAAACTATTTACTCATTCGCAGCTTAAAATCAACATAATTTTAATTGATGGCGTTGAGAAACTTACAACTTTGCCTTAAGATGCTTCGTACATGTATAATGGTGTACTTGGTAAGTCTAATGTGACGCACAGGCGAGTGGAGAGACAGAATGGAGTCTCTTTAAGGCCACAATTTAATGCGAAACCAACCTTATACCCACTTTATAGTTTTCCAACATTAGGTCCGCCGCTTCGACCATTATGTACAGTTGCATCAATCAATTAAAAACTTTAAGATTTTACAGCTTAAAACATTTATGTAGTAAATTATTAAATTGCTAGTCTCGCCATTGCCCACGTACAAGTAGCATTCCCCATAGTTCAGCTTCTTCGCTCCTCTAAGCCCCTGAGATGTATTATAAATGTGAGTATCACATCCTGTATCATATATCCAGGCATTTTGCTTACGAGGAAAAGAAAATAATTCAATCATAAAAATACCTGAAGTGCTCGCGCCATTTGTTGCCTTGGTATTTATTTTCTTGCGACACTCCTCAAGCAGCAATGGACAGTCCCTCTTCCAATGTCCAGGAGTGTTGCAGTGGTGACAAGCATCCGTATCTTTCTTGGGATAATCCTTCTTCACAGGAGGATTCTGCTTCTTAGGCTTCTGCTGATGGATCACAACCTGTTTTCCTTTGTCAGCTTTACCTTTGCCCTTCTTGTTCACATGCCGCGGTTCATTGGGCTTAGTAATCCTACCACCTTGAACAGCCATCACAGCAGGTGTAGGTGCCTTCTTTGAGAGTCCCTTCTCAAAGTTAATAAGCATTGCATGCAAATCACTTATTGTCTTCCCCGTGCAATGCATATTGAAGTTGCGCACAAACTCACCATACAATTCCTCATTGAGGGATCGATTGATGAGGCCAACTTGTACATCCTGCACGTAACCACATCCGAGTGCATCCAATTGGTCCAGATATCCTTTCATCTCCAATACATGGGCACTCACGGGTTTACCAGCTTCCTGCTTACACTTGGCCAGAGAGTCTAAGACATCATACAACTCTGCCATAGGTGGCTTCTCAAACATACATTGTGCTTCTCATAATCAATGTTGTACTCCTCATGCTTAGCAGTAGAGGCAGTACCAGCAGGAGCTGTAGGAAGAGGCTTACTAAGATATTCAAATCTTTTGGCAATTCTAAGAGTAATTCTCAAAGAACGGTACCAATCATTGAAATTTTTAGTCCCAGTCAACTTTTCTCTTTCAATCATAGTTTTGAAAGCAGAAGTCATGTTTGACATGTTAGTGTTGTCGGGTTGGGCCATTTCTACAGAAAAAGTTCAAAAGTTAGTACTTTCGATAATTAACTTTTCAAGAAAATTAAACACCCATGGTAAATTAACATTTAACCATTTAATTTTCACTGAAAACTAGGATCCAAATTGACGTCATTCCATCACATCAGCTTTGGCTGCTAGCAATGGAAGTACTCACTAAGGTAGAATTAAACTCAATTGCCAATATCCAATTGCAATTCCTAGAGTCATGGGACTTACATATTTTGCCAACCTCGGTTGCAAATGTAAGCATGTTTCATCCCCAAATCTTTATGCCTTGACGCCGTTTCATTACATCAGCTTTGGCTGCTAGTAATGAAAGTGCTCAATTAAGTTAACCAATTTAAGAAACTGTAAATTGACGTCGTTTCATCACATCAGCTTTGGCTGCTAGTAATGAAAGTACTCAATTTACCCTTTGATTACCATCCCTTGATCATTACATCAGCTTTGGCTGCTAGTAATGAGGGCATCTAATCTCAGGTGTTTCCGTTTCATTGGATGGCATATAACTTAAATTTTAAGGGTATTTATTTTGATGTGAATCAAAAAATATGTACAAGATGTCATGCATTCATCTTGTATCATATGTTTTCTACAAAACTATTTACTCATTCGCAGCTTAAAATCAACAAAATTTTAATTGATGGCGTTGAGAAACTTACAACTTTGCCTTAAGATGCTTCGTACATGTATAATGGTGTACTTGGTAAGTCTAATGTGACGCACAGGTGAGTGGAGAGACAGATTGGAGTCTCTTTAAGGCCACAATTTAATGCGAAACCAACCTTATACCCACTTTATAGTTTGCCAACATTAGGTCCGCCGCTTCGACCATTATGTACAGTTGCATCAATCAATTAAAAACTTTAAGATTTTACAGCTTAAAACATTTATGTAGTAAATTATTAAATTGCTAGTCTCGCCATTGCCCACGTACAAGTAGCATTCCCCATAGTTCAGCTTCTTCGCTCCTCTAAGCCCCTGAGATGTATTATAATTGTGAGTACCACATCCTGTATCATATATCCAGGCATTTTGCTTACGAGGAAAAGAAAATAATTCAATCATAAAAATACCTGAAATGCTCGCGCCATTTGTAGCCTTGGTATTTATTTTCTTGCGACACTCCTCAAGCAGCAATGGACAGTCCCTCTTCTAATGTCCAATGTCCAGGAGTGTTGTAGTGGTGACAAGCATCCGTATCTTTCTTGGGATAATCCTTCTTCACAGGAGGATTCTGCTTCTTAGGCTTCTGCTGATGGATCACAACCTGTTTTCCTTTGTCAGTTTTACCTTTGCCCTTCTTGTTCACATGCCGGGTTCATTGGGCTTAGTAATCCTACCACCTTGAACAGCCATCACAGCAGGTGTAGGTGCCTTCTTTGAGAGTCCCTTCTCAAAGTCAATAAGCATTGCATGCAAATCACTTATTGTCTTCCCCGTGCAATGCATATTGAAGTTGCGCACAAACTCACCATACAATTCCTCATTGAGGGATCGATTGATGAGGCCAACTTGTACATCCTGCACGTAACCACATCCGAGTGCATCCAATTGGTCCAGATATCCTTTCATCTCCAATACATGGGCACTCACGGGTTTACCAGCTTCCTGCTTACACTTGGCCAGAGAGTCTAAGACATCATACAACTCTGCCATAGGTGGCTTCTCAAACATACATTGTGCTTCTCATAATCAATGTTGTACTCCTCATGCTCAGCAGTAGAGGCAGTACCAGCAGGAGCTGTAGGAAGAGGCTTACTAAGATATTCAAATCTTTTGGCCATTCTAAGAACAATCCTCAAAGAACGGTACCAATCATTGAAATTTTTAGTCCCAGTCAACTTTTCTCTTTCAATCATAGTTTTGAAAGCAGAACTCATGTTTGACATGTTAGTGTTGTCGGGTTGGGCCATTTCTACAGAAAAAGTTCAAAAGTTAGTACTTTCGATAATTAACTTTTCAAGAAAATTAAACACCCATGGTAAATTAACATTTAACCATTTAATTTTCACTGAAAACTAGGATCCAAATTGACGTCATTCCATCACATCAGCTTTGGCTGCTAGCATTGGAAGTACTCAATAAGGTAGAGTTAAACTCAATTGCCAATATCCAATTGCAATTCCTAGAGTCATGGGACTTACATATTTTGCCAACCTCGGTTGCAAATGTAAGCATGTTTCATCCCCAAATCTTTATGCCTTGACGCCGTTTCATTACATCAGCTTTGGCTGCTAGTAATGAAAGTGCTCAATTAAGTTAACCAATTTAAGAAACTGTAAATTGACGTCGTTTCATCACATCAGCTTTGGCTGCTAGTAATGAAAGTACTCAATTTACCCTTTGATTACCATCCCTTGATCATTACATCAGCTTTGGCTGCTAGTAATGAGGGCATCTAATCTCAGGTGTTTCCGTTTCATTGGATGGCATATAACTTAAATTTTAAGGGTATTTATTTTGATGTGAATCAAAAATATTGTACAAGATGTCATGCATTCATCTTGTATCATATGTTTTCTACAAAACTATTTACTCATTCGCAGCTTAAAATCAACAAAATTTTAATTGATGGCGTTGAGAAACTTACAACTTTGCCTTAAGATGCTTCGTACATGTATAATGGTGTACTTGGTAAGTCTAATGTGACGCACAGGCGAGCGGAGAGACAGAATGGAGTCTCTTTAAGGCCACAATTTAATGCGAAACCAACCTTATACCCACTTTATAGTTTGCCAACATTAGGTCCGCCGCTTCGACCATTATGTACAGTTGCATCAATCAATTAAAAACTTTAAGATTTTACAGCTTAAAACATTTATGTAGTAAATTATTAAATTGCTAGTCTCGCCTGGGAGCAAATTACCGTGCGAAGCAAACCACTATCGGCACATAAGACTTGGCAATAAATAATTTACCACAAAGGTTTCATAGTTATTAGGTTCATTTATTTTTTATTCAAAAAATTACCCTCTTTGATGTTTACAATCCATCATAATTAAAACACAAAGATCAAGTAATTTAACAAAATAAACAAACACATAATAACACATATATGATAAAAATCATATAGCCACATGCAAACCTTTTGATAAACTCTATTAATAATCTCTATGTGAATTTTTAATGTATATAATTAATAAAACTCCCATTGGTTTTCGAGCTCATTGTACCCAATGAACCACAGACGCCAATAAATTGACCGTGTAAGTTTTAATAATTACATACCACATTGCACATAACTGATTCATTAATATATAATTAGGTCTTTCCTAATTTCAGATTTATCTAAAAAACATGTAGCACATAAACAGAACCTAATCCATAATTCCTTGCATGAAGAATTATGGATCAATCAAGATCGTAACCCTAATTACTCAAATAAACACATAGCACAACATTCTCTTAATTTAGGGTTACAAACTAATTAATTAGTTAAAATATGGTCGAAACCATAACCCTAAATTCTATTCGATTTTTATTAGAATGTTAATTTTCTACAAAAACAAACCCTAAAAAATAAAAATTGACCAACATGTATGTAAATCAATTATTGATTTTAATTATGCGTTTAGGTAATATCATTAACATGTTAAATTGTCTCTGATACCACTGTTGGAATTTAAATAGCATGATCAACATCTAATTAAATAAACACATCAAGAGAACATAGCGAAAGCAAGATCGTATTTAACACATATAATGAATTACCGAAAAGTAAATTAGAATTACCTCGAGATCCTAGCAAGAACAAGGATCGGTCTTCTCTTCTAATCACAAGATCAACAAATAGGATTAGCGTGGAACCCCTTACCGTTTTGTTCCACAATCCAAGATGAACAACTAAAGTAAGTTGTTACCGAACTCTTGTACACACGTACTATAACCGATCAAGCAATGATGCTAGTGATTAGACACGTAAAACCAAACAATATTTTTGCTACACAAAAAAACAATAGATCGACCCTATGTAAATAGTTCGACCGGTTTTAGGGTTTAGGAGAGGAGAAAACACAATCTAGGGTTATAGCAAGTGCACAAGGTAACATAAAAAATAACCCTTGATGTGTATTTATAGTGAATGGAAATCTTGTTGGGGAGTACTTTATAAAAGAAATTTGTTCCAAAAAGTTCATGCATATCAGTTTCTCCCTATTAGCTTTCAAAAAAAAAAAAAAAAAAAAAAAAAAACAATGATTTTAATCAAACGGTATCAAAAATACCATGAAAATGCTATTTTTGAGGGGGAGAAATGGGATTAGAATGTGATCATTGTTCGAATCTCAAAGGAGCTCATCAGAAAGACTCAGTTTAATCCTCGAATTGACGAAACTAACTGTCAGTTATCGAAAAGACTAGTCCAGGACGGGTAATAATTTCAAGCTGGTTTACCAGTGATGCAAGCATGTCTCGCAAAGGACTTGTCTGAGTAGAATGTACCAATTCGAGAGATGATCCTTGAATATGACCGGGACGGGTAATAACTTCAAGCTAGTCTAACTAGTGATGTAAGCGTGTCTCGCGAAGGTCATGTTCATTGAAATTCAATCATTTCAAAATGTGCGAACTCTACCCAACATGTGCACTTTATTTCAAAAATGCATGAGCACATGTGAAGGGGGAGTGTTTCAAAAATGCAAAACTCTCAATGTGAACAAAATGTGTTTTTCTCATAAACACGTTGAGAGATTTTCAAAAGGTTTCATGGTATGTGATCGATAATCTAGGATAATCATGGAGTAATAAGGTGATTATGGTTAGGTTATGTCCAATGATCCGCCAGAACCGGAGGGATCTACCCAAGGACAATTCCAATAGTTTAGAATTAGAAGTCCTTAGGTATGATTGAAAAAAGGAGCAAAATGAGAAAGGAGAAAGAAGGGGTTGAAGAATGAAAAAGAAAAAGTTTTTGTAAGGGTGAAAAGAAATAGCCCTCCATGAAAACTTAGGAAAGAAACCAGGTCAATACATATGCTATCGGTACTCACTAAGGTGATACTGATATTGAAGACAAGACGTCATGGACCCAGTGACGCGGTGCACAAACCCCTCCCAGCCACTCAGATATCTCTTAAAAGATATTTGTTTCATTTCTCACGGAGATCAATGCATAATCTATCGACCTCTCACTCCGAGATGAGTTGATATTGAAAAGGTGGCACTCTGCTCCATGCCTCCGACGACAAAAACCAAAACGCACATAATTGAGTCTAGAGCCATGAGATTCATCAAAGATCTCTTAGGAACACTTCCAATAAAATACACTTATGTTCACCAAAAAGGACATAAGCTGTAAGTGTCATAATGAGATCTGAACCTGCAAGCGCTGTACGAATTATTGCTAACTGTTTTATGCAGGTACTGAAGAAAGTCCATCAATCATCATCTACATTGGAAGAAACGAAGTTGTGAATACATGAACATGTTGATCAAGTCAAAGAACAATCAAAGGACGATATGATGAAGATCACAGTGCATGAAGGAACAAAGAATTACAAAGTTCAAGACCCTGAAGTCTAAAGATCTAATCACGTAGTGCATATTTTGAATGACCATCCCTTAGGGGGAGATTGTTAGCTTTAATTTTAGTATTAAAGTGATGGTCATTCAATGAAGTTAGAACTTTGTATTATTTGGGCTAGTGTTAGAATTAGTATTACTTGTAAAAGTCCAATCCAATGGACTCAAGCCCAAAAGCTCTCACCAAGCCCAACAAAAGCCTTTAGGGCAAAGTGGCTTGTGATATATAAGCACCTTATCCTCATTTGTGAGGAGTGGTTCACAGGTGTGTATGTGTGTGTAATAAAGAAAAGCTTTAACATCTATCATCCAACATATTATACGATCTATACATTCATCTTGTCCCATCTCATTCTTGTGCATAACAAAGCATATCTAAGTGTGATATAGAGTGATTTCTAGTCACAACATAATCATTTTGTTGTAATAGGTCTTCCGCCATCGCCACCTATGCCATCATCACGCAACAGTAATGGTGGACCGTATGGTCACGGAAACAACGGTAGGGACATAAAGCCCCAAGGTGTCGACATCAGTAAGCAAAGGTCTAGCAATAGGCTAAATGGTGGCATAATTTCCAAAATAGTTTTATCAGCAGTGGTAGTCGTGGTTCTAGTCTCCGTTGCTGTTTGGCTTCTATTGGTTAAACGTAGGGAAGGGGCCCAATCACGACACACCCCACCAGCTACTTTACAATCCGTCACAAAATCATCAGGGGTTGGTGGATCAACGATAGGAAGTGGGCCCGAGTCAGCTTCATTATCATTCCAGTCTAATATAGCTTATAAAGGATCTACAAAGACGTTTAGTTCAACTGATATGGAAAAAGCAACTGATAACTTTAATGAGTTAGGTGTTTTAGGTGAGGGTGGGTTTGGGCGGGTTTATAGCGGGACCCTTGAAGATGGGACTAAAGTTGTTGTCAAGGTACTTAAAATAGAAACTAAGGGCACATTCATAATTCTACCCTACTTGTTACTAACCATTACTAAAACTAACTGTTTCTACTTCACATACTCGGCTTTATTCAAATATACATAAGACACTAAAACATAAAAAATAAAAAAACACTTACTTGACGTGATTGCATTTGCCACGGCTGAGTCCCGTACGCAGACCCAGGAGGCGGCGGCGGTGCACTAAACGTCGGCGGTCCAGAAGCCGGTTGCATCCCCCCTCTCGGCGGCGCTCCAAAACTCGGCCCTCTCATCTGATTCTCACTCCCAAAAAATGACGACATAGTTTGTTGAGGCGTCGGAGGTCCCGTCACTCCAACACCACCACTCGGCACTCCACGCGGCGGTCCAAACGCCGGCGGCCCATTACTCATCACACCACTACCTAACAGTAATTAAATTTTTATAATTTTTTTTTTAAACAGATCGTGATGAATTAATTGAATGATTAGATGATACCTGAAGTAAATTGAATGAAAAAAGTTACAAGCCCTAATTTGATTTTATGAGATTAATTTTAAAGGAAGGTGTTTTTGATGTGATTTAATTGGGGAAGGTGGTGGTAGAGTGCTTCTATGGGTTGTACTATGTGTATTCTTTATGGTAAGTGTATCAAGTTAGTTATCAAAGTATGATAAGTCTGTTAAAATTAGTCTTCTTAAAAATTAGGCGAAACTCACCGCTCTTTTGTTAAACAACTACTAAAAATCAAAATGCTTATTGCTCATCACTCACTGCCTCAAAAAGCTCCACACAGCTCTACGACAAACATACCGTGTGGTGTTTGGGGTTTGCTTACTGGTGTTGCGGGCGAGAAATGATACATCCATAAAATATTTACAAATAATATTTTATAAAATGATGTGTCATAAAGAAAAATCATTTTAATTAATTATTTCTCCTTTTTAAAATTTTTATCTTTCTATGAATATATGATACATCTTTTCGTGAAAAGGTTTTTCGCAAAATTTTGTGGATCTAGCATTCTTCGTTGCCGGCTTATGGCTTATTTGGTTTTGGTCTTATGTTACATAAAATTTATTTGACTATAATACCAACAAATTTTTATAAAAAAAATCTTGTTTGATACGATAATAAAAAAAAAAGAAGGAAAGTTTAAAGTCTAAATCCAAAACACACATCCAAGGCTGTCATTGAGTGGGCACAACCACACACACAAAGAGACAAAATAAATAAATAAATAAATAAATTCCAGCACCTTTTACAACGTTTTTAAAATCGGGATCCTACCTAAAATCGTTTTCGTCTTTTCAAGATCGTGATCGTAAAATCGGAACGGGATCTTAAGATCCTACTATAATGCTATTTCTTTAATGATCTTTGTAATATTATTCAAATCTGCAAATTATTATATATTATAAACATGAAATTATAAGAATATTTTATGAAAATATTGTTCTAAATTATGAATATGGAATGTTTAAGAAGAATCACATGTTGTTTTTTAAATTATATAAAAACATAAACCATAAATTTGTAGTTTTTTAGTTTGCGGTTCGAGAAAAGTAAGATCGGATCGGAGTAGATCTTAAGATCGTATGGTCAAGATCGGGATCCTATAAGATCTTAAGCTTGTTAAGATCCTACGTAGGATCCGGATCGTTTTTGCTTCGTAGAATCGTAAAATCTTAAGATCCTAAGATAAGAATCGGAATCTTAACAACTATGCCCTTTCCTTTAAGTTATCAAAAAGTAATTGGATCAGTACCCTTCATCTCATTTCTCTCCATACAATAGAGAGACCCAAAAAAAAAAAAAAAAAAAAAAAAACAACGAGCGTTTATGGGAGATGATTTGCACACGACACTGGGCGAATACCCAACTTCGCTCAGTAGTCCTTGCTTTAGGTGGATTTAAAAGACTTCATTCACAACACTTATGCCCTTTATCTAAGCCCCCCAATGGTTCCACGTCAGCAGCATCACCGTCTGTGTGGCCATGTTTACCGCCTCCTCCTCCTCATAATATTGCATCCGCGAAACCGAAGAAACGTTGGGGGAAGGATGAGGTTCAGCTTTCGCTTTCGCTTCTTTCGATTAAGTACTATGACAAGATGAATTTTAGTAGTAACAGGAAATGATGCTGTTACAATGTTTTTTTGTTTTTGTCATGTGTTTATCTTATGTTATGTTATTTCTAACTATGAGTTACTAATGTATCTTTCATGAAATATTTTTACTAGTAATCAAGTATTTGTATATTGAATTTAGAGTTTGAGTTGGCTAATTTGATATGTTTGATCATATTCGTTATATTCTGAACAAGTCCAATACTAATAGCAGCAATAGTGCCAAATTTCACCTTATGATCTTCACGTTGCGTGGAATGAACCAATGCCTTCAATAAGGCAGCTATATTTTCAGCTTTATGGTATAATTAGGACTCATTTAGCGACATACTTGTTGAAAAAGCAAATTTCAAAGTCAACAATAGTTACAGGCTTTGAGAACTAAAGTCAGCAGAGAAGTTTCAACTTCGATAAGCATTGTCAAACCAAAGAACAATGATTAAAACTCGAATGACTGAATGAATTTTATTACCTCAATATCACTTTTGAGAAAACCATGGGAGTTCATCTCCCATGAAGAAAAATGGAGGAATATAAAGTATTGCTTCATATTATCATAAAAGTCAATGATCTAAAAACTAACTGATGTAAAGATATGGCAAACTAAGTGAGCTGAAACAAACCTTATACTCCCTCCATCCCTAAATAAATGTCAACTTGGACTTTTTGCGGTCTTTATTATTCAACTTTGACTTTAAATATTTTTGTTTGTGTTATATAATACTTGATACAAAATATATGAATGGATTGGGTTTTAAAAGTATTTTTCATTGGTATAATTTTTATCAAGTATTATATAACACAAACAAAATTATTTAAAGTCAAAGTTGAACAAGAAAGACTGTAAAAAGTCAAAGTGGACATTTATTTAGGGACGGAGGGAGCTGAAACAAACCTTATAATAAGCAGTCCCAATATAAACGATCAGTTTAAAATAAGCAGTCCCAAACACCCCCTAAGATGCACACACAAGACCGAAAACATCTCTTTTTGTGTATTATTAAGGTTGTTGCTTCATGTATAGGAGAACTTAGTCCCCGTTTGTCTTGGTCGAGAACAGCAGGTGCAATATAAACGATGATGATGAAAAGGTTAGTCTTAATTGCCATCGTGTTTTACTAAAATCTTAACCTTTAATGTGAATATCTTTCTGATTGTATTTTGCTTGGATTCCGAATATCGTTGAAAGTCAAAACATCGAGGTTGACCGAAAGTTGATTGATGGTCCGAATGCCAATGGAAGGGGAAACTGTTCATGCCTCTCAGATAAACATTTCAAGTAAGTTAATAAACGTGCTTTGGATTTGTTCAAAATGTTAATATTGACTGTAGAGGATGCAAAATGGGTGGTTAGACAGGTTGAGTAATGGGTCGAAATGGGCATTCTCGGTATGGGTTGAAATGGGTCGTGTCGGGATGAGTTGACCCGAAACAAAAATTTTCCAAGAATTATTCAATTTGTGTTAATATGATTACAATATTTATATTATTTCATAGATAATCCAAGTTTTCTTAAAGTGATTTATAAAGTTTGACTTCTAATCGTACTACCAAAACATAGATGCACTCAGATTTATCAAATGGCCGACAAAAGATACTTGAAACCCAAGAATCTCATACCATGTCAATATTCTAGTCTAACAACGATACGTTCATTCACAAAATAATCACAACGATACGTTCAGTCCAAGAAGTGAAAGTTATAGATTGCTGTTTTCTCCAAGTTACAAGTCTAAAAGAAATGCATGAACTGGCAAGACATTACCAGTAAACCAGAAATGAGGCAAAACTTTGTTGATGAACCCCCTTTGGTGTTTGTGTGGGTCTTAAAGTAACCGGGTATATTTTCACACAAGGAAAAGGAGACACATACCACGCACTCGTCACCTAAATGGCTACATCTTGCCAAAACTACTTCGTCTCACACCTAAGCCTGTCCTCCCTTATCTGACCTCGCAGTCTCCTGGCCCCCCGTCTTACTCATGCCATCTAAGACTGGATGTAATAAGATGTGTGGTTGTTGTGGTCGGATGTCACATCAACATCCACTCCCACCACTAAATCCCCTTAATAAGGACCACTAAATACACCACACAAGCATGCATCATTTAGACACAAATACACACCACAACACACTCACATAAACACAACAACAACAACAACAACAACAACAACAACAAAAAAGAGTGAACTTCCTTAAAACCCATTTGGTGGTCCGGTCGACTAAACCTTGCCCAAATACCAACCACCACATTGGGTGGTGTTGGTGTTGTAATAAACAATCAAAACAAACAAACAAAAATCGTTAATTTTAACCGTACAAACACAAATAATAGACAATACCTATAATCTCGACAAAGACGCTCTTTATAATTCTCATTGGAAACAACAAAAGGGGGGGGGGAATAAATGGATAGAAGATGTATATACTGCTTCCGGGAGTCCTTGTATGAAGCCGAAAATGGTTCCTACCTTTTCGGGGAAACAATATGGCAAATGAGGCTGGAATTTCGGAGCAATATGCTTAAATCCAAGAGTGTAAAGGAGTCAAGCTGCTCATGAGCTAACCGATATCGACTCGACAAAAGATTCAAAAGTGTATAGTCTAGTCTGGGGCTCATTGAGCTCGATCATCACACCTAATGATTGACTATGTTGGCGAAGCTAAATGAACATTAGAAATACATACATACATACATACTCCGTATATGCTAACAACGACACATTCGTTCACACATCAAACACAATGATATGTTCAGTCCAAGAAATGAAAGTAAATGGTTGCTATTTTGCCAAAGTTAAATGTCTAAAGGGGATGCACAAGTGGTAAAACGTTACCACTGAACTACTACAAACATGCCAAAGGGTGCGTCTTGACAGTTATTCTTCCCGTGAAATTCTGAGACAAATCCGCAAGCTACAAAGGGTCCAATAGTAACAGCAATAGTGCCAAAATTCATCATATGATCTGCATTATGCTAATTGTAAGTTTGTGAGTATATTATTGTTGACCTCATGAGATGGCATGATAGTGCTCATAAGTAACAAAATAAAGACCTATACCGAGCCCATTTTCTATTGCGTCCAGAAGTTCTGTCATTCTATCCCACCGCAAATCAATCAGCAATTACACCTTATCTGGCCAATCACCTTGTGAACAATATTCTCGGGACTAATAAACTCTAAATTCTAGCTTGGATAAAGTGTTAAGCATATAGGTATTTATTTACTCAATAGCAGAATTGCCAAAACCACAAGCGGTGCTGAATATAACGAATATGATATGAAACCTCAAGGAGTTGTTCAACAAGCACCATACTCCTCAATCTTCACGTTGCGTGGAATGAACCAGTGCCCGCATTAAATCCACAGGCTATATTTTCGATTCAGAGCAGCTAGTTTTTCAGCTTTCTGTTTAAAATTAGGACTCAATTAGCGACATACTTGTTGAAAAAGCAAAAGTCAAAGTCAACAAGACAAGCTTCGAGAATCAACAAGTCAAGTTCCTGTTATATATAGTGATTATAGTTATAATTATTCATAAAAGCAAGTGCGCACAGCTTATCGGTGTTTATCGAGCTTGAGCTTATAAAAATAGCTTTGTCACGAGTTCTGACAACTCTATTGCGAGCTATTCAAAATCATAAGCCCTTGAAACATAACCTTCATTTTAGCTTCTGAAATAATCTCCGGTTGAGATTGTTTGGTATGTTTTGCAAAACTAGTTGTAGCTTATACATTAAGCACAAACATACATCATTTAAACACAAATACAAACACACAACACAATCACATACAAATACAAAAAAAAAAAATAATAATAATAAAAAATAATAAAAAAATGAACTTCTTAAAAACAATCTCCGGTTGAGATTGTTTGGTATGTTTTGCAAAACCAGTTGTAGCCCATACATTAAGCACAAACATAGAATCATTTAAACACAAATACAAACCACAACACAATCCAAACTCATTAATATGTTATTGGATATTTTTAAACATAGAATCATTTAAACATAGAATCATTTAACCCGTTTCTGTTATTGGATATTTTTTTCATACAATTTGCCAGAATGTATAAAATACAACCCAAACTCATTAATATGTAAATGGGTCGAAACTAACATGGTAACAGGTTCGGGCTAAAACCGGCCTTTTCAATAATTGTTCACGGGTGGGAGTGGTTGAAACAGTCTTTTTAAGTCTCATCTACCCAACTCGACCCAAAATAAGTAAATGGGTCGAAACTGTCTCATCTACCATACTTCTAGGAGCAATTCGTTTGACCTCGAAAGTTAAACTGAATTTTTTCTTGCCTATAATCATAATCATTTTGTTGTTAATAGGTCTTCCGCCATCGCCACCTATGCCATCATCACGCAAGAGTAATGGTGGACCGTATGGTCACGGAAAGAACGGTAGGGACATAAAGCCCCTCGGTGTCGACATCAGTAAGCAAAGGTCTAGCAATAGGCTAAGTGGTGGCATTATTTCCAGAATAGTTTTATCAGCAGTGGTAGCCGTGGTTCTAGTCTCCGTTGCTGCTTGGGTTCTATTGCTTAAATGCAGGGAAGGGGCCCAATCAGGACACACCCCACCAGCTACTTTACTATCAGCAGTGATGGTCATTTGTTCAAATAGTACTTTGCGTCGCTATGTAACAGTCTAGGATTAATGGGCTCTTGTTGTAAGCTAGTAAGTTAGTGTTTAAGTTAGTAAAATAACATGTAATCCAACAAGGCCCAACCGATCCATCAAAGGCCCAAAGAAAGCCTCATAGGGCGTCACCTATGATGCTATATATACACACTCTCACCTCCATTTCAAGTGTGCCTCAAAGTAGAGTATAGGTGAGACTGTGTAGTATGTGTAGTCTCTAAGTTTGTGTTTGTTTCTTTCTTTCATTTGAAGCTAATAAACATTCGGCATAAGTTATTTCATACGATCCACATGCACATCTCCTCTCATCTATATTTCTTCTCTAGTTATTGTTGAGTGTCACGCATAAGTAGTATAGTGTGTATGATATAGGTAGATTCATAGCTTTACAATTATGTTCTTAAACTGTGCGTTTTTTATTGGAAGACATTAATTTTGGGAAGGAGAGAGTATAAAACAGTTTATAAGCAAACACAATATTAACTTTTCAATCATGTAAATCTTATTTGATGAAATCAAAGAATTACAAAGTGTTATACGAAAATAACAATTAATTGAATGATAATATAAACGCCGTCTGATGAAGCAAACTTATACACATAATAAGTTTGCAAGTGAACTCTTAAGTTCGCTGATAGGATCAGGACCAACTGTGAGTTCAAACGAGAGTAAATACACTTCTTAAATGCGAGAAATAAATATAGAAGTGATAATCATTTACTCCGACCATTATTTTCTTAAAAGTTAGCATTATGCATCAATGAAAATAAATTTGGGGAGAATGGGTTGTATACTGATATGTTTTGGGTTAACCAGCAATTTCAAGTACTATTAACCAAAACTATGGCAAACATAAACTTGTGAAATAATTATTATGTGCAGTTATATGCCCGGATTTCAATCATCTTTCACCCGTAGTTGTGTTGTTAACGCATTATTTATGAGGGCTAGTATGATAGCTAGGCATCAGTGTAATCAATTGTTAGCGGGTCATTTCTTAGCGACTGTGTCTATGGGGTTTCTATGTATAGGCAAAAATTTCCACATACCAATCAATGTCAGAGTTTTATTCCGTTTTATGTGCTCAAGTCAAGTTTATATAGACAGCATTAAAATCACCTATCTTTATCACATGTGTGAATTGGTCAACCTTGGAGTTAGAGTCTTCATTCATACATCGTTAATAAATGGCCTCTACTATACAAACATCCCGTACCATTGCCAACATCACTTAGATTCACTATAACCAGTTTCATAATAAGCAGTTTCACTATAACCAGTTTCACAATAAGCAGTTTCACTTAAAAGCAGTTTCACATAAGCAGTTTGACATAAGCAGCTTCACATAAGGAGTTTCACAAAAGGAGCAGTTACACAGAAGCAGTTTCACAGAAGTAGTTTCACATAAGCAGCTTTTTCACATAAGCAGTTTCAAATAAGCAGTTTCATATAAGCAGTTTCACATAAGCAGTTTCAAACATAAGCAGTTTTACGATGAATACATCACCATTTTACACGAACGAGGTATAATTTTACGCTATTACTTTAAAAAATAAAATGAGTTTCAAACATAAGCAGTTTCAAATAAGCAGTTTCACATAAGCAGTTCAAAAGATGGCTCAGATTATTTTTTTTTACACATATGGCTGCAAATTTGAAGGTTGCAAAATGTTTTCCGTCCATTCGGTTATGCCACGCCAATCGAATTTTTTTTTTTTTTTTTTTTTTTTTTTTTAAATCATCATCGCCATCAAAACTGCTATTAGATCATAAACTGCTTAAAGTTTCAAAAAGATCAAAAACTGCTTAAAGTTTCACATAAGCAGCAGTTTCACATAAGTAGTTAAACATAAGCAGTTTCACATAAACAGTTAAACATAAGCAGTTTCACATAAAAAGTAGTTTCACATAAAAGCACTTTCACATAAGCACTTTCAAATAAGCAGTTTCACATAAAAGAAACCACCATCAGAACCAATAAACCATCAATCAGAACCATCATTAAAAACCAAGAACCAATAAGCACTTGGTAGATATCTTGTGCATAGGCCAAAAATATGCTCTCCCAAACACCCCTGTAATAAGTAGATATGTTGTTTGAAGTGTTATACGCTATATTTTGAGAATAAAAATATACTTCATTGAGGATTTTCGAAACAGCTTAAATATGATTGTGGAGTTGCTTAATACATGTTTTTCTTGAACCAACTAGAAAAGGAAAACCGACTTTTGTACTTTCGAGAAACTAGAACTAACCAAACGCGCACTCTTTCTCAACTAAATGACAACGAAAGCTTGAATATAACAAACACAATGTTGGGATGGTCGTGATGAACCTTGTATGGTGTACTCAAATGGCGTAACTTGGACCTGATGCCATTTCCGAAGCTTATGTTTGTTAGCTATAAGCAAACATCTTGATACCAAACTTAGTATCGGTTGGGCTTCTAACAAGGGTTACATTTGTTAATGTTGTTAGGGCTTAGGTGCTGAACTTTACTAATGTGTTTTGATTTTTGATTTTTTAATTTTAAATATCTAGTCTTAGTGATGCTACAGTGAACCAAAATATTTGTGGACAGACTATTTTTGCTCGGTTATAGCTTATTTTAATGACTCACAACGTCAAGCAACAAAGGACGTTGGTGTTATTGATTAGCATTAGAGTTTACATCTCACCTATTAATGGAGTAACTACACAAGGTCTATAAACACATTCTTTAGGACCAGGTGCAATTAAGAGAAATCGAAGCTTTTTTCAAAAATAAACACTACCAAATATAATTCTATCGGGGTCTCGTGACACCGCGAGACACCCCCTAGTTCGGTCACTTACTATAATCAATCAATTAGATAATATTATCGAGTTATGAGACTCAACATGAAATCAGCAATAAAGTTATAAGCAATCGATCTAAGCATGCCACCCACGCTAATTATGTGATTTTCAAGTTGAACTTAATTAAGCTAAATATGTCTTAATTCCTATTTTAAAGTTTGTCCCCTAGGTGTAATATTGGTGATTAAGTTCCTAAATCTCGTTTTAACAAGGCAGATTTTCCTTTATATTTGTACAATTCAGTGGTCACAAGTAAGCGCTTACATGGTAGTGAAAGTGTCAATCCATCAAATGCAAGAGATAGTCTATGTACCCAAATGAAATTAGATAGATATATATATAAAGTAACATTTTAATACTATTCAATCTCAACACAAGTATGAGATGCTCAAATCAATATCTTGTGTACAATCGTATGAATGAAATGTCACATCTAAAACTCGAATGGGTTAAACCATTATTTGGGTTTTCGGATTAACTGGAACTCTTATTAGAGTATTGTACTATTCTGGTGTCTAGAATAGTCAATGGGTGTCAAATATACCCGAACTCGTCAGACCCGAAATCGTCGTCGAAAGTTTGAGAGAGAGTGGCGAGTTATGAAACCCTAAAACAACCCTTTTATAGATCTATAAACCACAAGGACCAAAAGTGTCAACAATTATCTCCCAGGGACCATTTGTGTAGTTTTTCTGGATTTGGGGTTCGGGACTGTAATACCCCATAATTTTCTGGATATATTTTTATGAGGAATTATCTCTGTTCTTCATATACGAATCTTTCTGAACTTATTTGGTTTAAAAACGTGAAGTTATCTAACGAAACGTGAAATTTATACACAACGCGTACAGGCACAACCGACGATTTGATTTGATTATTTTATTATCTGTGAGAAACGAGGCGTATGAATAGTCGTTTTTATTGGAAAAATTATTCTGAGCACAATGGCGTAATTCCCGTGTCTTGAATCTATCGTTTACTAGTCTAAACGAGCCCCGGACTTGATTTCTTGAAAGATAGCCTAAATTACAACTATGGTCCCTGCAGTAATTTTACCCCACCACCGCTTGACTTTAATTTTTCGCAGTTTTGGCCCTAGGGTTTACTCAACCGTAAACCTAGTCTATATAAGCTCACGAGCGGGGCAACCCGCGCGTTGCGACGGGAGTGTTTTGCATGAATAATGTTCGAGTTCATGTATCTGTTCTTGACTTCTAGTCAGATTAACAGATGAAATTGCATCTTCTAATCCATACAAATGATGAAAACGTGGTAACATATAATTGTCTCATGACCTCCAACAATAAAATGATAAATAATACGTTGATCTGGATCACACGAAGTATGTCTTCCTGTTTTGTACTGGAAAGTTGTTCCATTCTTGGCAACATAGCATCTGGATTCGTGAACCTGCAGCAACAACGAAGTCTACTCAGTCGAATGGGGTTGGTAAAAACAGTTCCGTGGCTTTCCGATAGGAATTAGGCTTTCTTTCGCCTTAAAGAGAGGAAATTCTTTGTAGGGAGAACTATATGCGGGGTAGAAAGAATGGTGGGGTGAACCTGTCCGCTTGTAGCCACAAAATTAAGCACACACATAATAGATAAGTTGATGAACATATTAGGCATAATTCGTCTAGTAAAGGCCAAAACCAAGGGTTTGTGCGCAGCTGGTGGATTGTCAATTAGTGGTGCATTAACTGACATAAGTTCGAATACATTTATAAGATCCATTAATCATAATAACAATCACTTCTTAGAATACACAAAAGCAGAATCTATACCAAAAAATAAAAAAATAAAAAAACTTACCAAAAACAGTGGCGACCTGATTCTTAGCAGCATCAGCCTCTCAGAATCAGTAAAAGTGACAGAAGACGGTGTCGTTCTATTCCCTTGATCATTAGCAATGATCTCTACAGGTTCGTTTTGCCAAACACCAACATAGAATCTACACCAAAAAATAAAAAAAACTTACCAAAAACAGTGGCGGCCTGATTTTTACATCTCCAACAACTGAACCATATTTTAGGTAAATTCTCTACAACCTTCAATAATAAAAAAGAATTGCAAAGGGAAATAAAATTCGAAACTACAAACAGTGAATTTAAAAAAGTAATGCGTAGCGTTTCCTTATTTTGACAGAATAGAATATCAACCTATTTTCTTCTAGCCGGTACTTTCGATCTCGGCTTCCTCTCCTTTTATGTTTAGCACTTCTCCGTCTATCCAAGAGACTGACGGGTCTTCAACCTTCGAAACCTACGATAATATTTCTTGTAGCACCCTGCAAATAGTTCAGAAATCCGTTACTTGCCGGAATATTGACATAAAAGATAAAGAATATGTATCTCTCGTGGAAAAATGCGGTAAACTATTAGCACCATCGTGTATAAAGATGCAGTATTTTTTAAATCTTCCTCTCCTTTTATGTTTAGACCAATCACGGGAGCATCATTGAAATGACCATCCCTTAGGGGGAGATTGTTAGCAATTAATTTAGTTAATTGCAAAAGTGATGGTCATTGTGTTATGTAGAACTTATGTGTCAAGTATAAAATGTATTAAGTTTAGTGGGCTAGTAGCATTAGTGTTGCTAGTATCTTATGTAATATGTGTAGTGCATATATTAACCCACTTTAGGTCCAAGAGTAAAGCCCATCCAACCCATTTGGATTGGCAGCCAACATCAAAACCACACACATTCTCTCATTTGTAAGTGTGTCTCATTGTTTTAGAAAGAGAGTGTATGTGTGTTACATAAGTCTTTGTATTATTATCCTCTTCCAAGCTAATATACATTTGACTAGAAATTCCCATAAGATCCACACTTCTCTTCTTGTTCTTAATATGCATTTGTGAGTCATCATCCTTGTTCTTGTCGAGTTGTTTGTTAAAGAGGAAGTATTCGGTGTTCATTCTAAGTGAAGATCGAGTGCTACAAAAACCATGTTGACGCAAAGTAAATAGTTATTTATCTTTAGTTCTCAGACAACGTTGCAGCATAGTATATTAGTATGTACCTCATTAAACTTCTATGTTCTCCTCAACTGACCTTATCGGATATCTACTCAAGCACTCCTTGTGTCTAGAACACCTTGTCAGAATTCGAATAAGAAACCTATTAGAAGCTTCACTGGCGTTGCTCAACATTAGCCTATATAAAAATTTAGCACAATTTCTCGATATTAGATAGTTGGAAACCAATTATACAAACAAACTATGAAAAGTCTAAATATTAGATGGTTAAACAAACGGTTATACAGCCAAACTATAAAAAATACAAATACGCCACAGGCTTTTAAAAAAATAGCCAATTAATTTAACATCTATAATTTAGCATAAAGTACTACTCTTTGCACACAATGTTTATGTGTGTGTCTCAACCAACTTTCAAATAGCAGTCCGCAATTTTAGAATATTTAAAATGTGATTTTTTTATCCAACTATATACTTCTTTACCTATTTGTTTAGCACCAAGACTTTAAAACATTACATGTTCATAAGTTGGACTGTTTGGATTGTAAATGACATCTACCCACCCACACACCCTGAACACACCAACATGAATCATACACAATCAAACTCAATATGTTGTGACCCACCCATATGCATCCTGTCAAAACAACCCGTAAAAACTCAACTAAATTGAACACTCACAAATCGAATTGAATATAAGAGCCTTCTATCAAGGATTTCATCAAACACTTATGATCACAAAACAAAAATACAATAAATAACTATTTCAATAAAACACAAAGTAACCATAAATGAATTAAAACACCCAAATCTTGCTAATTTGTTGCACCTACTTTTTTTATTTTTTTTTTATTATTTTTTTAACAAAACACCTTAATCTACACTCGGATCTCAAAACCAAAATCTAATCAATACCCACTTAAACTAAACACAAATTAACCACAAATTAATTCGACAGTTCTTCCTAATCATCACAACTCAAAACCGTAACTTTGCGAACATTTTCACCAAAAAAATTAACTATATTCACATCAAGCTCATCATAGAACAGATCAAAATCAATATATTTTGACCAAAAAAAAAGAAAAAAAAAAAAAAAACAATAAACAATACAACTAATTAAAAACCCTAATTAAATAACACAGCAGATCAAAACTAATTAAATCGATAAATTAATTTAATTAATCAACTTAAATCAGTAACCCAATTATACGTATATACATATTATGAGAAAAATAGAAGGTGATTACATCAATTGGTGGCGGAGTCATGAGAGTCATCGATTGATCGGAAAATCGCCGATTTGTTTGTTTGTTTGTTTGGAGAAAAAGTTTTTTGATTGAGGAAAAAATGATGATGATGATCGGTATAGTAACTTTGCATTTGGGTTTTAGAGCAAAAAGTTTGTGTTGGTTTTCATAAGAATGAACCCATGGTAGATCTCAGGTGAAGCGAGAAGCTTCTAGTGAGAAGAGGCGGTGAAAATTCAGGTCGATTTTTTTTTTTTAAGGTGGAAGAAGCTTCAAGAGAATAACGCTCTGTTCTCAAGTTAAATTTTTAAAGAAAGGAAAGGGACGGGACGGGAAGGGTAAAGTAAGGAATGACACTGTGAAGAAAGTGGTTATTTTTATTTGTGTTCTCGAGTTTTTATTTTAAGTTAGAAGGAAAGGAAATAAAGCTATCCAAATTACCAATATACCCTCAAAACATAATTTAGTCTATCACATCTGCATGCAAAGATTTGGAACCACTCAATGTAAATTACTTCTTTGTCAAAACTGAAACAAAATCATTGTATTGTATGGATTTTGAACCATGTAGCCCAAGTATATGTTGTGATGTGTAATGCTTACAAACAAGTGGTAGCTGTTTGTATCTGTTAAAATACTATACGAAGGCTAACATGTCTGCCTATGTGGATTGTGGATAACAGAATTTGTGAGGAGATTGTTGATGCGGAACTTTAATTTGGATTTCCTAATTAGAATTAATCAGATAACCCTTTTAAAATAAATAATAAAACCAACCAATATGCATATAAGGACATGGTCAGATGTACCCGAAGTACAACCAATAGCTAATATTTTACTTCAAAAAAGTACATCTAATATTGATTGTCATGAATGAGTCAAACTGTGAGTATGACAAACTGTGCGTGAAGCACAGATTTAGTATTGGAAGAAAAGTGCTTTACAGGGTCAAACTTATAATTTTACAAAAATATCAACAATTGTTAAATGCTTTCCTCACCTTTCCGCCCGATTTTGGACGGATCAATTTTGGAACAAAATACACACAGCGTCCCTTCCTTTCCCTTTCCCCACTTCTTCCTTCCCTTCCAAAAAAAACTCAAGAACACCATTTTTTTTGTTTCCCTTCCTGTTCCATTCCTTTCTTTTAAATAAAAAACTTAAGAACACAGCGTAAGAGGTTTGTTTGTGTTTTTTTTTTGGCAACATCAATGGGGAAGGAAGGTTTTATATAATATAAAGCATGAACAGTGGTAAATAATTAAAAAAATCCTGATGTTTTGTGGTTGAGAATCAATGAACAGCTTATAATAGTGACGTACAATAATTAGAAGCATATTACTACTGTGTCGTACATCTTTTTGAAGCATCCCACCTCCTGCCCTTTATATAGATATATAATATTAAACATTTCTACGGTTTATTATACCCTCTAAAATCCGGCACCGCCCTCCAATTTCCGGCCACCTCCGGCCGCCTCTCCACCACCCACTGCCACCCTACACCACCACCTCTAATCTTACACACCGCCACCCAAACCCCTTTATCCCATCTCTTGCGCCTCGTATTCGAAGAACACGCGCCCAAGAACACCTCCCACCACCACAACGCGCCACCACCACCACGTATTGGTCGAGATAGTATAGATCCGAGAGGTTTGAAGGTGTTTAGATCGAGTGGTCTATTTTGTTTTTGGTTCGAGGCTGCCACCACATCCAACTCCATCGTCAACACCACTCACGTCTCTCTCTTTCTCCTTTTTTTCCTCTCGCCTCTCGTTCTTCTTGTGGTTTTCTTGGTATGTTGAATCGTTAATCACTTTTGGTTATTTTTGTTGTTAAAACCGATTATATATACATAAACTTGTTATTGTTTTCGTGGTTTTAAAATGGATAAAACTCGTTATTAGTTTTGTGATTTAAAAACGGTTATAAATCGAGGTTAATAATTTTTGTTTTGGAAATGATTCGTGTGGTAAGAAATGATTGACGAGTGGTTGTTGTCATTGAGGTTACTGATGACCCTCCTGTTATTATTGTTTGATCTGGGTGTGTTACAAGTCGAGATATACCCGTTTGGTTTACTTTCGATTTGGTTTTCATTGGGAGTTGATGTTACTGTTGTATGTTGGTCTCGGTTGAGTATTGATTAGATTAGCGGAGTTGACTTTTTTTGTTATAACTGGTCATGTGAATGTTTGGCCGCTGGTTGTTGCGTTCGAATTTAAGTAAACCACAAGGGTGGTACGTTTGGTTTTTGTCTCGGCAGTTAAGGAACCCACAATGGTGGGTGAGTTTAACTTGTTGTTTGGTTTAGACTTGTTTATTATTGCGTTTGGCTCGACCACAACCCACGACGAGTTGTTTTGGGTTCAACAAGACACCCACGTAGGGTGTTGTGTACATTCCGTCTCAAATAAAAACACCAAGACGGTGTCAATGATTATGTTATGGCTATAGGTTGCGTTGCGTTTTCAACTAAAACCTGTGAGTTGTATTTTGTGGGTAAAGGCAGAAGTGTGTATCGGTTGTCAAAATAAGTTATGGGCTGCAAAGCCCACACTTGAACTATGGATGCATTTTGTTTAGTAAAGGGGCCAAAGCCCATTAGATTTTTTTTTGTGTGTGTGTTGGACTTAGTGGTGTTCATCGGTTTGGTTCTCGGTTAATTGGTTTATTCGGTTCGGGTTGTTCGGTTAAAAAAAAAATTGAGTCATAACCGAAAACCGAACCGAACCGAAAATATTTGTGACCGAACAGAACCGAGAACCGAACCGAAGTTCGGTTCGGTTATGGGTCAAAACCGAAAACCGAAATTTTGTACTTGAATATTGAACAACATTTATATTTGCTCTAATATTGAACCATAACAGTCTTGCATACACATATTGATATGTATGTCAAATGATTAAACCTAGAGAATACAACATACATCATCCAGATACATAAACTTTCCTAAGAAATAACTAATTATAGCACATGACCCCATGATGGTATGCCAAAATATATGCAAAACGACATACCTAGACAAGTTTTAACATCTATTGAACACAAAATACCCTAACATCATAGGACCTAGGGTTAATCAAGTTATATTTTTTTAATTAATATATAAAAAATATTAAATATTAATTATAATTCGGTTTTCGGTTCGGTTCGGTTGTCAATATGCTAAACCCATAACCGAACCATAAACCGATTAAAATGTTAGGTTCGGTTCGGTTTTTACCAATTCGGTTCGGTTAAGAATTCGGTTCGGTTATTTTCGGTTCGGTTCGGTTTCGGTTTTCGGTTACTGCGGATATTACCCGATCCATGAACACCCCTAGTTGGACTTGGACTTTAAAATGAGTAGAGTTAAAATATTGTGTTTTTGGGAATTTAAATTTAGTTTGTTGTCACGTTTTAACTCTCGTAGATATTGGTACGTTTCGGATAATATTTGGAATTGTGAATTGGAATTGAATACGGATTATGCCTCTACTTTGGACATATAATGGATTTTTATCGTTTGGACGAGTATTGGATCGTTATTGGTTTTACGATATTAGACATTGGACTTATTGGACATTTTGGGACTCGAGACGGTATAATATATTAGATTCGAAATGAATTTAATATATTAGACACGAAACGGACACAAAATCTTCAATAAAACCAAAACTAATAATTACGCGAATAATAACGAGACATAAAACTTATAAAATATTGTAATGTCAAACTTGGTTAACTAAAGTCACAAAGACTTGAGAAAACTGATTTTATCAGTTAAACTTATTTCTATTTATAAGATATCTATGTTTTATACAAATTATTTGGGATATCGAGGTAAATAATGAAGCGTACAAACTGATTTATTTTATTTGATGTATTTATTTGTCGTTAACTGCTAGATTTGTCTTCTTTGGGTTGAGTTCTCGTCAGTATTCTCTCAACTGGGTCGATGTCTTTTCTTTTTTGCGTGAGTTGTATTTAGAGTCTGTTTTTTTTACCACACATCTTGTGTCTTACTTTGGGTACTTGTACAATGAAATCCTCAAACTTTCAAACTCTTGTCAAATTAGGCCTCATATTTTATACCTACAAGAACACATAAGTTTGTGAGGTATTTTAGTCTTTTAGAAACCAACATTAACACATAAAGATGTACCATTATCTGATTTGCCTCATTAAACATAAAATACAATTATAATCCATCATTTAAGGCCATGTCTATTATAAATCATTAAGGAATAAGTATGAATAATAGGTATATTACGCACTTAACAAGCATGCCAACCCTTTGAAATCCATATGGTAATCAAGAAATATATATCTATTTATGACATCACCAATTGCAATTTCATATTCAAGTGATCGCTTAATTAGATGACAATTTTAAAAATGATTTACTCGTGTAAATCTTTCTTGAAGTATTTACTTGTTGTTTTGGCATTTTTTAGGAACCAAGAATTACAAGTTTCACTTTTCAATTGAGCATTCTTTACAAACTTTTTCTCAGGTTTAACATTTATTGAATTACAAGTTCTATTGTATCTGACAGGGATGTGGTTTTTATCAGTAATTTTTGGCAAGAGTTATTTCGGTTAACCCAAACCAAACTGCAATTGAGCACTAGTTACCACCCGCAAACTGATGGCCAAACTGAAGTCATAAATCGTTGTCTTGAGGCCAACCTTCGTTGTTTTGCCCATGAACAACCGATGAAATGGAGTTCGTACTTACCGTGGGCTGAATATTCATATAACACTGGTTATCACACATCTACAGGTAGTACACCTTTTTCTGCAGTTTATGGCAGGGAACCACCTTCACTTCTTCCTTTTTTATAAAGGTTGATAATTCAATATTTGTGGTGCTTTTGAGGTAAATGACATTACACCGTAGCTTTTTTATGAAACACCAAATAACTACTATTAGCTTTAGCTGATCAAATGATTCGATTGATGAAGTTGCGAGAACGGAAAATCTACTATTAGCTTTAGCTGATCAAATGATTCGATTGATGAAGTTGCGAGAACGGAAAATGCGAACACCCTTTCAATTGCGACGTACTAGAAGTGGCAAAATAAAAACGTTGAATTGATATAAAGTTATATAAACCATGTCGATTGAAATTGACTATCCAACATTTTTTGTACACTTTTTTTGGTTCCATAACAAAAAAGTGCCATTTGGACACGGCCCAATGGGCTAATTCTACATTGTTTCTTCTGCTATTGTCAATACAAATTCGATTCGGTTCACTTTTAAACCAAAAACCATTCTATAAAATCAGGTTCGTCTTTTGGTTCTTCTTGATATGAGCATGAATAAATTCTAACTGATATGCAAATTTCCCTTTGGTAATTTTATAATTGTAAAACATAACTTAAAGAAATTACCAACAAAATCCATAATACACGTAACTGTATTATTCTAGAAAGGTAGCAATACTCATTGATATAAATTATTTGCTTATTTAATACAGTAACAATCTACAACATAATTCAAGACAAGAAAAAGAAACATAAAAAGTTTCTTAACCTTTATGACTTATGACTTGACATCATACAAAATCGATCAAGCATTAAGTTACTGATACATTCATCTTCATCCAAACTCGATCATCCACTGACAATAAATCTTTGACTTGGCGCATTGTTGGCCTTTCCTGTGGGTTGTAGTTCAAACATGCCCGTGAGACCTTCAAAATTGAATGAGCTAGTTTCTCAACTAGAGAATATGGTGGCGGAATCCGTCTATCTCCTACATTGGCTAGCAATAGATCATCAGTAGGCAATGTTGGTAGACTTGATATTAGTTCTCCAGGATGCTTTCCCATAATCACTTCTAGTGCAACAACTCCAAAACTATACACATCGCATTTCTCTGTTGCCACCATCGTATAAGCAAGCTCTACATGGAAGGAAACATGAGAATACAAAAAAAAAAAATTGTAACTTTAAAATATATGTAACATAGATAAATCTGAAACTTGAGAAGAAGTAGTATTTATAGATAACTTTAAAATATATGGTAGTTACCTGGCGCAATATAGCCATAGGTGCCTACAACCGCAGTCCAATTCGATGAATCCATCTTTAGAAGCTTCGCTGTTCCAAAATCCGAGATATGTGCCTCATAATCAGAATCGAGAAGGATATTAGCTGCAGAAATGTCTCTATGAATTATAGGTGGTGTGCAATCATGGTGCATATAAGCCAAACCATTCGCTACAGCCCTAACAATTCTTACCCTTTTCAGCCAATCCATTTCCTTTGCTGTGATATCACTACTTAAGAGCGATTTTAGACTTCCCTTCTCAAGATATTCGTAAATTAAAAATGAGTGACGAGCATGGAAGCAGTATCCATAGAGTTTAACTATGTTTCTGTGCCTTATGTTTGTCAATGCTCGTACCTCATTTAGGAAGCCTATATGATCGTCACCCTCAGATGATGAATGAAGTTTCTTCACAGCTACTAAATTGTTGGGTTGCAACACAGCTTTATACACAGTACCATATCCTCCAATGCCAATACAGTATGCATCATCAAAATCATTTGTTGCCTTGATGATTTCATCATACATCGCCTGTCCATCAAAACTTGTTATTGAGAAAAAATTGCCACCTTCTTCACCTGATGGTATCTGTGGAGAAGTTCTCTTTCTACGTCGATAAGCAATGAGGCCACACATGAATAAACCAAGTAAAAGAGCCGCAAAAAGTGGGACCACAGTTACAAGGATGAGCTTATGATGAAAATGATTATTTTTCTTCATTATCTTTTGACTTTCACAAAGTTTCAAACCTGTAACATTTCCACACATACCATCATTTCCTTGAAATGCTTCTCCACACATCTTGAAAGACAGCACAAGGGGGAACGGGACCAGTGAGCTCATTGTAAGACAGGTCTATATCAATCATTCCTGGCAAGTTACTGAAACCATTAGGAATTGAACCAGATAGCTTATTGTGAGAAAGATTCATCATTACCAGACTTTCCAAACTTCCAATATCTGATGGTATCTCTTTTGTGAGTGAATTCCAAGATAAATCAAGAATATTGAGTTGCCTTAATTTACCGATCTCCGATGGGATCATTCCGCTGAGCTTGTTATTACTAAGATTCATGTGATTGATTTGTACCCAATCACCAATATATCTTTGTAATGACCCGTTCAACCAATTTTTGGATAGGTCAAGAGTAAGGAGACCATGCAGTGACCCAAGCTCTTGAGGTATAGCACCTGAAAGGTTGTTATCACTCATGTATAAATTTAACAAACTTTTCATCTCCCCAAACTCCTTTGGAATTTGCCCAGACAACTGATTTTTGTACAGCTGTAGCTCTAACAATTGTAGACTTCCGATTCCTTGTGGTATAGGACCGGATAACTTGTTGTCACTGATAGACAGAAACTGAAGGCTTCTCAGGTTTTTTAACGATGAAGGGATTGAACCATTGAGTTGATTTTTGCCCAATTGTAATCTAGTGAGAGACTTCATATTCCCTAATTCAGTAGGAATGGGCCCAGATAGTTGATTATTGGACAATTCTAAATCAGTTAGATTCTTCAAATTCCCTAATTCAATTGGAATGGGTCCAGAAAGTTGATTTCTGTGCAGATAAAGTCGATTCTTCAAAGACTTCAAATCACCCAACGATGAAGGGATTGAACCAATGAGTTGATTTTCGTTCAAAGCTAATCTAGTGAGAGACTTCAAATTCCCTAATTCAATTGGAATGGGTCCAGAAAGTTGATTTGTGTACAGATAAAGGAGTTTCAAGGACACCAAATCACCCAACGATGAAGGGATTGAACCATTGAGTTGATTATTGCTCAATTCTAAATCTGTTAGAGACTTCATATTCCCCAATTCAATTGGAATGGGTCCAGAAAGTTTATTTTTGTAAAGATAAAGGATATTCAAAGACTTCAAATCACCCAATGATGAAGGGATTGAACCATTGAGTTGATTTTCGCTCAATTTTAAATCTGTTAGAGACTTCATATTCCCCAATTCAATTGGAATGGGTCCAGAAAGTTGATTATTGGCCAATTCTAAATCAGTTAGATTCTTCAAATTCCCTAATTCAAATGGAATGGGTCCAGAGAGTTTGTTTTTGAACAAATGAAGGAGATTCAAAGACTTCAAATCACCTAACGATGAAGGGATTGAACCATTGAGTTGATTTTCGCTCAAATCTAATTCAGTCAGAGACTTCATATTCCCCAATTCAATTGGAATGGGTCCAGAGAGTTGATTTTGCCACAAAAAAAGGATATTCAAAGACTTCAAATCACCCAACGATGAAGGAATTGAACCATTGAGTTGATTTTCGCTCAATTCTAAATAAGTTAGAGATTTCAAATTCCCTAATTCAATTGGAATGGGTCCAGAGAGTTGATTTTGCCACAAATAAAGGAGTTTCAAAGACGTCAAGTCACCCAACGATGAAGGAATAGAACCATTGAGTTGATTTTGGTTCAAACCTAATCCAGTGAGAGAGTTCAAATTCCCTAATTCTTGTGGGATTGAACCAGTTAAATCATTTTCGGAAAAAGCTAAAAGGGTTAACTGGCTTAGTTTACCAATGGTAGGTGGAATTACACAAGAAAACTGATTGGTTGAAAAATCAAGATAGACAAGTTTGGACAGAAGTCCGATTTCTGGTGGGATGGGACCAAAGAAGCTGTTTACACTAAGATTAAAATGGGTAAGGTTGCCTAGAATAGAGAACGGGAACTGGTGAAGCGTACCTTTTAACTCAGACGTAGAGAGGTTCAACTTGCTAATGTTTCCATCAACATTGCAAGCAATTCCAAACCAATAAGGGCACGGAGCGGGTGCACTAGTATTCGTTGGAAGGGGTGTCCAAGAAGATACAATTTGGGAGTTGTTTGGGATTTTAAGGGTTGCTTTCCATTTTTGTAGAGCATTTGCTTCCTCCAAAGAAGCAGAAGTAAAGTTTGGTACAAATGAGAGAGCAATGAGTAGTAGAGCTAGAGATAAAAGTAAGAAGTTTGAAGAAGCCATTGCTTGCTTTTGCATGTTTTTTTCTTTCTATAAAGTGAAGGTTTGTATGTCTCTATTTATACTTGAGCTACCCTTTTCTCATAAATCAATTTCCATTTCTCAGAAATTAAATATTACAGTAGGTGGTGTCATATTTTTCCACAAGATTCGTTTACTTGAGAAATTTTAGGTGGTGTCATATTTTCCTTCCAAAGCACTTTCTTCTAATTGGAGCATAATATTTTAAACCGTGAATAATACGGGCATGTTCTTTTCTTTTTTTAGTGCTAATCAACGACGACTTCCCCATACCTACCCATATAGTACAAAACAAGTGTCTTCTTTGCCGTCTATAGTTTATCTTAAAAATACATTCCCATATAGTTTTATAGCCGTGGAAATTCTGACCCAGTTATGTATGAATGAGTCAATGTGGGATATTTTTAATCTCTAACGGGTCAAACGAGTACAATAAAAAAAGTTAGCTAAAGAAAGCGGGTCCAAAGGAGTTGAAGGTTTCACATGGTGTACAATTTTATTCAATAACATTGGTTGATAAAAATATGTATTTTATTGTCATACGTGTCACACCGATTATTTATAATAAGATTTAATGAAATGTTGCACCAAAGTTGTTTCTGGCAAACCAATTGGACCCGTACCATGTTGCTAAACCCAACAGACCAGCCCATGTTGCCACCTCTATCGTTTTCATTAACCACAAGGAGAAATTAGATACCTATGAATAGTTAGACACCAAGATTCGTGCACTTTTTTGGATCGCCAACTTTTAGCAAATCCATATAATTTGACTTTTACATAATGTGTGTGACTGTGTGGAGTCGTTAACGAACACCCCACCTGGTGCACCATGCAAGTGTGTTTTGCCAATGCAAGTTGGCCTTTGAAATGGCTACCGGACTTTTCATGAAATCAAGTCAAGTTCGAATTACGGGAGCAGATGAAGAAAACCAAGATTTAGAAAAGACGGTCGTTATGATTAACTTGCTACCCCTTGATGAAAAATTTGAAAACTTCACCGTGTATGTAACTACTCAAAGATTATGGCTGAAACAAGTGCCTATTAAGAACTCTCTTTTTGGCGAATATGAAGTTTTGTTCGTGAAGTATCCAGGTACCTCTATACTAAGAGATCGAGTTAATGGCCATGTCGGGAGGGTTTGGGCAACAGTTTAAAACGAGCCTTTTTTCAGTACCGGTAGAAACGACCGGGTTGACCCTAATACACTTCATTATCCATTTAACCCGTTTCTGTCATTGGATTTTTTTTTCATACAGTTTGCCAGAATGTATAAAATACAACCCAAACTCATTAATATGTAAATGGGTCGAAACTAATATGGTAACAGGTTCTGGTTGAAACCGGACTTTTCAACAATTATTCACGGGTGGGAGTGGTTGAAACAGTCTTTTTAAGTCTCATCTACCCAACTCGACCCACAAATAAGTAAATGGGTCGAAACTGTCTCATCTACCATACTTCTAGGATCAATTCGTTTAACCTCGAAAGTTAAACTGAATTTTTTCTTGCTTATAATCATAATCATTTTGTTGGTAATCGGTCTTCCGCCATCGCCACCTATGCCATCATCACGCAACAGTAATGGTGGACCGTATGGTCACGGAAACAACGGTAGGGACATAAAGCCCCTCGGTGTCGACATCAGTAAGCAAAGGTCAAGCAATAGGCTAAGTGGTGGCATAATTTCCAAAATAGTTTTATCGGCAGTGGTAGCCGTGGTTCTAGTCTCCGTTGCTGCTTGGGTTCTATTGGTTAAACGTAGGGAAGGGGTCCAATCATGACACACCCCGCCAGCTACTTTACTATCCGTCACAAAATCATCAGGGGTTGGTGGATCAACGACAGGAAGTGGGCCCGAGTCAGCTTCATTATCATTCCGATCTAATATAGCTTATAAAGGATCTGCAAAGACATTTAGTTCAAGTGATATGGAAAACGCAACTGATAACTTTAATGAATTGGGTGTTTTAGGTGAGGGTGGGTTTGGGCGGGTTTATAGCGGGACCCTTGAAGATGGGACTAAAGTTGCTGTCAAGGTACTTAAACATGATGATCAACAAGGGGGTCGGGAATTCTTGGCAGAAATTGAAATGCTTAGCCGCTTGCACCATAGAAATTTGGTTCGGTTACATGGCATTTTTACAGAAGAAAGAAACCGGTGTTTGGTTTATGAGCTAATCCCAAATGGAAGCATTGAATCTCACCTCCATGGTATGAAATGCTTGACTTTCTAAAGTCAATTGTTTGACTTGCAAAATTCAAATGTTTGGCTTTTTTGTGCTTTACTTTTTTGTTTATGAAGATGGTTTTATTTCATGTGACAATTTGGATGGTTAGGGATTGAAATGTTTGACTTTCAAAAGTCAAATATTTGACTTTAATTTTTTTTTTTTAGTGAAGATGGTTTATAATTGGAGTGAAATTTTGGTTGATTAGGGATTGATAAGGAAGTCGCACCACTGGATTGGGGGGCCCGCTTGAAGATAGCTTTGGGTGCAGCTCGGGGGTTAGCTTACTTGCATGAAGATTCAAGCCCAAGAGTCATACATAGAGAATTCAAGTCTAGCAACATTCTGCTGGAACATGACTTTACTCCTAAAGTTTCTGATTTTGGTCTGGCTCGTTCCGCTTTAGATGAAGAAAACCAACATATTTCGCCACGTGTCATGGGCACTTTCGGGTACGCTTTTCTTTCTCTGTAAATGAGTCAGATTATATGTCTTGGCCCGTTAGGGAACCCGCCACGTCCAAATTTTCTTAAACTTCTTTTCATTTGAATTCAGGTATGTGGCTCCCGAGTATGCAATGACAGGCCATCTTCTTGTAAAGAGTGACGTATATAGCTACGGAGTGGTACTCCTTGAGCTCCTAACAGGAAGAAAACCCATTGACGTGTCAATGCCATCGGGCCAAGGAAACCTTGGCCTGGGCCCGTCCCCTCCTCCCAACACCAGAAGGTCTAAACTTGCTTATTGATCCATTACTATCCCCTGAAGTTCCATTCGACAGTATTGCTAAAGTAGCAGCAATAGCATCAATGTGTGTGCAGCCCGAAGTGTCACACCGACCCTTCACGGGTGAAGTGGTTCAGGCCTTGAAATTGGTCTGCAACGAGTGTGAAGAAACACGTGACATTGGCTCAAGGACATGTAGCCAAGAGGATTTAATTTCCATGGACTTTGATCCACGAGCCAGTACAAACTCAGGCCACGGCCCTGGCCTAGACCCAGGTCCATCGCATTCCACCTATCCAAGCTATGAATCTCCACTTGATGTGGAGAGCGGGTTTTTGGGTCATGGGCTAGATGTACATTCGTATAGGATAACCTCAAGTTCAGGCCCATTGAGGCCTAGAAGACGTTTGCAGTTTTGGGAAAAGATGAAGAGATTTTCGAGTGGTAGTATGAGCGATTATGGAGACTTTTTGAAGTTATTGTCACGGTCACGTTGACTTTTTTGAATTATTTTTTTCTTTTCATTGACCATGGTCATCCCAACCCGTCGGGTTTGCAGGAAAATTGCTGAATGAGATGTACAGAAAAAGTGTTGCATTGTATTAGGAATGTATTTCCTTGGTATAGTTGTAAATACACACTGCAGCAGCAAATACAAGAGGTTCGGGTTGTCTATAAAAGTAGAAATATTTGTGTAAATTTTCTTGAAACTGACTTTAAGACCTGAAGCAAGATGGAAACATGTGAGGACTCTAGAGAGGTTCTTTGTAAAAGGAAGTAGCTCTTATTCATAGTGTTATCTTAGAATCGCTACGAAATGTTTGTTTATTTCGAACTGAGTTTCATTTTAAATCACATCTTCTGTTAGATTAGCACCCACAAATATTTTGGTAAAATGCAAAATAAATAAGGTAAACTTTTATGTCAGATTGTTGATGAAGTGTAACGGATTAATATAAAACAGGTGAAACAGAATACGGGTTTAAACACCCCTTAAGGACTATCTGATGATCGGTAAGTTGGTAACTTTCGGGCATTCTATAATCTATATTATCGTAATTCTATGAAACCAAATCAAAATTTACATTTAATTAGAAGTTACAGATTATTGAATTTGATTTTGATTCAGCATGTCAGGATTGGCGTTTGCAAGGCGTAATCAAGATGCTACTATACATTCTGGCAGATTAAACAACTTGTAACTCTTTGAATCCTTTCATTTCAGATGAACGTGTCTCGTTAGCAATAAGAAACTAAGGGGTAAGGGCACATTCATAATTCTACCCTACTTGTTACTAACCATTAAAACTAACTGTTTCTACTTCACATACTCGGCTTTATTCAAATATACATAAGACACTAAAACTTAAAAAAAAATAAAAACACTTACTTGACGTGATTGCATTTGCCACGGCTGAGTCCCGTACGCAGACCCAGGAGGCGGCGGCGGTGCACTAAACGTCGGCGGTCCAGAAGCCGGTTGCATCCCCCCTCTGGCGGCGCTCCAAAACTCGGCCCTCTCATCTGATTCTCACTCCCAAAAACGACGAAATGGTTTGTTGAGGAGGCGGAGGTCCCGTCACTCCAACACCACCACTCGGCACTCTACGCAGCGGTCCATTACTCATCACACCACTACCTAACGGCGGCACAGGTGGACCACTAAACGCAAACGGACCAGGAGAGGGCACACATTACTGCCAACTGGTCTATTAGGCAATGTACCTTGCGGAGGTCAACACCTGGCGGTCCGGGACGACTACCGAACGGCGGAGGACCACGCGGTCCATTCGCCGCATTCGGCGGGCGGTTTAATTGCAAGTTTTGTAAATTATCAGCAACAAAATTAGGGTTAGGGTTAGGGTTATAATTTGGGGGGAAATTATTATGATTAGGTCTAGGGCCACCAGGAGTAGTCATTCAATCAAATCAAATCCTAAAAAACAGTAATTAAATTTTTATAATTTTTTTTAACAGATCGTGATGAATTAATTGTATGATTAGATGATACCTGAAGTAAATTGAATGAAAAAAGTTACAAGCCCTAATTTGATTTTATGAGATCAATTTAAAAGGAAGGTGTTTTTTTACTTTTTTATGTGATGTAATTGGGGGTAGGTGGTGGTAGAGTGCTTCTATGGGTTGTACTATGTGTATTGTTTATGGTAAGTGTATCAAGTTAGTTATCAAAGTATGATAAGTTTGGTTAAAATTAGCGGTGAACAGTATCTGTGAGATGAGTTGGTATCAAGAGACAAACATTGATCTAGGAAATTTTTTTGGGCGTCGTTACTGTTCATCAGAAACCCTAATCGAGTTTCTAACTCACTTGATCGAGTTTCTGAGAAGATAATCGAGTTTCTGGTTACCTTGATCGAGTTTCTGGTTACGTTAGTCGAGTTTCTGATCATCTAGTCGAGTTTCTGGCGAGTTAGATAGGTTACTCGAGTTTTCAATCCACTTGATCGAGTTTCTTGATAACATAATCGAGTTTCTATTTAACCTAATCGAGTTTCTGCTTCACCTGATCGAGTTTCTGATTAACCTGATCGAGTTTCTGCAAGTAATCGAGTTTCTAGTTAACCTGATCGAGTTTCTTGTGCAAGTAATCGAGTTTCTTGATAACCTAGTCAAGTTTCTGCTAACTTGATCGAGTTTCTTGTGCACCTGATCGAGTTTCTAAAAGAAGTAATCGAGTTTCTCTAGACTTAATCGAGTTTCTACATAACACTTGATCGAGTTTCTGAAATATAGATTGATCGAGTTTCTAAAAGAAGTGATCAAGTTTCTTAATACACTTTGATCGAGTTTCTCAAGGGTTGATCGAGTTTCTAGGTTGATCGAGTTTCTAGGTTGATCGAGTTTCTAAGGTTGATCGAGTTTCTAGCTTTGATCGAGTTTCTCAAGGGTTGATCTAGTTTCTCACTTTGCTTGAGTTTCTCAAGTGTGATCGAGTTTCTCACTTTGCTCGAGTTTCTCAAGTGTGATCGAGTTTCTCACTTTGCTCGAGTTTCTCTTGTGTGATCGAGTTTCCTGAAGTTCCATTCGACAGTATTGCTAAAGTAGCAGCAATAGCATCAATGTGTGTGCAGCCCGAAGTGTCACACCGACCCTTCATGGGTGAACCGGTTCACAAGCTTTTGAATTTCATAACAAACGACAGTCAGAACTTGAAATTGGTTATAGAGATTCTGTGTATAGAGAAAAACATTTGCAAATAAAATACGACACTCTCGATGTCAAGTTGAACATGCAAATAAAATCTTTAAACAAAGAAATTTCTGAATTAACCAACCAACTTTCTAAACAAAAATCAACTTGCTCGGATCTTGAAAAAGAGAAGAAAGAGTTGAATGTAAGGTTTTCAAAACGAGAAAATGATCTTCTTGATGAAATCATTGACAAACAAGAAACCATTAAAAAGTTGGAAAATTTGCTTGTAAAAACGGGTCATTCAACACAGACAATTAATTTGTTAATTAACGATCCAAACCCAATTTTACATACAATGAAGAAAATGGCTATCGGTTGTGAAAACCCTTATAATCTCAAGAAAGCTCAGGAAGAACAGAATGTGTTATATAATGGTACTGTGCTTAATGATAAACATGATCCTCCCGAAGTTCGGGATTCTTATGAAACAATTGAGCTCGCCGAAGAGAGTCGTGTTAAAATGAGCCAGAAGAACCCAGATATCAGACCAATTAATTATAATGAGCTTAACAAAATTTCTGGTGTTCTTGAGGTTCAAAAAGAGTCACCAATGTTTTTCAAAAAACCAGTGGCTGTCGCAAAACGTAAAGTTGTTTCAAAACATCTTTCTAACATGGAACAAATGTCCTCTAACAACACTTGTAACACAAGTGAAGCTAGACGATTTTTGGATGATCTTAAAAGGAGAATTGAAATGCTTCAAACGATTGTGGCATCCAAAACAAAAAGTAATCACAATGACTGGTTTTCAAGTTTTCATTCAGAACAAACAAAGATGTTTGAAAAAGATATCAACCCTACAATTAATGCAATTTATGCAGTAGTTCTTAATGTTGAAAGATGTCTTTTGAAAGAAACAGCTGACTTTGTCAAGGACCACAAATCCCTGATTAAGGAAGCTAATGAAAACATTGAACACATCAAAGTTTTGGAAAGACACTCTCTTCGAAGTAGCTCTATCGACTGACATTATGTCCATTGTTTATCAAACATATTCTGTGGAAGATGATGAAAGACTTCGAGCTGAGACTTCCGAAATTGTTGAAAAATATAAAAATGTGTTTGCTAAGCTTGAAAAAGAAAATGTCACATATTTTAAACAACTTGATCGGAAAAAGGAAGAATGCAAGTATTACAAATTTTCGTATGAGCGTTCTTACAAAAACATGCAAGAACAAATTGATCATTTGAAGTATCAGCTTGAAAGTCAAAATAGGAAGGGCGAGGAAACTAAGATTGCTAAACCAAAAATGTATATTTCAACACCCTTACCTAAGGATAATGTGAAAGGAAAAGAGAAACTGTTGTCGAAACATCAAATGTGTTAGCACCTGGCCTTGATAGGATTAGTCTCACTACTGCGTCTGCCTCTACATCTCAAACATATAGGGCGACAGACAAAAGTGAAAAAGATAATCCAAAAGCGTCTAGGAATGCTACACCAAATTCTAAAGACAACAAGATAATTCCTAATGTGTGTGCCCCTAGGAATAGCTCACCGAATGTGACCATAAATACGGTTAAAGAATCTGTTGGTTCTAATTTAACACCCCTAAAATCGGGTCCAGCGGAAGCATACATGTCACTGGGGTGCTACTCAATTGGTATCACAACACAAGTTACCAAGAACGGTTTTACCTCAACCGTTTAGAAGAAAATTTCATTATCAAAACATTAAGTTTACATCATTCAAAAGTAGCGCGGAAATAGGCCCATAAAATAAATAAAGCGGTCCCAAATGTTTATCAGAGTCGTCTATGACCATGCCCCTTGCCAAGCGCCTTCAGAAAATAAACTATCAACTTAAACCTAAAAATACATGCTAAAAGGGTCAGCTTACGCTGGTGAGTTCACAGGTTTTAGTTTAAAACAGTTTGGTTGAACCAAAAGGTTTTCAAGTTCAAATCATCGTTCACAAAACAAGTCAAATTCAATGTAGGCTCACACTGCCTAAATCACGGGTTAAGAAAAAGTATATTAGTGGACCAGGATAAGGGATTTGCTACACTGGACTAAGATCGATGTAAACCACGAGTTCCAATAATACTTCCAAAACCAATCATTCCAAAACCAATCGTTCCAATATCTTAACGAGATCTCAAGTAGGGCCCTAAGCGACTCTAGCCAGGCAACATGGCTATAGCAAGGGATTGCTACCCTGGTCTAGGCCGTAAGCAGATATCTATTCTTAGCTAGGTACCACGGTTATAGCAAATCCAAAATGACGGTTAGGTCCATTCAAAATAGTTTAAATGTTTTCACTCATGAATACCAGATAAATCACGTAATGCCATCAAATAACCAGATAAAATATATCAGCCAAATAGTCAAAATAGAGCAAACAGTTCACGTATTCCAAATAAACAGTCATGAGTTTAGTTAAAAACGAGCATGTATTCTCCCCCGAAAATAGTTAGAAAACCGGTAAAAGTAGGGGCCATGAACTCACCTTAGCCACAGAAATGCAAGATCACAACTGACACGACTGGCATCGAGGAGCAAAACCAAACAATCTCAAGACGTACGGCACGACAGTACACAGAGGTACAAGCACGGCGATACACAACGGTCTAGGATCGGCATAACCTAATACGTATACGATCATCTCAAAACACGTCTCGCAAAATAATAAAGTCTAAAAAAGACAGTGTGTCGTAGTTTTCGTGGATTACTCGGTTTTTAAAACTTATCAGAAGTTTAGTTTCAACATTTCGTGTGGTGTGGTAAGAAGACATAGACTCGACATACAACTCACGCCAAAGAGGAGAGACATCAACAAACTCGAGGGAATACTGACTAGAACTCAAACCACGGAAGACAACTCTAGAAGTTTACGACAAACAAACACCTCAAATAAAATGATTCAGTTTGTACGTTTCGGTGTTTACCCCAACATCCCAAATAACTTGCATAAAACATAAACGTTTTATAAAAATAAGTTCAACTAATAAAATTAGTTTTTCTCAAATCGTCGAGACTTGGCTAAATCAAAACTGGAATTACAATATTTAATAAGTTTATATCTCGCTATTATTCCCAATTCACAATTCCAAGTGTAATTCGAAACGTATCAATCGTCACAAGTAAACAATTTTGTACTCGTTAGTTAATAATATTTTGACACGACATAATCCAAATCCCAATCTCGACACAACAAATTTAATAATTCTTATCATTTTTGACACACTCATAAATAAATCGGGCTCGGCCCAATCAAACCACCAAACGCACCAAGTTTGGGCTTCGGCCCACTCGTTAAACCAAAACATACCATTAGACCATTAGTGGGCTCATTAGCCCAAAAATTAACCAACTTACCACCTGGTAGTCAAAATCAGGCAACCACAAGTCCATTTCAGTAACACAAGCACCAACACAATTCACTAACTCAAAACGCAGCCGAGACCAAAAGACTCAATAACTTAACAACGACAACAATAATATAACAACGACAACAACGACACGACCACAAGGACCATTTCCGAGACCCTAATGGTCTCGGCCTTGACTCTCGGCTGCCAAACCCAAACAGCACCCTCGTGGATGATTTTGTGAACCGAACTACACCTTACAATCAACAACAACAACCATACCAATAGTATTGCCGAGACCCTAGCGGTCTCGGCCTCAACCCAAAACGCAACCAACTGGACCCTTAGGCCGCAGCTGCCAAAACCAAACGAACCCGAGACCACAGAAATCAACAAGAACAGGTTCATGTTTACCATGCTTACTGAGTCAACTCAACCGAGTTGACTCGACTCGTTACAAAAATCAAGCAACACCATCTTGATATCAAATCTTACCACACGAATTTATATGACTCAAAATGTTTTAAATCTCGTTTTTATAGTCTCAAAAATTATATAAACCGATTCAAACTTGTCTTAAATCCACGAAGACATTAACAATAACAACATAATCGGTAATAATAATAAAAAAAAAATATAAAGACGGGCTTCTCGGTTTACCAAGTCGAGAAGAGAGCGAGAGGACAAGGCGGTGGAGACGGCACAGCTGCGGTGGCGCGTGATGTCCTCGAACCGAAACAAACTCCTTAAACATGGTGGCTGTGGTGGCTAATAGCGGCAGCAGTGGTGGTGTTAACGGTGGATATGAATAGGTGAAGCGCAGCAACAGTGGTGGATAAGGGTTTAGGTGGCGCGTGTGGTACATAGAAGTGAAGAGGAGGGTGAGAGGATTAAGGTGGTGGTGGCGGTGAGTTTGTGTGGCCGGCGGTGGAGCTCCGGTGGCCGGAACAGTGGCCGGGAAAAATTAGAGAGGAGAGAGGTGAGGGATGGAGCGGCTATGAGAAGCAGAAAATGAAATGTAACCCTAAAAAAATTATAATAGTAGCATATATAGTGTTAGGGTTAGGTTAGGGTTAGGTTAGAACAACCCTAAGGACTAAAGTTGTCACAACCCAAGTCTAAGGGAAGAGGGATAAAATTTACTGCAGGCACCATAGTTGTAATTTTTGCTAACTTTCATGAAATGAGGCTCGGGGCTCGTTTAAGATAGCAAACAATTGATTCAAGACACGGGAATATCACCACTGCGCTCCGAATAATTTTTCCAATAAAAACGGCTATTCATACGCCTCATTTCTCACGAATAATAAAATAATCAAATCAATCCGTCAGTTGTGCCAGTACGCGTTGTGTATAAATTTCACGTTTCACGAGATAAATTCACGTTTTTAAATCAAATAAGTTTGGAAAGGTTCGTAAATGAAAAACTGAGATAATCTCGTATAGAAATAAGTCTGGAAAATTGCGAGTTGTTACAGTCTCACCTCCTTAACGGAATCGCGACCTCGCGATTCAATTCAAGTTACTCGTTACGGTTGAAAAGAGATGAGTACATACACACGAGGATTCATCGTCACGTTCTCACGTGAATTCAGGACTTTTTCGCGAGCTTCGACGAGCTTTGTCGATCGGAATGCGACTTTACTAAAGTCGTTCGACTTCACGGTTCACGATTTCGTTAGGTTTCTCAACAAGGTTTACACGTTCATAAATCTGGATCTTTCCCGGAGGAATAGCGGTTGCCTCATCGGCAAGTCATTTCTTCGCTTGCGCATAAAAACGTTGCGAGTACTGCTGAGTCCTGACGGTAGCTCGAGCCTGTGTGCTACCGGTTCCACTCTAGCAAGGATTTCAAAAGGATCAAAGCAGCGAGAATTAAGCTTTCCGCGTTTACTAAACGTATCACACCTTCTCAGGGTGAATTTTTTAGCATAATCTAGGTTTTAATCAGAAATTCAAGAGATTTACGTCATTTGTCCGCATAACTGTTCTGACCATTCGTGAGCATCACGCAATTCGGTTCTGATCTAAACGATCTTCTTGGTAGTCTCATGACCAAGTTCAGGGTGAGTAAGTTGGGTATCACTAACTCCTACCCATCAAGTCGGCGAACGGCACTTGCGACCATAAAGTGTCTAGTATGGTGTCGTTGAGATACTGAAGTCGTAAGTATCGTTATAAGAGAATTTGGCCAACAGGAGGTGTCGATACCAACTATTGCCAAATTACGCAGGAACACAATACGTCCTCTAGCACTTTGAATGATTTCTCCACTTCGGCCATCAGTTTGGAGATGATACACAGTATTCATATCCAAATCTGTTCTCATGGCTATTTGGAGTGATTGCTGGGAATTCGATGTGAAACAACTATCCCGATCAGAGAATGGTAAGAGTCGACACTCTATACCGGGTAATGATTTCATATGAGTACGGACGAGCAAGTTTGTCCATACTGTCATTTTATTGATTAGAGAAGGTGAGTAGATTAGGTAGGATTATCAACAATTACTCTGGTAGTGGCGCGGGATTTACCTCCAAGGTTTCGTTCATGATGTAATTAATTATCCGGTAAGAAGGCAGCAAGGATCACTGGTACTTCCGAGGGACGAGTGAAAAGTCAGGTGGTTGTCCCAAGGAACGCGGTTCAGGTTACTCCTTAACGTCTTAAAATTTCTATTGGGCGTGAAATCTCTGCCAAATGGAGAGTTTAGCGAGTTCGGAGTACAACTCTGAGGGAAGATATTGATTGCTACAAGCAATCAGTTGATTGAATCAGTAGTGTACATAGTACTTAAAGCGGGAGATACAACATTGATTGAACAGCTTCGATTGAACAACATCGATCGGAAAAATGAACATCATCGATTGAGCACAAGGCTTAGGGTAGTGGTAATTGTAACAAGGCCATAACAAAAACAAGGCCGATTAACGAATCCAAATCCAGGATGACATCCAAAATCACAAAATCAAACAACCCGAATTAAATCAGAATCAAAACCAATCCAAACATAGCCGATATCAAATCCAAACGTAGTCAAAAATCAATTCCGAACCAGGCCAAAAATCAAATCCAAACGTAGCCAAAATCAAATCCAAAAGTGGCCAAAATCGATTCCAAACGTTCCAGTAAGCTCGGACAAGCTTATATCGCTCTTAAGGGGTTATCAATAAGTAACTCGGATTCAAATGGTGCCAATCGGATCTAACTCGACCCGATGCAAATTGCGGCCAGACGCCGACAAACAAGAATTCCATATAATGGATACGTATAGCGGTGCCAAGGGCATTGCGGTTCATGCGGTGTTGTGATGCCAGTGTGTTGTGTGTTGCGTGTGAGGAAGTAAGATTCCATGTCCGTGTACACACGCAAAACTGTACCATTCCAAAAATCAATGACTAACCCGAACATAATCCCATTATAACTACTATGAGTATTGCAAAATTCACCTCTGAGTCGGACATAGGTGATCAGGCTATGTCCCACTGTTCCTGGTTGAATATAGGTGATCAGTCTATATTCACCCGAGGTTCAATGAATTTTGGAATGCTAAGCCTAGTTATACTAGTAGTATGTCCATTATATCCAGAATTATTCCCAAAACCACGACAAGGGTGCAAACTCGACATCCAATAGTGAGATTACGCAAAGAAGTAGCGTAACTCTGTGATAGGTTCGGTGCATGTATAAGCATATGGAAGTGCTTATAGTGAACAGCTAAAACGAGCGGATACAAAATATCCAAGAGTCAAACACGCATCTCAACAAATATATAACCAAGTATCTTATCAAACAACTCGTCAAATATACCATGAACATCTCATCTAATATCATCAATTATCTCGTCAAACAAGGTCATACGCAAGGCATCGGCTTGGCAGGCAGGCACGTGTCTGTCATAGGGTTAAGTTTTTGCCAAAAGTGGTTATAGTCCAGGTTTTAGAAAATAAACCCAGTTCTCTATAACCTAGGCTCTGATACCAATCTGTAACACCCCGAAAATCGGGTCCAGTGGAAGCATACATGTCACTGGGGTGCTACCCAATTGGTATCACAACACAAGTTACCAAGAACGGTTTCACCTCAACCGTTTAGAAGAAAATTTCATTATCAAAACATTAAGTTTACATCATTCAAAAGTAGCGCGGAAATAGGCCCATAAAATAAATAAAGCGGTCCCAAATGTTTATCAGAGTCGTCTATGACCATGCCCCTTGCCAAGCGCCTTCAGAAAATAAACTATCACCTTAAACCTGAAAATACATGCTAAAAGGGTCAGCTTACGTTGGTGAGTTCACAGGTTTTAGTTTAAAACAGTTTGGTTGAACCAAAAGGTTTTCAAGTTCAAATCATCGTTCACAAAACAATTCAAATTCAACGTAGGCTCACACTGCCTAAATCACGGGTTAAGAAAAAGTATATTAGTGGACCAGGATAAGGGATTTGCTACACTGGACTAAGATAGATGTAAACCACGAGTTCCAACCATATTTCCAAAACCAATCATTCCAAAACCAATCGTTCCAATATCTTAACGAGATCTCAAGTAGGGCCCTAAGCGACTCTAGCCAGGTGACACGGTTATAGCAAGGGATTGCTACCCTGGTCTAGGCCGTAAGCAGATATCTATTCTTAGCTAGGTACCACGGTTATAGCAAGAGATTGCTACCCTAGACTAAGTCAACATCTACCGCAAGTCAAATCCTTAGCCAGTTAACGAGTTATAGCAAATCCAAAACGACGGTTAGGTCCATTCAAAATAGTTAAAATGTTTTCACTCATGAATACCAGATAAATCACGTAATGCCATCAAATAACCAGATAAAATATATCAGCCAAATAGTCAAAATAGAGCAAACAGTTCACGTATTCCAAATAAACAGTCATGAGTTTAGTTAAAAACGAGCATGTATTCTCCCCCGAAAATAGTTAGAAAACCGGTAAAAGTAGGGGCCATGAACTCACCTTAGCCACAGCAATGCAAGATCACAACTGACACGACTGGCATCGAAGAGCAAAACCAAACAATCTCAAGTCGTACGGCACGACAGTACACGGAGGTACAAGCACGGCGGTACACAACGGTCTAGGATCAGCATAACCTAATACGTATACGATCATCTCAAAACACGTCTCGCAAAATAATAAAGTCTATAAAAGACAGCGTGTCGTAGTTTTCGTGGATTACTCGGTTTTTAAAACTTATCAGAAGTTTAGTTTCAACATTTCGTGTGATGTGGTAAGAAGACATAGACTCGACATACAACTCACGCCAAAGAGGAGAGACATCAACAAACTCGAGGGAATACTGACTAGAACTCAAACCACGGAAGACAACTCTAGAAGTTTACGACAAACAAACACCTCAAATAAAATGATTCAGTTTGTACGTTTCGGTATTTACCCCAACATCCCAAATAACTTGCATAAAACATAAACGTTTTATAAAAATAAGTTCAACTAATAAAATTAGTTTTTCTCAAATCGTCGAGACTTGGCTAAATCAAAACTGGAATTACAATATTTAATAAGTTTATATCTCGCTATTATTCCCAATTCACAATTCCAAGTGTAATTCGAAACGTATCAATCGTCACAAGTAAACAATTTAGTACTCGTTAGTTAATAATATTTTGACACGACATAATCCAAATCCCAATCTCGACACAACAAATTTAATAACTCTTATCATTTTTGACACACTCATAAATAACTCGGGCTCGGCCCAATCAAACCACCAAACGCACCAAGTTTGGGCTTCGGCCCTCTCGTTAAACCAAAACATACCATTAGACCATTAGTGGGCTCATTAGCCCAAAAATTAACCAACTTACCACCTGGTAGTCAAAATCTGGCAACCACAAGTCCATTTCAGTAACACAAGCACCAACACAATTCACTAACTCAAAACGCAGCCGAGACCAAAAGACTCAATAACTTAACAATGACAACAATAATATAACAACGACAACAACGACACGACCACAAGGACCATTACCGAGACCCTAATGATCTCGGCCTTGACTCTCGGCTGCCAAACCCAAACAACACCCTCGTGGATGATTTTGTGAACCGAACTACACCTTACAATCAACAACAACAACCATACCAATAGTATTGCCGAGACCCTAGCGGTCTCGGCCTCAACCCAAAACGCAACCAACTGGACCCTTAGGCCGCAGCTTCCAAAACCAAACGAACTCGAGACCACAGAAATCAACAAGAACAGGTTCATGTTTACCATGCTTACTGAGTCAACTCAACCGAGTTGACTCGACTCGTCACAAAAATCAAGCAACACCATCTTGATATCAAATCTTACCACACGAATTTATATGACTCAAAATGTTTTAAATCTCGTTTTTATAGTCTCAAAAATTATATAAACCGATTCAAACTTGTCTTAAATCCACGAAGACATTAACAATAACAACATAATCGGTAATAATAATAAAAAAAATATAAAGACGGGCTTCTCGGTTTACCAAGTCGAGAAGAGAGCGAGAGGACAAGGCGGTGGAGACGGCGCAGCTGCGGTGGCGCGTGATGTCCTCGAACCGAAACAAACTCCTTAAATATGGTGGCTGTGGTGGCTAATAGCGGCAGCAGTGGTGGTGTTAACGGTGGATATGAATAGGTGAAGCGCAGCAGCAGTGGTGGATAAGGGTTTAGGTGGCGCGTGTGGTACATAGAAGTGAAGAGGAGGGTGAGAGGATTAAGGTGGTGGTGGCGGTGAGGTTGTGTGGCCGGCGGTGGAGCTTCAGTGGCCGGAACAGTGGGCGGGAAAAATTAGAGAGGAGAGAGGTGAGGGATGGAGCGGCTATGAGAAGCAGAAAATGAAATGTAACCCTAAAAAAATTATAATAGTAGTATATATAGTGTTAGGGTTAGGTTAGGGTTAGGTTTGAACAACCCTAAGGACTAAAGTTGTCACAATCCAAGTCTAAGGGAAGAGGGATAAAATTTACTGCAGGGACCATAGTTGTAATTTTTGCTAACTTTCATGAAATGAGGCTCGGGGCTCGTTTAAGATAGCAAACAATTGATTCAAGACACGGGAATATCACCACTGCGCTCGCAATAATTTTTTCAATAAAAACGGCTATTCATACGCCTCATTTCTCACGAGTAATAAAATAATCAAATCAATTCGTCGGTTGTGCCAGTACGCGTTGTGTACAAATTTCACGTTTCGCGAGATAAATTCACGTTTTTAAATCAAATAAGTTCGGAAAGGTTCGTAAATGAAAAACTGAGATAATCTCGTATAGAAATAAGTCTGGAAAATTGCGAGTTGTTACATCTAATGACATGGTCCACAATCCCTATCTTGAAAAAGCTAGGCAAAAGGCACAGATTCGAAAAGATGGAATTTTAGGTACAAAACCTAAGGTGATGAATTCTACAACATTACAAGGCACTGCTAGTAGTAGTAAACCTCTACCTAAGACCATTAAGACACCAAATAGAAACAAACCCGTTGATAAGAAGCAAAAGGCTAAGAAACCTAATAGGTGGATCCCTACAGGACGTAGTTTTTCTCAAAATGAGACTTCCGCTGCATCTGAAAAGAAAACAACTCCTAGATCTTGCCTTAGGTGGATTCCCACGGGAAAAGTTTTTAAAACAGTTGGTCTTAGATGGATTCCCACAGGAAAGATTCTTGATAGTTGCACCACAACAAGTAATAGTGAAAATCATCAGGATAAGGATGTAGAAACCACTACAACCGTTGATAGTGGACACCCTCAATGTGATAATTCATGTACATCTAACACTATTATTTGTGCATATTCTTCGTTTGTGGATTCTGTGGATGCAGGTACTTGTGAAAGTGCAGAAGGTTCATACACCCAATGTGGAAAAGAAGAACTTTATGCAACCATCGCATTTGGAAATCCTGGTCTAATTCCACTCTTATCTCCACTTTTACTTGTTCATACTAAATTCTTTTTTGTGAATATTATTTTTTGAAAAAAGAAAAAAAAAGAAAAAAAAAATTCAAAATTTGAAAAACCAAGAAAAACAAAATATAAAAATAGAAAAATTTCAAAAAGACAAAAACAATATAAAATATAAAATCCAAAAATATTCTTCTCCGACATGTCTCTTGTATAATCGATATTCTGTACGTACCTAGAAATGTCATTCAACAATGATACGGGCGTGTACAGATGCTTGAGCGAGAGTTCATTTAAATGTTTTCAAAACATGTCGTTTCTCAAAATTCTCTTCATAATGGCTTCGGAACAACTCAGTTTCGGACCCGAGCTTCAAAGAAAGGAAAGTGCTCAATCAAAATAAAGGTTTTAAATATTTTTTCGAGCACTTATACTTAAAATCTCAATGGCTTTCGTATACTTCAGTACGAAACCCGTGCTTAAAAGAAAACTCCCTCTTAAAACTCAAATGTTTTACAATATGCTTTATTTAAGGGGGAGTATAAAATCAAAAAAGAAAAAATGTTCCACTTTCATGCAAAATCAAAACCGTCTTTCTCTCCAAAATATCTTTCATTAAATCAGTTGATATCAAAAATATCACTGCATGCTATTTTTTAGGGGGAGAAGGCCTGATTTAATGTGATTAAAAGAACGTTACTGAATCTCAATAAGAGCTCGACTCAGCATTAACCCTCGAATTGACAAAAAGTAAATGTCCGTAATCGAAAAGACTTGTCCGGGACGGGTAATAATTTCAAGCTGGTTCATCCAGTAATGTAAACGTGTCTCGCAAAGGACTTTTCTGAGTAAAATGTACCAATTCGAGAGATGATCATTGAATATGACCGGGACGGGTAATAATTTCAAGCTAGTCCATCTAGTGATGTAAGCGTGTCTCGCAAAGGTCATGTTCATTGAAAATCGATCATTTCAAAAGTGCGAACTCTACCCAACATGTGCAATTTATTTAAAAATGCATGAGCACATGTGAAGGGGGAGTATTTCAAAATTTTAAAACTCTCGAAGTGTTAACTAAATGTGTTTAAGTCATAAACACTTTGAGAGATTTTCAAAAGGTTTTATGGCATGTGATCAGATAATCTAGGATAATCATGGAGTAATAAGGTGATTATGGTTAGGTTATGTCCAATGATCCGCCAGAGCCGGAGGGATCTACCCAAGGACAATTCCAATAGATTAGAATTAGAAGTCCTTAGGTAAGATTGAAAAAAGGAGTAAATGAGAAAGGGAAAGAAGGGGTTGAAGAATTAAAAAGAAAAGTTTAATGAAAGGGTGAAAAGAAATAGCCCTCCATGAAAACTTAGGGCAGAAACCGGGTCAATACATCTGCTATCGGTATTCACTAAGGTGATACTGATATTGAAGACAAGACGTCATGGACCCAGTGACGCGCTGCACCACCCCTCCTAGCCACTCAGATATCTCTTAAAGGATCTTGCCATTTATATCATGATGGTTACGTGCTTCAAACGGTCTACAGTCGTAGGGTGATCTCCAGCGACTCACTGAATCGTGGGTGCACTTCGGTGTGTCCGTGTAAGCCCTCTCGGGGGTATCCGGTTCAGAACGGCCTGGGGAAGGATTAGAGAAAGTCTTCACACTATGCTGTTGACGATCTCGAAGTCCTAACCTGTAAGCGCTGGATGATTATTACTAACGGTTTTATGCAGCTACCTATAAACATCCATCAACCATCATCATATATCAAACATCTTCACCTCAGCATACTCATACTTATGAAGACCATCCCCAACAAAGCTCAAGTGTAAAAGTTCAAGACCAAAGGATCAAGTTAAAGACAAAGTGTAACGAAAAAGTCAAAAAGCTAATCAAGATGTCAAGAACAAGTTCATATATCAAATGATGAAAGTATAAGGGGAGATTGTTAGCATAAGTATAAAGTCCAAGATGTATGAGTATGTTGGAGAACTCGACGCATCACCACACGAAGATCTTGATCAAGGCAAGAACCACCAAAAGTTGATTACTTTGAAGATCACATTGCATGAAGGAACCAAGAACAAAGACTATTCCACAACGACACACAAAGCTCAAGAAAATGAAGACAAAAGACCTCATCACTCGAAGCATCATTTGAATGACCATCCCTTAGGGGGAGATTGTTAGCATTTAATAAAAGTGATGGTCATTAGTCATTGTAATATTTTTAGTAAATGTGTCGTTGTGTAATCAAGTAGAATAGTCATTGGGCTTTTAATCTAATAGGTTAATGTTTAGGTTAATGAAAAGCCCAAGCCCATTCATCTCTCTTGTAAAACTATAAATATCACCCTTCCACTCTCTTGGAAGGGTTGGATGTGTGTGTAGTTTCTAGGGATTCATTGTATCCTCCCCATTTCTCTTCTAATCTAATATCTCCCACTTTCTCTCTCTAGAAGTTACCATCTCCCATCTTCTCTAATCTCTCTTCTTTAATCTCATATTGTGTATGATAAGGATTGATAATAGGCGACCTACAGTGAGCAATAGCTACAACTCGTTTTTCATAAAAGCGTTGGAAAATTAGTCTTTTTAAAAATTAGGTGAAGCTCACTGCTGTTTTGTTAAACGACTACTAAAATTCAAAATACTCATTGCTCATCACTCACCGTCTCAAAAAGCTCCACACAGTTCTGCGCTAAACATACCGTGTAGTGTTTTGGATTTGCTTATTGGTGTTGCGGGCGAGAAATGATACATCCATAAAATATATACAAATAATATTTTATAAAATGATGTGTCATAAAGAAAAATTATTTTAATTAATTATTTCTCCTTTTTAAATTCTTTTATCTTTCTATGAATACATGACACATTTTTTTATCAAAAGGTTTTTCGCAAAATTTTGTGGATCTAACATTCTTCGTTGCCGGCTTATGGCTTATTTGGATTTGGTCTTATGTTACATAAAATTTATTTGATTATACTACTAATGTATAAGTTACTAATGTATCTTTCATGAAATATTTTTACTAGTAATCAAGTATTTATATACAGTAAAACCTCTATAACTTAATGATGTTGGGACTGAGATATTTTATTAATTTAACGAAATATTATTATATCGATAAATTAATAATTTATTAATTTAAAGAGGTTTTACGTATGACCTTCAAATTTTCAAGTACAATATACTAGTTACAATGTATACTAGTTAAAGATGAAAAATAAATTAGAAAAACAAGTTCCAATTATCATTTTATGAATTCAAGGCATTGAAGAAATTAATAAATGTATACTAATGAATGTTAAGAGGTTTAAGGCATTGAAGAAATTGTGTAACTTTTTTAGGAATTATTAATTTATAGTTTCGTTTGGACCAATATATATACACTGGGATTCAGAAAAATTATTATCTTATTATTTTATCGATTGGGGTCCAAATTTGTACTGGTCCCAAGTTAGGACTAGACAAATTATTAATTTTATCGAGGTTATTAATTTATCAAGTATTAATTTATAGATGTTTTACTATATTAAATTTAGAGTTTGAGTTGGCTAATTTGATATGTTTGATCATATTCGTTATATTCTGAACAAGTCCAACACTAATAGCAGCAATAGTACCAAATTTCACCATATGATCTTCACGTTGCGTGGAATGAACCAATGCCTGCAATAAGGCAGCTATATTTTCAGCTTTATGGTAAAAATAGGACTCATTTAGCGACATACTTGTTGAAAAAGCAAATTTCAAAGTCAACAATAGTTACAGGCTTTGAGAACTAAAGTCAGCAAAGAATTTTGAACTTCGATAAGCATTGTCAAACTGAAGAACAATGATTAAAACTCGAATGACTGAATGAATTTTATTACCTCAATATCACTTTTGAGAAAACCATGGGAGTTCATCTCCCATGAAGAAAAATGGAGGGATATAAAGTATTGCTTCATATTATCATAAAAGTCAACTTTAAAAGTCAACCATAAAAGTCAATGATCTAAAAACTAACTGATGTAAAGATATGGCAAACTAAGTGAGCTGAAACAAACCTTATAATGACTTTAGTTTAAGTAGTTGGTACATGTTTATTTTTGAAGGGCAACAATCAGTTTAAAATAAGCAGTCCCAAACACCCCCTAAGATGCACACACAAGACTGAAAACATCTCTTTTTGTGTATTATTAAGGTTGTTGCTTCATGTATAGGAGAACTTAGTCCCCGTTTGTCTTGGTCGAGAACAGCAGGTGCAATATAAACGATGATGAAGAAAAGGTTAGTCTTAATTTCCATCGTGTTTTACTAAAATCTTAACCTTTAATGTGAATATCTTTCTGATTGTATTTTGCTTAGATTCCGAATATCATTGAAAGTCAAAACATCGAGGTTGACCGAAAGTTGATTGATGGTCCGAATGCCAATGGAAGGGGAAACTGTTCACGCCTCTCAGATAAACATTTCAAGTAAGTTAATAAACGTGCTTTGGATTTGTTCAAATGTTAATATTGACTGTAGAGGATGCAAAATGGGTGGTTAGACAGGTTGAGTAATGGGTCGAAATGGGCATTCTCGGTATGGGTTGAAATGGGTCGTGTCGGGATGAGTTGACCCGAAACAAAATTTTTCCAAGAATTATTCAATTTGTGTTAATATGATTACAATATTTATATTATTTCATAGATAATCCAAGTTTTCTTAAAGTGATTTATAAAGTTTGACTTCTAATCGGACTACCAAAACATAGATGCACTCAGATTTATCAAATGGCTGACAAAAGATACTTGAAACCCAAGAATCTCATACCATGTCAATATTCTAGTCTAACAACGACACGTTCATTCACAAAATAATCACAACGATACGTTCAGTCCAAGAAGTGAAAGTTATAGATTACCAGTAAACCAGAAATGAGGCAAAACTTTGTTGATGAACCCTCTTTGGTGTTTGTGTGGGTCTTAAAGTAACCGGGTATATTTTCACACAAGGGAAAGGAGACACATACCACGCACTCGTCACCTACATGGCTACATCTTGCCAAAACTACTTCGTCTCACACCTAACCCTGTCCTTCCTTATCTGACCTCGCAGTCTCCTGGCCCCCTGTCTTACTCATGCCATCTAAGACTGGATGTAATAAGATGTGTGGTTGTTGTGGTCGGGTGTCACATCAACATCCACTCCCACCACTAAATCCCCTTAATAAGGATCACTAAATCCACCACACAAGCATGCATCATTTAGACACAAATACACACCACAACACACTCACATAAACACACAACAACAACAACAAAAAAGAGTGAACTTCTTAAAAACAAATATTGGGTGGTCAGAACGACTAAACCTTGCCTAAATACCACCCCACCACATTTGGTGGTGGTGGTGGTGTAATAATAAGCAAAAAATAATAAATTTAAAAAAAAAAAAATAATAATAATAATAATAATAATAATAATAATAATAATAATAATAATAATAATAATAATAATAATAATAATAATAATAATAATAATAATAATAATAATTTAAACCAAACAAATACAAATATTAGACAATGCTTTTAAGGGTGAAAGCTAAAGATACGCAACATATTTTTTAAAAACAGACGATCTACGCAACGAACTTTAGAAATTACCAGTATACCCAAAATATTTTCAAATTGTGAACAAAATACGCAATATTACTGAGAACTAGCAGGTTACCAACTTTGAAAAGTTACAGTAATGGTACATGTGGCTTGCATTGACTTTCACCGATCATCCATTGACCTTTTTTTTTTCACTTTGAAAAGTTACACTAATGGTCGTTTGCGTTGACTTTCATTTTTAGTCCTTTTAATTTATTTATTTGTTTATTTTTACTTTTTTTCATTAATTCATACAACTTTTTCTTTTTCTTTTTCCTATTTTTTTATTCATTTTTTTCCAAATTTCAAACCAATGTACGTAATATGATCACTTTTACACTTATTATACATATACTATAGAGTGATAATTTTGTTTCTTCCCTTTTACACTTATTATACATATATTTTAATGCAGCGTTTTGAAAAAAAAAATCTTTTTACTTTTTTTTTCATTTATTCATGCAAGCCTTTTTTTTATTATTTTTATTATTTTTATTTTATTATTATTTTTTTATTATTATTTTTTTTTCTTTTGTATTTTGTAAAATGATTATTTTGGTTTCTTCACTTTTACACTTATTACACGTATACTTTAACACATTAAATTCTTTTAAAGAAATATAATTCACATGAGAGGTGTAAACTATAAGTATATGAATAAGGCAACTTTTAGAAATTTTTTCCTAAAAATAATTTATTTTTTTCTGAAGTTTCGTTAGAGTATAAGTATAATCAAAGATTATTTTGTTTTTATTGGAAAAATTAACTCCGAAAAAGTTATATGTATTTATATTTGTTTTTATTGGAAAACTTATTTCGGACTCAATGACGCAAGCCTCGTAGATTAAAACGGACGTTTACCACCTTAAAAGGGCCCCACAAGGTTTAATATAAAAGATTTCCCAATTTGTCAAAAACTACCCCTTCCGTATATTTACACCGCCGCCCTTGTGTTTTCTTTTATCCATCTTCGACCCCTCCCCATTATATAAAAACCCCTTCCCTCTCTCTCCCCTCCCTCATTATAACACCCACTCACCGGAATTCTCCCTCTCTCTTGGGTTCCGGCGCCGTCACCGGAATCCGGCCAAATTCCGGCAAGCCCATTTTCTACCGTTCGAAAGAAGATCAAGGCCTGTGGAGTGTTTCGATCTGATCAGGATATACAAATATCTTTACTTTTATAAAGGATGATAATTAAATATTTGAGGTGCTTTTGGTGTTTTTGGTGCTTTTGAGGTAAATGACATTATACCGTAGCTTTTTTATGAAACACCAAATAACTACTATTAGCTTTAGCTGATCAAATGATTCGACTGATGAAGTTGCGAGAACGGAAAATGTGAACACCCTTTCAATTGCGACGTACTAGAAGTGGCAAAATAAAAACGTCGAAGTGATATAAAGTTATATAAACCATGTCGATTGAAATTGACTATCCAACATTTTTGTACACCTATTTTTTGGGTCCATAAAAAGAAAGTGCCATTTGGACTCGGCCCAATGGGCTAATTCTACATTGTTTCTACTGCTATTGTCAATACTAATTCGATTCGGTTCACTTTTAAACCGAAAACCATTCTATAAAATCAGGTTCGTCTTTTGGTTCTTCTTGATATGAGTATGAATAAATTCTAACTGATATGCAAATTTCCCCTTGGTAATTTTATAATTGTAAAACATAACTTAAAGAAATTACCAACAAAATCCATAATACACGTAACTGTATTATTCTAGAAAGGTAGCAATACTCATTGATATAAATTATATGCTTATTTAATACAGTAACAATCTACAACATAATTCAGGACAAGAAAAAGAAACATAAAAAGTTTCTTAACCTTTTAGACTTATGACTAGACATCATACAAAATCGATCAAGCATTAAGTTACTGATACATGCATCTTCATCCAAACTCGATCATCCACTGACAATAAATCTTTGACTTGGCGCATTGTTGGCCTTTCCTGTGGGTTGTAGTTCAAACATGCCCGTGAGACCTTCAAAATTGAATGAGCTAGTTTCTCAACTAGAGAATATGGTGGCGGAATCCGTCTATCTCCTACATTGGCTAGCAATAGATCATCAGTAGGCAATGTTGGTAGACTTGATATTAGTTCTCCAGGATGCTTTCCCATAATCACTTCTAGTGCAACAACTCCAAAACAATACACATCGCATTTCTCTGTTGCCACCATCGTATAAGCAAGCTCTACATGGAAGGAAACATGAGAATACAAAAAAAATTGTTATGTCAGAATTCAGATCACATGATTAAATGTAACATAGATAAATCTGAAACTTGAGAAGAAGTAGTATTTATAGATAACTTTAAAATATATGGTAGTTACCTGGCGCAATATAGCCATAGGTGCCTACAACCGCAGTCCAATTGGATGAATCCATCTTTAGAAGCTTCGCTGTTCCAAAATCCGAGATATGTGCCTCATAATCAGAATCGATAAGGATATTAGCTCCAGAAATGTCTCTATGAATTATAGGTGGTGTGCAATCATGGTGCATATAAGCCAAACCATTTGCTACAGCCCTAACAATTCTTACCCTTTTCAGCCAATCCATTTCCTTTGCTGTGATATCGCTACTTAAGAGCGATTTTAGACTTCCCTTCTCAAGATATTCGTAAATTAAAAATGAGTGACGAGCATGGAAGCAGTATCCATAGAGTTTAACTATGTTTCTGTGCCTTATGTTTGTCAATGCTCGTACCTCATTTAGGAAGCCTATATGATCGCCACCCTCAGATGATGAATGAAGTTTCTTCACAGCTACTAAATTGTTGGGTTGCAACACAGCTTTATACACAGTACCATATCCTCCAATCCCAATACAGTATGCATCATCAAAATCATTTGTTGCCTTGATGATTTCATCATACATCGCCTGTCCATCAAAACTTGTTATTGAGAAAATTTTGCCACCTTCTTCGCCTGATGGTATCTGTGGAGAAATTCTCATTCTACGTCGATAAGCAATGAGGCCACACATGAATAAACCAAATAAAAGAGCCGCAAAAAGTGGGACCACAGTTACAAGGATGAGCTTATGATGAAAATGATTATTTTTCTTCATTATCTTTTGACTTTCACAAAGTTTAAACCGTGAAGAATACGGGCATGTTCTTCTTCTTTTTTTTTAATCAACAACAATCTCCCCATAACCCAAACTTTATTGACATAAAACTCTTAATGTTTTCTAAAATAAATTTCCAAAACCACTAATGATACCCTTTCAAATCCATACGGTAATCAAATTCCACTTGATTGAAATATCTTTTTATTTAGTTCATTGGCAGTAAAGTCGTTGAAGATATGATTTACTGCATCTACTGATTTGATTTTTTATTTGTTGAGTTTGATTGCTAATGTGAGTTCACAAAGTATAGGTTTAGCGGATTATCATTTGTATGTTACGATACCGTATGCTCTAAGGTGCTTGATGAAATTCCTAGTAAAGAATAGCAATTCATCCATGTTGAACCTTTACCATGAGTATTAATTAGTTGGACACATGGATAGCGTTGTTTAGGACGTGTAGTGTTAAGGCCTCAAAACTTCATAGCGACATAGCATAATAGAGTTTTTTTGGACCAATGATTGATTGATATGTTATAAAAGTTATTTATATAGTCTTCATGGTAAATTCTCAATTGATGTCATCTGTTTATCTTATACTTTTTGTTGTGTTTATGTTTAGGCGTAAAGAAGAAAAGTGCCTGTAAAATCACGTTCCGTGAGAAATCAAATTGATCACGAATAGGGAAAGAACGAGCGTCTGGTATCCATAAAATCACGTTCCGTGAGAAATCAAATTGATCAAGTAAATGAAGGTTGACGTATTTAATAACCAATGAAAAGTCAGAGAATGCTGCAACGTTGTTAGGATGGCAGCACGAGCTTGAAAGCATTACACAGAGGCAAAAAGTGCGAAGTAAAAACATTAGGTACAAGATACTAAAACCTAAAGAAAAAATGAAGTATCATGCAGTTATGATACTATGGCATACTTTCCTTTAGCGTGACACTATATCTATTTTATTCTCTCGTGTCCAAAGGGCATCATTGTTAGTTATCACTTTGTTGTTACGAAAGTTCAGTTTTGAGGCAAATGGTGTATATCGTTCTTACTGTTTGTTATAAAATTGATTTGAATGTTGATTCCATTTGTATTACAGATTGAGAAATTCATGTTTCACATCCAAAATATTGCTAACTGGGGTAGGCTGCTCACACAAGAACGGTAATAGGCCACTTTGTTAGCAATTATATTTTTAGTCAAGTGATGGTCATTTATAATTAGTTTAAATAAGTGTGTCGTGTAGTTATTGTCAAGTATGTAAAGGCTTGTGTTGGACATTGTAATAGCAAAAGTTCAAGTATTATACAAAAGCCCAAGTCCAACACAAGCCCACCAAGCCCAAGGTTCCTCACCTAAGGCGTCACCCATTTCACTATATATATCACACACTCTCACAAAATAGGGTGTGCCTCTTAGTATTGTCTAGGTGAGAGTGTGTAAGTGTGTGTGTTTTATTTGTTTTGTTCTCTCATGGTTTTCTAATAAACATTCGGTTAACATTAAACATCATACGCCTCATCTTCATCTCATGTATTCTTATATCACTTTGAGTGTCACGTATTTAGTAGCTTATTATTGGGATTAGTTGTGTGTTAAAGTTAGATTTCTTATTTTAACAAGTGGTATCAAATAGTCATACAAGGATTTAGGTATAGTTGTGTTGTTGTTTTTTATCTTTTAAGCTTAAAACGGTGCGTATTTTGTTTTCATATCGTGTACTGTTTGAAGTTTTCTACTTTTAACGTGCATTTTAGAGATCAAGTGTGTAGCTTTTAAGCTTATCGTGTGGATTTGATAAAAAAGGTTGAAGCTTTTTGTTGGTATACGTGAGTTTTAGAAAGAAAGCTTGTGGCTTTAAGCTTATACGTGCGTTTTTGAGAAAAAGTTGTGAGCTTTTGTGATTAAAACGTGAGATTAGGGAAAAAGTTGGTAACTTTATTGTTTGTTACGTGATTTGTGAAGTTATTAATCGAGAATAGTGCTCCAAATTTGCATCTCAAGGTTCAAATCTTCATTGGTTTGATTTTTATCACATATCTTGTATAAGACTTGTGATAAAAAATAAAAAAATAAAAAATAAAAAGTGATCTTCAATCGACTTGGAACAATCTAAATTCTTATAGAGAAAAAAAAAAAAAAAAAAAAAAAATAAAAAATAAAAAAATAGATAAAAGAAGGTTTATAGGAATTGTGAAGCTTCAATTCCTATAGAAAAGCATTTTATCGAAATTGTACAAACTACCTTCTATCGCAATTGTGTCTACTTTCCGTTGTTGGCAATTCTGGTCCTTTATCGAATTTGTTTCAACTATCGCTAATTGGCAACTTTGGTCCTTTATCGAAATTGTGACAGACTGGAACTTTCGTTGTTTGACAGATTTGGTCCCTCGCATTTCAAGGGAGTTTTGTGTACTTTCAGTTATGGCAGAATCAGCCCTCGCAATTTATCTAAACGCTTTCCAACTTAAATAACTTTTATAGATTTGATTCGAACGTAATTTCTACAACTCCAAAAGTGAACTCGGTATTTTCTCGCTTGTATAAGTGTGTAAAATACTTCGACAATCGGATATCTTCTATCTTGTATAAGATAGTTAGATTTTTTATATAAATTAGATAAATTATATCTTGAAATTTTGCCATAATTTGTATAAATTTTGGTCAAATTGAAATTTCTATAGAAATTGTCATTTTATCTAAATTATAATTTACATAACTTTTGTTGAAATTGTGAACTTTTGATTTTGTCAAAATTATTGTCTAGTCAAATTTAGTAACTTTATTTAATTTGTTTCGTTTATCTAAATTGTAACTTCAATGATCATCTACAAACCAAGGCTTCACAACAACATCAAAGTTTAACCTTCAACAACCACAACACCTATTTCTTTGCAACGATCCTGAATTAATTGAATCAACTTTATCATACAACATCAACAATGACTACTCAACAAGATATCCGTGCAGCTGGTGCTGAAAACCGTCCTTCAATGCTAGAAAAAGGAAGTTACCTTCCATGGACAAGCCGTATGCTTCGATACATGAAAACCAAACCTAATGGACAAGGCAAACTCTTGATTAACTGCGTCCAAAAAGGTCCATTTAAGCCTCGTCAGATTCAAGTAGCCGGGGATCCTATTGCTACACCTCCCGTTGCACTATCCTTTCGTGATCAAAAGGAAGAAGACACAGCAGAGGATTGGAATCAAATTGAAGCAGATGACTTAGCCATGCACCTAATTCAACTTGGTTTACCACAGGAAATATTTTGTGCTGTGAAACTGCTTATGATATGTGGGAACGAGTTCGAAGGCTTTGTCATGGTATGGAATTTGGACAACAAGACATTGAAAACAAGCTTCTAACTGAATGGGAGAAATTCACATCAACTCCGGCTGAACAAATTAAATCCTACTACACAAGGTTTTGCACTCGCATGAATGAGCTCATCAGGAACAAGTTGGCACCAAGGCAAATTGTTCAAAACATCAAGTTCATCAACAACCTTCCAGAGGAATGGGGAAGATATGTCACAATCGTTAACCAAACAAAGAACCTTCATGAGGTGAACTACGATCAGCTGTATGAATTTTTGAAACAAAACCAGAAAGAGGCAGATGAAGTTAGGAAGGAGAAGTTAGCCAAACAACATGATCCTCTAGCATTGATTGCTCAAGCACCAACACCAACAACAGTAAAAACACAACCATCATCATCAACTCCCACTCATAACTTCATGCAACAACAATATGTTCCACAACAACCATTCTACCCACAACAACAAGAAGTCATTCCACAACAACAGTATCCACCATTCCAAGAACCTGAAGTCAGTGACCAGGATGAAGTTATGGCAGCAATGACACATGCATTTGCTCTAATGTCAAAAGCATTCCAAGGACGCTATTCCACACCTACCAACAACAACCAAAGGATTTCATCGAACACTCGCAACAGGCAGATTGCTCAGCCGAGTTTCAACATTGGACATCAAGGACAAATGGTTAGAGTTTATGGGAATCAGCAAGGATATGCTACAGGGTTTCAGATGGGAAATCAAGGGCAGTATGCAGGCAATCAGAGGGGTCAGAACTTGGGTAATCAGAATCAGTTGGGTCAGGTTGCTGGAAATCAGAGGGGTCAGAATATAGGGAATCAGTTTGGGAATGCTGGGAATATGAATCAAGGGAATTTGGTAAAGTGTTTTAACTGTCAGGGTACTGGTCACATGGCAAGAAACTGTCCCTCCAAGCCAAAGAAGCAAGATCCGGAGTATCTTCAGAAAGCATTGCTCTTAGCTCAGAAGTAAAAGGCAGGGTTTCAGTTAAATGCAGAAGAGCATGACTTCATGGCTTTAATGGATGATACGGAAGACCTGGAAGATATCGATGCCAACTACATTTTCATGGCCAATCTTCAGGAGGTTAAATATGACACGGATTCTGATGCACCTCCTGCTTATGATGTCAATGTGATATCTGAGGTACCAACATATGCTACATGTCACAATAATGAAATGTTTGACATGTCACCTCAAAATGAACAGCATCCTGCGACTCCTGCAACCACTTTCGATACATATATGGACTCCCCAAGTTGTAGTAATACTACTTTGGCTACTCCAGATATAGATCCTAATGGAGGCTTCGAGTCTCAGAATACTGAGAATGATGAGGATACACGTGCTTTATTTGAATCATTATTGAATAACTGTAGTATAGAAATTGAAAAGGTCAAACACGTCAGTCGCGATGTTAAGGCCGCGAATGAAAAATTGATCGCTAAGCTTGAGAGATATAAGGTGAATCAACAAGCTTTTGAATTTAATACAAACGTCAGTCAGAACTTGAAATTGGTTATAGAGATTCTGTTTTGAGGGAAAAACATTTGCAAATCAAATATGACACCCTCGATGTTAAGTAGAACATGCAAATTAAATCCTTAAAAACGGAAATTTCTGAATTAACCAACCAACTTTCTAAACAAAATTCAACTTGTTCTGATCTTGAAAAAGAAAAGAAAGAGTTGCATGCAAAGTTTTCAAAATGAGAAAATGATCTTCTTGATGAGATCCTTGACAAACAAGAATGCATTAAAAAGTTGGAAGAATTGCTTGTAAAAACGGGTCAGTCTGCACAAACAATTAATCTACTAATAAACGATCCAAACCCAATTTTACATACAATGAAGAAAATGTCTATCGGTTGTGAAAACCCTTATCATCTCAAGAAAGCTTAGAAGGAACAGAATGTGTTACATAATGGTAGTGTGCTAAATGATAAACATGACCCTCCCGAAATTCGGGATTCTTATGAAACGATTGAGCTTGCTAAAGAGAGTCGTGTTAAAATGAGACAAATGAACCCAGAAATTCAACCAATTGATTATAACAAGCTTAACATAGACTCTGGCGTTCATCTTGTTCAAAAAGAGTCACAAATATTTTTCAAAAAACCTGTGGCTGTCGCAAAAAGAAAAGTTATTTCAAAACATCTTTCTAACATCGAACAAATGTCCTCTAAAGACACTTGTCACACAAGTGAAGCTAGACAATATTTGGATGATCTTAAAAGGAGAATTGAAATGCTTCAGACGACTGTGGCATCCAAAACAAATAGTAACTACAATGATTGGTTTTCAAGTTTTCATACAGAACAGAAAAAGATGTTTGAAACAGACATCAACCCTGTAATTTCTGCAGTTTATGCGATAACTCTTAATGTTGAAAGATGTCTTTTAAAAGAAACAGCCGACTTTGTCAAGGACCACAAATCCCTGGTGAAGGAAGCTAATGAAAACATTGAACACATAAAAGTTTTGGAAAGACACAATGACATACTCTCTGAAGTAGCTCTATCGACTGAAATTATGTCCATTATTTACCAAACATATTCTGTGGAAGATGATGAAAGAATTCGAGCTGAGACTTCTGAAATTGTTGAAAAATATGAAAATGCATTTGCTAGGATTGAAAAGGAAAACATAACATATTTTAAACAACTTGATCGGAAAAAGGAAGAATGCAAGTATGACAAATTGTCGTATGAGCTTTCTTACAAAAACATGAAGAACAAATTAATCTTTTGAAGTCTCAGCTTGAATGTCAAAATAGGAAGAGTGAGGAAAATAAGAATACTAGACCAAAAATGTCTATTTCTACACCCTTGCCTAAGGAAAGTGTTAAGTCAACAAGTGTTGATAAAGGGAAAGCGGTTGTCGAAAACTCAAATGTGATAGTATATGGCCTTTAGGAGCAGCAGACCAAAGCCTAGGAGCAATACAATAGGGCAATAGACAAAAGTACTAACGATAATCCAAAAGAGACTAGGAATGCTACTGTCACATCAAAAGACAACAAGATAAATCCTAATGAGTGTGCCTTACCTTCTACAGGAGTAGAAAGTACCTCTAGGAGCAGCAGACCAAATCCTAGGAGCAATACAAGGAATAGAGTCTCGCCTGTCTCTAAGAGTGAACGCAAGAATAAAACGGAAGAAGTAGAAGAACACCCTAGGATTTTATCGCTTTCTAAGAAGAAACATATGTCATCTGGATGTAATGTTAAGCACACTATTTCAAGTGCATGTAATGACTCTGTTTGTTTAATGTGCAAGAAATATTTGTTCGATAATGTGTGTGATGATCTTGTTTCTAATGATGTGAATGTGAATACTATGCCTGAACAGAAAGATGTGCCTTCAGGAACTAGTGTTAGGTCCAGATATGTTAAGAGACTTATAAAACTTGCTAGGACAACCACTAGTAGCAAATTGCCTAGAGACCATCTTAAGTTTTGTGCCTGGAAACCAACGGGTAGAATGTTTCCACGTAAGAATGACAATGTAGAAAGTGTTCCAAAAGAACAAATAGAAACCTTGTCTAAGTGTGATTCATCTGTTACCCCTAACCCTCTGGAACCAAATGTTAAACGGTTTCCATATACAAAACCATCTGTTCTTTGCAGGTCATTGAAATTTGTCTTTGGATCGTCGACTCGGGTTGCTCCAAGCACATGACCGGGAATCTGAAGCTGCTGATCAACTTTGTATGGAAGTTCATGGGAACAGTTCGGTTTGGAAATGATCATGTAGCAGCTATTCTGGGTTATGGAGATCTTCAGTTCGGGAATTTTTTAATCACTCGGGTTTACTACGTCGAAGGGTTGGGACATAATCTGTTTTCAGTCGGTCAGTTTTGTGATGCGGATTTAGAGGTTGCATTCAAGAGGAATACGTGTTTCGTTAGGAATTTGATTGGAGATGATCTCTTAACCGGAAATCGGGGAACCAATCTCTATGCTATCGACATTAATCAAATGGCCTCTTCATCACCAATTTGTCTCATGACAAGAGCTGACGAAACTAAGTCATGGTTATGGCACAGACGATTATCCCATCTTAACTTCGACACCTTAACCAATCTTGCCAAAGACAACATCGTCACCGGTCTCCCTAAATTCAAATACACCAAAGAACACTTATGTTCATCCTGTGAGCAAGGCAAAAGCAAACGGGCAACATATAAACCTAAAACCGTACCCAGTTCGGTCGATAAGTTACATTTGTTGCATATGGACTTATGTGGCCCAATGAGAGTTGAAAGTATCAATTGGAAGAAGTATATTCTTGTAATTGTCGATGACTATTCAAGATATACATGGGTAAGATTTTTGAGGTCAAAGGACGAAGCACCAGGCATCATCATCACCTTTCTGAAGCGAATACAAGTTTTACTTCAAGCTCCAGTTAGGATTGTAAGAACTGACAATGGCACGGAATTCACTAATCAAGAGTTAAGAACATACTTTGAAGATACTGGAATTACTCACCAGACATCAGCCGTTAGAACTCCACGGCAGAATGGGGTAGTTGAAAGAAGAAATAGAACTCTTGTGGAAGCTGCTCGCACAATGCTGATCTATTCCAGTGCACCGTTATTCTTATGGGCTGATGCTGTTTCAATTGCTTGTTTCACTCTGAACCGATCCCTAATCCATCCAAGATTCAATAAAACCCCATATGAATTAGTGAACAACAGAAAACCCAATATCTCTTACCTTCATGTATTTGGCGCTTTGTGCTATCCTACGAATGACAGATAAGATCTGGGAAAGCTGAAAGCTAAGGGTGATATTGGAATCTTCATTGGTTACTCAGACAACTCGAGGGCATTCAGGGTGTATAATAGAAGGACTAAAAGAGTAATGGAAACGATGAATGTGAAGTTTGACGAGATTTCACAAATGGCTTCTGAGAGACTCGCTCTAGAACCCGCGCTTAACCCGATGGTTTCTAATCATACCAGATTAGGACCCGCACCAAACAGTCAAACTTCTGGACATATTAGTTCAGGACTCGTACCCCAAGGAGCTCAATCAACTACCACAGATAAACCAACAAATCAAGAACTGGATAATTTCTTTGATTTTATGTATGATGAGTACTATGGTGGAGCTTCGACAAGTGCATCACAACAACGTTCCGCTGCACCCGCTCAACAACCACCACCACCAACACCACATGATGCATCCACAACAATCGAAGTTGACGCACCAACTCCCTCAACATCATCAACATCTACTCCAGCAACTCCAGTAATTGAGATTGTGTTACCAAGAGTTGATGAGCAAAACCAATCAACATCAATTCAAGAAGAACAACACCAAAACAATGTTGTGTTAGAAGAAGAAGACCCATTCGAAAACCCATTTGCAACGGAATCTGCTGAATCTTCTTCTAGGTTACATGAACCATCTAACACGCATTCGTCAAATCCAAGGTACACTTCAACGTTACAGTGGACTAAAGACCATCCAATAGAACATGTTATTGGTGAACCTTCAAGGCCAGTACAGACGAGAAGACAACTCGCTACCGATTGTGATATGTGTATCTACGTCTGCTCCGTCAGTCTAAAAGAGCCAAAGAACATTAGGGAAGCAATGGCAGATAATGCATGGATAGAAGCGATGCAGGAAGAACTTCTCCAATATCAATTACATGACACTTGGGATTTAGTGTCGAGACCAATTGACAAACTCGTCATTGATCTTAAGTGGTTATAGAAGAACAAAAAGGATGAAGAAATGACTGTAATTCGCAACAAAGCTCGTCTCGTGGCCAAGGGATTCAGACAAGAAGAGGGGATAGATTTTGAAGAGTCATTCGCGCCAGTAGCTAGACTTGAGTCAATCAGGATTTTCTTAGCATACGCGGCTCACAAGAACATCACGATCTATCAGATGGACATCAAGACAGCATTCTTGAACGAAACTCTGAAAGAAGAAGTGTACGTGAGTCAGCCAGATGGATTCGTTGACAAAGATCATCCAGACTACGTCTACAAGCTAAAGAAAGCTATCTATGGTTTGAAACAAGCCCCAAGGGCGTGGTACGACGAATTATCATCTTTCCTACTTCTTAATAATTTCACCAAAGGAACAATTGACCTGACCTTGTTTACTAAAAAATTCAAATATAACATTTTGATTGTTCAGATTTACGTGAAGGAAACATAATCTTTGGGTCCACTAATCCGAAACATTCAAAACATTTTGAAAATCTCATGAAAAGTAAATTTGAAATGTCAATGATGGGCGAATTAAAATTCTTCCTTGGACTTCAAATCCATCAATCCCATCATGGTATTTTCATTAATCAAGCTAAATATACAATTGAGATTTTAAAGAAACATGGAATGGAAAATTATGACTCTGTTGGTACACCAATGGTCACTTCACCCAAAATTGGCCAAGTCCTATATGGGAAACCCATTGATCCGAAGAAATATCAGAGCATGATTGGGTCTCTCATGTACTTAACTGCTAGTCTACCCTATATACATTTTGCTGTCTATTTATTAGCACAGTTTCAGGCAAGGCCTACCGAACTTCACCTCCAAGAGGTTAAACGGGTCTTTCGGTACCTACGAAGAACCATTAACATGGGACTTTGGTATCCTAAGGATTCGGAGTTTACATTAACAGCCTTTTCAGATGCCGATCATGCTGGTTGTCAAGTCACCACAAAAAGTACATCCGAGGGAGCACAATTTCTGGGAGAAAAGCTAGTAGGCTGGTCATCGAGGAAACAAGACTGTACGGCGTTATCAACCGCAGAAGCCGATTATGTGTCTCTATCTGCGTGTTGTGCCCAAGTTCTATGGATGAGGACACAACTCACAGACTATGGTTTTACTTTCGACCGCATACCTATGTATTGTGATTCGAAAAGTGCCATAGCCATCTCGTGCAATCCAGTTCAACACTCCAAGACCAAGCATATTCGAGTCCGCTACCACTTTATCAAGGAACATGTCGAAGAGGGTACTGTTGAATTATTTTTCGTGAAGACTGAATACCAACTCGCTGATCTATTAACTAAAGCCCTCCCAAAAGAGCGGTTTGATAACTTAGTTCGATGAATTGTAATGCGAAGCCTAACTCCCGAAGAGTTAGAAAATCGTCTCGAATCTTCTTGAATTATCTCAAAAAGCTTCGCATGTAAATATTTTTGAAAAACAAAATACAAAATTTGAAAAACCAACAAAAACAAAATATAAAAATAGAAAACTTTCAAAAATACAAAAACAATCACTAGTACAAAAATGGGATTTAGTCACACGTGCAGTTTTTCGAACAGCTACACAGTAACTTTTTTATGTGACTAAATGTACCAGAAGAAAATAAACAGCCACACTTGATCCGACTTGTGTGACCATTTCGGAATTACATTTGAGGCTACAGCCACACATTTGAATATTTTCGTGACTATAGTTATCTGGTAAATCTTGTTTTGATTTTTTAGTCACTTATAATTTGGGACGTGTGACGGATACAAATAAGTTTGAAAGATTAGTCACACTATATATATACATATGTGACAAATATATGTCACACAATTGAAAATTGTGACCAAAATCCATATATGGTCACATGAAGTAATTGTGTATGTGGCTAAATTAAATACTCAAGTTTGTCACACATTATTTAAATGTGACCGCTAGTTTTTGTTGAAAATTTAGCCACGTGAATTTAAAATGTGTGACAACTAGTCACGATATGCATTTAAAATGTCAAATATATATCACACACTTAAACAGTGTGACCAAATGACATATATGGTCACACTAAAATATTCTGTGTGTTAAATTTATATGTAATATTTTACATGCCCTGCACTTAAATTTCCCAAAATTAAATTTCCCTCTCAACTTTTTACAACCTCAGCCTAAATTTTTCCGCAAAATGAAATTGCCCGCTTAAATTTTTCCCCAAAACAAATTCACCCTCCACCCATCTTTTTATCTTTTCTTTTTTATCAAATCTCATATATTTTTTCTATGATCTCACATATGTTTTTTCCCCAAAATCATATATTTTTATCAAATCTCATATATTTTTTCCCCAAAATCAGATCTCACCCCTCTCCACCGCCACCCTTCACCGCCTCACACGCCGCCTCCCGACTGACCACCACCTCCACAGCCGCCTCACGTTTGCCACTTGAATAATGTTTTTTCTTATCCGATTTACCTTACAGGTTAGCAAAAGAAAAAGAAGGTTGGTGTGCAGACCCACATTTGCCACCTTGTGCAGCGTATGATGGTATAACTAAAAAGACAAGAAATGGAGTAAGCGAGATTTCCCATGGACCAAAGAGTTGGAGGTATGTGGTACAACAATCTTTAGCACTTCACATATAGCTGATTTTATTTTTGATAATTAGAAGTCACAACTTGGATCCATTTACTTCTGAACGAGTTGATTTAGGTAATGTAATATCTGTAGTGGGCCAAATGGGTAAAACTGTAAAATGAAAAGTTAATGTAAAGGGAAACTGGCTGAATAGGTGGAATGAGTCGAAAGTGGCCAAAATTGTACTTATAAGGCACAAATCACCTTAATCATTTTCTTTGAACGTATAGATTATTGTTGTTGGAATAAGATTTTTGTAAGCAAAGAAAAGTTTTGGTCAACTCGTGATCTGTACCTACCTGACTGGCCCGTCTAGACTCACACGAAATGAATTACCCGTTTTCTACTCGAATGCATTTTGACCCGTTATCCAGTCCGCTTTCCTTCTGTTTTGCAACCTCTAGTGATAATTTTTCCAATTGTTCTGATCAGGCTAATAAAAAGAGGGTGTTTGGTAATCACTCATTTCGACCTAACCAAAGAGAGGTGATCAATGCGACAATGAGTGGGAAGGACGTTTTTTTTAATGCCAACTGGAGGTATTTATGATTCAGCGATGTAAATTTTCGCGAAAGTATTTACTTACTTTTCCTTGTCTGATTATCATGTGTTTTATTCGGTTTTAGTTGTTGCTTAACAGAGCTAGTGAGCGTGGTGCCAAGAAGATCCGTGTTCACATGCTTACTGATGGTCGTGATGTTTTGGATGGTTCATGTGTCGGTTTTGTTGAAACACTTGAAGCAGAACTTGCAATTCTCCGCAGCAAGGACATTGAAACTCAGGTTGCTTCTGGTGGAGGACGTATGTATGTCACCATGGATCATTACGAGGTACACCTATCTACCTCAGTTCCATCTTTGGTGGGAAAATGTAACTGCACATATCTGCACAATTTTTAATTCCTACTGCTTATATTATAGAGTAATATGAAATTACGTTATCTAGGATTGGTATCATTTTGTTATAAATGACAAATTGGAATCTCATTTTGTGAATTCAGGGCACACGACCAACTTAGGGCTGTGCTTTTGACATTATTGGCGGAGTTGCCATCAGACTCTCCCATATTACTGCTTGGAACATCCTCGGTTCAGCTTAACGAGCTGGAAGGGGACACATCTTCTGTTTTTCTGTCTCGCAACATGTATGTACTTATTAACATTATAACTTGGTATAGTAAGCATGATATCGTTTGCAATCTTAGGAGTGGCCTTAGGTGTGAGTATAGTTTATGGATTTTTATCTCTTGGAGTTACAGCTGATATGGCCTCTTTTTGGAAGTGTATGGGTTGTCTGGGATTAGAAGTTATGCTCAGATGATATTTGTTCAGAATTATTATTTTATGAACCTTTTTTTTTTCCCTGATTTTAGCTTTGCTCATTGTGTTCATTATCATGCCTCATCCGTTATGTAACGGGAAACCTTACGAGATAGATTTGATAGAAGTTCTAATTATCTTTTATGTCATCTTTGTATATATCTTCCCTCTTATGTCATCATCATATTCATGAGTTGGTAGTTTTGGTTTATTTGTGTCTGGGATCTTCTAGTTTTAATTGTTTAAACTCGTGTTTTTTTAACAGGGATCATGGTGACATGTCATCGAAGAAGTATCGACATGATAAACGTGTGTATCTAGGGGCGCTTAAATTTGTTCCTCATGCTGTCTACAAGCTTCTAGAAAACATGCCCATGCCATGGGAACAGGTACTGTAATTTTATTTCGTTGGCATGGACTGTAATCCTTCTTTATTAATATCGCCAGTTGCTTTTTAATCTACCTATATCTGATGGTTTTAATCATTTTTTTTCCATGTTCCCGGCATCAAGGTATCGAGTCAATTTGTCCAACCCATACATAGTCTCATGGTTATCTCTTACATTAATCTCTTTTAGGCATTGTTTTCTTTTTATTGGCATTTTGTTTGAACACCTGAACTCTTTTTCACCAGATAACCGAGGAGTTTGAAGAATTTCCAGTACAGAGTCGTGGTTTTGGCATTCTTGATGTTGGTTACAGATCATAGGTAAAATTAATAACATCATTGCTTGATTTGAACACATGTATTCCTGGCTGAGAGTATTTCTCACGCCTAGTGTCTTTTTTCTACACAGACTTACAGATGGGTTAAATGGAAATGGGTCAAATGGAGTCGTGACAAAGCAGCTGATGACATTGCTGCTAATCTTTACTCAGTAAAGTGAGTTTATAGGCCGTTCTGCATCTTAAACAAAGCAGCTGATGACATTGCTTCTAATCTTTACTCAGTAAAGTGAGTCTTCGATGCAAGTTGCGATTTCAGAGATTTGTTTTGTGTTGTTAGATATTATAGTATGAGCAGATGGATCATTTTTAAAACTGCTAGTGTATTAGTTACAACTGTTAGTTATAAGTTAGTACTGTTGGTTCATATAGTTAGTACTGCTGTTAGATATTATTGTATTTGAATTTGTTTTGATATATATTGATTTCTTAAATGTGACTAAAAGATGTATATAGTCACACTTATTAACACGTTTGCTCTCTGTTTGTTTAATTCGTGTTGTGACTAAATATTACAAAAGGCCACACAAAAAAAAATTCATGTTGCAATTGGATGATCAATAGTCACACAAAATACACATTTCTTCACTTAAACAACATATGGTCACACTTATTAACAATTTTGGTCACTTTATGCTTAATTGTATGTGACTAAATACCCAAAACAAATGTGTTTTGTGTGACTAAATATTACAAAAGGCCATACAGACTAAAAATTCATGTGACTATTGGATGATCAATAGTCACACAAAATACACATTTCTTCACTTTAAACAGCATATGGTCACACTTATTAACACTTTTAGTCACTTTTTGCTTAATTGTATGTGACTAAATACCCAAAACAAACATATTTTGTGTGACTAAATATTACAAAATACCACACAAACATAAAATTCAAGTGACCATTGGATGAACAATAGTCACACAAAATACACATTTCTTCACTTTAAAGAGCATATGGTCACACGTATTCACACTTTTCGCTACTGTTTTTTAAATTGTATATGACTAACTCCAAAAAAACAACACACATTGTGTGACTAAATCATCACAAACGTCACATTTATTATATATTCATGTGGCCATAGGATGGGAAATAGTCACACATACTGATAAATCCAACAAAACTTGTGCCTAATTGGTCACACATATTCGGGTTTTGGTCACTCTTTTTCAATGAAAACGGTCACAAACTAAACAATGTGACCATATAGCACCTACGGTGGCGCGACTTTTTGTCACACACACCCAAAAAAACGTGTGTGACTATATGCATATAGTCACACATTTTTGGTGTGACCGTAGGCCAAATCTGTGCTAGTGAATATAAAACATAAAAACCAAAAATATTCTTCTCACGACATGTCTCTCGTATAATCGATATTCTGTACGTACCTAGAAATGTCATTCAACAATGATACGGGCATGTACAGATGCTTGAGCGAGAGTACTTTTATACGTTTTCTAAAACATGTCGTTTCTCAAATTTCTAATCAGACGGCTTTCGTATATTTCAGTACGAAACTCGAGCGACATTGATGACTTCTGATTATTTCCGATCAGGACTCGCAATGTTAATGGCAAAAACTAAAAGATAACTCCCTCTTAAAACTCAAATGTTTTACAATATGCTTTATTTAAGGGGGAATATAAAATTAAAAAGAAAAATGTTCCAATTTCATGCTAAAATCCGTTCTTCTCTCCAAAAAGCTTTCATTTTAATCAGTTGATATCAAACATATCAATGCATGCTATTTTTGAGGGGGAGAGGACGTGATTAAAATGTGATCTAAGACTGTGGATGGAATCTCAAGACTCAATTTTAACCCTCGAATTGATGAAATTAAATGTCCGTTATCGAAAAGACTTGTCCTGGACGGGTAATAATTTCAAGCTAGTCCAACTAGTGATGTAAGCGTGTCTCGCAAAGGATTTGTCTGAGTAGAATGTACCAATTCGAGAGATGATCATTGAATATGACCGGGACGGGTAATAATTTCAAGCTAGTCCAACTAGTGATGTAAGCGTGTCTCTCAAAGGTCATGTTCATTGAAAATCGATCATTTCAAATGTGCGAACTCTACCCAACATGTGCAAGTTTACCTTAAAAAATGCATGAGCACATGTGAACGGGGAGTATTTCAAAAATGCAAAACTCTCGAAGTGTTATCTAAATGTGTTTATTCATAAACACTTTGAGAGATTTTCACAAATGGTTTTATGGCAAGAAATCGATAATCTAGGATAATCATGAAGTAATAAGGTGTTATTAGGTTATGTCCAATGATCCGCCAGAGCCGGAGGGATCTACCCAAGGACAATTCCAATAGATTAGAATTAGAAGTCCTTAGGTATGATTGAAAAAAGGAGTAAAATGAGAAAGGAGAAAGAAGGGGTTGAAGAATTAAAAGGAAAAGTTTAATGAAAGGGTGAAAAGAAATAGCCCTCCATGAAAACTTAGGGCAGAAACCGGGTCAATACATCTGCTATCGGTATTCACTAAGGTGATTCTGATATTGAAGACAAGACATCATGGACCAAGTGACGCGCCGCACCACCCCTCCTAGCCACTCAGATATCTCTTAAAAGATATTTGTTTCATTTCTCACGGAGAACACTACATAATCTATCGGCCTCTTATTCCGAGATGTGCTGATATTGAAAAGGTGGCACTCTGCTCCATGCCTCCGACTACTAAAATTAAAACGCACAATAGAGTCTAGAGCCATGAGATTCATCAAAAATCTCTTAGGATCACTTCCATAAGAATACCCTTGTGTTCACCTAAAAGGACACAAGGTGTACATGAGTCTTAATGAGATCCAAGGATCTTGCCACGTATATCATGATGGTTACTATGCTTCAAACAGTCTACAGTCGTGGGGTGATCTCCAGCGACTCACTGAATCATGGGTGCACTTCGGTGTGTCCGTGTAAGCCTTCTCGGGGGTATCCGATTCAGAACGGCCTGGGTTTGGATTAGAGTAAGTCTTCACACTATGCTGTTGACAATCTCAAAGTTCAAATCTGTAAGTGCTGGACGTATTATTGCTAACTGTTTTATGCAGCCACCGACGAACGCCCATCAACCATCATCCGATAAATCAAACATCTTTACCTCAACATACTCATACTTATGAAGATCATCCTCATCAAAGCTCAAGTGTAAAAGTTCAAGATAAAAGGATCAAGTTAAAGACAAAGTGTAACGACTAAGTCAAGAAGCTAATCAAGATTTCAAGAACAAGTTCATATGTCAAATGATGAAAGTATATGGGGAGATTGTTAGCAAGAGGAGATTGTTAACATAAGTATACACTCCAAGATATATGAGTATGTTGGAGGTCACGACGTCATCACCACACGAAGATGTTGATCAAGGCAAGAACGACCAAAAGACGACTACTTTGAAGATCACAGTGCATGAAGGAACATTGAATGGAGACTATTCTACATCGACACACAAAGTTCAAGACGTTGAAGACAAAAGACCAATCACTAGGAGCATCATGGAAATGACCATCCCTTAGGGGGAGATTGTTAGCAATTATATTTTTAGTCAAGTGATGGTCATTTGTAATTATTTTAAATAAGTGTGTCGTGTAGTTATTGTCAAGTATGTAAAGGCTTGTGTTGGACTTTGTAATAGCAAAAGTTCAAGTATTATACAAAAGCCCATGTCCAACACAAGCCCACCAAGCCCAAGGTTCCTCACCTAGGGCGTCACCCATTTCAATATATATATCACACACTCTCACAAATTAGGGTGTGCCTCTTAGTATTGTCTAGGTGAGAGTGTGTAAGTGTGTGTGTTTTATTTGTTTTGTTCTCTCATGGTTTTCTAATAAACATTCGGTTAACATTAAACATCATACGCCTCATCTTCATCTCATCTATTCTTATATCACTTTGAGTGTCACGTATTTAGTAGCTTATTATTAGGATTAGTTGTGTGTTAAAGTTAGATTTCTTATTGTAACACACTTCTTAACTGAATTCTAAGTTGCAACTACATAATTGATATTCTCAAAATTTGTATTCAACTTTTTTTTATTTCAAGTCCATTATATTGAAGACGTCAACCAACATTTTTAGCAGTCTATTTTGTGTAAATTTCTTGATCGTTACAATTCCCATTTGAAGCAATCTCTTATAAGTGAAGACGATGGCATGGATAATTCTTATTTATCTAAACCGAATATATTTATTTGTGTGTGTTTCATATCGGTGTGTATGTATCTATGTAAGTTCATGATCATTTAAGGTATAAGAAATATATGCAGGGGACATAATGTGTTGCCTTTACAAGTCGATTAAACCACTAATTAAGAGTGGCCAACTTGATCTTGTTTGACCTCTTTTTTATTGTTCAAGCAAATCATCATCTTTACGTGACCTCTCAAACAAGTTGTAAACATCTACAACATTTCTTTGAAACAAGAGTAAATTACACAGATCGTCCTTGTGGTTTGCGTTGACTTTCACGTATGGTCCAATGACGTTTTTTAAGCAAATAGTCCGTAACTCCGAAACCCTTAACACCCACGGTCCTTTGCCAAACGGACGTTAAATTTGACCGTTAAAGTCCCCCACATGCATTGCACACAAGGGTAAGATTGTCTTTTCCATTAGACCACCTATTTAAATTTAAAATAAAAATACATACTTTAATAAATATAAGAGTAAACTACATGGTTCGTCCATGTGGTTTGGGGTAAATCCCTAATTGAGTCCCTATTTAATAACAATCTGTAGCGTAATTCATTTAATAACACCTAGAAAGGTAGCAATCTTCATTGATATAAATTATTTCCTTATTTAATAACAATCTATAGCGTAATTCAGGACAAGATAAAAAACATAAAAAGTTTCTTAAACTTTATGACTTATGACTACACATCATACAAAATCGATCAAGCATTAAGTTACCGATACATGCATCTTCATCCAAACTCGATCATCCACTGACAATAAATCTTTGACTTGGCGCATTGTTGGCCTTTCCTGTGGGTTGTAGTTCAAACATGCTCGTGAGACCTTCAAAATTGAATGAGCGAGTTTCTCAACTAGAGAATATGGTGGCGGAATCCGTCTATCTCCTACATTGGCTAGCAATAGATCATCAGTAGACAATGTTGGTAGACATGATATTAGTTCTCCAGGATGCTTTCCCATAATCACTTCTAGTGCAACAACTCCAAAACTAAACACATCGCATTTCTCTGTCGCCACCATTGTATAAGCAAGTTCTGCATGGAAGGAAACATGAGAATACAAAAAAAAAAAAAAAAAAAAAAAAAAAAAAAAAAAATGTTATATCAGATCATGATTAAATGTAACATAGATCAATCTAAAACTTGAGAATAAGTACGTATATATAACTTTAAAATATTGGTAGTTACCTGGCGCAGCATAGCCATAGGTGCCTACAACCGCAGACCAATTGGATGAATCCAACTTTAGAAGCTTCGCTGTTCCAAAATCCGAGATATGTGCCTCATAATCAGAATCGAGAAGGATATTAGCTGCAGAAATGTCTCTATGAATTATAGGTGGTGTGCAATCATGGTGCATATAAGCCAAACCATTCGCTACAGCCCTAACAATTCTTACCCTTTTCAGCCAATCCATTTCCTTTGCTGTGATATCGCTACTTAAGAGCGATTTTAGACTTCCCTTCTCCAGATATTCGTAAATCAGAAATGAGTGACGAGCATGGAAGCAATATCCATAGAGTTTAACTATGTTTCTGTGCCTTATGTTTGTTAATGCTTGTACCTCATTTAGGAAGCCTTGATCGTCATTCTCAGATGATGAATGAAGTTTCTTGACAGCAACTATATTGTTGGGTTGTAACACAGCTTTATACACAGTACCATATCCTCCCATCCCAATACAATATGCACCATCAAAATCATTTGTTGCCTTGATGATTTCATCATACATCGCCTGTCCATCAAAACTTGTTATTGAGAAAAATTTGCCACCTTCTTCGCCAGATGGTATCTGTGGAGAATTTCTCTTTCTACATCGATAAGCAATGAGTCCACACATGAATAAACCAAGTAAAAGAGCCGCAAAAAGTGGGACCGTAGTAACAAGGATGAGCTTATGATGAAAATGATTATTTTTTTTCATTAGCTTTTGACTTTCACAAAGTTTCAAACCTGTAACATTTCCACACAGACCATCATTTCCTTGAAATGCTTCTCCAGACACATTTTGAAAGACGGCACAAGGGGGAACGGGACCAGTGAGCTCATTGTAAGACAGGTCTATATCAATCCTTCCTGGCAAGTTACTGAAACTATTAGGAATAGCACCAGAGAGCTTATTGTGCGAAAGATTCATCATTACCAGACTTTTTAAACTTCCAATTTCTGATGGTATCTCTTCTGTGAGTGAGTTCCAAGATAAATCAAGAGCATTGAGTTGACTTAATTTACCGATCTCCAATGGGATCTTTCTGCTGAGCTTGTTATTACTAAGATATATGCGAGTGATTTGTACCCAATCACCAATATATCTTTGTAATGACCCGTTTAACCTATTTTTGGATAGGTCAAGAGTAAGGAGGCCATGCAGTGATCCAAGCTCTTGAGGTATAACACCTGACAGGTTGTTATCGCTCAAGTTTAAATTTAACAAACTTTTCATCTCCCCAAACCTCTTTGGAATTCGACCAACCAAGTGATTAGAAGAAAGATCAAGCACTTGAATTGAATTTCCAAACTCCGGTGGTATGCTACCGCTGATGTTGTTAAATCCCATCTTTAATGTAGTCAATTTTTTGCATTTACCCCAGTTATGAGATAGTTGCCCATAAAATTTATTATGACTCGCGTCAAAGAAATTTAAGCTTGGGTAGACACCAAAACTATTCGATATATCTCCACTAAATTGATTAAATTGAAACCTTGCTCTTATTAAGTTGGGGCACTTCCACAGACCTCTTGGAATAGGACCAGAGAGTTGATTAAAACTTACAGATAATCTTTGAAGCTTTCCCCCTTGGCACAAATCATCAGGCAATTGGCCAGAGAATTTATTTGTGTCCAGCTGTAGCTGTAACAATTGTAGACTTCCGATTCCTTTTGGTATAGGACTGGATAACTTGTTTACACGGAGAGACAGAATCTGAAGGCTTATCAGGTTTTTTAACGATGAAGGGATTGAACCATTGAGTTGATTTTCACTCAAATCTAATTCAGTGAGAGACTTCAAATTCCCTAATTCAATTGGAATGGGTCCAGAGAGTTGATTTGTCAGCAGATGAAGGATATTCATAGACTTCAAATCACCCAACGATGAAGGGATTGAACCAGAGAGTTGATTATTGGCCAAATCTAAATCAGTTAGATTCTTCAAATTCCCTAATTCAATTGGAATGGGTCCAGAAAGTTGATTTGTGTACAGATAAAGGATATTCAAAGACTTCAAATCACCCAACGATGAAGGGATTGAACCAGAGAGTTGATTTTCGCTCAAATCTAATTCAGTGAGGGACTTCAAATTCCCTAATTCAGTTGGAATGGGTCCAGAAAGTTGATTTGTGTACAGATAAAGGATATTCAAAGACTTCAAATCACCCAACGATGAGGGAATTGAACCATTGAGTTGATTTTCGTGCAAAGCTAATTCAGTGAGAGACTTCATATTCCCCAATTCAATTGGAATGGGTCCAGAAAGTTGATTTGTGTACAGATGAAGGATATTCATAGACTTCAAATCACCCAACGATGAAGGGATTGAACCAGAGAGTTGATTTTCGTACAAAGATAATCCAGTGAGAGACTTCAAATTCCCTAATTCAATTGGAATGGGTCCAGAGAGTTGATTTTCGCTCAAAGATAATTCAGTGAGAGATTTCAAATTCCCTAATTCAATTGGAATGGGTCCAGAAAGTTGATTTGTGTACAGATAAAGGATATTCAAAGACTTCAAATCACCCAATGATGAAGGAATTGAACCATTGAGTTGATTTTCGCTCAATTCTAAATCTGTTAATTTCAAATTCCCTAATTCAATTGGAATGGGTCCAGAAAGTTGATTTTGCCACAAATAAAGGAGATTCAAAGATTTCAAATCACCTAACGATGAAGGAATTGAACCATTGAGTTGATTTTGGCTCAAAGCTAAATGAGTTAGATTCTTCAAATTCCCCAATTCAATTGGAATGGGTCCAGAGAGTTGATTTTTCCACAAATAAAGGATATTCAAAGACACCAAATCACCCAACGATGAAGGGATTGAACCAGTTAAATTGTTTTTGTTTAGTAGCAAAAGGGTTAACTGGCTTAGTTTACCAATGGTAGGTGGAATTACACCAGAGAACTGATTGTTTGAAAAATCAAGATGGACAAGTTTGGACAGGAGTCCAATTTCTGGTGGGATGGGACCAAAGAAGCTGTTTACACTAAGATTAAAATGGGTAAGGTTGCCTAGAATAGAGAACGGGAACTGGTGAAGCGTACCTTTTAACTCAGACGTCGAGAGGTTCAACCTGTTAACGTTTCCATCAGCGTTGCAAGCAATTCCAAACCAAGAAGGGCACGGAGCGGGTGAAATAGTATTCGTTGGAAGGGGTGTCCAAGAAGATACAATTTGAGAGTTGTTTGGGATTTGAAGGGTTGCTTTCCATTTTTGAAGAGCATTTGCTTCCTCCAAAGAAGCAGAAGTGAAGTTTGGTACAAATGAGAAAGCAATGAGTAGTAGAGGTATAGATAAAAGTAAGAACTTTGAAGAAGCCATTGCTTGCTTTTGCATGCTTTTTTCTTTTTATAAAGTGAAGGTTTGTGTGTCTCTATTTATACTTGAGCTACCCTTTTCTCATAAATCAATTTCCATTTCTCAGAAATTAAATATTACAGTAGGTGGTGTCATATTTTTCCACAAGATTGGTTTACTTGAGAAATTTTAGGTGGTGTCATATTTTTCCACAAGATTGGTTTACTTGAGAAATTTTAGGTGGTGTCATATTTTCCTTCCAAAGTGCTTTATTCTAATTGGAGCACAAAATTTTAAACCGTGAAGAATACGGGCATGTTCTTCTTCTTTTTTATTTTTTAGTTTTAATCAACAACAATCTCCCCATAACCCAAACTTTATTGACAATATGGAATATGAGTGCTTTCTTCTAATTGGAGCATAAAACTTTAAATGTGTTCTAAAATAAATTTCCAAAACCACTAATGATACGTTGTGCCAAAAAAGTAAAAACATTAGGTAAAAGATACTAAAACCTAATGAAAAAATGAAGTATCATGCAGTTATGATACTATGGCATACTTTCCTTTAGAGTGACACTATATCTATTTTTTTCTCTCGTGTCCAAAGGGCATCATTGTTAGTTATCACTTTGTTGTTACGAAAGTTCAGTTTTGAGGCAAATGGTGTATATCCTTCTTACTGTTTGTTATAAAATTCATTTGAATGTTGATTCCATTTGTATTACAGATTGAGAAATTCATGTTTCACATCCAAAATATTGCTAACTGGGGTAGGCTGCTCACACAAGAACGGTAATAGGCCACTTCTTAACTGAATTCTAAGTTGCAACTACATAATTGATATTCTCAAAATTTGTATTCAACTTTTTTTTATTTCAAGTCCATTATATTGAAGACGTCAACCAACATCTTTAGCAGTCTATTCTGTGTAAATTTCTTGATATTTTATTTCACAATTGAATCAATTAACAAAAAAGCCCTAAAGTTAGGGATTTATCAATAGGTAATGTTGCACCGATACCCAACCAAAGGGCCACTATGGTACCAATCGAAAATACGGTTGTCGCTACTGGACGACGAAAAGTATTTTGGAATTTATTAACAATCTCTTAAAAAAGGTACTATTAATAATCCGAAACCATTAAAAGAACACCCAATTATTTGTTGGGTACCGTACGAAGTATTTGAAATACCGGAAAGAAATATCATTCAAGTAATATTTCCAAAGGAGTTGTAAATGGATATGCCAGTTCACCAATCATTGTAAATGGATCTGCCGGAAAGAAATATCATTAAGGTAATATTGAAGACGTCAACCAACATTTTTAGCAGTCTATTTTGTGTAAATTTCTTGATCGTTACAATTCCCATTTGAAGCAATCTCTTATAAGTGAAGACGATGGCATGGATAATTCTTATTTATCTCAACCGAATATATTTATTTGTGTGTGTTTCATATCGGTGTCTATGTATCTATGTAAGTTCATGATCATTTAAGGTATAAGAAATGTATGCAGGGGACATAATGTGTTGCCTTTACAAGTCGATTAAACCACGAATTAAGAGTGGCCAACTTGATCTTGTTTGGCCTCTTTTTTATTGTTCAAGCAAATCATCATCTTTACGTGACCTCTCAAACAAGTTGTAAATATCTACTACAACATTTCTTTAAAACAAGAGTAAATTACACAGATCGTCCTTGTGGTTTGCGTTGACTTTCACGTATGGTCCAATGACGTTTTTTAAGCAAATAGTCCGTAACTCCGAAACCCTTAACACCCACGGTCCTTTGCCAAATGGACGTTAAATTTGACCGTTAAAGTCCCCCACATGCATTGCACACGAGGGTAAGATTGTCTTTTCCATTAGACCACCTATTTAAATTTAAAATAAAAATATATACTTTAATAAATATAATAACATATCCCATTTCCCCAGCCAAACAAGTCAACCTCCACAATTAGTCTAAAAACCAGTCAACCTACCACTAAAACTTAACTCATCACCACCATTGGTCACACCACACTTTTTTACCACCACAATTGAGTATAAATCAATTTCCATTTCTCAGAAATTAAATATTAGAGTAGGTGGTGTCATATTTTTCCACAAGATTGGTTTACTTGAGAAATTTTAGGTGGTGTCATATTTTCCTTTCAAAGTGCTTTCTTCTAATTGGAGCATAATATTTTAAACCGTGAATAATACGGGCATGTTCTTTTCTTTTTCTTTTTTTAGTGCTAATCAACGACGACCTCCCCATACCTACCCACTTAACCCAAACTTTATTGACATCATGTTATATGAGTGCTTTCTTCTAATTGGAGCATAAAACTTTTAATGTTTTCAAAAATAAATTTCAAAAACCACTAATGATACGTTGTGCCAAAAAAGTCTAAAAGAAGTGCAGAAATATGGAGCATGCCAACCCTTTGAAATCCATATGGTAATCAAGAAATATATATCTATTTATGACATCACCAATTGCAATTTCATATTCAAGTGATCGCTTAATTAGACGACAATTTTAAAAATGATTTACTCGTGTAAATCTTTCTTGAAGTATTTACTAGTTATGTATGAATGAGTCAATGTGGGATATTTTTAATCTCTAACGGGTCAAACGAGTACAATAAAAAAAGTTAGCTATAGAAAACGGGTCCAAAGGGGTTGCAAGTTTCACATAGTGTACAATTTATTCAATAACATTGGTTGAGAAGAATATGTATTTTATTGTCATACGTGTCACACCGATTATTTATAATAAGATTTAATGAAGTTTTGCACCAAAGTTGTTTCTGGCAAACCAATTGGACCCGTACCATGTTGCTAAACCCAATAGATCAGCCCATGTTGCCACCTCTATCGTTTTCATTAACCACAAGGAGAAATTAGATACCCTATGAATAGTTAGAAACACCAAGATTCGTGCACTTCTTTGGATCGCCAACTTTTAGCAAATCCATACAATTTGACTTTTACATTATGTGTCTGGAGTCGTTAACGAACACCCCACCTGGTACACCATGCAAGTGTGTTTTGCCAATGTAAGTTGGCCTTTGAAATGGCCACCGGACTTTTCATGAAATCAAGTCAAGTTCGAATTATGGGAGCAAATGAAGAAAACCAAGATTTAGAAAAGACGGTCGTTATGATTAACTTGCTACCCCTTGATGAAAAATTTGAAAACTTCACCGTGTATGTAACTACTCTTTTTGGCGAATATGAAGTTTTGTTCGTGAAGTATCCAGGTACCTCTATACTAAGAGATGGAGTTAATGGCCGTGTCGGGAGGGTTTGGGCAACAGTTTAAAACGAGCCTTTTTTCAGTACCGGTAGAAACAACCGGGTTGACCCTAATACACTCCATTATCCATTTAACCCGTTTCTGTTATTGGATATTTTTTTTCATACAGTTTGCCAGAATGTATAAAATACAACCCAAACTCATTAATATGTAAATGGGTCGAAACTAACATGGTAACAGGTTCGGGTTGAAACCGGCCTTTTCAACAATTATTCACGGGTGGGAGTGGTGGAAACAGTCTTCTTAAGTCTCATCTACCCAACTCGACCCACAAATAAGTAAATGGGTCGAAACTGTCTCATCTACCATATTTTCTTGCTTATAATCATAATCATTTTGTTGTTAATAGGTCTTCCGCCATCGCCACCTATGCCATCATCACGCAACAGTAATGGTGGACCGTATGGTCACGGAAACAACGGTAGGGACATAAAGACCCTCGGTGTCGACATCAGTAAGCAAAGGTCTAGCAATAGGCTAAGTGGTGGCATAATTTCCAAAATAGTTTTATCAGCAGTGGTAGCCGTGGTTCTAGTCTCCGTTGCTGCTTGGGTTCTATTGGTTAAACGTAGGGAAAGGTCCCAATCAGGACACACCCCACCAGCTACTTTACTATCCGTCACAAAATCATCAGGGTTGGTGGATCAACGATAGGAAGTGGGCCCGAGTCAGCTTCATTATCATTCCGGTCTAATATAGCATATAAAGGATCCGCAAAGACGTTTAGTTCAAGTGATATGGAAAAAGCAACTGATAACTTTATTGAGTTGGGTGTTTTAGGTGAGGGTGGGTTTGGGCGGGTTTATAGCGGGACCCTTGAAGATGGGACTAAAGTTGCTGTCAAGGTACTTAAACATGATGATCAACAAGGGGGTCGGGAATTCTTGGCAGAAGTTGAAATGCTTAGCCGCTTGCACCATAAAAATTTGGTTCGGTTACATGGCATTTGTACAGAAGAAAGAAACCGGTGTTTGGTTTATGAGCTAATCCCAAATGGAAGCGTTGAATCTCACCTTCATGGTATGAAATGCTTGACTTTCTAAAGTCAATTGTTTGACTTGCAAAACTCAAATGTTTGGCTTTTTTGTGCTTTACTTTTTTGTTTATGAAGATGGTTTTATTTCATGTGACAATTTGGATGGTTAGGGATTGAAATGTTTGACTTTCAAAAGTCAAATATTTGACTTTAATTTTTTTTTCGTGAAGATGGTTTATAATTGGAGTGAAATTTTGGTTGATTAGGGATTGATAAGGAAGTCGCACCACTGGATTGGGGGGTCCACTTGAAGATAGCTTTGGGTGCAGCTCGGGGGTTAGCTTACTTGCATGAAGATTCAAGACCAAGAGTCATACATAGAGACTTCAAGTCTAGCAACATTCTAATGGCCGTGTCGGGAGGGTTTGGGCAACAGTTTAAAATGAGCCTTTTTTCAGTACCGGTAGAAACGACCGGGTTGACCCTAATACACTTCATTATCCATTTAACCCGTTTCTGTTATTGGATTTTTTTTTCATACAGTTTGCCAGAATGTATAAAATACAACCCAAACTCATTAATATGTAAATGGGTCGAAACTAACATGGTAACAGGTTTGGGTTGATACAATTTTGGTTGTTGTGGATCATTTAAGTAAATATGCTCATTTTATGTGCTTATCCCATCCCTTTACTGCCAAAGTTGTGGCCTCGGCATTTTGTAAGGAAATTGTGCGTCTACACGGTTTTCCCCGTTCTATTGTATCTGACAGGGATGTGGTTTTTCTCAGTCATTTTTGGCAAGAGTTATTTCGGTTAACCCAAACCAAACTGCAATTGAGCACTAGTTACCACCCGCAAACTGATGGCCAAACTGAAGTCATAAATCGTTGTCTTGAGGCCTACCTTCGTTGTTTTACCCATGAACAACCGATGAAATGGAGTTCGTACTTACCGTGGGCTAAATATTCATATAACACTGGTTATCACACATCTACAGGTACTACACCTTTTTCTGCAGTTTATGGCAGGGAACCACCTTCACTTCTTCCTTATGTCATGGGGGAGACTAAGAATGCAGAATTGGAACAACAGCTAGTGGACTGAGATGATTTGTTAAAACTTAAAACTGATTCGCCACAATCTTCATAAAGCTCAAGATCGTATGCGCCAACAAGCTAACTCTAACCGTCGTGACATTTCTTTCGAAGAGGGTGATTATGTCTTTCTGAAAATACAGCCTTACCGTCGGCGAATTTTGGCAGAACGCAGATACGAGAAGTTGTCTCCACGTTTTTTTGGGCCTTATCGCATTACACGCAAAGTCGGTCCCGTCGCTTACAAATTGGAGTTGCCACCTGAGTCACGTATTCATCCGATTTTTCATGTTTCAATGCTTAAACCAGCTCAGGGCCCAATTTCAGCCACTACTATTGCTCCTTTGCCTATTACCAAGGATTGGGAGATTGATATCCATTCCAACCACACTATTCTTGCTCATCGTTGGGTCTACGAAGCTGGCAAACAGGTTTTGGAATTGCTGATTTCTTGGTGTCATTGACCTCTGGAAGAAGCTACTTGGGAAACATATGATTTGTTAGCTGATCAGTTTCCAAATTTTCACCTTGAGGACAAGGCTTTTTATCGGGAGGGAAGTAACGATACAATACTGGTCAAAGTGTACACAAGAAAAAAGAAACAGCTCAACGAGACGGATCGGGAGGAGTTTAATTCAATCTTTGGGTATTGTTTGGATCCACTTGGTCAAAGCAGTAGTGGGAGAATGGAATGGTGGGGAGCAGTTTACAAGCCCATTTCCAGGAGCAGTTAATTAGTAACCGCTTTAGTATTAGTAGCAGACTATGTTTTATTTTGAACATTCTCAGTTTTTTTTGTCAAGTATTACCTTTGTATTGGAGACTTTGGCCATCTCGAAACGGGCCACTTTATTTCCGTTCATTCAATCAAATTGTCTGCTTATTTTATCAGTATATATTGTAGAAGGGTAGCAATCTTCATTGATATAAATTATTTCCTTATTAAATACGTGACAATCTACAACATAATTCAAGACAAGAAAACAAAACATAAAAAGTTCCTTAAACTTTATGACTAGACATTATACAAAATCGATCAACCATTAAGTTACCGATACATGCATCTTCATCCAAAGCCGATCATCCACTGACAATATATCTTTGACTCGGCGCATTGTTGGCCTTTCCTGTGGATTGTCGTTCAAACATGCCCGTGTGACATTCAAAATTAAATGAGCTAGTTTCTCAACTAGAGGTGATGGTCGCGGAATCCGTCTATCTCCTACATTGGCCAGCAATAGATCATCAGTCGACATTGTTGGTAGACATGATATAAGTTCTCCAGGATGCTTTCCCATAATCACTTCTAGTGCAACAACTCCAAAACTATAAACATCGCATTTCTCTGTCGCCACCATCGTAAAAGCAAGCTCTACATTGAAGGAAGCAGGACAATCCAAAAAAAGTTGTTATATAACTTGAGAATAAGTACGTATCGTATATTCGTATATATAACTTTGAAATATATGGTAGTTACCTGGCGCAATATAGCCATAGGTGCCTACAACCGCAGTCCAATTCGATGAATCCATCTTTAGAAGCTTCGCTGTTCCAAAATCCGAGATATGTGCCTCATAATCAGAATCGAGAAGGATATTAGCTCCAGAAATGTCTCTATGAATTATAGGTGGTGTGCAATCATGGTGCATATAAGCCAAACCATTCGCTACAGCCCTAACAATTCTTACCCTTTTCAGCCAATCCATTTCCTTTGCTGTGATATCGCTACTTAAGAGCGATTTTAGACTTCCCTTCTCAAGATATTCGTAAATTAAAAATGAGTGACGAGCATGGAAGCAGTATCCATAGAGTTTAACTATGTTTCTGTGCCTTATGTTTGTCAATGCTCGTACCTCATTTAGGAAGCCTATATGATCGTCACCCTCAGATGATGAATGAAGTTTCTTCACAGCTACTAAATTGTTGGGTTGCAACACAGCTTTATACACAGTACCATATCCTCCAATCCCAATACAGTATGCATCATCAAAATCATTTGTTGCCTTAATGATTTCATCATACATCGCCTGTCCATCAAAACTTGTTATTGAGAAAAAATTGCCACCTTCTTCGCCTGATGGTATCTGTGGAGAAGTTCTCTTTCTACGTCGATAAGCAATGAGGCCACACATGAATAAACCAAGTAAAAGAGCCGCAAAAAGTGGGACCACAGTTACAAGGATGAGCTTATGATGAAAATGATTATTTTGACTTTCACAAAAAGTGGGACCACACAGACCATCATTTCCTTGAAATGCTTCTCCAGACACATTTTGAAAGACAGCACAAGGGGGAACGGGACCAGTGAGCTCATTGTAAGACAGGTCTATATCAATCCTTCCTGGCAAGTTACTGAAACTATTAGGAATAGCACCAGAAAGCTTATTGTGCGAAAGATTCATCATTACCAGACTTTGTAAACTTCCAATTTCCGATGGTATCTCTTTTGTGAGTGAATTCCAAGATAAATCAAGAACATTGAGTTGCCTTAATTTACCGATCTCCGATGGGATCTTTCCGCTGAGCTTGTTATTAATAAGATATATGAGAGTGATTTGTACCCAATCACCAATATATCTTTGTAATGACCCGTTCAACCTATTGTTGGATAGGTCAAGAGTAAGGAGACCATGCAGTGACCCAAGCTCTTGAGGTATAACACCTGAAAGGTAGTTATCGCTCAAGGATAAATATAACAAACTTTTCATCTCCCCAAACTCCTTTGGAATTCGACCAGCCAAATGATTAGAAGAAAGATCAAGCAGTTGAATTGAATTTCCCAACGATGAAGGGATTGAACCATTGAGTTGATTTTTGGACAGAGAAAGGAGTTTCAAAGACTTCAAATCACCCAATGATGAAGGGATTGAACCATTGAGTTGATTTATGCTCAAATCTAATCCAGTGAGAGACTTCAAATTCCCTAATTCAATTGGAATGGGTCCAGAGAGTGTGTTATTGAACAAATAAAGGTTATTCAAAGACTTCAAATCACCCAACGATGAAGGAATTGAACCATTGAGTTGATTTTAGCTCAAATCTAATTGAGTGAGAGACTTCAAATTCCCTAATTCAATTGGAATGGGTCCAGAGAGTTGATTTTGGCACAAAACTAAATCAGTTAGAGACTTCAAATCACCCAACGATGAAGGGATTGAACCATTGAGTTGATTTTCGCTCAAAACTAATTCAGTGAGAGACTTCAAATTCCCTAATTCAATTGGAATGGGTCCAGAGAGTGTGCTATTGAACAAATAAAGGTTATTCAAAGACTTCAAATCACCCAACGATGAAGGAATTGAACCATTGAGTTGATTTTCGCTCAAATCTAATTTAGTGAGAGACTTCAAATTCCCTAATTCAATTGGAATGGGTCCAGAGAGTTGATTTTCCCACAAATAAAGGATATTCAAAGACTTCAAATCACCCAATGATGAAGGGATTGAACCATTGAGTTGATTTTTGCTCAATTCTAATTCAGTGAGAGACTTCAAATTCCCTAATTCAATTGGAATGGGTCCAGAGAGTTGATTTTCCCACAAATAAAGGATATTCAAAGACTTCAAATCACCCAACGATGAAGGAATTGAACCATTGAGTTGATTTTCGCTCAAATCTAATTTAGTGAGAGACTTCACATTCCCTAATTCAATAGGAATGGGTCCAGAGAGTTGATTTTCGCTCAAATCTAATTCAGTGAGAGACTTCGTATTCCCCAATTCAATTGGAATGGGTCCAGACAGTTGATTTGTGAAAAAATGCAAAACGGCTAACTGGCTTAGTTTACCAATGGTAGGTGGAATTACACCAGAAAACTGATTGGTTGAAAAATTAACATAGACAAGTTTGGACAGGAGTCCGATTTCTGGTGGGATGGGACCAAAGAAGCTGTTTACACTAAGATTAAAATGGGTAAGGTTGCCTAGAATAGAGAACGGGAACTGGTGAAGCGTACCTTTTAACTCAGACGTCGAGAGGTTCAACCTGTTAATGTTTCCATCAGCGTTGCAAGCAATTCCAAACCAAGAAGGGCACGGAGCGGGTGAACTAGTATTCGTTGGAAGGGGTGTCCAAGAAGATACAATTTGGGAGTTGTTTGGTATTTTAAGGGTTGCTTTCCATTTTTGAAGAGCATTTGCTTCCTCCAAAGAAGCAGAAGTAAAGTTTGGTACAAATGAGTGAGCAGTGAGTAGTAGAGCTAAAGATAAAAGTAAGAAGTTTGAAGAAGCCATTGCTTGCTTTTGCATGTTTTTTTTCTTTCTATAAAGTGAGGGTTTGTATGTCTCTATTTATACTTGAGCTACCCTTTTCTCTTAAATCAATTTCCATTTCTCATAAATTAAATATTACAGTAGGTGGTGTCATATTTTTCCACAAGATTCGTTTACTTGAGAAATTTTAGGTGGTGTCATATTTTCCTTCCAAAGCACTTTCTTCTAATTGGAGCATAATATTTTAAACCGTGAATAATACAGGCATGTTCTTTTCTTTTTTATTTTTTAGTGCTAATCAACGACGACCTCCCCATACCTACCCATATAGTACAAAACAAGGGTCTTCTTTGCCGTCTATAGTTTATCTTAAAAATACATTCCCATATAGTTTTATAGCCATGGAAATTCTGACCCAGTTATGTATGAATGAGTCAATGTGGGATATTTTTAATCTCTAACGGGTCAAACAAGTACAATAAAAAAAAGTTAGCTAAAGAAAACAGGTCCAAAGGGGTTGAAGGTTTCACATAGTGTACAATTTATTCAATAACATTGGTTGATAAGAATATGTATTTTATTGTCATACGTGTCACACCGATTATTTGTAATAAGATTTAATGAAATTTTGCACCAAGTTGTTTATGGCAAACCAATTGGACCCGTACCATGTTGCTAAACCCAATAGACCAGCCCATGTTGCCACCTCTATCGTTTTCATTAACCACAACAAGGAGAAATTAGATACCCTATGAATAGTTAGAGACACCAAGATTCGTGCACTTTTTTGGATCGCCAACTTTTAGCAAATCCATACAATTTGACTTTTACATAATGTGTGTGGAGTCGTTAACGAACACCCCACCTGGTACACCATGCAAGTGTGTTTTGCCAATGCAAGTTGGCCTTTGAAATGGCTACCGGACTTTTCATGAAATCAAGTCAAGTTCGAATTATGGGAGCAAATGAAGAAAACCAAGATTTAGAAAAGACGGTTGTTATGATTAACTTGCTACCCCTTGATGAAAAATTTGAAAACTTCACCGTGTATGTAACTACTCAAAGATTATGGCTGAAACAAGTGCCTATTAAGAACTCTCTTTTTGGCGAATATGAAGTTTTGTTCGTGAAGCATCCAGGTACCTCTATACTAAGAGATCGAGTTAATGGCCGTGTCGGGAGGGTTTGGGCAACAGTTTAAAACGAGCCTTTTTTGCAGAAACGACCGGGTTGACCCTAATACACTTCATTATCCATTTAACCCGTTTCTGTTATTGGACTGCTGGGATAAGAATTGAGTGACGGATCATGATAAAGGAGACTTTCAATCTCTCCTAGATCGGCTTCAAAGTCAATGAGATCATCGTCACTTCCCGTTGGAAGTGGATTGATGTGAGTGAGTTCATCGGCGAACTCCTCAAGAAGATGATCAGCATCAATCTGTGGAGTGATGCCTCAACATATTCAACTTCTCCATACGATGCAAAATCATCGCTAAAATCGGAGAAAGTCTCAAATTGATCTTTTGAACACTCGGGAGGGGAAAGAAGATCACACATATGCTCAAGAATTCCCTGTGACTCTCTTGGGATTGGGACAAGGTTCTCAACACTAGACTTTATGAATTCGTCCGATTCCTTTTCAGGAACAGTGCTAAGATGCTCGTCCCCCATGTTTAGAGAGTGAGTGGGAACCTCGGGTGTGATAACAGACTGAAGGAGTTGAAAAGTACTAGCAGTCAATGATTCTACAAGTTCCATTTGTTCTTTTGCTAGCAGTTCCTCCATAGATTTTTCTCCCTGTATTTCCACGAAAGGAATCTCAACTGATGAAGTTGATGAATCTTTCTGAAGAATATCAATGATATCTTCATCATCATTGTCATCATCGTCATCGATAAGAACAGCATTGCGGAAATTGGCACGTGCTCTAGCTGCTCTTAGTTCGGCTGATGTGTGAAAACCGAAAGGTTGACATTGATTATCAGCATGAGGATTTTCTTGGGCACGTTTATCTTCCTTTAGATTTTTTAATATTTCCAGAAGACCAAGGAGAATGTTTTGAGGAATATCTTTGCTAGAAGTGTCATTAGGAACACACTCATAGACATCCTCATTCATTTGGTACTGTGGAGGTTGGTCAGGAATGTCATAATTGTTACAAGGAAATGGAATCCTTGTTTGACAATCGTAACTGAAGTGTGGACCTCCACAGTACTCACAACAAAATGATTGTTGTGACTGATTTAGTGAATAATGTGGAATTTGGTCATTTCCAAAGTCCTGAGTGTTACCAGAAAACTGTTCATAGACAAACGTGTTCCCGGTTTGACACTCAAATCCTTGATGAGGACCTCCACAAAATTCACAACAAAAACTTGGTGTATTTTGATACGAAGCATCATTGAAATTTGGATTATATGATTCTTGCTCGTATGAATGTGATGGGTAGTTGGAAGAGTCGTTGAATGAGTTCGGATTAGGATCATAAGCAAATGAATTCCTCGAACCACAAAACAAACAACTTCCGTTTCGAATATCATTACCACATTGTTCACATGTACACCAACGACATGGCAAACCAAAAAGCGGCTCACCACAACCGACACAAGGAATAAAATCCAGAGGTGGGACAAGTGGTGTGCTCTGAGAGCTAGGAATTTCCACCACTTCCGTTATGGTCTCTGGTTTTTGTTTTTGAATAACGTGAAGATTGGGCAAGTCGTTCTTTTTAATCACTGTTCTAAGTTCTGTACGTTTGCTTGACAATCTTTTAACCGTAAATCCTGAAAGGTCAGGATTGATTCTTGATGGTTTGTCATTATTAGCACGTATCTCGGGTTGTGGAGGGTAGTGGGAAGGACTTTGAGAATCATTGGTGGAATTAAGCTCTTTGAGGGCTACTTCACACCAATAACATGATCCTTTTGGTGCATGCTTTCCACACCTCTCACAAGCACACTTAGAACAATGAAGGCTGTCATTCAACGGGCTTTTACAATCAAAACAAGTATAGCCCAGTGACGACATGAGAATTAAACATTAATGAGGGTTAAGAAGATAGAATTAAACAAATAGAGGGTAAAGGGATAAAGAATCAAAAAGGGTAAGAGGGTAAAGATGAATATTTTTGGGTTTTTTTTTTTTTTTTTTTTTATTTTTATTTTTTTTTTGTGGAAAATAAATCAATTAAACCAAGATCGAAACAAAACACAAGGAACTTAAACCAATAATCACAGATGAATGGCTTCTTTGAAAAAGGTACACCACTCACAAGGATACAAAGGCAAGTTTTAATCTTTGGTTTGGGAACTTATTATGGCCGTACCCCCAGTTAGGTAGTACTCTGTCTTGGTTCTCGATGGTAATTTTTTATTGTTATTTATTATTAACAAAGAAAACAGAAAATGTTTTTGGGTTTTTAATTTTTATATGATAATATATATATAGAAAAGAAAAGAAAAATATTTTTGTTTTTTATATTGTTTTTGGGAAATAGGAACTTCTTGAAAGAAGGATCTCGAATCACTAATCGCTTGAACTTAACACAATAGTCGCAGCACACCTCCCCGGCAGCGGCGCCAAAATTTGATCCGTGTGTGAGTATATATAAATAAATATAGTATCGTGCACACGTGATACTTTGAGAAATGACAAGTCAAACCTTAGGAAAAAGTCAAACTTGCAAAACCCGTGAATGTGATGTGTGTGATACCGGGCAAGTGATCACCCGGGTCGTGTCCCAACGAGATGTGAATGGGCCATTGTGAAAAGCTTTGGATTAGAGTGATTGATGATTTAGATTGCTTTTGATTTTGCTTTATTTAACAATTCTAAATAACAAGTTAAAACAGATATGCACAATAAAGTCAAACGCAAATTACTTAACTTAAAAACGCGCAACGAAAAATCTAAAAAGGACTAAAAAGTAAAATTTATGAAATTTAAAACCTAAAAATGTAAAATTACTAAAAACTTATTTTAAAACTTAAATTCTATTTTTTTACACTTTTTATTTAATTATTTCTAATTATTAATTATTTAAATTCTAATTAAACTAATTTAAATTATAAAAAATACTAAATGAGCTAAGAAAAATCTAAAACTTTTTCTAAAAATATTATTAAGTAAATAAAAGCTAAGAAAATTATAAAATTGAAATTTACTTAATTAAAATTTAAAAAGATAAATTCTATTAAATAGAAGCTATCACTATATTTCTATTTTTGATTTTCTTAAGGACTAAAAATGAAATTATAATTTTCCTAGATTAAAAATGATAAAAGAAAATTATGAAAATTGGATTTATATTTTTCTGATTATTTTTCTATTTATTATGATTTAAATACTATTTTAAACTAATTAAAAAGATTAAAAATACCAAACTATTCAGAAAATTATGAAAATTTACAGATAAATCTAAAATATTATAAGAAACTTGGAGAAAAATTTTGAAAAGAAAATAAGCTGAAAAAGTGCTTAATTAGGCAAAAACAGCTTATCACAAGTGCTTATTTATAAGCACTTGTGTCCAATTTATGTGAAACTTTAAACACAGATTAAAAACACTCAACTAAGCTCAATGAAACTCAAATTATGACAGGTGTATCACAGTATGCAACAAATTTGAACAATAAGCAGTCACATAAAGCACTACAATAAGCAGATGATTCACAAATTAAGCCAGAGACCAAATACCAATGCAATTCACTTCAACAACAACAAATAAGCACAGAAATCTCAATTAGGCTCAGGTAACAAGCCAAATTAATACTAGCAGGCCTAAACTTCAAACAGAAAACATGTTCTAAACACCTAAATAGCAACAGCTTATTAGCAGTCCTAAAAAGCCAATTAAACTTAGATTATGGGGGCAAAAGCTCATCTATATTACTGAGTACACAAAAATCTAAAAAAAAACCCCATCACAATCAATCAATTGCTATCTTAATTAGAGGCTAGTTCAGATGGTAAAACTTGGATATGCAACTAGCATTCAGTCTGCACAATATGCAGACTTGTCTGAAATCATACCTAGGATTAAAGCATCATGTTACAAACTAATTATAGGTTGAAAGGAACCTGTAGAATAGCAAAAGTGAACTCCAGAATAAGCTGAGCTTATTGGAGCTTATGATGGACAGTTCAGTCCATGTGACTGCAGTCCCTAGCTCAAAACATGTAAAATCTGTGAAACAACAAAAGTAAAGATGAAAGCAGCTATTACAAGCTTCAAAAAGCTCAATCAAAGCTGGCTTTAGTGCAGATGAACAGTGAGTCTTCAAATTACCCAGTTTGACCCACGAACCAAACACACCTTTACCTTGACTGATTTGAGTTTTAAACTTAAACAAACCAATGTGAGCCAAAATCCTAAAACACAAGGGATTGCCTGGATGAAATAAACTTCAATGACCATTTAGAAAAAACAGAAGTAAGCACTGGATAAGAGAAAAGAACAATAAGCAGTTTGACTATCTATTTTGACTAATGTTGACTTTTCAAAGAAAAAAAAACTTGACATTGCATTTAACTGAAAATCAGAGTTACAATACTGGAAGCAAACAACAATGAAACTTTAAAAGTTATCTAAAATGAAAGTTAAAACCTTGAGTACGACTTAAATTAAAACTACACGACTAAATTGGTCTAAAAACAAGTGACCGACTTCTTTCTTCTATCTTCTTTTCTTTAAATACTCTCCAATGTCTTCTCTTAGCTTCTTGACTCTTTCCCACTCGTTGTATTAGCAAAAATTGATCTCAACCGTTCACTTTGATTTTGGCGGGAAAACTAGATAAGCGTGGATTTTAACTTATCTGCTCACGTGGGAAAGTGGTACTTAGCTAGGAGGGGGGTTGAGCGTAGGAGGAGGCGTATTTCAGGAAAAGGCATGGGGGGGAAGCTTGTTGTCGGTTGTGTCAGGGGACATGGTTTTGGTTAGTGGTTTTGTTTGGCGGTTTTGTGGGAAGAAGGAGGGATAAGGTGTTTGACTGATGGGTTGACCGAGTGGTTAACTAAAACGGGATAGTGGGTTTTTTATTTGTTTTGGGCTTGGGTTTAAGTGGGTTGATTGGGCTTTTGGTTTGTGGCCGGGTTTAGTTAGGATAGGAAATGGGGTTTAGGTTATTTGGGTTTATTTTTGGATCCGGTTGGGTTTGTTGCTTATTAACACAAGGACCACTTTTGCAATTCCACCAAACTAGAGGGACCAAAACTGTAATTTTCCAAAGTTTATCAAGGGACCAATTATGACAAGTTTAATTTACCAAAGGACCAAAAATAATAATTTTCCAATTAAAAACGTCCAGGGGTAATTTCTGTCAATCTCTGAAATTTCAGGGACTAAAGTTGCCATTTTGCAAAACTAAACTTTATGAGGCTAATTTTGACAACTTGTGAATCCCTGAGGGCCTTTTATGAAAAATTAACATGTTTTGAATAACTAGGGACTAGATTTGACAATTTATGAATAAAACACAGTCTAAATATTTTTCTGTCTTTTTGAGACTTTTCAAAGTGTTTTTGACTGTTTATGTGGGTTTAAACAAGGTAAATATATGTGTATTTAGACACATATCAAATCCCCCACACTAAACTATTGCTAGTCCCTAGCAATATTTTTGAAAATTTAATGGATTTTATCTCTTTACCAAAAGCCATTACTTCTGGAGTAGCCAATTGTTTCAGTTCAAGTAAGAACCTTGGTACAATGATAACCAAATGATTTTGAGCAAATCATCAGCTGTAAACGGGTTTGATTTGTCTTTACCAGAAGCCGTTTGCTTCTGGACTAGCCAACTCTTAGATAAATTATCAATATTATCTTTGGTGAGCTGATTACCAATTATGGTTTTTCCACTGCCTTTACCACAAGCCATAACCTTGCGGGCTAGCCAACTCTTCACTTTTAAGGATATGGCGAGTCGAATACCATACAATTTTCGGCAAATTGCAAGCCATAAACGGATTTGAGTTATCTTTACCAAGAGCCGTTTGCTCCTGGATTAGCCAATCCTTTTGTGGGTTAGACATGGCGGACTGATAACCATTTTATTGCGTTCTAAGTGAGAAAAAAAAAATTTAAAAATTTTTTTGGCCAAAATGGGGGTACTAGATGGTACATATGATCAAATTCGCTAGAATTCCCCCCCCCCCCCCCCCCCCCCCCACACTTAGAACTGAATATTGCCCTCAATATTCAAAGTACCGGCTATTATGCCGACACTTAGAATGTAAAAAGGAAATATTAATAGCCATTTATTTTATATACACACATTTTATTTTATTTTATTTTTTTTTTTTTTTGGGATTTTTTTTTTTTTTTTTTTTTTTTTTTTGAAAATTTACATATATACAACATGTGGGGCATCTCCCCCACACTAGGTGGTAGAACAGAGAAAGAAAACAGAGACACGGGTGAAAACCCATGTTATGCTAATGTTTTTGTTCACCGAGTCACTTAGCTTGACTCGACCCCGCATTCATTGGTTCTTGGGGAAGCACGTGGAACAAAAAATCTCCATCGGACTTTCGTTCAAGATGTTTGGATAAACATTTGAAGCACGTGAAAGTTCCACACCGATGAGATATACAGATCCGGCTCACAAATGATAAATGAAAATGCCGGGATCAAAAATAGTGTCTTCACTCCCGAATGAGTGAAGAAGAGAGGACGTCACGGAATAGGTGAAGAAAAGGAAGAAAACCATGATGAAAATCATGATCAACTCTTCCTCACCCACAGGAGAATCCATAATTTCAGCATTATGAATCTCATTATTTAAGCTCATGTGATCAAGACATATCCCGGGTGTGTCTGGATCAAAGTGGAAGTTATCATACTCCGGTGGAGATATGATATGAGTGAGTTCACCGTAGAACTCCTCGTGAAGAGAATCGATCACAAGATATAAATCCGTGAACTCATGTTCCGAAGGAGACTCATCACTATCCTCGATCTGAGTACCAAAGATTGGGTTATCTGAAATCAAAGTGAAGTCAGATTCGAATTCAAACAGGGGATTGGTGAGAGTTGTTTTGAATGCTTCGGGAGCAAAGTGATTATCATTCTCTATTGGACTGCTGGGATAAGAATTGAGTGACAGATCATGATAAAGGAGACTTTCAATCTCTCCTAGATCGGCTTCAAAGTCAATGAGATCATCGTCACTTCCCGTTGGAAGTGGATTGATGTGAGTGAGTTCATCGGCGAACTCCTCAAGAAGATGATCAGCATCAATCTGTGGGAGTGATGCCTCAACATATTCAACTTCTCCATACGATGCACAATCATCGCTAAAATCGGAGAAAGTCTCAAATTGATCTTTTGAACACTCGGGAGGGGAAAGAAGATCACACATATGCTCAAGAATTCCCTGTGACTCTCTTGGGATTGGGACAAGGTTCTCAACACTAGACTTTATGAATTCGTCCGATTCCTTTTCAGGAACAGTGCTAAGATGCTCGTCCCCCATGTTTAGAGAGTGAGTGGGAACCTCGGGTGTGATAACAGACTGAAGGAGTTGAAAAGTACTAGCAGTCAATGATTCTACAAGTTCCATTTGTTCTTTTGCTAGCAGTTCCTCCATAGATTTTTCTCCCTGTATTTCCACGAAAGGAATCTCAACTGATGAAGTTGATGAATCTTTCTGAAGAATATCAATGATATCTTCATCATCACTGTCATCATCGTCATCGATAAGAACAGCATTGCGGAAATTGGCACGTGCTCTAGCTGCTCTTAGTTCGGCTGATGTGTGAAAACCGAAAGGTTGACATTGATTATCAGCATGAGGATTTTCTTGGGCACGTTTATCTTCCTTTAGATTTTTTAATATTTCCAGAAGACCAAGGAGAATGTTTTGAGGAATATCTTTGCTAGAAGTGTCATTAGGAACACACTCATAGACATCCTCATTCATTTGGTACTGTGGAGGTTGGTCAGGAATGTCATAATTGTTACAAGGAAATGGAATCCTTGTTTGACAATCGTAACTGAAGTGTGGACCTCCACAGTACTCACAACAAAATGATTGTTGTGACTGATTTAGTGAATAATGTGGAATTTGGTCATTTCCAAAGTCCTGAGTGTTACCAGAAAACTGTTCATAGACAAACGTGTTCCCGGTTTGACACTCAAATCCTTGATGAGGACCTCCACAAAATTCACAACAAAAACTTGGTGTATTTTGATACGAAGCATCATTGAAATTTGGATTATATGATTCTTGCTCGTATGAATGTGATGGGTAGTTGGAAGAGTCGTTGAATGAGTTCGGATTAGGATCATAAGCAAATGAATTCCTCGAACCACAAAACAAACAACTTCCGTTTCGAATATCATTACCACATTGTTCACATGTACACCAACAACATGGCAAACCAAAAAGCGGCTCACCACAACCGACACAAGGAATAAAATCCAGAGGTGGGACAAGTGGTGTGCTCTGAGAGCTAGGAATTTCCACCACTTCCGTTATGGTCTCTGGTTTTTGTTTTTGAATAACGTGAAGATTGGGCAAGTCGTTCTTTTTAATCACTGTTCTAAGTTCTGTACGTTTGCTTGACAATCTTTTAACCGTAAATCCTGAAAGGTCAGGATTGATTCTTGATGGTTTGTCATTATTAGCACGTATCTCGGGCTGTGGAGGGTAGTGGGAAGGACTTTGAGAATCATTGGTGGAATTAAGCTCTTTGAGGGCTACTTCACACCAATAACATGATCCTTTTGGTGCATGCTTTCCACACCGCTCACAAGCACACTTAGAACAATGAAGACTGTCAATCAACGGGCTTTTACAATCAAAACAAGTATAGCCCAGTGACGACATGAGAATTAAACATTAATGAGGGTTAAGAAGATAGAATTAAACAAATAGAGGGTAAAGGGATAAAGAATCAAAAAGGGTAAGAGGGTAAAGATGAATATTTTTGGTTTTTTTTTTTTTTTTTTTTTTTTTTTGTGGAAAATAAATCAATTAAACCAAGATCGAAACAAAACACAAGGAACTTAAACCAATAATCACAGATGAATGGCTTCTTTGAAAAAGGTACACCACTCACAAGGATACAAAGGCAAGTTTTAATCTTTGGTTTGGGAACTTATTATGGTCGTACCCCCAGTTAGGTAGTACTCTGTCTTGGTTCTCGATGGTAATTTTTTATTGTTTATTTATTATTAACAAAGAAAACAGAAAATGTTTTTGGGTTTTTAATTTTTATATGATAATATATATATAGAAAAGAAAAGAAAAATATTTTTGTTTTTTATATTGTTTTTGGGAAATAGGAACTTCTTGAAAGAAGGATCTCGAATCACTAATCGCTTGAACTTAACACAATAGTCGCAGCACACCTCCCCGGCAGCGGCGCCAAAATTTGATCCGTGTGTGAGTATATATAAATAAATATAGTATCGTGCACACGTGATACTTTGAGAAATGACAAGTCAAACCTTAGGAAAAAGTCAAACTTGCAAAACCCGTGAATGTGATGTGTGTGATACCGGGCAAGTGATCACCCGGGTCGTGTCCCAACGAGATGTGAATGGGCCATTGTGAAAAGCTTTGGATTAGAGTGATTGATGATTTAGATTGCTTTTGATTTTGCTTTATTTAACAATTCTAAATAACAAGTTAAAACAGATATGCACAATAAAGTCAAACGCAAATTACTTAACTTAAAAACGCGCAACGAAAAATCTAAAAAGGACTAAAAAGTAAAATTTATGAAATTTAAAACCTAAAAATGTAAAATTACTAAAAACTTATTTTAAAACTTAAATTCTATTTTTTTACACTTTTTATTTAATTATTTCTAATTATTAATTATTTAAATTCTAATTAAACTAATTTAAATTATAAAAAATACTAAATGAGCTAAGAAAAATCTAAAACTTTTTCTAAAAATATTATTAAGTAAATAAAAGCTAAGAAAATTATAAAATTGAAAATTACTTAATTAAAATTTAAAAAGATAAATTCTATTAAATAGAAGCTATCAATATATTTCTATTTTTGATTTTCTTAAGGACTAAAAATGAAATTATAATTTTCCTAGATTACAAATGATAAAAGAAAATTATGAAAATTGGATTTATATTTTTCTGATTAATTTTCTATTTATTATGATTTAAATACTATTTTAAACTAATTAAAAAGATTAAAAATACCAAAACTATTCAGAAAATTATGAAAATTTACAGATAAATCTAAAATATTATAAGAAACTTGGAGAAAAATTTTGAAAAGAAAATAAGCTAAAAAAGTGCTTAATTAGGCAAAAACAGCTTATCACAAGTGCTTATTTATAAGCACTTGTGTCCAATTTATGTGAAACTTTAAACACAGATTAAAAACACTCAACTAAGCTCAATGAAACTCAAATTATGACAGGTGTATCACAGTATGCAACAAATTTGAACAATAAGCAGTCACATAAAGCACTACAATAAGCAGATGATTCACAAATTAAGCCAGAGACCAAATACCAATGCAATTCACTTCAACAACAACAAATAAGCACAGAAATCTCAATTAGGCTCAGGTAACAAGCCAAATTAATACTAGCAGGCCTAAACTTCAAACAGAAAACATGTTCTAAACACCTAAATAGCAACAGCTTATTAGCAGTCCTAAAAAGCCAATTAAACTTAGATTATGGGGGCAAAAGCTCATCTATATTACTGAGTACACAAAAATCTAAAAAAAAAACCCCATCACAATCAATCAATTGCTATCTTAATTAGAGGCTAGTTCAGATGGTAAAACTTGGATATGCAACTAGCATTCAGTCTGCACAATATGCAGACTTGTCTGAAATCATACCTAGGATTAAAGCATCATGTTACAAACTAATTATAGGTTGAAAGGAACCTGTAGAATAGCAAAAGTGAACTCCAGAATAAGCTGAGCTTATTGGAGCTTATGATGGACAGTTCAGTCCATGTGACTGCAGTCCCTAGCTCAAAACATGTAAAATCTGTGAAACAACAAAAGTAAAGATGAAAGCAGCTATTACAAGCTTCAAAAAGCTCAATCAAAGCTGGCTTTAGTGCAGATGAACAGTGAGTCTTCAAATTACCCAGTTTGACCCACGAACCAAACACACCTTTACCTTGACTGATTTGAGTTTTAAACTTAAACAAACCAATTTGAGCCAAAATCCTAAGACACAAGGGATTGCCTGGATGAAATAAACTTCAATGACCATTTAGAAAAAAACAGAAGTAAGCACTGGATAAGAGAAAAGAACAATAAGCAGTTTGACTATCTATTTTGACTAATGTTGACTTTTCAAAGAAAAAAAACTTGACATTGCATTTAACTGAAAATCAGAGTTACAATACTGGAAGCAAACAACAATGAAACTTTAAAAGTTATCTAAAATGAAAGTTAAAACCTTGAGTACGACTTAAATTAAAACTGCACGACTAAATTGGTCTAAAAACAAGTGACCGACTTCTTTCTTCTATCTTCTTTTCTTTAAATACTCTCCAATGTCTTCTCTTAGCTTCTTGACTCTTTCCCACTCGTTGGATTAGCAAAAATTGATCTCAACCGTTCATTTTGATTTTGGCGGGAAAACTAGATAAGCGTGGATTTTAACTTATCTGCTCACGTGGGAAAGTGGTACTTAGCTAGGAGGGGGGTTGAGCGTAGGAGGAGGCGTATTTCAGGAAAAGGCATGGGGGGGAAGCTTGTTGTCGGTTGTGTCAGGGGACATGGTTTTGGTTAGTGGTTTTGTTTGGCGGTTTTGTGGGAAGAAGGAGGGATAAGGTGTTTGACTGATGGGTTGACCGAGTGGTTAACTAAAACGGGATAGTGGGTTTTTATTTGTTTTGGGCTTGGGTTTAAGTGGGTTGATTGGGATTTTGGTTTGTGGCCTGGTTTAGTTAGGATAGGAAATGGGGTTTAGGTTATTTGGGTTTATTTTTGGATCCGGTTGGGTTTGTTGCTTATTAACACAAGGACCACTTTTGCAATTCCACCAAACTAGAGGGACCAAAACTGTAATTTTCCAAAGTTTATCAAGGGACCAATTATGACAAGTTTAATTTACCAAAGGACCAAAAATAATAATTTTCCAATTAAAAACGTCCAGGGGTAATTTCTGTCAATCTCTGAAATTTCAGGGACTAAAGTTGCCATTTTGCAAAACTAAACTTTATGAGGCTAATTTTGACAACTTGTGAATCCCTGAGGGCCTTTTATGAAAAATTAACATGTTTTGAATAACTAGGGACTAGATTTGACAATTTATGAATAAAACACAGTCTAAATATTTTTCTGTCTTTTTGAGACTTTTCAAAGTGTTTTTGACTGTTTATGTGGGTTTAAACAAGGTAAATATATGTGTATTTAGACACATATCAGGTCGAAACTAACATGGTAACAGGTTCGGGTTGAAACCGGCCTTTTCAACAATTATTCACGGGTGGGAGTGGTTGAAACAGTCTTTTTTTTAGTGCTAATCAACGACGACCTCCCCGTACCTACCCACTTAACCCAAACTTTATTGACAATATGGCATATGAGTGCTTTCTTCTAATTGGAGCATAAAACTTTAAATGTGTTCTAAAATAAATTTCCAAAACCACTAATGATACGTTGTGCCAAAAAAGTCTAAAAGAAGTGCAGAAATAACCCTTTCAAATCCATACGGAAATCAAATTCCAGTTGATTGATATTTTATAAAAGTTATTTATATAGTCTTCATGGTAAATTCTCAATTGATGTCATCTGTTTATCTGATACTTTTTGTTGTATTTATGTTTAGGCGTAAAGAAGAAAAGTGCCTGTAAAATCACGTTCCGTGAGAAATCAAATTGATCAAGTAAATGAAGGTTGACGTATTTAATAACCAATGAAAAGTCAGAGAATGTTGCAACGTTGTTAGGATGGCAGCACGAGCTTGAAAGCATTACACAGAGGCAAAAAGTGCGAAGTAAAAGCATTAGGTACAAGATACTAAAACCTAATGAAAAAATGAAGTATCATCCAGTTATGATACTATGGCATACTTTCCTTTAGAGTGACACTATATCTATTTTTTTCTCTCGTGTCCAAAGGGCATCATTGTTAGTTATCACTTTGTTGTTACGAAAGTTCAGTTTTGAGGCAAATGGTGTATATCCTTCTTACTGTTTGTTATAAAATTGATTTGACTGCTGATTCCATTTGTATTACAGATTGAGAAATTCATGTTTCACATCCAAAATATTGCTAACTGTGGTAGGCTGCTCACACAAGAACCGTAATAGGCCACTTCTTAACTGAATTCTAAGTTGCAACTACATAATTGATATTCTCAAAATTTGTATTCAACTTTTTTTTTTTATTTTAAGTCCATTATATTGAAGACGTCAACCAACATTTGTATTCAAGTCTATTTCACAATTGAATCAATTAACAAAAAAGCCCTAAAGTTAGGGATTTATCAATAGGTAATGTTGCACCAATACCCAACCAAAGGGCCACAACGGTACCAATCAAAAATACGATTGTCGATACTGGACAACGAAAAGCATTTTGGAATTTATTAACAATCTCTAAAAAGGGCACTATTAATAATCCCGCGGGTACTGAAACCATTAAAAGAACACCCAATTATTTGTTGGGTACCGTACGAAGTATTTGAAATACAGAAAGAAATATCATTCAGGTAATATTTCCAAAGGAGTTGTAAATGGATCCGCCGGTTCACCAATCATTGATGGTTCTAGAACCGCTAAGCCTACATTACATGCAATAGTATCTAGAATTACTACTGGAAAAATATATAAAAAATCATTGGGCCATGCTGGCTCCCCGAATAATTATTCAATAACCACCCATCTCTTCCTCCCAACTTGTCATCTCCGGTGAACACCTGCTGCCACTTTCCGTCTAACAAATAAACCCATCCCCACTCCATCACCGGTCAGTCGATCAATTAGCTATAGAGTTTTAAATTCTTATAGTGACCACTTGTTTTGTATTAGTGATGAAAAAATTGCTATCACACATACTAAAGGGATTTTTCTTTTGTTAGATTCTTTCTTCTTCCTTTTATGCAATCTTTTTTGGCAAATTAACAAACTCCCTCGGTCTACTTTCCCGTTTATAGTTTATCTTAACATTCCCCTATAATTTTATAGCTGTGGAAATTCTGACCCATGTAAGTATGAATGTGTCAATGTGGGATATGTTTCATCTTTGACGGGTCAAACGAGTAAAATAAAAAAAAGTTAGCTAAAGAAAACGTGTAAGACCCCCAAAATTTGGTTCAGCAAAAGACAAAACTAGCATTGGGGTGCTACGAAATTGGTACACAACACAAGCAAAAGAAAACGGAATAACCTCATCCGTTTTATAAAAACATTTCATAATCCAAAACTTCAAAGTTTACATTTATTCAAAAGTACGGAAATAAGGCCCAAAAGTAGATATAAAGATCGGTCCCAAATAATTTATCAGAGTCTTATTGATCCATAAACCATGCCACTTGTCAAGCGCCACCAAAATATAGTTATCAATTATCTAACATCAATTTTCTGAGAAAAACATGCTAAAAGTTAGCAAAACGTTTGTGAGTTCATAAGTTTAGTCATAAATCAATAGCATTAGACCATATCAATTCATACACGCATTATACACATATAGTGTTATCCAAAAACAATGTTTATTACGCCAGCACTAAGTTTCATGCAACTGAAGCTACAACAGTGTGCATGCTATGTTAAATATAAAGGCCCGAAAAGTGTTTACCTCGATACACTTGAATTCCGAAATGGTATACGCCCGACGGGTTGGCTTAACCAAAAACGGGCGGGGGAATCACCCCCGATAGATCTATCTATAACACTCGCGCTTCCTGTAGAAATTAACGGTTCATGAGTTTGGGCAAAAAGGGGGTTCAAGGACTTAGGCTAATTCCCGCGCAATAGTTTTATAAAAACATAAATTCAGTTTCAGGTCCGAGTAAAGGTTTTGCATGTTTCTCCCCCCCCCCCCCCCAAAAGTTTAGTAAAACAAGTATTAAGAGTAAAAGCGGGGCTATAAACTTACCTCAATCACAACAATGCTATATCACAACAGTATGTAACACCCCCAAAATCTGGATTTGCGGAAGCATACATGTTTGGGTGCTACTAAATTGGTAATCACAACACGAAGATATAGAGAAAGGATTTAAAATTCCGTTTTAAAAATAGTTTACATTTCCAAATTTAAATGTCATACATCAAGTTCAATTTAAATAAAACAAGGCCCATTTAACATGATTGTCCCGAATCAGAGTTTAACGCATGTATAAAAACATTTCTGGCAATTATGACCGATGACATGCCCTGCCTTCAACAAATACATTCTCAACACCTGAGAAAAATATGCTAAAAGTCAGCTAACGCTGGTGAGTTCATAGGTTTAAAGTAAATAAGCACATATGGACTATAGCAAATAATTCAGCAAACACACACTAACCGCATGCTAACACTAAGCTCATCCAACCGAAACTAGATAAACAATATACCAAACGGCATAGCAAACAAGGGTGCCCATGAGTGTTAATCCCCAGACACTCGGCAAAAATTCGACATGGTATACGTTCGCGTTGACCTGCCGGGCCAACCGAACGGGGAGTCACCCCAAATAGATCTATTTATATCATACGCGCTTCTCAGCAGGAATTGACGGCTGATGATAGTGGGCACAATGGGATTCAAACATACTTAGGTTATCCGCATACTAGTGTGTAAAAACAAAGTCAATTTGGTCCATGAAAACAGTTTTGCATGTTTCTCACCCCAAGGTTTATAAAACAATTCGTATAAAAATGGGGCTATAAACTCACCTTAATAATAGCAATCTGCTAGTCAACAAATATCACAGTGCAACCGCTCCGACACGCGACCTAGATCAGTATAGTAAGTCTTAGCGCACAATTCGTGTTTTAAACATTTTGACTCATTTGAAAGGTTTACGTGTGTCAAGTGCTCGTGTATTTCTTGCTTGTAGTGTGGTAAGGTACATTTCAAAAGTGGTTTATTGTACAAGACTCCTTGGTGATGGCTCATGGTGAAAGTGTATGGTGAAAATACGTGTGACGGAAACATCCGTGCTTAGTACTCGTCGTCGGAAAATACATAAATAATATATATATTATCGTGTGTGTATATATATATATATATATATATATAGTATATATATATATATATATATATATATATATATATATATATATTAAATAATTAATTAATTAGGGCTTATAATTAATTAAATAGATATTAAAAAATTAATATAAGAATAGTGATAGTGGGATATTATTATAATTATTTATAATATAATGATAATTATAAAAGGAATTTAAAAGTATTTAATTTAGAAAAATTAAATAAAGTGTAAGTGTACAAATATATAAAATATATTTATAAGTCTTAAGAAGTCTAAAAATATTAATTTGAAAAAATTAATATTTTTAATAATAAAAATAGCATATTTCGTCCTTTAGTCGGTTTCATCCGAAAATATTCTAAGTGTTGAAATTTTAGAAAAATCGGGCATGACCCGTTCATTTATTCAAACTTTTTCATTTTTCCCAAGTGTTGCAATTTACTCAAATAGTCCTTTACGTTAACAATATTTGCAAAACTAGTCCATAAGTATATATTTAGGTCAAAGATATATATTTCATTAGGTTTTTAATTAACTAACGTTTATTACCAAAATAATTATAAGTCGCGAAATAAAATTCGACGTTTTGTCAAAATATTCCAAAAAGTCAATAAAAGTCAAAAATCATGGAATTGGGCCGAAAAGTTCATTTTGTAGCCAAATTAGGCCAAAAGTGTCAAAACGAGTTCGAAGCATTTTTAATCGATATATAACGTTTTAATACGTCAAAATATTTATAAAAGGTCGAAAAATATTCCAAAACTCATTTTTGACACCCGAAATATATATTAGGCCGAATAGGCCATAATGGGCCCAATAGTCCATTTTTAGCCCGAAAACTAATTAACCCTTTTTAGTTACATTATATTTTACGTTAAGTACCAAATAAGCTAATAAGCATTTTGAACAAGTCACGGGGTCAAAAAGTCAACAAAGGCCAAGGTTATTGGGCTCGGCCCAAACCTTGTCGAGACCAAGGTGAACCCAACACAAATAAGCCGAAACTAATAAGCTATTGCTTATTTCAATAAGCTATTTAAAATAAACTAACAAGCATAAATTTCACCATTTCACCACTAGAGCCAAAACTTTATGTTTTTCAAAACCCCAATTTTTATTTCTTCCAAAATGTAGCCGATTAGTGTGTGTGACCAAATAAGTGTACATTTCGTTTTAAACTCGCGTAATTAACACTAATCACATTTGTACTATCAAACTAGCACCACAAGCAACAAGATTTACCACACAAGCAAGAAATAACATAGTTTCTATATAAACTCAAAAAAAAAGTCGAGCAAACAAAATTTTATACCAAACCCTAGCTTTTTCAATTTAACAAACGTAAACATTTAGCACTTGGTAACACTTTTAAACATCATAAGAACATGTAATGAACAAAATTGAAAAAGTTTTGAGGATCCTTATAAAGTTCTTGAAAAAGTCGAGGGGTATAGTGACCAAGAAAGACTGCAAATTGCACCAAATTTACCCACAATACGTTCCGATTAACCCAAAACTCTTGAAAGTACAACCCGATTAGCTCAAACTTCAAATGATTTTTGTAGATCTTGAATTCTTTGTGAATTCGTGTGGTATGAGAGTGAAAGAGGTGATGAGTAAGTTTTTGAGAGCATGAAGTGTATGTGTTGTAGTGTGTGAATATAATGGGAAACAAAACAAAACAAGTGATGCACTAATAAGACAACTACACTAATCTCCTTTGTTTCTTAGTGGTGTGGGCGGCAAAACATAAGTAGAAGGGGAGGGAACCGAATTTTGGTGCATTGTGGTGTATCATGTGTCGGTGTGAGCTTAAATGTTACCGTAAAGTCCCGTTTTGATATTTTTGGACACGTGTACGTAAAATAAAGTTTATATCGACGTTTTTGTCAGAATAATAATAAAATTTTATTATTTTCTTAAAAATGTATTTATTTGACTGCTACCATATATATTGTAGTGTTGGTACGCATGTGGGGTTGCTTTTCAGAAAATACAAGAAAGCTTCTCGGTTAAATACGAAACTTGTCAGTAACTATCAGAAATAGAATAATTTACGCTTACTGACAAAAATAAACTTTTTTAGCAGTGACTGTAAGCTACAGTATGCGGGACAGCTCCCCAAAAATGATCAGAAATGCTCAGAAATTCACAGAAACATGCAGTTATGCATCGAAATGCTCGGTTTAAAAATAATAAATAAATATGTATTATTAACTTAAAGTGTGAAAATTACCATTTGTCACAGTCTCCCCAGCTAATGGGGAAATCCGGCCCGAATATCACTTCGCGTCACTCGATGAATTCGAAAAGAGATGAGGATACTTTCTCTTGATTTCATCCTCTCGCTCCCAAGTGTACTCGGGACCTCTGCGAGAGTTCCAATGGACCTTCACGATTGGGATACGACTCTGCTTTAGACGTTTAACTTCCCAGTCCATGATTTCAATTGGTTCCTCGATGAAGTTCTGTTTCTCATCAAGCTGAATTTTCTCCAAATGAATGGCAATGTTATCGTCAGATAAACACTTTTTCAAGTTGCTGACATGAAAAACGTCATGCACAGCGCTGAGTTCAGATGGCAATTCGAGTCGATAGGCTACCGGCCCGACTCTGGCAAGAATCTCAAAAGGTCCAATATAACGAGGGTTCAACTTCCTACGTTTACCAAATCTTATGTAATGATCAAAATAAACAAGAAACACATAATCAGGAGGTCGGGGATGCTCGAAATAAAGGTTAAACATGGTGATATTAGATTAAAGAATGGGGGAAGGTGTGTGTGTTTTCTAGAGAGAGAAAGGAGAAACCACACACACCTCCTTATTACATGAACATCCAACCTCACTTGTTGCAACAAGTGAGGTATTTATAGTAAACAAGTGATGCCCTAGTGCATACTATGGGCTTTCGTGTGGGCTTTTGGCTCATGGACCTTACATTGGACATATGTACAATACAAGCATACTAAACTATTCTAGTCCTAAAAGCCCAACACGTTTAACTAAATCACTACAAGAAAAGTGGCTTTTTAGGACCCCCATAAGCGTCATAAAATGGTACTTTTTAGGACCTTTCATTTAATAGGACCAAGGATGAAAGCGTTTCATGTAAGGCGGTTGTAATAGGTCCAAAGCGTCCTAATATCTCAAATACCTTATGAAACCAATTTTATGGTCGTATTATATGTCTATGAATAACCCAAATAGCGTCCTAATAAAACCATATTAGGACACTTTTACAATGTTCTAACATGTGGTAACCTACTTTTAATCTTTTGATACACATGAAAAGGTCCTTAAAAGTTAATTGTTAGGACGCTTATGATGTAACATCATAGCTATTTTAGCAACCAAGAAAAGGGTCCTAATAACTCAAATAAGATTATGATACCAATTTTATGGTCGCATAATAGGTCTATAAACAACCCAAATAACGTCCTAATAAACATATTAGGACACTTTTACAATGTTCTAACATGTGGTAACCTACCTACTTTTAATCTTTTGATACACATACAAGCGTACTTAAAAGATACTTGTTAGGACGCTTATCATATAACATTATAGCTACTTTAGCACCAAGAAAAGGGTCCTAATATCCCAAATACGATTATGAAACCAATTTTTTTGTCGCATAATATGTCTATGAACAACCAAATAAGGTCCTAATATCAACATATTAGGACACTTTTACAATGTTCTAACAAGTGGTTACCTAATTTTAATCTTTTGATACACATACAAGCGTACTTAAAAGATAATTGTTAGGACGCTTATCATATAACATTATAGCTACTTTAGCACCAAAAATAGGGTTCTAATATCTCAAAGATTATTATGAAACCAATTTTTTGGTCGTATAAAATGTCTATTAACAATTTAAATAACGTCCTAATAACAACATATTAGGACACTTTTACAATGTTAAGCGTCCTTAAAAGGTAATTTTTATGACGCTTAATAAGTTTAATATGACAATTTCAAAGTCCTAACAAGTCTTATGATAGGACGCTATTTTCAGCATGCACATTCTATTTTACGATATGAATAAAACATCAACTAATTATTAAATGAATAAAACTAAATTGTATTTCAAATAAGCAATTGTCATAACAAAAGCACTAAACATAAATAAGGAATAGACATTATCCAACATAAAGTTTGTAACATTAGACAAGAAATTAAAGCAACAAGAAGCTTAGTTCGGGGTCCTCATGCATCCTTTCTCAATCCTCACGGACCACCTACAAATAAACATCCATGTATAAGCATTAAGCTCCATGTTATTAAAATGATTGGTATCACAAGTTTAACAAAGACATACCGAGATAAAGGGACAAGGCCATGCTATGGTTGCACCAACACAGTCTGCAATTGTGGCAAATAACCCATATGGTCTCACCAACATTTCTTCTCTTTTTGTTGCTACTTGAACGTTTACCTCACACCATCCTCGTCCAATCTCTGTACCACCAACTAGATCATTTGGGTCCATAACAACAAGGACTATGTCCATAACACAGAGCTTAGTATCCTATGTGATGATAAAAGTCAGATAGGTTTCTAACATAGGGATTGGGTTAGTCGATGAAGTGTTGTGGATGAGTTGACTGCAATTCTCATCAGACAAGTAGTGGTGGATTTGGATCAGTTGTTCAGTACTCAACATAAAACACACACACATACGCACACAAAAGAGTATAAGTATAAAAAGATGGGAAGAACAGAACATACTGCTCAATATAAATCCTTGAAGCAAGCTCTAGGCTCTCTCAGCTTGCTCTGGGGTCCCAGATATTTGGATGACATGCTCTGTTACTTCTGAGCTCGTATCAAGCAGTTTAACATTGGCTCCCGATAGCTTATTTGAGAATAATAATAATAAAATAAAAGTCAGAAGACATAATCAATAACATCAAAGATAATTGGAGGATAACTTTGAAGTGCAGAGACGATATAGGCTTACTTCACTAATCTGAGCAAGCTTATTTCTCGACTTTGTAATGAGTTTGGGGACTGCATACTCTGGTATGACAATTTCCAGTATACTTCTTGTAACATTGATAACTATAAAGCTATTCCATACCTTCTTATCACTCCCAGATATAGATGCATTAGAAATCTTTTTTGAAAGATCTTCGTGGGCCTTCTCATGTTCCAGTATCCCCAATGCATGTTCAATACAGCTGTTGGATCTGCAATCGTTGTACAATGTCTCTTGATCATTACCTGTTACAAAGAATAAACTTTATTTGTGAAACTGCATATCTAGCAATGCTACTTTATTGCTCATTATATTTTTTTTAGGTAGAAGAGTTAAGACTAAGTTACAGAATTACAACAGGATAGACACCTGATCATGGTTAGCCAAACTCTTAAGTTTCTTCAGGGCAGTTTCAGCAAGAGAGCCAGAAAGAGAAAACAAGGAATATGCTTCCGTCCTCTTCCCAGCTGAACTATACGACTTAGCCAAGAAAAAGCACCTGCCAAGAAATAATGATCTGAGTTAGCTTTATCTTACATTGGTTTTATGGATAACACTCATTTATCTAATATGGTTCAGATATAACAAACAAGAATTTCAGCGTTTAAAGAACCATGTATACAATAATCACACCTCTCACAAGTCCCATTAAGAGGTGATTCGGTATAATTTAGCCAAAAGTAAGCAAATTTTGACTCATTTTAATGGGTCGAATTGAGTTGTGTAAACGGGTCAAAATGGAGAAATAAAATAACTAGCTAAAAGTGGAAAGGGTAGAATGTCACCCAAACTATTTATAGAAGAATTTTTAAAAAAAATAGCAAAATTAGTGTTTGCGGGTCAACCCGCATTGAACAGTGGCCCGTTTTCACCCACTACCCCACCCACCCTGCCACATATATTTCACCCGGTGAGCAAATATAATACACATCTGCTTTAAATATATAATTACAGAAATAATGCCACGCTAACCTTTCTGCTTGAAAAGCCGAGTTTTTGCCTTCACATTCTTCAGATAATACCACTTCTACCTCTTTTCTGCCTCTCCAGAACTCAAGAATTCAGAAAGATCTGCTGTGTTCTATGATCAAGAATTACAAACATTTTTCAGCAGTGGCAAAGCATCTTCAGACATTAAATGAAACATGATATAGCCTTATACCTGTAAAAGAAGATCGTATAACCTCACAAGTTCTTCGGGCTTTGTAACTTTCTCATTTTTCTCATCACGGGATTTGTTAAGTTTACTCTTTGCTATGTTAACCAGCAGCTGGTTGCGTTCAATGGTCCGTTGCCATTATACATCACCTATAGCTTTGTCAAGACCACTCAAATCATCCTTTATGTTTTTAGAATTACCTGCCGTGGCCTAAAGCAAACAGAATCGAAATAACTCTATAAATATATTTTTAAATGTAGACATGCTTATGTAATTCATACCGGGCTTTTTGCATATAATAACATACTTGTTCATCTGTCCCGTTTCAGTCGTTGTGGTTTTTATTGTATGTCTGAGTCACTGAAAAATGGATGATATGCGTCTCACTTCATTCCTTTATTAACCAAACCCTTACAAAACCGAGTTTCAAAAAAGATATTTTTCATACAAGAATGTTTAGCTTTATGTATCTTAATGTTATATTCATTTACATTGTGACAGATCATATGAAAATACTTGGTGTATGGGCTACAAACGGACTCAAATGGGACACAAAAACCATCTTTAAATGACTAACATGTACAAAAATAGTACAGTGACAAGAAATAAGGTTCAACTACATACCACGTCATTGCGAATGGTATTATATGCAATAAATAGACCGGGCTACTTGTATATTTGGCCCATAAATAAATTATCATATTTTATCCACTTCATAGGAATGGAAATTGTTTTCATGAGGGAATTATTGACTAGAACTAAGGACAAAGCGACCAACTACATACCAAGTCATTGTGAATGGAGGCTCGGGCTTCATGATATGCAGCAAAAATTTTGTCAAAAACAGCAAGTCTTTTCTCAGCAGGAAGAGTGCCTTCCATTCGATCCTGAAGCTCTTTCTCCATATCCTGAGCTGAAAGGATAATTATACAACACACACGCATAAGAAAATAGAAAAGTGATTAATCATATACAATTAAGCACGTAGACATATCAAGCATGAGGTTTTCACAGCAATGTGGCACAGCAATCCTGAAAGAAAAAAACATTTAATTATAATCAAGAGGTGGCGATTTCAGGTCATTTAAATATAATCTATGGCAATTGCCACCTCAACAAATAGTTAAATGGAACACAATCACTACCTAGTTGTTGCAATTGGAGTTGGTGTATCTTCACGACTCCCACTTTCAGTTTGATTTATAGCTTCACTGTTAGATCCCCCAGTATTCTACACAGCAAAGAGCAGGCATCACATGTCAAGTCAGAATTTTTAATGAAACAAATTGAGAAGAACATGCAATAAAGATGGGGATAGAAGAGAGAATAATTTTTATGACAGAAGCATCGCTTAACATGATTCCATATATATCTTTGTTCTTTTGAAACTCTCTATGGTTAAGAAAATAATTTCCAATTTCTATGTCTATCTCAGTAGTGCATGTAAAGAGTAGCAACAGGTCCAAGAAAATTTTGAAAAGAACAAGATTTTGGAGTGGATTTTTAAATACTCATGTAGAAGAACTAAGAAACATATCAACAAACTAGAGGAAGCCGTACGAGCAGAGCAGGCAATTCGAGTTCGGGTGAAAATGGGCAATTTGGTACAGGTTGAATCAGGTCAGTTGACCCAAACATAATTAGTGTCAATTATGATTACAAACACTATACTCCTTTTTCTTTTTCCTTTTCTTTTTTTTTTTAAATAAAAAAATAAAATATTAAAAGTATATATGCATAATTCTAAGTTTTAATAGCACTCTACCCATAGGGATAAAACATAAACCAAATTGACTAATAATTCATAAGTAGATGTGTCAAAACTGCAAGAGTGGATCAAGTATAGTTTACCCTTGCTGGTACAGGTGCGGCTTTAGTTTGAGCATTCTGGTTGGATGCAACAGTAATACCACTTCCGGAATAAGTTTCCCGTGGTGCTGTATTATTACTAGAAGCTGGTTCCAAGTTTGAAGCACTTCCCCCAGGGCTTGGTGCATGAAATGGAGTTGGTTGAGTTTCTTTTTGGGAAGGTCCTTGGAATAGATAACTCTGTAGTCTTAATGTCAACTCCACAAGAGCTTCTCTAGCAGCCTTAATCTCCCCAACAATCTGAACAATCTTCCCTTAATATCAATTTTCAAACAAAACACTATTCATTCCTACTCACTTCATAATTTTCACTTTTAATCTTACACTTTAACAATATTTTACTTTCAACAATCTTCTTTATATAAATCAAAATTTGCCTCATGATATACATTATAACCATTTATAGTTACAATTTTATCATACAAATCGTTTTAATCCCGCCGCAACGCGAGGTCAATAAAAACCTTGTTACTATCATCCATCAAAGTGTTACTAAAATTCATGATATTACTCCTACCAATACTATAATTGTATGTGGAACCAAAAAAAGGTACAACATAGTCATATTTAGGTTTGACGCATGAAAGCAAGCAACAAACCTGTACAAGTTCGTCATTGACTGATACAAACTGCGGGAGATTTTCCCTGGGCAGAATCTGAATGTCAGCACCAGTCATTTTCTTTGTCTCAGATAAGAATCCATCTCGTCCATCTAAACATCCAATTTCACCGGTAGATAGGAGAAGCCGAGTTGTGATAATATATGCAAAAGAGCTTCTTGGGCAGGGAAGAGCTCATCGTCAGGGCCCTAATAGTACAATCACAGTAAGCATCCAAGACATAAAGGGAAAATATTATTTGCACTATTTTTATATGATATTCACAAGTGCATTATAAGATGTGCAAATGACACAAGCTCAAACAAGTGGTACGAAATGAAGCAATAACAAACAATACTTTAAACATGAAATCCTCCAAAAATGGAGACAGTTACTTTTTAGTTGTTTATCCAGATGAAGATAAGAAAAAAAAAAAAAAAAAAACCCTCCTCAGAAAAGATGATAATTATTTGTTCATCTGACCCCGCCACATTATCAGCAACCTTGACTTCTACACCAATTTCATTTTGGAGCAATTCCTTAAATCCATCTGATTGCCCAATAACACTATCAACCTTGTTGTTTGGACAAAGTATTCGAAATACAATATCTTCTGCATATTGAGACTGAGCATTGTCTGACATAGGACTAGCTCCGGTATCATTAACGTAGCCGGATGAACGTGGGCCATGATTAAAACTTCTGGAGTTGTTTATACCACCAGGTAACCGTGATCCATAGTTAGGACCATCCAATGATTGTCGACGCCCCATGTTATTTTGGTGATGCATAAATTCCTCTTCAGGAGGAAAGAACCTATCAGGTGATTGTAATAGATTTTGAAAATGACTGCGATCTCGATGCTGACTCTCCCTCAATCGCGACGAAATAATTTCGATTGCATTCTTCACTGAGACCATATCACCAACAACCTATGAAGAAAGAAAACAAACCAACCAATGATTTCTTCACTGAGACCATATCACCAACCGACCAGTATAATATTAGATAAACAAACCAACCAATGAGTGAATCAGGACGATTTCAATGGATTTAATATAGATTAATGAATAGCAACCACACCTTAGATGAAAACATATACCTGAATACCGATTGCATACCAAAAACGAAGATCGTTTAAGGTAGAGAGGCGATTTAGACAGGAAAATATGGCCGGAAAAAAAGTAAGGGGTGGCGCCGGAAATCGCCCTAGAGAGAGAGAGATTTTTTGGGGAATTAAAATTTTTAATTTTGGGTGAGAGTGAAAACTGATTTGGGGGAAAATAATTTTGGAAGGAGGGGAGACTGAAATCTGAAATTTCATTTTGGGGGGAGCGGAAGGCGGTTCAGTTTTTTCCTTTTTTTTATTTAAAAGCTTTGCAACATTTTTAAAAAGCACTAGACCTGTAAATGCAACACTTATTTAGATAAAACCTAAAACCTTGATGTATATTATACACGGTTCGGTTTGGTTAACCACGAATATTTAAATATAAAAATCGAAACCGATCCATGATAAGAGGGTTTTTTCGGTTTCAGTTCCTTCGGTCGAGTTTTTTCAGTTTCGGATTGAGCGGTTCGACTCGCTTTATCAGTTTCTCGAGTTTTTTTGAACACCCTAACCTAATAGTAACCAACTTTCCAGTTTGACCACTCAAACTTTATATAAGCCATAAAATAATCGAAGTTTCAAAATTGTTTCATTCTTGTGAAATTGTGTTAAAAATCAAACTTTATATTGTAGGGTTCTGGTGATAAAGGGTGTTCATAGAAAACTTACTTGTTTCCTGCAGTTGTGTAAGCTTTTGAATCAATCACGCGCATGGGTTCACCTTCATTCTTCTTGGATTGGTCAGTTGGGGTTTCCAGGAGGGATACCAAAACTTGTATCGCGTCAGGTATTCACCAGTGCTTCATGAGTAGAACAAGGGCTTCGAACCTTCGCAAGTTAGGCGAGCATGAAACCGAGGTAATACTGATCGACTAGAATTCGTTTGGTAGAAGTCAGCGTGTGGTCGATATTTGGATCGATCGAGGACAAATTACTCCTTGATCGATCGGCCGAATAGAGGATGAGAGGGGAGAGCGATTTTAGGGCTCAGTTGTAACTTATAAGGATCGCTAGAATCCCTTGGTATTTATAGGTTACAAGGGAAGGTTCTAGAGTCATAATACTTGTACAAGTAGTATTATAGTTTGACAATAAGTCAAACTAAACCCCCTCCCCTTGGGAGGTCGGTCGACCGAACCTAAACCCTATGAGGTGGTTTTCAGATGTCTTTGATTTTTTGTTTGCAGCGGTTTTGGATTTGCAAAATTTTGACATTTCTATCTCTTGCCAATTTCTATGTTCTCTCAAAAGTTTCAACGGATCAGCAAGTGGGAAGTTTTGACCGTACAACACACAATAATCAGATAACGCTAAATCGAATGCCTTTGGTCATTTTCCCCACTCTGGTCCCTCTCAAAGTAATCTAGTACAACCAGTGTTGCAAAAAAAGTCTACATGGCCGATTAATCGCCGATTAGGTGCTACAAGGCCACCGACCTTGCCGATTTATATAACTGGGTCAAACAAATAGGTCAACCGTGGTCAATGGCGATCAACGGCGGTTAATGGTGGTCAAACTTGCCGGAAACCTGTAAATCTTGCCGGAAGTACCCAAAACTCACTGTAAACTTATTTTGACCACTTATAGTAACTGTTTAAGTCTATTACAAGTTGTTTTTTAGAAAATGCCTTGCCGGAAATACCTAAAACTCGCCGAAAATACACAAAACTTGCCGGAAATAACTAAAATTTGTCAGTAATGTCAATCCGATTAATCATCAATTAATCCCGCCTAGACCGATTACAAGCTACAAGGTGGTCGACCGCCCGACTACCGATTCAAGCGATTTTTGCAACCTTGCACAAAACATTAGAGGGTGCACATACAACACAAACGACCATTACCTTAAACCAGAATCATAGATACATAATTTTTTTAAATACTAACACATAGATTGACGCAATTGAATTTTATCAAAAACTCAGTTACTTAGAAAGCTTGTGAGTTGTAGGGCTGAGTATCGCAAACCCCAAAACCGACCGGACCGAACGAGCCGAGCGGTCCGGTCTCGGTTACAACTTTTACCTTACTTAGGTTCGGTCTTACGTAAAAACCAACCATTATGCCTTCTTGGACCGAACAGACCGAAGGACCGGACCGAACCAGACTGAACACATTCGTTCCAGTCATCCGTATTTACACGTTTTCGTCCGTCATTACACGTTTTCGTCCGTTTTTACACGTTTTCATCCGTATTTACACGTTTTCGTCTGTTTTTACACGTTTTCATCCGTCTTTACACGTTTTCATCCGTATTTACACGTTTTCGTCCGTATTTACACGTTTTCGTCCGTTTTAACACGTCTTCATCCGTATTTACAAATTTTCGTCCGTATTTACACGTTTTCGTCCGTTTTTACACGTTTTCATCCGTCTTTAAACGTTTTCATCCGTATTTACACGTTTTCGTCCGTTTTTACACGTTTTCATCCGTCTTTACACGTTTTCATCCATATTTACACGTTTTCGTCGTTTTAACACGTTTTCGTCCGTATTTACACGTTTTCGTCCGTATTTACACGTTTTCGTCCGTTTTTACACGTTTTCGTCCGTATTTAAAAATTTTCGTCCATATTTACACGTTTTCGTCCGTTTTTACACGTTTTCATCCGTCTTTACACGTTTTCATCCGTATTTACACGTTTTCGTCGTTTTAACACGTTTTCGTCCGTATTTACACGTTTTCGTCCGTATTAACACGTTTTCGTCCGTTTTTACACGTTTTCGTCCGTATTTACACGTTTTCGTCCGTACTTACACGTTTTCGTCCGTATTTACACGTTTTCATCCGTATTTACAAATTTTCGTCCGTATTTACACGTTTTAGTCCGTTTTTACACGTTTTCGTCCGTATTTACACGTTTTCGTCCGTTTTTACACGTTTTCTTCAGTATTAACACGTTTTCGTCCGTATTTACACGTTTTTGTCCGTATTTACACGTTTTCATCCGTATTTACAAATTTTCGTCCGTATTTACACGTTTTCGTCCGTTTTTACACGTTTTCGTCCGTATATACACGTTTTCATCCGTTTTTACACGTTTTCGTCAGTATTAACACGTTTTCGTCCGTATTTACACGTTTTCGTCCGTTTTTACACGTTCTGGTCAATATTTAAACGTTTTCGTCCGTATTTACACATTTTCGTTCGTTTTTACACGTTTTCGTCCGAATTTAGAATTCGTCCGTCTTTACACGTTTTCATCCGTATTTACACGTTTTCGTCGTTTTAACACGTTTTCGTCCGTATTTACACGTTTTCATCCGTATTTACACGTTTTCGTCCGTTTTTACACGTTTTCATCCGTATTTACATGTTTTCGTCCGTATTTACACGTTTTCATCCGTTTTTACACGTTTTTCTCAGTATTTACACGTTTTCGTCCGTATTTACACATTTTCGTCCGTATTTACACGTTTTCGACTGTATTTACACGTTTTCGTCCGTATTTACACATTTTCATCCGCATTTACACGTTTTCGTCCGTATTTACACGTTTTCGTCTGTTTTTACACGTTTTCGTCCGCATTTACATGTTTTCATCCGTATTTACACGTTTTCGTCCGTTTTTACACGTTTTCGCCAGTATTAACATGTCTTCGTCCGTATTTACACGTTTTCGTCCGTTTTTACATGTTTTCATCTGTCTTTACACGTTTTCATCCATATTTACACGCTTTCGTCATTTTAACACGTTTTTGTCCGTATTTACACATTTTTGTTCGTATTTACACGTTTTCGTCCATATTTACACGTGTTAAAACGGACAAAACATGTAAAAATGGACGAAAACATGTAAATACGGATGAAAACGTGTAAAAAATGGATGAAAACGAGTAAATACGGACGAAAACATGTAAAAACAGACGAAAACGTGTAAATACGAACGAAAACGTGTAAATACTGACAAAAACGTGTAAAAATGAACAAAAATATGTAAGTACGGATGAAAACTTGTAAATACGGATGAAAACGTGTAAATATGGATGAAAACGTGTAAATACTGACGAAAGCTTGTATATACGGACGAAAACGTGTAAAAACGAATGAAAACGTGTTAAAACGGACGAAGACGTGTAAAAACGGACGAAAACATGTAAATACGGATGAAAACGTGTAAAAACGAACGAAAACGTGTAAATACGGACGAAAACGTGTAAAAACGGACGAAAACGTGTAAGTATGGACGAAAACGTGTAAGTAATGACAAAAACGTGTAAATACGGATGAAAACGTGTAAAAACGGACGAAAACGTGTAAATACGGATGAAAATGTGTAAATACGAATGAAAACGTGTAAAAACGGACGAAAAACGTGTAAATGCTGACAAAAACGTGTTAAAATGGACGAAAATGAGTAAATACGGATGAAAACGTGTAAAACGGACGAAAACGTGTAAAAACGGACGAAAACGTGTAAATACGGACGAAAACGTGTAAAGGACTAACGGCCGTTAGTCTAAAGGACTAAATATGAAAAAATAGACAAACCATAGTGACCATTTATGTAATTATTCATTTGAAAAAGAAGATGACAAGGGCTTTTTGGTCATTTTATTCGAAATTGGACTGGATCCGTAATATATGCAAACCAAAGTGACTGTATCAGTAAAAAAAAAAACTTCAGTGACTTAAAGTGAAAAAAAAAGCCAAACCACAGTGACCATTTATGTAATTAACTCTTTAGATTAAAAATCCAAAATCTCTTCGTTTTCACTATTCAAACAAGTATCACGAATCGAGATCACAAATTCCATTCTTCCTTCGTTGGGGATAACGAACCGGGTTACACATACTTCACTTGTGTTTCCTTGGAAATAATTACACATTGATTTTAGCGAATCAAATTTTTGATAAACATTCTAAAAAACTGATATTTTATGACTCAAATATGAAGTGTCCTATTATGGTGTATGATAATATAACCATAATAAGTAATCGTCTTATAAAGGTTAAGTTTATAAGACCCAAGTGTCAAAGGTCTTATTAAGTTTTATTAAAATATAACTTTTCCAATTAAGCGTTCTATAAAATTGATGTTTTATGACTTTTATTTTAAGTGTCCTATTATGGTGTCTCAACCTATGAGACCCAAGTGACAAGGGTCCTACTAAATTTTGTTATAATAAAACTGTTGCGAATAACCGTTGTAAAAACCTGATGTTTTATTACTTAAATAGCTAGTGTCCTATTATGTTTTGTTATCATAAAACTTTTGTGAATAAGCGTTCCATAAAACTGATCTTTTATGACTCAAATATCAAGTGTCCTATTATGGTGTATCAAGTTTTGAAACCCAAGCCTCAATTGTCATATTAACTAATGTTTAAATAAAACTTTTGTAAATAAGCGTTCTAAAACACTGATGTTTTATGACTCAAATAAGAAGTGTTCTATTATGGCGTATGATAATAAAACCATAACAAATAAGCGTACTATAAAGGTTAATGTTAAAAGACACAGGTGTCAAGGGTCCTATTAAGTTTTGTTAAAATAAAACTTTTGCAAGTAAGCGTTCTATAAAACTGATACTTTATGACTCAAATTTCAAATGTCCTATTATGGTGGATGAATTTATGAGACCCAAGTGTCAAGTGTCATATCAAGTTATATTTTAATAAAACTTAATTTGAATAAGCATTATAAAAAGCGGATGTTTTACGACTCTAAACAGAAGTTTCATATTATGGTGTATCATAAAAAACCATTATGAATAAGCGTTCTATAAAGGTTAACGTTATAAGACCCTACTGTCAATGGTCCTATTAACTTTTGTTATAATCAAAAACGTTTGCGAAAAAGCGTTCCATGAAATTGATGTTTTATGACTCAAATATCAAGTGTCCTATAATGGTGTATCAATCTATGGGACCCAAGTGTCAAGTGTCATATTAAGTTATGTTTTAATAATACGTTTGCGAATAAGCGTTCTAAATAATTAATGTTTTATGACTAATGTATCAAGTGTCCTATTATGGTGTATTGTAATAAAACCATAATGAATATGCGTCCTTTAAGGGTCCTATTAAGTTTTGTTATAATAAAACTTTTGCGAATAAACGTTCTAAAATACTGATATTTTATGACTCAAAAACAAAATGTCCTATTATGGTGTATGATAATAAAGCCATTATGCATAAGCGTCCTATAAAGGTTAACATTATAATACCCACGTCTTAAGGGTCCTATTAAGTTTTGTTATAATAAAACTTTTGCGAATAATCGTTTTAAAAAAATGATGTTATATGACTCAAAAATGAAATGTCCTATTATGGTGTACGATAATAAAACCATTGTGCATAAGCGTCCTATAAAGGTTAACGTTATAATACCCACGTGTCAAAGGTCCTATTAAATTTTGTTATAATAAAACTTTTGTGAATAAGCGTTTTAACTAACTGATGTCTTATGACTCAAAACTCAAGTGTCCTATTAAGTTATATGATAATAGGACCCCAAATAATCAACCATCCTATTATATAACATTTTAGGACACCCCCTAAGTAGCAAATATTTCAAAAGGACCATAAACGCTCATATGTCCTATTAAACAGTTTTTTAGGACTCTATTATCATACCGTCCCACACAAAGGGTCCTAAAAAGCCACTTTTGTTGTAGTGAATGCAATTCCCAAATATGACAAAACTTTAAGTCTAACAATCTCTCCCCAAAGTGATGTCATATGGGAATTGCTTACAACGTTCCCTACAAGTAAAATATAAAACCATAAGCGCAGAGAATGGTCTTCAAACTTCATTACTTCGTTCAGCTTGCAGAGTCTTCTCGACATTCATTTCTTTACTTGCAGAAGAACAATGTGAGCAAGTCTAATTAGGGTTTAATTCTGGGTGCCCTGAGTGCTCTCCCCTAATTAGTGCTCTCCCCCAAACTGACAACCATACTTATAAGTGCCATAAGTGCCCTGCGGTTCGGGGGAATAGAGTATCAACATCTTCATCTCAACAAATGCATTCCAGTTATTATTCCCATGAGAGATCAGCCCATACATTTCTCTCCCCTGCTGGTTACGATTTATCGAAATCAGCATACTAAAGCGTACGTGAAAGACAAACTGGAAGCCCTATATCAAGAATCATATCAGCCCGTGAGAAGATGTCGATATACCCAATCTACTAATAATACCATATGAAATTGTCTAACTCTTTATCAACCCCCTGTATCAAAAACAACGGCTTCATGTAGTGACTACTGATGGAGAAAACCTACTATGACGAACTTGAGACTGAAGTAAAATAACCCAAACTTGTGACTTAAACTTGTACGATAGTGTGACTAAGAACCGATACTGAGCACTACAACGTAACTCCTTAAAGCATAGGTCGTTTCATATACCCATCCATCCTTCCTTAACTGTATATGAACCTCTCTTGAATTATCCACATCTTTGTGTGACACTGAGTACTATAACGTATCTCCTTTAAGTGATAGTTAACTAGGTCTTCGTCCATCCACCCCTTGACCTATGAAAACTAGATAACCCAAGACTTAATCACTTTTCCCATGAGTGCTCAAACAAGGATCTCGAAGAATCATGCATCCAACCAACCCCGATATCTTCAAGATACTAAGTACACGTACCCGAGATATTCCACTTCAACTTCAAATAAGTAATAACGAATCATCATCCTTGTAGTCACAGTTACTAAGTAATAACGAATCATCATCCAACCAACCCCGATATCTTCAAGATACTAAGTACACATACCCGAGATATTCCACTTCAACTTCAAATAAGTAATAACAATCAATAATTAGCCATTGTCATTTGATTGTGAATCTTGATCTTGATCAGGATCTTTTTGGCTATACGTGGTAGGATTTGAGGATGTATACCAGTAATATCATTTGTGATTTTGGTGTGGTGCGAGAATGAAATATGCCTTATTTTCAATTCTAAACATGCTAGGAAAATTTGAGTTTAAGAAATTTTTACGCCAAATTTTGCCGAAAAAAACCCGAATTTTGACCTAAAAATTTGAATTTTGGGTCAAAATTTTCATCGTTACACCATAATTTGAAATTAGCGTAAAAATTGACCGTTTAGTCTCTCCTCGAAATTAAATTTTACTCAACTTTTCCCGCCAAAAAACTCGTTTTTTTTTTTTTTTTTTTTTTTTTTTTTTTTTTTTGGCATACTCGTTCGACTAGACTAGGTTCGTTCGACTAGTCACTTGGTTCGATCAGCTTAAACTCGTTCGACTAATCAGCTCATTCGACTAATCTGCTCGTTCGACTAATCTGCTCGTTCGACCAACCTACCTCGTTCGATCAACCTAGTCTTCGTTCGATCAACCTAGTTCGATCAACCTGTTCGACTAACTCGTTCGATCAACACGTTCGACTAAGTCGTTCGACTATTTGGTCGTTCGACTATTTGGTCGTTCGACTATTTAGTTCGTTCGATCAATTTGGAAGAGTAAGTCTAGCTCGACTACCCTTGTCTCGTTCGATGAATGCTCCTTCGATGACAAACCTCGTTCGATCAATGTTGGTCGTTCGATCAAGTTGCTTCGACTAAAGATGCTCGTTCGATCAAATGAAGCTGATGAACAGTACCACGCCCAAAAATCACTTTTTCACCTCAAAACCCCACGATTCGCCCCTGGTTAGCTCTGATGCCAATTGTAATGATCAAAATAAACAAGAAACACATAATCAGGAGGTCGGGGATGCTCGAAATAAAGGTTAAACATGGTGATATTAGATTAAAGAATGGGGGAAGGTGTGTGTGTTTTCTAGAGAGAGAAAGGAGAAACCACACACACCTCCTTATTACATGAACATCCAACCTCACTTGTTGCAACAAGTGAGGTATTTATAGTAAACAAGTGATGCCCTAGTGCATACTATGGGCTTTCGTGTGGGCTTTTGGCTCATGGACCTTACATTGGACATATGTACAATACAAGCATACTAAACTATTCTAGTCCTAAAAGCCCAACACGTTTAACTAAATGCAATTCCCAAATATGACAAAACTTTAAGTCTAACATCTTATCACGCCTTTCCATGGCGAGGCCTTTAACATCACTTTATCACCCACTTTGAACTCAAGGGGTTTTCGCCTCTTTTCGGCATAGCTCTTTTGACGGTCACGAGCCGCTTGCATTCGGCTCTTGAACTGCACAATTTTCTCGGTAGTCTCGTGGACTAGGTCTGGTCCGGTAAGTTGGCTTTCTCTGACTTCAGCCCAACATATTGGCGATCTGCACTTACGACCATAAAGTGCTTCATATGGTGCAGCTTTGATACTAGTGTGATAGCTGTTGTTGTAAGAAAACTCGGCTAAAGGCAAATGCCTATCCCAGCCGTTCCCGAAGTCAATCACACAAGCTCTCAGCATGTCCTCTAATGTCTGAATGGTTTTCACTCTGACCATCAGTCTGAGGATTGTAAGTTGTACTCATGTCGAGGTCTGTTCCCAATGCTTCCTGGAGCGACTTCTAGAAGTTTGACGTGAAACGACTGTCACGATCAGAGATAATAGAAATAGGCACACCATGCCTTGCAACAATTTCCTTCAACTATAGTCGTGCAAGTTTGTCCATGCTATCATTCTCCTTTATAGGAAGGAAATGAGCAGATTTACTGAGATGGTCCACGATTACCCAGATCGTGTGATAACCGCTCGATGTCTTAGGCAGTTTGGTGATGAAATCCATAGTGATGCGCTCCCACTTCCATTCTGGAATTTCAGGTTATACAAGTAGATCGGATGGTCTCTGGTGTTCATCCTTGACTTTCAAACACGTTAAACATTTATTGACGTACTCAGCTATATCGGCCTTCATGTTTGGCCACCAGTATAGCTTCTTCAAATCCAAGTACATCTTGTTGGATCCTGGATGAATGGAGTATTAGGACTTGTGGGATTCGTGCATGATCAAATCATGAATTCCTCCGTATAGCGGGATCCAGCTTCTGTCCCCATAACACAAAACTCCATCGGATCTATTTACGAAGCCATTCTTACTCTCTGGCATTCCGTAAATCTTCTCATGCGATCGGTTCTCTTCCTTGAGTGCCTTGACCTGAGCCTCAAGAATTTTCGCTAGAAGCGGTGAACTGATCGTCATTCCTAACGATCTGACTCTGAGAGGTTTGATCCGCTCTTTTCTGCTGAGGGCATCGGCAACTACATTTGCCTTGCCTGGGTGATAACAGATCTCACAATCTTAGTCACTGAGTAATTCCAATTATCGGCGCTGTCTCATGTCCAGCTCCTTCAGTTTCAAGATGTGTTGTAATTTTTTGTGGTCGGTGTACACCACGCACTTTGTGCCATAGAGATAGTGCCTCCAGATTCTAAGTGCAAACACAACTGAGCCTAACTCCAGGTCATGGGTCGTGTAGTTCTTCTCATGGGTTTTCAGTTGTCGAGAGGCATATGCTATCACCTTCTCTCTCTGCATTAACACGGCTCCCAAACCTTTGTGTGAAGCATCGCAATAAACGACAAAGTCTTCACTACCATCAGGTAAGGCCAAAATAGGTGCACTGCACAACTTTTCCTTAAGGAGTTGAAAAGCTTCTTCCTCCTTATCTCCCTAGTCGTACTTCACATTCTTCTGTGTCAGTTTAGTTAAAGGCTTCACTATCTTAGAGAAACCTTCAATAAACCTTCGGTAATAACCGTCAAGTCCTAAGAATTGGCATATTTATGTGGGTGTTGTGGGTGTCGCCCAATCCTTTATTGACTCGATCTTTGCGGGATCCACGTGAATGCCTTGACTATCGATCACGTGGCCCAGAAACTGCACAGTTGATATCCAGAATTCACACTTCGAAAACTTGGCATATAAATCCTCCTTCTTCAATAATTCTAAGATTAGCTAGAGGTGCTCCTCGTGCTCTTTCTCATTCTTAGAATATATCAGGATGTCGTCAATGAACATGATCACGAATTTATCCAACTACGGCTTACACACTCGATTCATGAGGTCCATGAATACGGCTGGTGCGTTAGTTAGGCTGAATGGCATAACTTGGAATTCATAGTGGCCATATCGGGTTCTGAATTCAGTCTTCGGGATATCCTCTTCCCGGACTCGGAGTTGATGATAACATGATCTCAAGTCAATCTTGGAGTAAACGTATGAACCTTGTAGTTGATCGAATAGGTCATCGATTCTTGGGAGTGGGTATCGATTCTTGATGGTTAGCTTATTCAGCTCTCGATAGTCGATACACATCCTGAAGGATCCATCATTCTTCTTAACAAACAGGACCGGAGCTCCCCAAGGCAAAGAACTCAGTTTGATAAAACCTTTCCCTGATAGTTCAGCCAACTAATCAGACAACTCTTATAACTCCGTTGGTACTAACCGATAGGGTGCTCGCGCTACAGGCGCGACTCCTGGCACCAAATCGATTTGAAATTCGATCTGCCTGGCTGGCGGGAGTCCAGGTAGGTCTTCTAGAAAAACTTACGGGAAATCCCTAATAATTGGCACGTCTTCCAATCGTTTCTCTTCAGGCTCCTTCTCTTTCTTCTCAGTAACATGAGATAGAAATAGGTGGCATCCTTTCTCGATGTACTTCTGCACTGTAACCACCCGTAATTTTCCAAACATTATTTTAATTATGAAAGTTTACTTATTATTATCTGACAATTTATTTGAGCATTTTTGAGCTTACATGATTAATTCGGGAAGTTATCTCGCACATTGTAGCATACAGTAACCCTCCAAGCTACTTAAGTTTATCAAAAAAAGTGAAGTAATCACTTCCTGACATTTACTGGCAATTTATTTACAAAACCGAGAAGTTATTTCGCTTTTCTAAAAAACGCGACACCACACGCGTGCCGACACGACATTATTTATGGGTTAAGTCCGATAAATTATTTTTCGGAGTCAATAGTATTGTTTTATAAAAACGTTCACGAAAATTTTATTTTTCGCATTATTACTCGAAAGCACCAAACCAGGTTGCCACGATTATATTTTAGCTTAACGGGACACGGGATACACGGAGTAATAATAAAACAAAACTTATCCCTTTTAACCTAACCTTAGCCGCCCACTACTTTTCTTTCTTATCTTTTTTTTTTTTTTTTTTTTTTTTTTTCTGTACCCTTCTCTATAGCAGCAGTATCGACCCATCACCATCATTTTTGTTTTGTCCAGTATCTCCCTTCTCAAGGGAAGAGCACGCATATGCTTAAAAGACACCAATTGATGGTGACTGCTGCTCAAAACAGCCTCCCCAAGAATTGAAGCAAAGAAAGGTTGTCAAAAATTACTTCCTTCCTCCCTTTTAATCCAGTCGAAGCAACAAGAATGGCCCCATTTCCGGCCAGATTCCGGCCAACATCTATTCTTGCCGCCGTTAGCGAAGAGTTAAAGGGTGCAAGCGAAGGGTTTGATTAGGGTTTTGAGTTGGTTAGTTCATAGCCGCCACCACCGCTGGCCACCACAGCCACCACGGCTACCGCCTCTTTCTCCTTTTGTGATTGATATGGTAAATAGTGAAACTCTCGTTATGGTGGATTTAATATGTTTGAAAAACTTGTTTCGTGTGGTACACTGGATAAATAAAAGTGGTGTTTGTTTGTTAATTAAACCGAGTCGACTCACTGAGTCAACTCAGTGAGTGAGTCACTCGCAAATCGTCCTTGTGTGCTATTGGGTTCTCACCATTGTTGCTAGTTATGGGATAAAGTAGCTTCGAACAACCTGTTGTGCTGTTGTTATTGTTGCAATTCGTCCTTGTTCTGTTTCTCGCCATTCTGCTGTTGTATTGTTGTAGAGATGGTGTGAGTTTGGTTGGTCACGGGTTCACAAGAAACCATAAAGAAATATGGTTGTTTTGTGTCTCGGTTAGTCACAACCCGCAAGGGTGCGAGTTATTTGTTTTAAGCATACATTGTTGCGGCTTGTTTTGTGGTGTTTGAGCTCCAATAGTTAAGTCTATGCTGATCAATTAAGACTGTACTAATCAGTTAAATTGAAGGTCATTGAAATAATCGGTTTAAAATTATGACTAGTTGTAAGATGCGACTTCGAATTTTGATTAGTGAAACAATTAAACTGAGTTTCATTACTCTCTCAGTCAGATTTGCTCCAAGTAGACTTTTTATTTTGCACCCTTTTTATGGCGCTGTCTAGTGCCATGGATTAGTGTTATTCTTAAAAGTGCAGCATAGGTTGTTTGTTGCAACTTCTATGCTTCATATACGCATATCAGTACATGAGTCTTTCAAGCTATTAAAGGAAGGTGCAAAGCATACTTTGGATCAAATGTTTGAGCAGTACGATATTGTCAAACATAATCATTAGTGAAAACAACACTTTAACAAATCCATAAGATGCAACATGGTACTACGTAATTGTGTATAGACCTGAGTTGAACCTGTGTGAACCTTATTCAATTTGGGATGCGTTTTGGGATTTGCAGCATATGGGTGAGTTTAATTTAAGCTTGGGCCAAACCCATAGAGTGCATATGGCCTTAGAATGGGTCGCAAGCCCAACAAACATGATTTAAAAATACAGTTGGAATTGCCTGTCTAAAATTTGTTTAGTGTAATAATGTGTTATAATTTTTAAAACTTGTATTATACGAATTATGACTCGACATAATGGATTTTACCGGATTGGTAATATTTGGACAATTTAACTATATCGGACATTTTTTTAGACTAGACGACTGATTGATATTCTAAAAAGTTGGATTAATTATTACAGTCAATTGTTATCGTTATAAACTGTCGGGAAACATTATCTTGAGAAACTAAGGGGCCGTTTACTTTCAACTTAATGTCCTGTTTGGTAACAAAACTGGCTGGAAACAGGAAACTTTGGTGTTTCTTTTTAACTTATTGCAAAAGAGAATCCTTAATGTGGAAGGGGGCAAAATTTGATACTGTTTCTATTCAGGACGTCTTAATACGATTTTTTTCCCGAACTAGTGTAGGTGGAAAAAATAAATTCGAAAAATTTAGAAAACTTCGAAAAAATTTATAAAAATTCAAAAAAAATTTAAAAATTCGAAAAATTTATAAAAATTCGAAAAATTTATGAAAATTCGAAAAAATTTATAAAAATTTTAAAAAAATTCAAAAAATTTTAAAAATACAAAAAATTTATAAAAATTGAAAAAATTTATAAAAATTGAAAAAATTTATAAAAATTCAAAAAATTTATAAAAATTCAAAAAAATTTATAAAAATTCGAAAAATTGATAAAAAATCAAAAAATTCGAAAATTTTATAAAAAATTTATAAAAATTCAAAAAATTTATAAAAGTTGAAAAAATTTATAAAAATTCAAAAAATTTATAAAAATTCAAAAAAATTTATAAAAATTCGAAAAATTGATAAAAAATCAAAAAATTTGAAAATTTTATAAAAAATTTTTAAAAATTCAAAAAGTTTATAAAAATTCAAAAAATTCGAAAATTTTATAAAAATTCAAAAAAAATTATAAAAAAGTTGAATTTATTAAATTTTTTTTCGAATTTTTATAATTTTTTTTGAATTTTTAAAAAATTATAAATTTTTACAAATTTTTTGAATTTTTAAAAAATTATAAATTTTTATAAATTTTTTGAATTTTTTAAAAATTTTTATAATTTTTTATAAAATTTTCGAATTTTTTGAATTTTTATAATTTTTTTGAATTTTTAAAAAATTATAAATTTTTACAAATTTTTTGAATTTTAAAAAAATTATAAATTTTATAAATTTTTTGAATTTTTTTCGAATTTTTATAATTTTTTATAAAATTTTCGAATTTTTTGAATTTTTATAAATTTTTTGAATTTTTAAAAATTTTCGAATTTTTTTAAAATTTTTATAAATTTTTTCGAATTTTCATAAATTTTTCGAATTTTTATAAATTTTTTCCACCTACACTAGTTCGGGAAAAAACTCGTATTAAGATGGTCAATTAAGCATAAAAAAGAAACAACATATATCCACACATGACCTAACTAGAAACAGTACACATATATCCACACAGGACCTAACTAGAAACAGGAAAAAAAAGAAACAGCCCCTAAGTTTTATTGAAGTCACGACAACTTGTGAAAAATTATATAAACGAACGTGTCATGCTAGATTTTATAAAACTCTCTTTGATGTAAAAAAAAAAAAGAAAAAAAAAAGAAAAAAAAGAAAAAAAAACCCTTTTATCTTACAAAAACCCGACAATAATCGAAATTTAACATGAAAACATTTACCATGAGATATACTAATTTAAGTTTTCTTTTAAAACTTAAATTACGTTTCCAAAACTTTATTAATAAATTCTGAACTATTTGGGATTTCTGGTTAAACACCGAAAACTTATTGATTGACTTATTTTGTTGACATTTTCCTTTGTCACTATTCCCCTTGACTTCGTTTGTCATTCCCTTCTCGACTCAAGTTCTCGTCCGTATTGATGCTCGACTTTGTTGGTTTTCTATTTCTATTTGGTGTGAGTATTCTTGAGTCCATACTGTCTTACCACCACACGAAACGTTAACACTGAACTTTTTACAAACTTTGATACGAGTAATCCACGAAAACTAAGACGCTTGTCTTTTGAAAACTCTTTTACTTTACGAGACGCGTTCTCAGATAACTACATATATTAGGTTGTGCCGATCCGGCACCATTGTGCCTGTACTCTTGATACCATTGTGTTTTGCCTCGATGCCAGTTGTGACCACTGTGATATTTTGCGTTACTGCAAGCTAAGATGAGTTCATGGCCCCTACTTTTACTGGTTTTTAAACTGTTTCTGGGGGAGAATACATGCTCGTTTTAACTAAACTCAATGACTGTTTATTTGAAATATGTGAACTGTTTACTCAATATCTGACTGTTGAGCTGAATTATTTGAATTGGTTATTTGAAAGCGATATGTGATTGACTGATATGCATGTGAGTTTATAGCCCCACACTATTTACACTTGTTTTACAATCGGGGTGAAAAACATGCAAAACTATTTTATGGACCAACACTGTTGTTATCAAACTATTACATGGATTAGCCTAAGCACTATTATGTCCCAATTTGCCCAAACTCAAGAACCGTCAGTTCCTGCTGGGAAGCGCGAGTGTTATAAATAGATCTATTAGGAGTAACGTCCCCGTTCGGGTTGACCGGATAGGCAAACGAACGTATACCATATCGAAACCACAAGTGTCTGGGATACACAGTTGTCGGGCCTTGATATTTAACATGCTTCTAGAGCATGCACACAAGTTATAGCTTCGGTTACATGAACTTAGAGCTAGCGTAATAAACTATTTTATTTTGGGTTCCATACCCTACACATGGTCCACATTTCTAATTTTACTTTATGGTAAACTGTATTATCATGACATTGTGAGCGACACAATGGTCACAAAACTCTTATTGAAACTCACAGTATTTTTACTGCTTTATCATAAACCTATGAACTTACCAACCTCGTGTTGACACTTTAGCATGTATTTTCAGGTGTAAAGCAATAGCACGCTATTGGAGGCTTTTGGCATGGCATGGCATGGTCATAGAAGACTCTGATATATTTGGGACCACTTGAAATCTTTTATGGGTTTATATTTCCGCACCATTTTTGAAATGTTGTAAACAAATCACTTTGAATATGAAATCTATTTTAAATGGTTGAGGTAAAACCATTTTTTTTTATACTTTGTATTGTGATACCAATTGAGTAGCACCCAAACATGTATGCTTCCGCTAAACCAGATTTTGGGGGTGTTATATGCACCTTCGTACACGAGATGATGTTCAATCTTGACAAGAGTGCACGATCGCTCTGATCTCCTTCTATCATCAGAAACTCGTTCCCGTAGGGTACTCTGACTTTCTTTTCATCACTGATGATGACGGCATGGTATTTCGATAGCCAATCCATCCCTAGGATGACGTCAAAACTACCTAAATCTACTGGCATGAGTCGATGTTGAATGGGTAGTTTAACAAGTTTAGAGTGCAACCTCTTATAATGGTATCTACCCTTTCTAAATTCCCGTTAGCTAATTCTACATCTAAGACGTTGTTCAAGGTGGTTAGAGCAATATCAATTAAGTAACTAAAAGCAGTCGACACAAAACTTCTATCTGCTCCCGTATCAAATAATATTGATGCATAACGATTATTTAAAAGAAACGTACCCGTCACCACGTTTGGGTCATCCTGGGCTTCCCTTCTGCCCACATCATAAACTCTCCCACGGGCTCCTCCTCCATTGCCCTGGTTTCCATTGTTATCTGCTGCTCCCTGCTTACCATGACCACCACCGTTTCCCTAATTCCTGGGTTTCTTGCACTCATTACGGTAATGACCCTTCTCACCACATCCATAGCAAGTGACTTCCGCCCTACGGTTGTTGAGTGGCGCTGCTTGAGCAATGGCTAGGGGTCTGGACCTGCAATTCTTGGCTAAATGTTCCACTCTCTGGCAGTTGTAACACTTAACCGTGCACTGTCCTTTGTGGTGTAACTTACAACGGTTGCACAGAGGTGCATTCCTATCATACCCCTTTCTCTCACTTGAACCTGCTGTGTAAGCTTTTGCCACTTCCTGCCTTTTGTTTTGAGAGTTACTGTTGTTACCTTTTGAGTGGTCTTCCCACTTCCTCTTGTTGTTAGTACTCTTTTCTGGGACATCCTCCAATTCCTGGTCCATCAACTTGTTGGCTATTTCCATGGTCTCATGGAGATTTGCAGCCCTTGAGGTAGTCACATCTCCTTTTATGGACTTTGGCAAACCTCCGACATACCTCTCAAGCAATCGCGTTTCAGTCTGAACCATTTCAGGACATAGCAAAGCCAGTTCCTGAAATCTCTGGTTGTAAGCGGCCATGTTGTTATTATGTACCTTTAAGTTCCAAAACTCTATCTTCAACTTCTTGACCTCATTGCGTGGGCAATACTTCCTAAGCACTAACTCCTAGAAATCATCCCACGGCATAGCATAAGCAACATCCATGTTGGCAGATTTCATGTAGTTGTTCCACCAGGTCAAAGCGGCATCCATGAAAGTGAAAGATGCATATTTGACCCTGTCGTCATCGTTATAACCACTGATGCGAAGCACGGTTTTCAGCTTTTCAATCCACCTAGTCAGGCCAACGGCTCCCTCTGTCCCTCTGAAACCTCCAACCATGATCTTTTAGAATTCAGAGTAAGTGCAGCCATGGCTGTTGGTCACTGGCCTTGACGTTCCGGTGTTGGTGGTTGAGTTGTTTGCAGCTGCGAGTGCGGCAGCCACACAATCATTGACAAGCTGATCTAGTGTTTCTTGGTTCACCATAGGTGGGTTTGCCGCGGCCCTGGTTGGGGCGGTGTTCTCAGCATTTCTGCCTTGCGCGGCTCTTGTTGGGGCAGGTGTGTCAGTAGTTCGTCCTCGTGTGACTCTGGTTGACTTTCGCTTGGGTGCCATTTATCTGCATCACAAGAAGATGATGATAAATGAGATCTCGAGTATAGAGTGAAAGTGTCACATTAGTATATGAATATCACAGACAGAATGCAAGAATAAAGTCAACCACAGAGGAAACGAACAATCGAAATAGGTAAAATAAGCTTGTTATATTTATATCGAATAGAATAGAGGTACACAAAATTACAAGCAAGGCTAATAGTCCATCACTAACTGATAACTCATTAGTTTAGTGGAATACATCATCTACTAGAAACTAATCTAAGCTCGGTCCCGCTCAAGGCGTAACTACTCGAATGCTGCAGTCATTCCTCTGATGGCAGCCTCTAAATGATCCACACGGTGTCTCAGCTCCTAGTTCTCTCTCATCACAACACCGATCGTATACTCAGCAGTCATGATCCTCTACCACTGAGCACAATCAGTACCTCGAGCTCTACTCAACATCCCATAAATCCTGGTCTAGCCTCTGCTCAAACTGATAGCCCTAAAATCCAAAGCCCTGAGCTCCCTATCGTGTGACCTCTCCAGTGCCTCAAGTCTGGCTCTCAGGCCAATCATCTCACTCCTGCCAACAAACATCTCCTCAAATAACACACAAGCAGCTCTGTCAACTGTCCCAATCGGCCTCTCAACAATCTGAATGCGGTATGGCTGCTCTAACCTCTCAATCTGATCTGAGTACACATTGAGCAAACTTGCATGGTTCGCCAGCTGGGTCCATACCTGCTCCATAACAGTATGCTCCTCATCCTCAGCCGGTGAGGCTGGTGGAAGCGGAGAAACCACTGGTGATGGAAGCGGAGAAGGTATCGGAGATGGAGGTGGCACAAACGAAGGAGATGATGTAGTGTACTCTGGACTAGCAGCACGCACACCCGTGCTGGTATCACAAGTAATGTCAACCCAGTGGGTATCACTCAAATCCTGTATCTGGGCAACCCTGCAGCTCTGCCCTACCTCAAAATACCCCCTGTACATCCTCCATGATGCCCTTGCCATCCTGTGGCATCATCACCTGATCTAAACCCATCGGTACCCCTCTGTCCCTGTCGACACACGCACAAACAGGAGCATGCTCGACGGGTGCTGTCACTGCTGGTGTGGGCTCTACCTGAACTTGCACTGGATCCTCATCCTCATCATAGTAAGACTAAATAGACCTCCGCAATCTCTGACGGGGAGGGGAATGATCTGGAGATGACGTAGGTGAATGAGATGATGGTGAAGTAGAGGTACCCTCATAAGCTGATCGGGTCCTCCTCCGGGGTTATGGATCTGGCAAGTCTGAGAATCGTAGGCGGTATCCAGAATGTACCAACATACGAGCAGTGTGACGGCTGGTGGATGGGGTAGTCTGAGTATGCTGGGTGAGTGTGTAAAGTTGAGCTGGAGATGAATGGTGAACTGTGGCATAACGTGGTAGGTATGGTAAGGTAGATGCTGGAGTGGTGTGTGTAGGCTGAGTAGCTGTTCTGACAACCTCTATCAACGGGTCATCCGGAAATGAAACTGGTCATTGAAGCGGGGAAGTGTGTCCAGCAGCGAGTACCTCATCACGAACATCGAAAGAAGAGATATGGTCTGTGACAAATATTGTGTGGCATGTGTAAGTATATAGAAAATACTTATATCATATATGTTAAGTAAAATACTCAAACAACATAGTATAACATTTAATCATACGAGGCAGCATGGCCCGTGCGATTCACGGGCTTCGATTACCATGAAGTAGCATTAGTCTGGCAATGGTTAATTAGGTGTGTTAACATTAGTCATGAAACTTAAAGTGTTAAACTAAAAAATTCGCTTTATTAATCTTTTACAAATTGTTAGCCTTTAAAGTTATGTTATACTCGGGAATTGCAATAGTATTTAATTACAAGGACTAGTCTTGCCATTAGAGTAAAGATTAGCTTGTGAAGTAGTATAAATACCCCTCCTAGTTACAACTAGGAGGGTTGGATGTCTCTATTGTAACTTGAGGTGTGTGTGTTTTCTCTTCTTTCTCTATCTAGAATACACACACACCTTCCCCATTCTTTAATCTAATATATCATGTTTACTCTTTATTTTGAGCTTCCCCGACCTCCAGAAAGTGTTTCTTGGTTATTACTTATTATGAGCTTCCCCAATTGGTATCAGAGCTAACCAGGGGCGAATCGTGGTGTTTTGGGGTGAAAAAATGAGATTTGTGGTATGTTTTTATGTCTCGTTACTGTTCACCAGCTGATACCTTCGAGTTTGTTTGATTACTTCGATTTTGAAGCTTCCCCGACCTCAAATTGGTTCCTTTGAGTTTCTGTCCAGTTTCTTCGAGTTTGAAGTAACTTGATCAGATCCTTCGAGTTTAGTGAAGTCCTCCGAGATTAGGTCATCAAGTTTCTTAAAGTTTCCGAGTTTGGAAATCTTTTGAGTTCTTCGAGTTTATAAGATAAAAATCCTTCGAGTTTCTATTTATCTTAAATATAATGCGTCGCGACTAATCCGGCTAGTAACTAAGACTATCAATCCAGTATTAGTCGCGATGCACTATATTTGAGATAAATAGGAATAATGGCAAAATCACCTATTACTCAAGGGCCCCACACCTGTTACTAACACTGTTAACGTTTGCGTGTCATGAGACTTAGGGCAATATACACAACTGCGATATTATTGATTTAAACATGATTGTAATACTCAGGTAATCACTACTTGTGTGCTCCCAAACTCATTATTATTTACAAACTTTATGATTTCACTCAACAATTTTGTTGACTTTTTAGCATGTATTCTCAGGTAACTAACGGAGCAGCAAGGCACGGAGCAGGCAATAAACTCAGGGTTTGAAATGTGGTGTAAAATAATAAAATGTCATTCATTCCCAAAACTATTACACCCTTTATTGGGGAGTTTTAACTCTGATAATTTCTCACATTTTGTACTTCAACATTTATTGGATTAAAATATATTTTTAAAATGTCTCTTTCGAGCCATTTTCTATTATTATGCAAAGATCCTCCCCGTAATACCCCGATTTGTCTTCCGCTGTTATTTCATAAATTAGAGGGTGTTACAGATTGGCATCAGAGCTATAATTATAGAGAACCAAATGTTTTCAAACATTTAACTATAATTACACTTTTCAAAATGAATGACTTTTTACACCATACCACTTTACACCCTCCGTGCCTGCATAACACCGTGCTCAATGCATTATGTTTTAAGATTTTCTTGCATACTTGATATTTACTATCACACACCCTGATTTTGCTATGTTCACACTCACACACCCTGATTTAATTATTTTAACTCTCACCCCCCCCCCCCGATTATTTTATGTTGATTTACACACACCTGATTATTTCACCATGTTCTACACTCACTTGATTTTATTAATTTCTTACAATTACCATTTACGGATTTTTACAGTACCATGTCTACAACGTCATGCCTTACCACCTCCTCATCAGATGTAGAATCTGAGGACTCCCTATCATCCATCACCTCCCCATTGACACGAGACCCTTATGTCTTAGCTTTACCAGCACATGTTCCACCACCACACCCTGAGACCAGTCCATATGCTCCCACCTACATCCCACCTATTAATGACCAGTACCTGCAGAGTCAGCAATGGCTGCCTGCAGAAGAGTCGAATACACCTTCACCACCCCACCTGCCCTGTTAGCCCAGTGCATGCAAGTTAGAGTCCTAGAACCAGGTGAACCTGAACCCTTTATGGTACCTTTTCGTAGTCACCCCAACGGCCGCACTAGGATTCATACACCCCGCGTAGCGGAACGACTACCCGTTGTTCCAGTTATGCCACCATTTCCACCATTTCCCCCTACATCACCTCTACAGATGATCTGGATGACACCCCCAGCATCACCCGTGTAACACCCCCCGTTTTCGATATTCGCTGCGGAAATATAAGTTGGGGTGTTACTTCAAGTATCGTAGTCATGATAATAGAAAACGACTTGAAAAGAGACGTTTTAAATAAAATTGTTATCATTCATTTATTTTAATCAGAGTTACATATAGAGGTCCCAGCGGGAGGTTTCGAAATACGTTATAAAGATACATTATTCGTTGAATGATAACAAAGTGGACACTCTTGTTATAAAAAGAAAGTCCACAGCCAATCCGTGCCTAATCATACTTTTAGTTACCTGAGATAGACATGCTAAAAAGTCAACACAAATTTTGAGTGAATTCATAGCGTTTAACCTCATGACACACAATGCGTTGACAGTTTCCAGTCTCACTAACATAATAAAAATGAAAGTGGTTTGCCCCCAAGTGAGAGTTTGCCAAAAACTCCTCATAGATTTCAAATATAATGCATTTGCCTAACCGACTACCCCTAAGGATATCCATCCGGTTAGTACAAATGGGTCGTCAGGCCAATAGATCTATTCACTATATTCGCGCTCACCCAGCAGGTGACTAATGGTGCATGATATGAGGGATTTTTTTTAAATATAAATATAAATAGGCAAAAGTTAACTTAGTGCAATAACAATCAGGAAAAATACTTGTGTTCGGTTTAGTAGCATGTATCTCCCCACAAGTTTAGAAAACATATAAAGAAAAGTGGGACTATGAACTCACCTTGACAGTCTGGATGGAAAACAAAGTTAAACAGAGTTGATAAACGTCTCTGGCATGCAACCTGGTTCGTTATGTCAAGTTTCAGTAATCGTATTCGAATATATATAAGTTTTTAATATTCATTTCGTTTCATTTTTGGTCGTTGAATAGATGTTTAATTGGGACAACATGAAGTCTCTTCAAAAGTTGGATAAGAATTTTATCTTATTTCTTATTTTTATGTTTTTGTTTTCGTTTGTTCGTTAAATATATATCCCGTTCGTTTGTTATCGAAATAAACGTATTTAATTTATTAGTTTCTATTATAAATCAATCGGAATATATATATATATATATATATATATATATATATATATATATATATATATATATATATATATATATATATATTAATAATACTAGTAATAATAATAATAATTATAAAATGTTATGCTTTTACCCCTAAAGTTTCATATATTGACAATTTACACCCCTGAACTTTTGGAAAATGATAACTTTTACCCTTCAACTTTTATAAAATTACAATTTTTACCCTTCAACTTTGGTCAAATGACAGTTTCTACCCTATAGTTTTGAAATTGACACTTTTTACCCCTGAGTTGCAAGTCGACAGCAAGTTAAGTCCATGTTATAAAACTAATTAGTGCTTTGTCAGAAAATACCCTTGAGACTCCTAGGTTGTTACACCCGACGTCCTTATTTCAATAAAATGCGTTATAAGTTACGGGAAAAGGCGAGACTTTTTACGACTCTTTTATACACTTTACTATCATCTTAGTAACAGCTTATTTACAGCTTTTTAGCTTATATTTAGAGCTTATTATACTCGAACTAATTAAAAGTTGTGGCGTTAAAACAGTGGAAATGGGGCAGATTTGGGACGCGAATAACTTTGTGAAAAATCCATGTTTTTATGACGTTCTTTTTCCTATAGTTAGCTAGCTGGGTGGTCTCTCATGTGTCAACAGTTTAGAATTTTTCGAGGTCGTTTGATGGGTGAAACAGAGGCGCAAAGTTGGGTCGTTGGGGCAGTCTTGCGACATAAAAAGAAAAGAGAAAACTATTTGCGTTTTTGATATTTTAAGGTTATAGCTGATTTTTAATGCACGTTAACATGGTAATAATCATATTTAATCCATCCCCAATGTATTTTAAGGTTTCTTGGTTTGTTTTTAAAATATATACATATAGGGCGCGTTTGGTTTGTTCGAACAAAAAGAAAAGAAAAGGAAAACATAGTTTTTGATCTTATTGACTATTAGAACTTATCTAGTATTTTTATTAGGAGTATTTAAAGTGCATGAGAATATGAAAAATGGGCTGGATATACTTACTAGGTGTTAGCTCGATTTATACAGTTTTCGGATATTTTGGATTTGCGAATGAGTACTATGGTTACCCTCCCTTCTAGGCTTCTTAAGATCTCTCCTTCTACTTATATGGGACTGTAAAATCAGTATGGAAATTGATGTGGTTCGAATGGATGGTGAAGAAAAATGGATATGTTTAGGTCGAATTTATGGAGAGAATAGATTAGGGTTTTCAATGATCTTGTGGAGTGTATGGGGAACATGGTGAGGTGTGCTAGACATTTGAAGGCCATGTGTATGGAGGAGGGGGGGGAGTATACGAATGGTGTTGTGGAAGTGGTGATGTGGTTTATTTTAGAACCATGAACATTACCTACAATCCTTGTCTTCTAGAAATCTTATGATGTGTATGATCTTATACCTAGTAAATTTTATGTAGTGTGAAGTTTGCCTAAGAGGGTGGTAGAAATGGTTTGGCTTGGTTGTAGTTTAGTTCAAACTAGTAATTTGAAGGAAATAAATAGTATGGGTTGAATAGGGCTATAAGTGATGGTACCTTGGCTTTGGTGAATTGTACTTAGGATTTAGAGAAAATAACAAGTTAGTTTTAGGGTTTTGTTTAAGGAATTGTTGGCTAGGAAAAATATGTAAGGTTTCCTATTTAAATTATATATCGAATTGTGAAGAAATAAAAAGGAAATCATGTTGTGCTTTAAGGGCTTGTACTATAAGCTTAGTAGAGTTGTGCTAGGGTTTAAGAAATAAGAAAAATGTATTTTTAATGTTTCTTTAAATTATATTAATTATATGTAATTTTTATTAGATTTTAAAATATATAAATGAGATGTTAAGGTTTTACGCATTGAAGGGTTGTACATTGAGTTTAAGAGTTTGTACTAATATTTAGTAAGTCTAATAAATTTTTTTTAATAGTTAGTGCATGAATTTGTTGTACAATATGCTTTAGAATAAATATTTTCAAAGTTAATATAGTATTTTTATTAATATTTAGGTTTTATGCTTAAATAACTTGTACTTTGGTTTAAAGGACTTGTACTATTATATTTTGTAAAAATTATATGGTTATTAATTAGAGTTTGTGATTTTATTACATAAAATCACAGTTTTATGAATTTAGGGTTTTATCGGGAGTTAAAGTAGAATTAGGGTTTCTGTGCTTTAGATGCTCGTACCTTAGTTGAATGAGTTATACTTTAGTGTTTTAGGGTTTGGTTGTTCATAATTGTTGTTATAATAAGTTAGGGTTTCATAGAAATTTTAATAGATAAGATATGTTTAGTTTTAAACGCACGTTATCGAATTATCGTAAAGTGGTAAATGAGATATCATAAAGTTTCATATGAAAATGTTTATATAAACATTAAGTATGTTGAGGTTGGGTTGCATGTGAGCACGTTTATCGAGGATGTGAGCTATGTCACATTAGATAATAGTTATGATCAGATAATAATAATAAAAAAATTACACGTAGAAAAGGATAAGTATTTTGTAAGATAGTTTATTTTAATGTGGGATTTTCACAGTGGTTACAACCCGAACCTCAGCCTACACTACCACCACTACAAATATCATCACCCCCACTTAGGCCAGATCAGTTGTTTAACCAGCTCACCTAGACATACTCCTTTACACCCCACCAGAGAGAGCCGACTCCGGAGGAGGACTTACTCCCTTTGAGCCGAGCTCGTACAGTCAGTCCCAGCCATACACCCTCACCATTACTACCATTTCCACCCGGATTTACTCCACTAGCTCGAGTCTTCGAGACTGGAAAGAGCTCACGGGCGGCAGCAGGCCACACCCCTACTCCATCTTCTATCATGACGCGTTTGGAGCGTCATGAGATACAGATAGATACCCTATTAAGTCTAGTAGACAGTGCCCCGTTGGACCACCCTGAGACGGTCAACGACACCATACAGAGTCTCATATCCAGTAGAGTAGATCTACAGGATAGACTGACCAGGATACGGTCTGAGATATCTGAGACCCGTACACATATCACAGCCTCACTTTGGGAGGGTCAGAGGCACATTGTAGAAGCTTCGGAGGCACGCCACAGAGCTGACACTTTGGAGAGCTTAGTAGAAGACATGCAAGTGCAACACCAGACTGATATTCAGAGGCTCATGGAGCAGATATCACAGCTCACCGGGCCCATGGATGAGTCTTCTAGTAGTTAGATATTGTAACCACCCGTAATTTTCCGAATATATTTTTATACGAGATTATCTTTGTTTTTCATTTACGAACCTTTCCGGACTCTTTTGACTCTAAAACATGAAATTTATCTCGCGAAACGTGAAATTCGTACACAACGCATACTGGCACAACCGACGATTTGTTTTGATTATTTTATTATTCGTGAGAAACGAGGCGTATGAATGGTCGCTTTTATTGGAAAAATTATTCTGAGCGCAGTGGTGATATTCCCGTGTCTTGAATCGATCGTTTACTATCTTAAACGAGCCCCGAGTCTCATTTCGAGAAAGATAGCAAACAACCCTAACCCTACTTTATATACTACTCTATATATACACACTTATAATTTTTTTTAGGGTTATGATGCGTGCGATGTGTCATCCCCTTTTCCTCACTTCCCAGCTGACAACTCCCTCCCTCTCTCCTCTCTAATATTTTCCGGCCATTTTCCGGCCAGTGGTGCCGCCACCGCCGCCCACCATACCACACCGCCACCACCAAACTTCACCCCTTGAAACCCTTGTTTCATTTCTGCTGTGCACGCGCCTTAAAAACCCTCCTCCACCACCACTGTTGCTGCGCCTCCTCTCTCAACCACCATGGTTTGTTCGGTTCGAGTTTTCCAGTCACCACGCGCCGTCTCCACCGCCTTGTTCTCTTCTCCTTCTCGTCATGGTAAAACCGAGAAGCCCGTCTTTATATTTTTTATTTAACCGATTAGTATTGTTGTTGTTTCGTTTCGTGGACTAATAATTGATTTCAAGAATTTTTACAAGTTCCTTGTGACTATAAAACCGGACCTAAAAATCATCTTTGAAGATTTAAAGTTGTGTGGTAAGAAAGCTAAGCGGGTTTATTTGATACGGTTTGATACGGGTCGGGTTAACCCGAACCCCTTTGGTGGTGTTATCGTTGTGGTTGTGTTTGGTGCCGAGGAAAGTTTTGTTGCTGTTGCTCGTTGTGGTCAGTGTTGTCGTTGTTATGTTGTTGTCTTTGTTGATGTCGTTACCGGTTAGAAGCCGAGACCAAGAGGTCTCGGTGTGATTCGGGTTGTTATGATGATTTTGCCGTTGTCATGTGTTCGATGTGGTCTCGGTGTAATTAGGTTTAATATTCTTGGTTCTTGGTTGTGGTTAGCAGATTCGAGCCGAGACCGAGAGGTCTCAGCATAATTGGGAAAGATATTATTTGATTAAGTTGGTGTCGTGATGTTAAGACGTGGTTCGAGTCAATTAGGGTGCGTTAATGTTCGGTATAAAGGATATATTTAAAACAGGAATATGGTAAGTCTCGGCTTACACAAATGGGTTATGGTGTGTTGTTAAATTTTCAGTCAAGTGAGTTTTATGGGCTGCAAATGGGGCAAAGCCCAATTGATTTTCATTATGTTGGACATGGGTTATAAAATGAGTCGAATTAATATATATTGTGGGTTCGGAAACTTGTGTCGGACCTACGTCTTAACTCTTGTAGACATTGGTGCGTTTCGGATTATATAGAAATCGTTATTTGGTGATGGGCGTGCGTTGGAGTAAAGTTTTGGCAGTTTTATTGCCTACTCAAGTTTTAAATTTATATTTAGCCGACTTATCAATAACACACACACTTAACGAGCAGTGTACCCGGTCAGTATGAAGATAATGGTAAGTAGAGTGTCGATCACTAAGAGTGGAACGTATTATCTCGTTATTCTAATCAGTATTTTAATATCCTAACGCAAGGGGGTTTCAGCCTGAGAGACTGGCACGGTTTGTTTGCAATTAAGTAATAAAATAAACCAATAGGCACGAATCAGCAAGTAGCACACACGTACACAGATAGATACTTGAGACAATAAGAGGGCTGTCCTTATGATTAAGTAGATTGTCACTTGTTTTATTGATAGCTTTATATGAAGTGTATGTAGTTAACCCTTTCTCGTTGGTCCTAATCTTATCGGCGAGTAAACCCTTAATGATTACTTATGTCTAAAAGTTATTCCTAAGTGATCAATTTAGTAATAACCGTGGGAGCCACATTATGTCCCGCAGTCAAATGCCCGCAAGCCACTAATAAACACAGAGGTTATCAATGCACTAATAAGTAGTAACCAAAGACATCAACATATAAACTTTAATTGATGGGAAAGCAAGTATTAAAGGGAGTGCAATCTTTCGTTGTCACATTACACAAGCCACCAATCCTGATGAATTAAAGTTTGCTAACACAATAAAACAAAACTACTTAATGAATTAAACACATGCAGCACCTTCTTACAGCTCTTGTATCCTTGATTTGGGTGTGTCTTGTGCTGCCTCCTTGACTGAATTCGTCCTTTTGTTCTTCTGTTCGAACTTAGGTTATAATCTCCGGGACTTGTAATTCGTCTGGTCTACGGGGTATTTATAGTTTCTGTCTGAGGGAAGATGCGGCGCATCTACTAAGTAGATGCGGCGCATGTACTTAACTTCGCGTGGGGTCCAAGATTATAATATTCAGGAATATTCGTACACCGCCAGAAGATGCGGCGTAACCCTTGATTAGATGCGGCGCATGTCCTCTTGTATCTTGGATCGTATCTGGTGATATCTTGATAGAGATGCGGCGCATGTCGAGAGTGAGATGCGGCGCATCTGGAGCAGATTAGTCTTGATCTTCTTCATTTTAGTAGACTCTTAACTTCTTGCATGTTATGCTCCATAATCAGTCCAAAATCGCTAAGTTTCACCAAATGCTTGTTTTTACCTGAGAATTACAAAAGTAAATGATTAAGTATCAATCCTCATACATAATATAGTAAAACAAGTCAAATTAATAGGATAAATGATAGTAATAAAATGTACTTATTTGAGTTCATCAAATATCCCCCCACTTGAACTTTACTTGTCCCCAAGTAAACCTTAGAATTTCTCTTATGAAAACATATCCTAAAAGATGTTAGGATTTATTTTTATATTTAAGCATGTATTCGTTTATTTCATAATCACACAACTAAACACTTAACGATTCAGAAGTAAAATAAAATAAGTCGATAAAAGCAAATCTAATCGTTTAACTGTCCAGTCGCGACGAATATTCTATCATAAGCTTGGCAAGTATACACATCTCCTCCACTAAAGCTAAGGAATAACAAGTCTAAAGCGGTAAAAAGGGTTTTTAGGCTTAAGGGTTAATTATTCTTTTTCACTATCGATCTCAAATTCCAGAAAAGGCGACAAAATCACAAATACATGATCGAATCCACGAACACGATACTCGCAATTGCTCAAATCCTTAACTCGAATAGGCTAAAGATAGGTCCAAACTTCACCAATAATAATATATCAAAAAGGGCGACAAAATCATAAATACATAGCCGAATCCACGACTACGATACTTAAGATTGCTCAAATCCCTAATCTCAATAAATCAAAGGTTTGGTTGGATAAAGAATAATAAAGGGCATGGATAACATTTGGGATACAAATTGGTGTAAAAATGAAAAATGAACAAAACAAATAAATTAAAATCCTAAGTGTGGTTAATCACTATCCCAACCATCCCATGAATAAGACTCATATCATCGAATAACTCACGCTTTAACACTTGAAACACACGCTTTAGGTAGACACGAATTATACTCAACAAGATCTTAATCAAAGAATAAACCTTAATTGGCGTTCCCATAACTGCCAATTCCCATTCAATCCATAGATATAGTACAACAAATAGTGGTGATATCGACCACTTACATAACTTTACATAAGTTGGTTAAAAAACAAACTTCCAACTTTTCTTTCTTTCTTTTTTTTTTTATTTTATTTTTTTTTTCATTTTTATTTATTTATTTTTTTTTACTAAAGATGTGTAAAATTTCACCACATCACTATAATGATAATTCTGGATAATTTTTCCATTCTTTTCATACTTCAGAAATAACGGTAATAGTGAAAGTAGTAAACACACGAAAAATAAACTCAAAGATATACAATATTTACTTTCACTCCAATTGCATTGTGCAATTTCCCGACCTAACCATAGATAATGAATTACGCACGCGAACATAGGTAATATAAGGAAACACACTCTGCCTATAGCAATCAACCAACCACGGATTCTAATCTACAGGGTAGGCTAAGGTGTAAGGGTGTAACGAAACATTTTAAACATAGTTGTAAGAAACGAAAGGAATGGCTCTGAGGGTTTTTCTAGGGGTATCTTACTCTAAAAATGAGAGTAACAAAAGGGTTTATACGGGGGTTAACTAACCAGTGTAGTTAGTTAATAACACATAACATATTAAAGGCTATTTGGGTGTAATCCTAGAATTTTACCAATTTAGACAAGTCATTCCAATTATATAAAACGACTGCGTTTTCATGCTCCTTTAATTATAAGTATATATTAAAACCGGTGATGACGACGCCGTTTTGCTCTGGGCTTTTCCCGCCAAAAATTTTGGCCCACCTTTGGCCTGCTTTCCGTCCTATTTTTGCCCAGTCTGGTCCATTAGTATGGAAATTATAACACCTCATATCTATCACAGGTTCTGGAACCATCTCAACACACACATATGCATACCGTTTATGTTTCAGTCAAGATCAAGAAGAGTTGGTTGAAGATGAAGAAGACGAGGTGATGACTTGCAATGAATACGATGTTTTTTTTCCGGTTGATTTGCGGCACACGTTTATGGGTTAGTGTTTCCTTTTAATCTTGGATTTTTACAATTCTTTTTTCCTTTGATTATTGATATGATTTGTGGTTCGATCATGGGATTGGTTAAATTTTTTGGTATCTTACTCGATTGGTGTCATCCGTACCATATAAGGAAGATTCAACGTTTTTGTGTAACAGATTTTATTGATATAAGATTCAAGATTTAAGATGTGTGTTTGTTTGACATGTACCAGAAACAATTAGCAGGTAGATGTAAGTTTTAATTTTTTTAATCTTTTTTTTGATTAGGTAGGTTAATTGTAAGTTTTGATTATTTGACAAATTCAAGTGTATGAAGTTTTAATTTTAGGAGTTGTTCATGCTAAACTCCTTATTTAAGAAATAAGCACTTTCGATATGTAATCACAAACACCCAATGAAAGACCGTTTATAAAGGAAATTGGTTGCACACCAAGTGTTTGATGAAATGCTTAAATGAAAAATGTATTTGTCATTTATTTATTTAGGGTGTAATTTTTTAAATTTTGTTTGCAAGATGGAGGATGAAGAAGATCCCATGAAGACGTGATGTGCGGGTGAGGAACATTAGTACCCTGAGATTGCTGTTGGTGTTAAACGTGCGTCGAACGATGCCCAGCTTGCTGATCTTATGAATATATACATAGGCATCCGATTACTAAAAGTAAGCAACTTACTTTAAATTTCGATATATGTCGGAGTACTTATTTATTGTCGAAGTCGTAGACACAAATAAGCGACTTTATAGTTTTTACCCTTTATTTTTAATTTACGGCTTCAAAAATGGTGGCAGCCGGTTATGAAAGTAAACAAGTTTTGGGGTTGAAGAAGGGCTGCATTAGTTTGTCGAGGTCGAAAATGGTTACAAGAAATCTTTCTAAGGTATAACTTTCTTACCTTTTATAATGGGTTGGTTCCTTTTTATTGAATAGTTTGTTTTGGATCATATGATAATTGTGGTTTTTGTGTTTCATCTTCTAACATAAGTTTCACGTATAAACCACGCCGACCAGTCTGAAACGAACAGGTAAGCCTTTTTGCATTAGATACTGTTCATTTTATTTGGCTGGAATGCAGCAAAAACAAATATTACTAAAAACTTCAGCCATCGTAAGAAACTTCTGAAAGTAATTGTTGAAGCCATATGATTAAAACTACTAGCATCCCACTTTTGTCGCCAACATTAAACCTCTAGCTGACATTTTCACATCTTATAACATGTGCAGGTTTATGAAAGTCGTGCCAAGCTGAAGGACTATGCGTTTGCTGCGGTTCGTATAAACTTCTTACCCCCATACTGTATGATGCCATAATTCATAGTTTGCGTAAATTTTTTTTTGCTGCATATGCATTTCTGGATTGACAGTATCCTGTACCTTTCAGGATATGAGGTCCAAAGAAATGGCGACAGTCATATCAAAGGAAACCAAAGATGGCGCCTTTCAATGATAAACCGATACTCAAGTTTCATGTGGGATCAGCGGTTCCCACTAAGTAGAAGGTTTCAATGAAATCATCTCCTTAATAGGAACAATTGATTCTATAGGAACCTTGAATGTGACCTTACAGAAAGATAGTTAAGTGATAATCACGACACAGCTGCTGATGCTACAAGATGTGACATCGCTAACGGTACCGGTAAATGCATCACTATTTTGAAAAGAAAAAAACCAACACACATTTAAAGACACAAATTATTTTTTATATATCCCGGCCATTTAAACAATACATGCGCTGAGGCTTACCTTATACTGTTATTCTGATAATTACTACTGTTTCGGTATTAGTGACAGACTGGAAGCTTTGACTTGAATCATGCAAGTGTTGCTAAATTATCCAAGAGCATCCGGAAATTCTGATTATGTTTGAAAACAGGTGAGTTCAAACAGATTCTCAGTGTATGTGTTTTCTTTTGTATTGGCTTAACTTTTAAACCCTTTTTGTGTTCCCCGAACCTTTCGAAAATGATTTCTTTGAATAAGTTGGTGAAGTTTATTTGTCTAATTTAAAGAATCATCTACAGATCCGCAACGTGAAAGATGAAGGTAAACCAGTTGTTGGTTGAGAGCGTGAACAACGGTTTGTTTGGTACCAAGTCTGCTGCTGCAGCAGGGATGTTTTGGTACTCAGTAAATTGTTGCACCAACGATGCTCGATGGAGTCTAAAAAGCTGCGGTACCTTGCTGGATGATTCTGTTTTTATGTCGTATTCGGGAGAGCTTGCTTCATGGCGGAGCATTTAGCCTTTCTTTCCCATGACGACTAGAAACGGGCAAATCAAAAATTTCACTTCAACTGATTTGTCCTACCACATGCTTAACTGTGTGTTGGTAGATTGTGAAGGGTGAAATCGACCTGCATCTTGGCGGGGCAGCACAACATTGTGTTTGCAGCCATGGTGGGCCGCATACCCTTCTATCTGGACACACACTTGCAAATCTGAGCCAGCTACAAATACCGGTGCATACGATTATGAAGGGTAAAATTGACCCGTACCTTGGCGAGGCAGCACGGCATCGTGTTTGCAGCCATGGCGGGTTGCATACCCTTTTAAATTGCAAGTGTTAGAGGAAAAAATGCGGCTTCAAAATATTAATACTTGGGAGGCTGTTTATTTGAAATAGCGGATTCAATTGGTGGTGTTTTCCTTTCGTTAGTTCCGGTGTCTTGGCAAGGCAACCTGTTTCAAATCAGGTCTGCAGCCACGGCCGGTATTGCTACATTTGTTAAAATGTCGTTCCCCATGTTTGTCTTTTGGCAACGCAAACACTGTGTTTGATGGTTGCAGCCACATACCATGTTTTACGATCCCAGGATTGGGGGCCTGCTTCAGCCAGTTGTACCAAGCAGGGTTAGAGGCACGGCATTATAAGCGATGATGATATTATTGCAATTGTGTGTTTATTATTTTGCAACCACATTAAGTTGCTAGATTGTGAAGGGTGAAATCGACCCGTATCTTGGCGGGGCAGCATGACATTGTGTTTGCAGCCATGGCGGGCCGCATACCCTTCTATCTGAACAGGCACTTGCAAATCTGAACTAACTACAAATACCGGTGCATACCCGCTTTTTACAATAAGTTGCTTGATTATGAAATACAAAATCAGAAATATGTGAAGAGCAAAGAATACCAGGTATGTTTTCAAATACTATTTGCAGGTGTGTTTTATCTTTATGCTATACTAATTTTTTCTAATCTATTGTAACAGATATTAATCAACCTGGAAAAAAGAGAGCTTTTTCTGTCACCAGGTATAGATGAACACCCTGAACTATGGGTACAATTATCTAGCATAAATTATCAATTAGTGATTGTCTGATAAAGATGCTTAGCATTCAGATAATTGTAGTCCATATATTGCACTTGATGTACTCCCATCAAAACTGATAGACTAAGTTCAGTGAGAGCTAACTAACTTGCCTGATAAGTTGCTTTGGTAATTGTGTGTGGCATTCTACAAAACACTTCAAGTGACTTTAGACCCGTTCAACATATTTTTGTTTTACTTCTTTAACCTATTATAATTATATCTGACTACATGTGCACATGTGTTGTGCAGACACGGTATTAAGGCGATGATGATATGTTTGTACGGTTACATTTTTCCGACACACGTTCCTTGGCGGGGCAACTGCAATTGTGGTTGCAGCCCAAGCGTGTTGTGGATGTCGATTACATACGTACACGTCTGAGCCTGTACAAGATCAGGAATATATATTTGTCGTCCATCTTCATGTTACCAGGTATGTGTTTATATGATATGATTTTATTGAAGCAATTGATGTCGTTATCCTTTCTCACGTATACAACCTATGGACAATCATTGCTGGTCTGGAATGAAGGTTTGTATTTCTTAAACTTAAATAATTTTCCAAACTCTGTTTAGTAAGTATTTAACTTTGGCACAATGGAAAAAGTACCCGCTGTGATAATTACTTTTCTTATTCTAATAAATGTATCTTCACTCTTCGATGGTAGTATGTCAAAAGTCAATATTATGTGTCAATCATGATTTCAAAAGTTAAATTTTTTCAATAATACATAGAAAAAAACATGTTTGTTGCTTCTGATTATCGCTTTTACTTATTGTCTCAGAGCGCATTGGTTTCAAGAAGTTCCAGATGGAATGTATCAGTACTTTATTAAGGTTAGTATTCTATTAGGTTCACATTAAAAGAGCATACTTTTCAGTTTTTCTTTATATTGCAGGTAATACCAACCATATACACTAATATTAGAGGCCGCACTATTCACTCGAATCAGGTATCTTCTTAATTTAAAATATGGGATGTCTCATTTGTTATTATTAATGGGTTTTTTTTGCGTATAAAAATGTTGGGATTTGTATATTGCAGTTCTCTGTGACCGAACACTATAAGAGCCCAGAAGTTGGCAAGCGGTCTCTTCCCGGCATCTTCTTTTTCTATGACCTTTCTCCAATAAAGGTAAATTTCATTTCAGTCTTTAAACAGTTCGATCCAAAAAAAATAACGTTTATATGAAATTATTGACTTCACCGTGAAATTTAGTTTTTATAATTTAGGTGCACATCAGCAGATCATATTTTCCACTTTCAGCATATTATTGTTGCTGCTGTTTGCAGGTAACATTTACGGAAACACATGCCACATTCTTACACTTCATGCCCAATGTCTATGTGGCGGGTCGGATGCCCTCTTATCCGGTTCCGCACTAGCAACTCTGAACCAAATGGTTTTGCACTTGGAACCTTCTCTGCATTTGTGTTCTGTGGAAAACTGTTTACTCCCAGCCGTATATTGGCAAAGAAATCAAAAAGTTTTCTCTGTGGAGGAATCAGACATATACCAGTCCTGTTCCAACAAGCTTGGTTCAGCAGGGGACAAACACAGCCCAATCTACACTCCTAGGCTCCTCATGAATATTGAACATCGGCTGAAGACAAGGACAGAGGTAACTTAGCATATTTATAATAGATTAGACATCGCAATACAACTCATTTGTATGAAAACTGATCTGTGGCGGCTTTGCGGCTATATTTATTTCTTTAATAACAGGTCAAATGGGTAAATAAATTGGCTAAGAGCGAAATGGGTCAAACAGGTAAGCCTCAAACAGGTATGGCTCTAACGTCACCTCATGTGTTGTAAATTCATTTTTCAGTTATAATCCATTAATTATTAGAAAAACAAAAAAATTGTTCATGGATTATCCTACATTATTTGATGTTAGTATACTACACTATGCAATGTTTACGACCCTCACCATCGTTTGCAACGTTGCATGTTCAAGGTAACTTATTATGGTCTTGCATAACGTAGTAGTGGAAAAAAACTATGGTTCAACATATTCTGACATTATTGATTTCACATTTATGAAAGTACTAATATAGAATGGTCTTATCTCATATTTAATCTTGATGTTAAACCATAAAATATATATAGTAATTAACTACTTCAATTGCTTCTATAAGTCTAAACAATATGTTGATGGCTTCCGAGGACAACTCTACCTTAGGTCTGTGTATAATTGCAGATGCAAACAGCCAGATCAAAGACCAGAGATTGGTTGAACAATATGGTATGGAACTACACATTTAATTGGAGTCTTGCCTTTTGCTGTGTATATCTAGATATGTCCCTCTAAATCATTTCACTCTTTAAATGCTATTCGATCAAAGCATCTCTTCTAGCTGTTCGCAGAAAGGATAACCTTCCACCTGTTAGACAAGCAGCAGATAGAGATAAACCCGTCAATGATCTTCTTGAGTGGTTGACATCACTTTTTGGATTTCAGGTAATTTGTATTCATAATCTATGCTCAACTCATAGATAATTATGCCTGCTTTGTTGTGTCTCTTTAAATTAGCCCAGCAAACTTTTTTAGCTTCCAGATATGCTAAAACACCTAAAGCATGCCTGTCATTTCTATGTTTATTGACAGAAACGTCACCCATATATCAATTTCCATGTAGTTCTCGCATTAAGGTAAACATATACTAAGATGCCTATCAGTACAAATGAATAGTATCCGTTAGTCATACTTCACAGACTGCACAGTTACATTAACTGATATGATCTATTGCTTGGTCTGTAAGAACTGTCGAACAGTCCTGCATTGGCTTTATAACATTTTTTTCCAAATTATATCACATATCTGATTATCGTGTTTCTTTACAGCAATAGCAAATCCAAGTCTAAAAGGTGTTTGCGATTGCTTATATAACAAATTAGTTCAGACTTCAAGGTATGGAAAATCACTCATTTTGCTCTAATGTATTCTATGATTCAAAACCTTCCAATTTTTTGAAAATCATTGTTTAATAATTCGTTAGTGTATTTTTTTACAACATTTTTTTCCTTATTAAATATCACTGCAGTCAATCATCATAAATGGAGATATTAGACCAGCTGAAATTTATGTATTGCAGTTAAGAACGTGATTTCAAGTATCAAATTAAGTTGGTGCCACGGCAAGAGGACACGTCACAATCTTCATATACAAATACAAAGTTGATCATTTGGCAGTTAGTAATGTTCATTCGTAATAATTTCATGTGTGGGATTAGATGCTGAAGTGGTCGTTAAAACAGGTTCGTGCTGAGATAGGTGTGTTTCGGGGTTGAAGTGGCGACTAATGGGGGCTATCATGTATTGGCCAAGATGAGTGTCTTTGAGTGGTAAATTCAAATGTACAATTAGCAAACTGGTATGTAAATTGGAAACATATTGGAATTTTTTTCTTCGATGCTTCCAACCATTTCGCCAAAAATATTGTTCAAACGTTAGTCCTACAAAACTGAATTCTTATATCCGTGTAACGCTTAAATATTCTATTTTATTTATGTAAAATCGCCTCCGCCAAAAAACAGGCCCGCCCGCAACGCGGCGGACCGCTGCCATTCTCGTTAAGAAGAAAAATCCATTATGGTGGTCTCGAATAGTATACAAGCCAAGTTCTAAAGTTTACAAGTCACCGGCACACTCATAGATTTGTGAATTTTGAAAAATCACAATTTTTGAAAATAACGTCATGTGTGCAGCTATGAAACTTAGATCTTAAACAAAAAACATGCTAAAAAAATTTTTAAGTTTGATATATTAAGCACATTTTAAGCATAATTTTTGAAAAAGTTTAGGACAAGTAATTGTTAAGTGTTCTAATTCTCCAATCCCCCCACTTAAGTTAAACAACGTCCTCGTTGTTTGTATAAAAGGTTAAAAACTGGAAAATAAAAGAATTAGAACAGAAAAACTCCCCTGAGATTTGCTCGGTATGATCCTCCATTAGTATAAGAGCAAAAATCAACTTCTTGTGGATTAGAACGTTAAAGCTTCATACTTGATGTATCCACAGGAAATCCAGGAAACTATAATACCACCAACACTTTAAAACACACCTAAGATAAGAAAGGTTCAAGCTTGCATAATACATTAGTAGTTAGGAAAAATAAAACTTAAAAATTAAAACTGAAAATCATCAGGTCAGTCGATGCGCCGTATCTTATGGAAGAAGATACGCCGTATCGATCCTGGAATTATACGGATCAGAATAAAGATGCGCCGCATCCTTAACCAGGGATGCGCCGCATTAAAAATAAACTGATAAATAGTTTTAAAGTCGAAAATAAAAATGCAGAAAAAATAAAAATAAGATATGACCATTGCAGGAGATGCGTCGCATCTCAGAATTGAGATGCGCCGTATCCTCGTGCGGCCTGGACTGACTCGACACAGAAAACAGAATAATAAAAATTCTCCGGGTTGTCTCCCGGCCAGCACTTGTCTTTATTCCAGAGTCTTCAAGTTAGACTCACGTTCAGCTCTTTAGTATCGATCATTGAAGGAGTCGGAAACATCGCGCTCCTTCATCGCCAATTCAGTAATATTGAACATTCCTTGCTCGTCCTTAATTTCCACGCCGTTCCTCTTTAATATCTGTATAAACAAAGTCCTGTCCCTTTCGGGCAGAGATGACAAAATGATAGACGGGAAATTCTTATTATCATATAGGCACAAATAAGCAAGGTGGGGTGGTAGTTCAATAAACACATCATTATCCAAATTCGTTTTCTCAACTATTCTCCTACGTTTGTTAATTACTACGCAATCATACCACTCATCATCAGAATCGTTAACAACATTGCGTCTAAGTTCGGTAGGTACATTAAGGTCAATGAATTCCTCAAAGTTCTCATGATTAGGATTAGTTGAGTTGTTTTGAATCAATGTTTCTCCCATAAGTCTAGCTTCAAGATCGATGTCCATACGCTCTATTAATCCTAGCATATAAACACCTCTAATTATGCTTTTAACCGGATCTTGGCACTTATAGACTAGTTTATTATTCCCTACCCTTAATGAAATTTTTCTCTTAAACACATCAATCTTAGCATGGGCAGTAGACAAGAAAGGTCTTCCGAGAATTAAAGGAATCTTAACATCCTCGGGCATGTCTAGTATAACAAAGTCTACGGGAAAAATAAACTGCTCAATCTTAACTAGCACATTATTAGCAATCCCTTCAGGTAGTTTTATCGTTTTATCAGCCAATTCAATAAGTAATTTAGTTGGTGCTAATTTTCCTAGTCCTAGGGTAGCGAATGTCTTAAGAGGCATAACACTAACACTAGCTCCTAAGTCAGCTAACACATTATTGAAAGATATATTATTAATAGAACAAGGTAGAGTAAAACTTCCTGGGTCTCTTTCTTTATGAGGTAAGGCATTTGAGTCGGTTGCAGGGCTCTCTTCTTTCATTGTTGCCTTGATCTCCTCTTCAATCTTTGTCTTTTCTTTTAGTAGTCTCCTTAAGCTGATTGAAGAATTAAAGAAAAATTTAGGTCTTGCACCATCATTACCATTCATCGATCTTCTAGGTATATTAGGAGTGACTTCTTCAGTGGTGCTTATGGCCTTGACATGATCTCTTGGGTTGGTTTCAGTTGAGCTCGGTAAACTTCCATATCCCCTTTCTTGAAGAACTTTGCTCATTTGACCAATTTGTTGTTCCAATGCTTTGATCGAAGCTCCTTGATTTCTTGTAGTAGTGTCTGTTGAGGCTCGGATTTCTTTGATCATAGCAGTATTCTCTTCATGTCTTTTAGCAGCATCGGCCATAATTTGCTTTAAAGTATCATCTAAAGTCTGCCTCCTTTCTTGATAAGCGGGATTGAAGTTGTTCCTTTGATATAATCCCGGTGTAGCTTCCCTAAATCTCCCCGAAGGTCGGAATGGTTGTCCAAATTGGGTGTAATATGCTTCTTCAAATGTCTCACTTTCATTCTTGTTCGGGCAATCTTTAGTGTAGTGAGGTCCTTCGCACTTTTCACATCCAACTTGGGCAGCATACGCTCTTTCATCGCGCTTCTTCATCTCTCTACTAATTTTATCCAATTGAGCTTGAATAGCAGCAATCCCGTCAAAATTAGTGCTGCTCTTAGATCTAGTAGAGGTCCCATCGTGCCATTTTTGAGAATGATCGGCAGCTTCTTGGATCGCTTTCCTAGCATTAGTTGCACTCATTTGAGGTACAGCTCCCTTAGCATCCACGATCTGTCTAGTTGGCACGTCCAGTCCCTGATAAAACAATATTATTTCCTGCATAGGGGTTAGATAGTGTTGAGGACATTTTATCAATAAATCTTTAAATCGTTCCCAAGCTTGATAAAGGGTTTCATCAGGCTCTTGCTTGAAACTATTGATAGCCTCCATCTTTTTAGCAGTCTTAGCAGGTGGACAATATCTCTTCAGGAATTTGCTCTTCAAACCTTCCCATGTAGTGATTGAACTAGCAGGTTCATTCCTTAGCCACTTGTTAGCAGCTCCTTTTAGTGAGATTGGAAAGATTCTTAGCATGAGTTGATCGGTATTGACTCCTTCTGAGGTAAACAAATCTGCAATCTCCAGGACCTTTTCAACATGCTCATTAGCATCCTCTTGTTCCGTCCCACTGAAAGCATTCTCTCTGAGCTCTTTGAGAAACTGACCCTTCAACTCAAATTTTGACTTGTCATCAAACTTAGGTCTAGCAACTCCTGAAGTGTAATCAACACGGGTATTGTTCATGTATTCCTCCATAGTAGTGTTTTCGCCCATTGTTTCTGTTTCAACTTCCTCTTTTTCTTCAGAAAAGTAATCAAGCTCGAGTAAACTTGAAAGATCAAAGCTTCTTGTGTTGAAAAGCCTTTTAAGCGAATGTAGGGCTCGTTCAGGATCTTCGAAAGGTTGAATCAAGTTCTTAGTCGAACTCCTGGTCATGCACTTCCTGAAATCAATCACAAAAGCATCAGTAGGGTATGCCCAAGAAAGTAGTATATCAGAAAATTAACAACGAAAACGGAATACGAAAAATTAAAGTTACTGATATCTGCAGACGATGCGCCGTATCCAAAAAATTGGATACGCCGTATCTTATAATCGTTAAAATTTAATCAGACTTTATTCAGAAAATAGATACGCCGCTTTAGAATTTAAGAATGCGCCGTATCGAATTAATTAATCAAAAACCAACTTATCTAATTAAAATTAAATGCGTCGTATTAACGAAAGTTAATGCGCCGTATTTTCGTTACGTTTAAAAATAAATATCGATTTTTGATTCAGTAAGATGCGCCGTATCGACAGAGATCGATACGCCGTATCTGTTTAATAATTCGCAAACTGTTTTTAATTAAAATAATAGATACGTCGTATCTACGAAAGCAGATGCGTCGTATGGCGTTAACGTTTAGAAAATTTTTTTTTATCAAAAACAGATACGCCGTATCTGCTAAAGCAGATGCGTCGTATTACTTTATCGCTTAGAAAAATTTTCTTATTAAAAACAGATACGCCGTATCTTGGGGAAAAGATGCGTCGTATCGAATTAATTAAACGCGTTGTATTTTTTTAAAAATTAAACGCAATACGCCGTATCTGAGAGATCAGATGCGCCGTATCGTTTGATTTAGCACAGTACAACGATAGCAGAACAGAAAAATACAAAAAATAAAAACAAAAATTAAACACACAACGAAAATAAAACACACAAAAATAAAAGAAAACAATTAACACACAATACAACAAATATGCAAAATAGTACAATGATGCAATTAATCTAATAAAAAGAAAAACCTAATTAAAATACTAATCAAATTAACAGATAATAACAATTCACTCCCCGGCAGCGGCGCCAAAAACTTGATGGGCGTGCGTTGGAGTAAAGTTTTGGCAGTTTTAATGCCTACTCAAGTTTTAAATTTATATTTAGCCGACTTATCAATAACACACACACTTAACGAGCAGTGTACCCGGTCAGTATGAAGATAATGGTAAGTAGAGTGTCGATCACTAAGAGTGAACGTATTATCTCGTTATTCTAATCAGTATTTTAATATCCTAACGCAAGGGGGTTTCAGCCTGAGAGACTGGCACGGTTTGTTTGCAATTAAGTAATAAAATAAACCAATAGGCACGAATCAGCAAGTAGCACACACGTACACAGATAGATACTTGAGACAATAAGAGGGCTGTCCTTATGATTAAGTAGATTGTCACTTGTTTTATTGATAGCTTTATATGAAGTGTATGTAGTTAACCCTTTCTCGTTGGTCCTAATCTTATCGGCGAGTAAACCCTTAATGATTACTTATGTCTAAAAGTTATTCCTAAGTGATCAATTTAGTAATAACCGTGGGAGCCACATTATGTCCCGCAGTCAAATGCCCGCAAGCCACTAATAAACACAGAGGTTATCAATGCACTAATAAGTAGTAACCAAAGACATCAACATATAAACTTTAATTGATGGGAAAGCAAGTATTAAAGGGAGTGCAATATTTCGTTGTCACATTACACAAGCCACCAATCCTGATGAATTAAAGTTTGCTAACACAATAAAACAAAACTACTTAATGAATTAAACACATGCAGCACCTTCTTACAGCTCTTGTATCCTTGATTTGGGTGTGTCTTGTGCTGCCTCCTTGACTGAATTCGTCCTTTTGTTCTTCTGTTCGAACTTAGGTTATAATCTCCGGGACTTGTAATTCGTCTGGTCTACGGGGTATTTATAGTTTCTGTCTGAGGGAAGATGCGGCGCATCTACTAAGTAGATGCGGCGCATGTACTTAACTTCGCGTGGGGTCCAAGATTATAATATTCAGGAATATTCGTACACCGCCAGAAGATGCAGCGTAACCCTTGATTAGATGCGGCGCATGTCCTCTTGTATCTTGGATCGTATCTGGTGATATCTTGATAGAGATGCGGCGCATGTCGAGAGTGAGATGCGGCGCATCTGGAGCAGATTAGTCTTGATCTTCTTCATTTCAGTAGACTCTTAACTTCTTGCATGTTATGCTCCATAATCAGTCCAAAATCGCTAAGTTTCACCAAATGCTTGTTTTTACCTGAGAATTACAAAAGTAAATGATTAAGTATCAATCCTCATACATAATATAGTAAAACAAGTCAAATTAATAGGATAAATGATAGTAATAAAATGTACTTATTTGAGTTCATCATTTGGATATGAATTCGGATTTTGATTATTATAATTGGACGTTTGAAAAATCAAGAATCGTTATCGGACTTACAATATTAGATATCGGATTCATTGAACATTTTGAGACTCGAGACGGTATAATATATTAAACTCGAAAAGACTTTAATATATTAAACACGAAACGGACACAAAATCTTCAATAAAACCAAAACTAATATTTATAAGAATAATAACGAGACATAAACGTGTAAATATTGTAATTTCAGTTTTGGTTAATCCAAGCCTCGACGACTCGAGAAAAACTAATTTTACTAGTTAAACTCATTTTTATTATAAAACAATTTTGTTTTATACAAATTATTTGGGGATAATGGGGTAAATGTCGAAACGTATAAACTGATTTATTTATTTGAGGTGTTTGTTTGTCTTTAGCTTCTAGAGTTGTCTTCCTTGGTTCGAGTTCTCGTCAGTATTCTCTCGAGTTTGTTAATATCTCTCCTCCTTGGCGTGAGTTGTCTGTCGAGTCTGCCTTCTTACCACACCACACGAAACGTGAAACTAAACTTTTGATAAGTTTTGAAAACTGAGTAATCCACGAAAACTACGACACATTGTCTTTTATAGACTTTATTATTTTGCGAGACGTGTTTTGAGATGATCGTATACGTATTAGGTTGTGCCGATCCTAGACCGTTGTGTACCGCCGTGCTTGTACCTCCGTGTACTCTCGCGCCGTATGTTTTGAGATCGTTGTGAATAGCTAGATGCCAGTTGTGTCTGTTGTGATCTTGCATTGCTGTGGCTAAGGTGAGTTCATGGCCCCTACTTTTACCGGTTTTCTAACTATTTTCGGGGGAAAATACATGCTCGTCTTTAACTAAACTCATGACTGTTTATTTGGAATACGTGAACGGTTTGCTCTATTTTGACTTTTTGGCTGATATACTTGATCTGGTTGGTTGATGACATTACGTGAGTTTCATAGCCCCACTTTTACTCTTATTAACGTTTTATTAAACTTGGGGGAGAAAACATGCAAAACCGATTTAAACGGACCAACTGTTGTTTTATGCTTGATATGTTGCTATGCTAGTTGACTATGGTTATTATATAAGAAGGCTCCTTGTGCCTTATCATTAGTAATGGCTCCTTGTGCCTAGTAGTAATGGCTCCTGTGCCTATTGACATCCGTAGTGTGCACCTACAGGATAACTGTTATTATGATTGGATACTCCCATGTGTGGGATTTGGTTGGGTTGATTTCGACCTAGTCACTCATAGCATACTTGATTTTCTGATTTTGGTCCACTGTGTTGATTTTTGAAAACCTGTGAACTCACCAGCGTAAGCTGGCCCTTTTTAGCATGTATTTTCAGGTTTAAGGCTATAGCTTATCTCTGGAGGCGCTTGGCAAGAGGCATGGTCATAGACGACTCTGATATTTATATTTGGGACCGCTTTAATCGTTTTGGGCCTTACTTCCGCACTATTTTCAGATGATGTAAACTTAACGTTTTGACAATGAAACTTTCTTCTAAACGGTTAAGGTAAAACCGTTCTTTGTACCTTGTGTTGTGATACCAATTAAGTAGCACCCCAGTGACATGTATGCTTCCGCTGGACCCGATTTTGGGGGTGTTACAGATTGGTATCAGAGCCAGGTTATAGAGAACTGGGTTTATTTTCAAAAACCTGGACTATAACCACTTTTGGCGAAAACTTAACCCTATGACCGACACGTGCCTGCCTGCCAAGCTGATGCCTCGTGTATGACTTTGTTTGACGAGATAATTGATGATACATTAGATGAGATGTTCATGATATACATGACGAGTTGTTTGATGAGATGTTTGATTTTATACTTATTGAGATGTGTGCCTGACTCTTGGATATTTTATATCCGCTTGTTTTAGCTGTTCACTATAAGCATTTCCACATGCTTTTGCACGCACCGAACCTGTCACGGAGTTACGCTATTTCCTTGCGTAATCTCACTATTGAATGTCGTGTTTGTACACTTGTCGTGGTTTTGGGAATGATTTTGGATGTAATGGACATTCTACTAGTATAACTAGGCTTAGTCTTCCAAAATTCATTGAACCTCGGGTGAATATAGACTGATCATCTATATTCAGCCAGGGACAGTGGGACATAGCCTGATCACCTATGTCCGACTCAGAGGTGAATTTTGCAATGCTCAGAGTAGTTATAATGGAATTATGTTCGGGTTGGTCATTGATTTTTGGACTGGTACGGTTTCGCGTGTGTACACGGACATGGAATTTTACTTCCACACACACTACACACTGGCATCACAACACCGCGTGAACCGTAATGCCCTTGGCATCGCTATACGTCTCCATTATATGGAAATCCTGTTTGCCGCCGTCTGGCCGTAAATTGCATCGGGTCGAGTTAGATCCGATTGGCACCGTTTGAATCCAAGTTACTTATTTGTAACCCTTTAAGAGCGCTATAAGCCGTCCGAGCTTACTGGAACGTTTAGATTCGATTTTGACCACGTTTGGTTTTGAATTTATGCTACGTTTGGATTCGATTTTGACTACGTTTTGATTCGATATCGACTATGTTTGGATTAGTCTTGATTCTGATTTAACTCGAGTTGTTTGATTTTGGACGTCATCCTGGATTTGGATTTATTATTCGGCCTCGTTTTGTTGTGGCCTTGTTACAGTCGCCTCTACTCTAAGTCTTGTGCTCAATCGATGATGTTCATCTTTCCGATCGGGATTGTTCAATCGAAACTGTTCAATCAATGTTGTACCTTCCGTTTTGAGTACCTGGTACATTACCGATTCAACCAATTGATTGCTTGTGGCAATCAACACCTTCCCTCAGAATTATACTCTAAACTCGCTAAACTCTCTATTTGGCAGAGATTCCACGCCCAGCAGAAATCTTGAGACTCTAAGGAGTAACTGAAACCGCGATTCCTTGGGACAACCACCTAACTTTTCACTCGCCCCTCGGAAGTACCTGTGATCCTTGCTGCTTTTTTTACCGGATAATTAATTATATCATAAACGAAACCTTGGAGGTAAATCCCGCGCCACTACCAGAGTTATTGTTGATAATCCTACCTAATCTACTCACCTTCTCTAATCAATGAAACGACAGTATTGGCAAACTTGCTCGTCCATACTCATATGAAATCATTACTTGGTATAGAGTATCGACTCTTACCATTCTCTGATCGGGATAGTTGTTTCACATCAAATTCCCATCAATCACTCCAAAGAGTCATGAGAACAGATTTGGAGATGAATACTGTGTATCATCTCCAGACTGATGGCCGAAACGGAGGAATCATTCAAGTGTTAGAGGACATATTATGTGCCTGCGTAATTTGGCAATGGTTGGAATATGACACCTTCCGTTGGCCAAATTCTCTTATAACGATACCTATGACTCCAGTATTCAACGGTACCGTACGAGGCACTTTCTGGTCGCAAGTGTCGTTCGCCGACTTGATGGGTAGGAGATTGGGGATACTAAACTTACTGACCCTGAATTTGTTCATCGAGACCACCGAGAAGATCGTTCAGATCAGAACCGAGTTGCAAGCTGCTCACGAATCGTCAGAACAGTTATGCTGACCAATGATGTAAACCTCTTGAATTCCCAGTTAAAGCCCAGATTATGCTTAAAGATTCACCATGAGTAGGTGTGATGCGTTTAGTAAACGTGGAAAGCTTAATCTCGCTGTATTGGTCCTTTTGACAATCTTGCTAGAGTTGAACCGGTAGCGCACAGGCTCGAGCTACCGTCAGGACTCAGCAATATTCGCAACGTTTTTATGCGCATTGTGAAGAAACGACTTGCCTATGAGGCAACCATTATTCCTCCGGGAAAGATCCAGATCGATAAATGTTTAAACCTTGTTGAGAAACCTATCGAAATCATGAACCATGAAATCGAACGACTTTAGTAAAGTCGCATCCCTATCGGCAAAGCTCTTCGAAGCTCGCGAAAAAGGTCCTGAATTCACGTGAAAACGTGACGATGAATCCTCGTGTGTATGTACTCATCTCTTTTCAACCGTAACGAGTAACTCGAATTGAATCGCGAGGTCGCGATTCCGTTAAGGAGGTGAGACTGTAACCACCCGTAATTTTCCGAATATATTTTTATACGAGATTATCTTTGTTTTTCATTTACGAACCTTTCCGGACTCTTTTGACTCTAAAACGTGAAATTTATCTCGCGAAACGTGAAATTCGTACACAACGCGTACTGGCACAACCGACGATTTGTTTTGATTATTTTATTATTCGTGAGAAACGAGGCGTATGAATGGTCGCTTTTATTGGAAAAATTATTCTGAGCGCAGTGGTGATATTCCCGTGTCTTGAATCGATCGTTTACTATCTTAAACGAGCACCGAGTCTCATTTCGAGAAAGATAGCAAAAATGACATCTATGGTCCCTGCAGTAAATTTTCCCCTCCATCCTTAGACTTGGATTGTGACAACTTTGGTCCTTAGGGTTTACACAACCCTAACCCGACTTTATATACTACTCTATATATACACACTTATAATTTTTTTAGGGTTACATCCCCTTTTCCTCACTTCCCAGCTGACAACTCCCTCCCTCTCTCCTCTCTAATATTTTCCGGCCATTTTCCGGCCAGTGGTGCCGCCACCGCCGCCCACCATACCACACCGCCACCACCAAACTTCACCCCTTGAAACCCTTGTTTCATTTCTGCTGTGCACGCGCCTTAAAAACCCTCCTCCACCACCACTGTTGCTGCGCCTCCTCTCTCAACCACCATGGTTTGTTCGGTTCGAGTTTTCCAGTCACCACGCGCCGTCTCCACCGCCTTGTTCTCTTCTCCTTCTCGTCATGGTAAAACCGAGAAGCCCGTCTTTATATTTTTTATTTAACCGATTAGTATTGTTGTTGTTTCGTTTCGTGGACTAATAATTGATTTCAAGAATTTTTACAAGTTCCTTGTGACTATAAAACCGGACCTAAAAATCATCTTTGAAGATTTAAAGTTGTGTGGTAAGAAAGCTAAGTGGGTTTATTTGATACGGTTTGATACGGGTCGGGTTAACCCGAACCCCTTTGGTGGTGTTATCGTTGTGGTTGTGTTTGGTGCCGAGGAAAGTTTTGTTGCTGTTGCTCGTTGTGGTCAGTGTTTTCGTTGTTATGTTGTTGTCGTTGTTGATGTCGTTACCGGTTAGAAGCTGAGACCAAGAGGTCTCGGTGTGATTCGGGTTGTTATGATGATTTTGCCGTTGTCATATGTTCGATGTGGTCTCGGTGTAATTAGGTTTAATATTCTTGGCTCTTGGTTGTGGTTAGCAGATTCGAGCCGAGACCGAGAGGTCTCGGCATAACCGGGAAACATATTATTTGATTAAGTTGGTGTCGTGATGTTAAGACGTGGTTCGAGTCAATTAGGGTGCGTTAATGTTCGGTATAAAGGATATATTTAAAACAGGAATATGGTAAGTCTCGGCTTACACAAATGGGTTATGGTGTGTTGTTAAATTTTCAGTCAAGTGAGTTTTATGGGCTGCAAATGGGGCAAAGCCCAATTGATTTTCATTATGTTGGACATGGGTTATAAAATGAGTCGAATTAATATATATTGTGGGTTCGGAAACTTGTGTCGGACCTACGTCTTAACTCTTGTAGACATTGGTGCGTTTCGGATTATATAGAAATCGTTATTTGGATATGAATTCGGATTTTGATTATTATAATTGGACGTTTGAAAAATCAAGAATCGTTATCGGACTTACAATATTAGATATCGGATTCATTGAACATTTTGAGACTCGAGACGGTATAATATATTAAACTCGAAAAGACTTTAATATATTAAACACGAAACGGACACAAAATCTTCAATAAAACCAAAACTAATATTTATAAGAATAATAACGAGACATAAACGTGTAAATATTGTAATTTCAGTTTTGGTTAATCCAAGCCTCGACGACTCGAGAAAAACTAATTTTACTAGTTAAACTCATTTTTATTATAAAACAATTTTGTTTTATACAAATTATTTGGGGATAATGGGGTAAATGTCGAAACGTATAAACCGATTTATTTATTTGAGGTGTTTGTTTGTCTTTAGCTTCTAGAGTTGTCTTCCTTGGTTCGAGTTCTCGTCAGTATTCTCTCGAGTTTGTTAATATCTCTCCTCCTTGGCGTGAGTTGTCTGTCGAGTCTGCCTTCTTACCACACCACACGAAACGTGAAACTAAACTTTTGATAAGTTTTGAAAACTGAGTAATCCACGAAAACTACGACACATTGTCTTTTATAGACTTTATTATTTTGCGAGACGTGTTTTGAGATGATCGTATACGTATTAGGTTGTGCCGATCCTAGACCGTTGTGTACCGCCGTGCTTGTACCTCCGTTTACTCTCGCGCCGTATGTTTTGAGATCGTTGTGAATAGCTAGATGCCAGTTGTGTCTGTTGTGATCTTGCATTGCTGTGGCTAAGGTGAGTTCATGGCCCCTACTTTTACCGGTTTTCTAACTATTTTCGGGGGAAAATACATGCTCGTCTTTAACTAAACTCATGACTGTTTATTTGGAATACGTGAACGGTTTGCTCTATTTTGACTTTTTGGCTGATATACTTGATCTGGTTGGTTGATGACATTACGTGAGTTTCATAGCCTCACTTTTACTCTTATTAACGTTTTATTAAACTTGGGGGAGAAAACATGCAAAACCGATTTAAACGGACCAACTGTTGTTTTATGCTTGATATATTGCTATGCTAGTTGACTATGGTTATTATATAAGAAGGCTCCTTGTGCCTTATCATTAGTAATGGCTCCTTGTGCCTTATCATTAGTAATGGCTCCTTGTGCCTAGTAGTAATGGCTCCTTGTGCCTAGTAGTAATGGCTCCTGTGCCTATTGACATCCGTAGTGTGCACCTACAGGATAACTGTTATTATGATTGGATACTCCCATGTGTGGGATTTGGTTGGGTTGATTTCGACCTAGTCACTCATACTCTCATAGCATACTTGATTTTCTGATTTTGGTCCACTGTGTTGATTTTTGAAAACCTGTGAACTCACCAGCGTAAGCTGACCCTTTTTAGCATGTATTTTCAGGTTTAAGGCTATAGTTTATCTCTGGAGGCGCTTGGCAAGAGGCATGGTCATAGACGACTCTGATATTTATATTTGGGACCGCTTTAATCGTTTTGGGCCTTACTTCCGCACTATTTTCAGATGATGTAAACTTAACGTTTTGATAATGAAACTTTCTTCTAAACGGTTAAGGTAAAACCGTTCTTTGTACCTTGTGTTGTGATACCAATTAAGTAGCACCCCAGTGACATGTATGCTTCCGCTGGACCCGATTTTGGGGGTGTTACAGATATAGATTACGTCTGTATAGTTTTGAGGCATCTTAGCTTGCCACGAGTGGCGTTAATAAAAGACCTTGTTATCCTTCTGTTATGTAACAAAATGGATTCAAGTTATTAATATATGTCGTTGGTTTTGGTTTACTATATATATTGATGTTGATTTATACTACTGTGATTGTTCATGTGTATTATGATTGTATCCAGACATGTCGTGATGTTACTTGTGCTTGTGATGTTTCTTTGAGTGATACAAATGGAATGAAATTACAAACACATAACAAGGAAAATTTCAAAAGAAACTTGATGAATGTAGAGAAAGTTTCTTTTGTAGATGTTAAATCACTTTGTTCCTTAGCAATCCCACCCCAAGAAGTGATCAGTTACCCAAACTTGTCGTGATTTTATATTATTATGACAATATTGTTTGAAATTGCATACAAACTCCCTATTACTCATCGTATTCTAACATGATCTTTATGTGAAATCTAAATCTTTATTTTTTGGTGATGTTCACAGAAAATGGCTCGTACCCGAAACCAGGAAACTGCTACTCCCTCAGTAGCCATGACTCCTGAGGCTGTCCAGAGAATGATAGCCGCAGCACTAGAGACTCAAGCGGCCAACGCGGCCCGCTCGAGCAACAACAACAACAGGTCAACCGCAGAAAGTGAGGCATCCGCGACTCGCAAATGCACCTACAATGACTTCATAGCTTGTCAACCAGCATATTTTAGAGAATCTGAGGGGGTCACGGAACTCGCTCTATGGTTCGAATGTTCTAAAACCGTATTCATGCGGTGCAGTTGCCCGGAACATAGCAAAGTTACCTTTGCCACTGGAACACTACTGGAAGACGCAACTTCTTGGTGGAACACAACCGCCCACACTATGGGTGTGGAAAAGGCCTACCGAATGTCCTGGACAGAACTAAAAACCAAAATGCTCAAGAAATACTGTCCCCGAACCGAAATGAGAAAACTGGAGGAAGAATTCCACCGGTTGATTGTGAGAGGAAATGAATTGGGAGCCTATAACCGAATGTTCCAGGAACTATCAGTACTTTGCCCCACAATGGTGCCAATGGTAGAAAGGGCACTGGAAAAGTACATTGAGGGACTGCCCCAAAGCATTGAGGGGAACGTCACCTCATCGAAACCCACCACTCTTGAGGAAGCTATCACGATAGCTCAATAATTATTGGAAAGGGAGATAAGACGGAAACGAAGTTTCGACAGCCGTGTAACCACCCACAACAACAACAACACCCACCACAACAACAACGGAAACCCCAACCACAACAACAACAGGAACCACAACAATAACAACAACTACCACAACCACAACAATAACAACAACAGAAACCCCAATCACAACCACAACAACAACAACAACAACAACAACAACAACAACAACAACAACAACAACAACAACAACAACAACAACAACAACAACCACAACAACCGCAACCACAACTACCAGCAAACTCGCAACAATCACCACAACCAATAAAACCGCAGACAAGAAGCTGCAAGAGCTTATGTTGCCACCGGAGAGAAACCTTATGGCAGAAACCAACCCCTGTGTAACCGATGCAAGCTTCATCACGCTGGACCTTGCAGTGCAATTTGCGGCAACTGCCGAAAAGTAGGGCACAAGACCTCTGACTGCAGAGCCACAGGGGCAAACACTCAACCCATATCAGTAGTGTGCCACGACTGTGGAGAAAAAGGACACTACAAGAACCAATGTCCAAAGAACCCGAACAATGTTGCTCGCGGAAGAGGATCTCTGGGAAATAAGAGTTCATTGTTGCTGCCGATAGTGTAAAGTTGGTTCCTGCTGATAGCTTGGTTCCTGCTGAAAGCTCATTGCTGCCGACAGTGTTATCTTGTTTCTGCCGATAGTATTGTTCCTGCGGATAGTGTTATTTGTTATCCGTATATTTAGAATGTTTGTTAGGATTTATTTTTAGAAGAGATTGTTGTTTATCTCTTCACACGTTTACTTGTAGAACGGATTAGGGTTAGGACATCTTGTTAGTATATAAGATATATCCGTCTATGAGTTTAAGTACACCTTTAACTTTATCAATATTCAAGAACACAATTCTTAGTTTATAGTTTGATCCATAGAGGATCATTGTTCTTTAGAGTTTTCTTCTTTATAATACTTGCTGTTTAGTTTCCGCATAAACACTTGTATTGCAGAGGTTCTTGTTTATACCAAGCTCAATCAAGCTCGAAGTACTCGATCCTACAAGTGGTATCAGAGCCTGGTAAGGATCTCTGATAAAGAAGAAAAAGGTCGATCTCATATCTCTTAACCCTCTCTCAATGGCAGACGATAACCCTGAAACCAATGTCATTAACCAGGAAGATCAACAACCCAAAACTGAAACATCCCAAGTCCAAACACAAATCGTAACCACTATGTCCACCAACAATGCTAAATTCCCATATCTGAAGAAAGATGAGTATGATGTCTGGGCTATGAGAATGGAATATTGGATCACAAACAGTGATTACAATCTGTGGAATGTCATTCTCAAGGGAAATAGCAAGAAGAATATTGGAAGGAACGAGGATGGCCACATTTATATTGAGCCACCTGTTACTGCAGAAGAGCACATGGCTGTGCAAAGGGAAACCAAAGCAAGAACCCTTCTTCTTCAAGCTATTCCAGAGGATCATATGAGTGATTTTCATCACTTGGATGATGCTAGAAAGATCTGGCATGCTGTAAAAGCCAGATTTGGAGGGAATGATGAATCCAGAAAAATGAGAAAATCTATGCTTAAGCAAGAGTTTCAGGAATTCAAGATCTCTGAGGCTGAAGGGATTCACAAAGGGTATGATAGATTCCACAAGATCCTGAGTCAACTCAACCAGTTGAAAGCTAGGCCGGATGATGAAGATTGCAACACCAAATTTCTGAGGGCTTTACCACCATCTTGGTCGCAGGTTTCCATAACCCTCAAGGCCAAAGGAGGACTGGATTTTATGAGCTTTGATGATCTGTACAACAAGTTGAAAACCCTTGAACTTGATATCAAAGGGTATTCCACCTATACATCTCATACTCCAACCCATACTGCTTTTGTTAGTAACTCTGGTGCTAACAAAACATCATATGGAAACAGTCCAACTCCATCAACATCATCAGTCTCTTACTCTCCTGTCACACCAAAAGCTCAAACCAGTTCTGAGAATCTTGTGGTGGATCTGCTTCATTCGTTTGTTGCTGATAGTACACCACAACAGAAGATTGTGTATGATGATTTCAATCAGGTTGATGAATTGGATATGGAAGAGATGGACTTAAGATGGCAGATGGCTATGATATCGTTGAAGTTGGATAGGTTTGAAAAGAAGGCAGGAAGAAGGGTCAATTTTAATGGACAGGAGCCTGCCAGGTTTGATAGGAGGAAGGTGAGGTGTTATAAATGTTCTCAAACAGGACATTTTGCTAGGGAATGTCCAGACAAGACGGTGGATGATAAAGCACGGTATTCTGCTTTCAGAATTCAAGAGTTGGAGTCAGAAGACCCCAAGGCTTTGGTATCTGTGGATTCATTGGTGGACTGGGAGCAACATGAGAAGTCTCTTGCAAGTGGAGCAGAAAAGGTCTATGGGATGGTAGCTGGATATGGTGAAAAGAAACAAGTGGCTGGTCAGTTTGGAATGATGGGTCATCCATCTCAGGTACATAACTGCCCATTTGGTTGTGATTCTAAATATGATAAATTGAAACAGGAATTTGATGAAAAAGATAGTGAAAATAAGGATAACTTTATTCAACTTAAGGCTCATAAAAGGGCTGTTAAAACTTTAGAACAACAGAAGGTCTGGTATCAACAACAACAGTCTGCTTATGAAGTAAAAATAAAGGTATTGGAAAGAGATTTAAAAAATGCTATTAATGAGTCTAAACATACTGAACGGGAAAAAGCTAAGGTTGTATTAGATAATCAGGATTTAAAGTCTAAACTAGATGATACCTTGGCTAGATTTGATAAGTGGAAAGAGTCATCCACAAACCTTTACAGGCTTATTGATAGTTCTATGTCATCAAAAACTAAAAGAGGTTTAGGGTTCAGTGACCTGGTAGGGCCAAATCAATATTATGACCCTAATGAATATAGTGTTTTTAACCCAGAACCTGTAGATTATAAAAAGCCTGTAACGTTTGTGAATGAGGGAGGGATGAATGATGTTCCTCCACCCATAACTGGAACATTTAAGCCTGCTAATCCTTTTGATGACTTTGATGATTCACAAATGATGTATGGCAAACAGGCAAAGGACTTGCCTAATCTTGATTGTGACTCTAATGAATTTGTCTCTTGTTCTAACAGTGACAAATCTTCAGAAATCAAGACAGATGACTATGCCACATGTGGATCAAGTGACAAGTCTGCATCAATAAAGTCAGAAGATCTCTCCTCAGAAGTAGCTAATGATGAATCTCACTCGAAGATAGCTGCATCTAAAGATATTTCTTTTGATAGTGTTAAAAACAATAATGTTTCTGATTGTGGTTCTTTTTCAAACAATTCTAGTTGTGGTTCTGTTTCAAACAATTATGATTGTGGTTTTCATTATGTTAAGGATAATTTTGTTTCATGTGTTGGTTTGAATAATTCTGTGTGCAATGAGAAAGTTATTGTTAAGAAAAAGGCCCCTAGAAAGAAATCTTGCTTTGTGTGTCGTAGTTATGATCATCTCATTAAAGATTGTGACTATTATGAGAAACAGATGGGTTTGAATGCATGTCAAAATAGGTTTGTATGGAAAAATGTGAATGATATTCCCCCCTATATTCCTCAAGCATCAAGGAGAACTTCAGTTGCTTCTGGCAAGCCAGTTCCTGCTGGTAAGCCTGTTGCTGCTGATAAGTTCATTCCTGCCGATAAGCCTGTTGCTGCTGATAAGTACATTCCTGCCGATAAGCCTGTTGCTGCTGTGTATTCAGTTCCTACCAATAGGATCAATCCTGCTGGTTGGAGAAGCAATCTGGCTAGACCTTTCAGAAAACCTACTAGTTCTTACTTTCGAAATAATTTGAGACCTGTTTGTTTTGACACCATAAATAAGGGAGGGGCAAGATGGAAAACTGCTGTTAAGTCCTCAGCAGGTTGTTCTTGGAAAATCAATAACCAACATATGAAAATGGGGTCCAAGATCAATGGTGGATCTCATCAGTATCCAGGGTTTAATTCTTATTGATCCACTAGGCAGGCTCAAGTCAGCAATGGCTTGAGTCTCTCTTGTATCTAATGTTGTATATGTATTCTTTCTCTCAGGATTTTCCTTTTAGAAGCAAAGATGTTGGAATTGTTGATAGTGGGTGTTCCAGGAGTATGACAGGGAATTTGGATAGATTGCATGACTTTGTACCTTTGAATGGAGGTACAGTGACATTTGGAGGAGGAGATGGAATAATTTCTGGGAAGGGAACTATCAAGACTGCTAAGCTGGACTTTGAAGATGTACTTTATGTGAAGGAACTTCAAGACTTCAATTTGTTCTCTGTCTCTCAAATCTGTGACAAGAAGAACAGTGTTCTCTTCACTGAGAATGATTGCCTTGTGTTGTCCAAAGACTTCAAGCTGCCTGATGAAAGTCAGGTTGAACTTAAAGTTCCTAGGACTTACAATCTTTATAGCTTCAATCTGAGTGATGTTCAGCCTGAAGGATCTCTTGCTTGTTTGGTTGCAAAAGCTTCTGTGGATGAGTCTAAGAAGTGGCACAGAAGATTGGCCCATGTGAATTTCAAGACCATTAATAAGTTAGCTAAGAATGGGTTGGTGAAAGGGCTTCCTATGAAGATATTCTCTAATGAGCATGATTGTGTTGCATGCAACAAAGGAAAGCAGCACAAAGCATCATACAAGGCCATAACTGCTGTGAGCAACATCTCTGAGCCTTTGCAGCTTCTTCATATGGATCTTTTTGGTCCTACTTCTATCAGAAGTATTGACCATAAGAACTACTGCCTGGTAGTTACAGATGATTTTAGCAGGTTTTCATGGACTTTCTTTTTGGGTACCAAAGATGAAACTTATCCAGTTCTTAGGGATTTTATTGCCTTAATTGAAAATCAGCTAAGTAAAAAGGTTAAGTCTATAAGGTGTGATAATGGCACAGAATTTAAGAACTCTAATCTTATTGACCTCTGTGGGACTAAGGGGATAAAAAGGGACTATAGTAATGCTAGAACTCCACAACAAAATGGGGTTGCAGAAAGGAAAAATAGGACCCTGATAGAAGCAGCTAGGACTATGCTAGCTGAATCTAAGATGCCTACTATGTTTTGGACTGAAGCAGTTTGCACTGCTTGTTATGTGTTAAATAGGGTATCTATTACTAGTCCTCATAATAAAACACCTTATGAACTTTTGTCTGGGAAGGTTCCAAACATTAGTTACCTTAAGCCTTTTGGTTGTCATGTCACTATTTTGAACACTAGTGATTACCTAGGCAAGTTTGATGGGAAGGCTGATGAAGGGTTTATTATTGGATATTCTGCTCATGGTAAAGCCTATAGGGTTTATAATCTGTCCTCTAAGAAAATAGAAGAGACTCTCAACTTAAGATATCTTGAAGATAAACCTAATTTGCAGGGTGCTGGTCCAGAGTGGTACTTTGATCTGGATTATCTATCTGACTCCTTAGGTTATAATAGATTCAAATCAAATCTATCTGCTGGTACAAATGTTTCTCAAACTAACAATGCAGGTACCTCAGATGATGATTCTGATGTAGAGAGTGATGAACGACCTATAGTTGTTCCTTCTTTTCCCTCTAACAACATTTCAGGTTCAAAGCTCAAGGATTCTTTTGATATGGCTGGAGGTGATTCTAGTTATGCAGAAGATCTAGCTAGGCTTCAAAGACAAGAGTTTAATGCCAAAAGAGCTGCTGAGATGTTTGATTCTGGATTTTCTAAAGAGACAGAGGAGATTCTGAGAAAGGCTGAAGCAGAAGTTAGAAGACAATTGAATTCAACTGGTGGTATTCATGTTCCTGCTGATCCCATTCCTGCAGAAAGTGGATCTGTTCCTGCCGAACCCTCTAGGGTTTCTGCTGATGTTCCTGTGTCTTCTCCATCTGTGGACACTCTGGGTGCTGTTAACTCCCCTGAAAGATTTTCAACTCCTTCTGATCTTGGAAACTCAGTCTCTTCAAAAGATAAGCTGAATGATCCTCATCATCAGTCCAGAACTGGAATTTTTACCTCTTCTTCATATGATGATGACTTCAACCCCTCCATAACTAATCAGGCATCCTCTATTGAAGTTAATCCAATTGCTACCAAGAGGATCAACACAGTTCATCCTCAGTCTCTGATTCTTGGAGATATAAATTCCCCTGTGCAGACAAGAAGCAAGCTGCATCAACCCAAGTTTGGAGAATCTGCTTTTCTCAGTTATATACAGGATCAGTTGAGGAACAATCATACTGATTACTTACATTGTCTGTATGCTTGTTTCTTATCTCAAGTTGAACCAACTAGCATAGCTCAGGCTCTTGCTAATGATGATTGGGTTGAAGCTATGCAAGAGGAAATGCAGCAGTTCCAGAATCAGAAAGTATGGATGTTGGTGCCTTTGCCTGCAGGCAAGCATGCTATTGGGACTAAATGGATCCTAAAGAATAAAAGAGATGCTAGGGGTATTGTGGTTCGAAATAAGGCTAGATTGGTAGCTCAAGGTCATAGACAGGAAGAGGGGATTGATTATGATGAGGTGTTTGCACCAGTGGCAAGAGTTGAGGCTATTCGATTGTTTTTAGCTTTTGCTTCCTTTATGGGATTTGTAGTATATCAGATGGATGTGAAGAGTGCATTTTTGTATGGCAGGATTGAGGAAGAGGTTTATGTTACTCAACCACAGGGGTTTGTGGATCCTCAGAATCCTAATTTGGTTTACAAAGTAGTTAAAGCACTTTATGGTCTTCATCAAGCACCAAGGGCATGGTATGCACGATTATCAGCCTTTTTGCTTAAACATGGTTACAGAAGAGGGACTATTGATAAAACTCTTTTTATCAGAAAGAATTTCAAAGATATCATCCTGGTACAAGTTTATGTAGATGATATCATCTTTGGTTCCACTAATGAAGCATGGTGCAGGGAGTTTGAAGAGTTGATGAAGAGTGAATTTGAGATGAGTGCTATGGGTGAAATGACTTTCTTCTTGGGTCTTCAGGTTAAGCAGAAACCAGATGGAATCTTTATTTGCCAGGAGAAGTATGTTTATGACATACTTAAGAAATTTGATATGGAAAATGTGAAGGTTGCTACAACTCCTTTTGAACGTCCAAAGCCTAAGTCCAATAATGAACCTGATGCTGCAGTTAATGTTCATCTTTATAGGTCCATGATTGGATCACTCATGTATTTGACAGCTTCAAGACCTGATATAATGTTTGCTGTTGGTGCATGTGCTAGACATCAGGTTACACCATTGACTTCTAACCTAAATGCTGTTAAGAGAATCTTCAAGTATTTAAGAGGACAGCCAAAGATGGGACTTTGGTATCCTAAAGATTCTCCTTTTGTGTTGGAAGCATACAGTGACAGTGATTATGCTGGGGATAATTTTGATAGGAAGTCTACAACAGGAGGTTGTCAGTTTCTTGGTAGGAGGTTGGTTTCTTGGCAATGCAAAAAGCAAACTATAGTGGCTACATCTTCTACTGAGGCAGAGTATGTTGCTGCTGCTAGTTGCTGTGGACAGGTACTTTGGATGCAAAATCAGTTGTTGGATTATGGGTTCAACTACATGAACACTAAGATTTTTATTGATAATCAAAGTACTATGTGTATTGTTAAGAATCCTGTTTATCATCAGAGGACAAAGCATATTGAGATTCGACATCACTTCATAAGAGATGCTTATGAGAAGCATCTTATTCAGGTGGTTAAGATTCACACAGATGATAATGTTGCTGATCTGCTGACCAAGGCTTTTGATGGACCAAGGTTTAAACATTTGGTGGTCCATATTGGGATGGTCAATCCTTAGTTGCTGAGTTTAAGGGGAGGAATGCAGATTAAGGGGAGGATAAAGCTCAAGGGGAGGATTGTTCTTGTTGTTGTTGTATAGTTTTCATTTCTTTCTTTCTATTTTCTTTTCTTATTTTCTTTTTATTTTGGTGTGTTTCTTAGATTAAAAAAAAAAAAAAAAAAAAAAAAAAAAAAAAATTCTTTGTATATTTTGTGTGCTAATAAGTGGTTTTGAGCAACACCTTGCAGGTACAGTGTTGGTGTTTACACCTGCACAATAAATGGTGCTCAACTCACCATGTCTTGCAGACAAGAAAGAGTTGACTCACCATGAGGGTACGGCTCTGGTGTGATAATCAAATCCGTTGATAGCTGTAATAGCTTGCTCAAAGCTATAGGGTATTTCAACTCACCCATGATTCATTTCTGAGAGTTGAAAATGGTTCTCAATTCACCGTGGATGTAACCCTTATGGGATCCAAAGGATTGGCTAGTCCACAAAAGTATGGTTTGTGGTAAAGACACTTGGTATCCATATTTGGTATTCAATTCACCAAGGTTTGCTGTAACCTAAGAATTGACTAGTCCTGAGCAAACGGCTACAGGTAAAGACAAGTCAAATCCGTTTATAGTTGCTGATTTGCTAATAAATCAGATGGTTATCAATGTACCATGGTCTAACACACCTAAACATTGGTTACTCCAGTAGTGATGGCTATTGGTAAAGAGACATCAAATCCATTAATTTTCAATGATTCACCTCTCACAGGAGTTCACACACCTGGATGTGATGAGAATAGTATGAAACTTAAGTGATTTGATGTACATATTGTCATAAGTAGCAGCCAAGTTCAAGTGAAAGTTATGGTGACCAGTATACAAGTTTTGGAGAAGATTTCTCATTCCTGCTGAACTATTGAGGTTGCTGCTGGATGCTATAGAAGTTGGAATCTTGCAAGTCATGGATGATGCTGCTGGTTACATAAAATTGCTGCTGCTAAGTCGCAGTCCTCAAGCCTGAGAATTACATGCTCTATCACAGTGGAATCTTGCAGGTTAACCTAGTCAACCTCAAGATTAGGGGAGGATTGTTAGGATCTCTGGGAAATAAGAGTTCATTGTTGCTGCCGATAGTGTAAAGTTGGTTCCTGCTGATAGCTTGGTTCCTGCTGAAAGCTCATTGCTGCCGATAGTGTTATCTTGTTTCTGCCGAGAGTATTGTTCCTGCGGATAGTGTTATTTGTTATCCGTATATTTAGAATGTTTGTTAGGATTTATTTTTAGAAGAGATTGTTGTTTATCTCTTCACACGTTTACTTGTAGAACGGATTAGGGTTAGGACATCTTGTTAGTATATAAGATATATCCGTCTATGAGTTTAAGTACACCTTTAACTTTATCAATATTCAAGAACACAATTCTTAGTTTATAGTTTGATCCATAGAGGATCATTGTTCTTTAGAGTTTTCTTCTTTATAATACTTGCTGTTTAGTTTCCGCATAAACACTTGTATTGCAGAGGTTCTTGTTTATACCAAGCTCAATCAAGCTCGAAGTACTCGATCCTAAGAACCCAAACAATGTTGCTCGCGGAAGAGCATATGTGCTTGGGGATGGAAACGCAACCCAGGAACCCGGCGTCGTCACGGGTACTTTCTTACTAAACCAACTCAGTGCTAAAATACTATTTGATTCTGGAGCCGACAATAGTTTTGTTTCTACCTCATTTGCCTCATTACTTAATATCACCCCCGTAGAACTAGACACTACCTATGAAATAGAAATAGCAAATGGAAACCTCGTAAGCACCAATAAAATGATCAAAGGTTGCACCCTCACCTTTTAAAATAAACCTTTCCCCATTGATCTTATGCCTATCCAACTGTGTAGCTTTGATGTCGTCATTGGCATGGATTGGTTGTCCAGACACCGTGCCCGAATCATCTGTGATGAAAAGGTTGTCCAAATCCCACTTGATGGTGAAACTCTCATCGTACGCGGTGATCACAACAAAACCCGACTCAACATCATCTCATATGCCAAAACGATGAAGTACTTGAACAGAGGGTGTTATGTATTTCTGATTCAAGTGACGGAAACCGAAACGAAAGAAAAACTACTCGGAGAAGTGCCTGTTGTTAGAGATTTCCCTAAAGTATTCCCAGAAGACTTGCCCGGTATCCCACCAGTTCGGCAAGTGGAATTCCAAATTGATTTAGTGCCTGGAGCAGCACCAGTTGCTAAAGTACCATATCGGTTAGCACCCTCCGAAATGAAAGAACTGTCTGATAAGTTGAAAGAACTGTCAGATAAAGGTTTTATTCGACCCAGCTCATCACCTTGGGGAGCACCAGTCTTATTTGTCAAAAAGAAAGACGGGACTTTCCGAATGTATATCGACTACAGGGAACTCAACAAACTCACCGTAAAGAATCGGTACCCGTTACCACGGATTGACGATTTATTCGACCAATTGCAAGGGTCAAGTGTATACTCAAAAATCGATATGAGATCTGGTTATCATCAGCAACGCGTCAGGGAAGAAGATATTCCCAAGACAGCCTTTCGAACTCACTACGGGCATTATGAAATCCAAGTGATGCCATTTGGTCTCACAAACGCACCCAAAGTGTTCATGGATCTAATGAACCGAGTATGCAAACCATACTTGGATAAATTCGTGATAGTGTTCATCGACGACATTTTGATCTACTCACGCAGCAAGGAGGAACATGCTGAACACTTGAGAACCATTCTGGAGTTGCTCAAAAATGAAAAGTTGTACGCAAAATTTTCCAAATGTGATTTTTGGATCTCCACAGTACAATTCCTTGGCCACATTATCAACAGTAAAGGTATCCACGTAGACCCTGCAAAGATTGAGGAGGTAAAAGGTTGGGCATCTCCTACCACCCCAACCGAAATTCGCCAATTTCTAGGTCTCGCTGGTTACTACCGTAGGTTCATTGAAAACTTTTCAAAGATTGCAAAGCCTCTGACCGAATTAACCCAGAAAAACAAGAAGTACATCTGGGAAGAAAAATAAGAGTCAGCTTTTCAACTCTTAAAACAGAAACTCTGTGAAGCTCCCATCCTTTCACTACCTGAAGGAAGTGAAGACTTCGTGGTGTACTGTGATGCATCCCACCATAGTTTAGGTGCAGTCCTAATGCAAAGGAGTAAAGTGATAGCTTATGCTTCTAGACAGCTAAAGAAAAACAAGGAAAACTATACCACTCATGATCTGGAATTAGGAGCAGTGGTCTTTGCTCTTAAGATTTGGAGACACTACTTATACGATACCAAGTATTTGGTTTTCACCAACCACAAGAGTCTTCAGCACATACTAGATCAGAAGGAGCTGAACATGAGACAGCGCCGATGGTTAGAACTGCTCAACGATTACGATTGCGAAATTCGCTACCACCTCGGTAAAGCGAATGTTGTGGCTGATGCCCTGAGCAGAAATGAAAGAATCAAGCCTCTTAGAGTCCGATCTCTGGGAATGACCATTCACTCACCTCTCCCCTCACAAATCCTCATAGCCCAAGCAGGAGCTCTTGAAGAAGAAAACAGACCCCATGAGAAGATTTACGATATGCCCGAGAACGAAAATGGTTTTGTCAAACGATCAGACGGGATGCTGTGCTTCAAAGAAAGATTTTGGGTCCCTTTATACGGAGGTATTCGAGATCTCATCATGCATGAGTCTCACAAGTCCAAGTATTCTATTCACCCCGGTTCCGATAAAATGTACCAAGACCTCAAAAAGATCTACTGGTGGCCGAACATGAAGGCCGACATCGCTGAGTATGTTGGTAAATGTTTGACTTGTTCAAGGGTGAAGGCGGATAGTCAAAAGCCGTCGGAACTACTTGTGCAACCCGAACTACCAGTCTGGAAATGGGAGACAATCACCATGGATTTCATCACAAAGTTACCAAAGACGTCAACAGGATTAGAAACCATCTGGGTCATGATTGATCGGCTTACCAAATCTGCACATTTTCTGGAAATTAAGGAAACTGACGACATGGACACACTCGCTCAGTTATATCTCAAGGAAATAGTGGTTCTACATGGAGTTACAATCTCTATCATTTCAGATAGAGACAGCCGATTCACCTCAACATTTTGGCAAACTCTGCAGAAAGCTCTCGGTACACGACTTGATATGAGTACCGCCTATCACCCTCAGACGGATGGACAAAGTGAACGAACGATCCAAACCTTGGAAGACATGCTCCGGACATGTGTTATAGACTTCGGAAAAGGTTGGGATAAGCACTTACCGTTAGCTGAATTCTCTTACAACAACAATTACCATGCCAGCATCAAGGTGGCACCGTTCGAAGCACTTTATGGTAGAAAGTGCAGATCGCCTGTTTGTTGGACAGAAGTTGGTGACATGCAACACACCGGACCAGAACTAATACATGACACGACAGAAAAGATTTTCAAGATCAGACAACGACTGCAAGCTGCTCGTGACCGACAAAAGAGTTACGCTAATGTGAGGAGAAAACCTATGGAATTTCAAGTCGGTGACAGAGTTATGTTGAAAGTTTCCCCTGGAAGGGAATGATACGCTTTGGGAAGCGTGGAAAGTTGAACCCCAGATACATTGGACCATTCAAATTCTCGAAAGGATTGGTCCAGTTGCTTACAAACTAGAACTCCCGGAAGAACTCAGTAGGGTACACCCCACATTTCATGTCTCACAACTGAAGAAATGTTTATTGGACGAAACGCTTGTCATCCCACTCAAGGAACTCAGACTTGATGACAAACTTGTATTCACAGAAGAACCGGTAGAAATTATGGATAGGGAGGTAAAGCAACTTAAGCAAAGTCGTATTCCCATTGTCAAAGTTAGATGGAACTCTAAACGAGGACCAGAGTACACATGGGAACGAGAAGATTAGTTTCGCGTCAAATACCCCCATCTATTCCCATAGACACCCCTTACACTCATTTTAGATTTAATTCCGGGACGGAATTTAGTCTGACGGGTGGGTACTTTAGCCTCCTGTAAAATTTCATGGTAATTTGTACAATGCTAATCAAGTGTTAGATATTAATACAGTTCCAGTTACCATTTTTTTTGTCCAAATTTTAAAATTTTATTAATACGTTATGAAAACAATTTAACGAGCTCACACAACGAACCACTAGTGATCCAATACACCATATACACATTTTACAAGCCCAACACACATTCAATAGCCCATAGATAGGCCTGCTACTATTCCCTCGGCCCAACCCAACACATTTTTAATTGCTATAACTCATAATTAAACACGCTAAACCTCTTTAGCTTTGGACCATATTCTTCCAAATTCGACACACAACCTAGGTCATATTTAGCACCACTCCAAACCCCCCCCCCCCCCCCCCCAGCATACAATTGGGATACCAGGTCTCACCTTCCCATGCAATCATTTGGATTCGAAACCAAGACCAAAGTAAACTACGTTCGTCACATTTCAAATCGTAACCCATTTTCACATTTTTGTTCCAAACTCATTCCCACCCATTTCTACCCATCCAATTTGATTTGTTATGTTATGTTATGAACTTAGAAGCCTAAATCTTACCACATTGATCCATATCACACGTTAAATATGTTGGGTGTACATCTAAATAATTCTAGCGTGACAATATTATACACCATTACTTTCATTCGATTTATATTACCTCTCAAATAAGCAAACCGACTCATAAAGAAACATTAGGACTAGATGATGCCTTATCTACTGCCACAACGTCCTATCAACCGCAAGTTGATAGATCTTTAGCAATATTTTAGTATATATATACGTATAATCAACATATACATACTAAGACTTTTCACACTCACAAATACAACCCACTCTCACTAAAACTTCATCCTTGCCGAGTTCCCTTGGAGACCAGGAGCAACACATTGTTCATTTGAGTCGTATTCTAGGCGTGAACCACCCATAAGGAGTCCTTGTTAATTGTTCTAGCAAGTTTACGCAACTCCTCTCTCATCCTTAGTTTTTCTCACGATCACAACCCACCCTCAAGGTGTGGTAAGCACTCATGAACCTATTTCAATCCTTTCTTCATCATTTAGACGCAACCATGCATTGTTTTGCTCATAGTTAGAACATATATCTTTTATTTTTTTTCACTTATATGCTTTCGTTAATAGTTTTTATACGTACAACATATTATGACCTCCTATAAGGATGGCAACAACAAGTTTTCTTATCCTACTTGACACTTAAAATCAGTAAAATAGCTCATTGTCTCGTTTTTACTTTGATTCGAATCGTAGTTCATTTGTTTGTGTTGTTTATTCTTTTTCGGAACATTTAAATCGCCATAGAATTGGATCATTTAAATCGAAACCATTAATACAACACCCCAATGTTAGTACTCGACCTAATTCTTTGTTGTCCCAACAATCAAGTTCATGTGTAAAATTTATTCCCATAAGGCATAAATAAGCTAGTAATAAGCTCAATCCTTATCGCCCTTAAAATTGTTTCGTTTTTCTCATTTCTTTCGAAGTGGGCTTAACAGCCCAATAAGCACTCCATTTGCTTATTCGATAAGCTGAGAGTGATAAGCTTTTAGTGACGTTTTTAGACTCATATTATAAGCCCAATGTCAGGCCCAAATGACCCTATAAGCCCACGGATCAATTTCTACTATTGGGCCTTTAACTTTTGCGTTAAAAGCCCAATAGCTTAAAAATAAGCTAAACAGCCAATAAGCACTTGAGAAACATTGAAATAAGCTTTAATAAGCTTAAAAAGTTTTCGGATTACTTTTCCAACAATTTTTGTGAAAAAAGGACTTGTTTTGCAAACGTATTTACTATTTGGGTTAAAAGTGACAAGTCCATTGAATTGTGTTCTAAAATTGCCAAACAGTAAACCTGAGGGTATATCATGTTAAAAACAGTAAGTGTATTGATTATTTTGTCATTTTGGGAAGTTGAAGACTAAAAATGTAATATATATAAAATAAAGGACTAACGGTGCAAAGTTAACACCGTTAGGGTATAAATTGTAAAATTGAGAAAAGTACAAGGACCAAGATGTCACTTTATTTCATAATTACTTTCATTTCATATTTTTACGTTCCTTTCTCATTCATATGCATTTTTATTTCATTCGTTCACATCTTACATAATTATGTTTATAATTATACATAACTAGTTTTAATGATTTAATCTTCATTTTTATTCACATATTATATAATTACGTTTATAATTAAACTGTTAACGAGTTTTAATGATTTAATTGCCATTTTATTCACATTTTATATAATTACGTTTATAATTACACGTAACAAACTTTAACGATTTAATTAACATTTGTTCACATTCCATTTATTACATTTGTAATTACAAATAGTAAGTTTTAACGATTTAATTGACATTTTATTCGCATTTTGTTTATTTACGTTTATAATTACACGTAAGGAGTTTTAACGACTTAATTGACGTTTCATTCACACACATTTCGAGGAAACGATATTTATTGAATAAATGACATAAAAACATGATAATATAATGTATAACATTATTTTTTAACTTTAAGCATTTTAAGCATATCACACTCATATCACACACCCGTTCACTATCCGTTACTCGTTTTCACACATATTGTTATATTAAGTCACAAACACCAAATACTTAGACTTCATTACTATCCAGGTCCTGTTTTGGAGCCATGTCCATAATTACACTTGATATCTCATTTCCATCTTACCAGTTACCCACAAGATGAGTTATAGCCCCACTTTTACTTATTTACAAGTTTTATACTCCACGGGGGAGATACATGCTACAAATAAAACACATAAGTATTTTCAAGTATTTTTGTATGCTTCTTCTGATTGATATTGCCTAAGTTATGCTATTGCCTAAAGACCCTCTATCATGAACCATTAATCACTTGCGAGTGAACGCGAGTATAGTGAATAGATCTATTGGAGGTTGCCTGTACCACTAATACCGGATTGATAGTCTTAGTTACTAGCCGTATTAGTCGCGACGCACTATATTTGAGATAAATAGGAATAATGGCAAAATCACCTATTACTCGAGGGGCCCACACCTGTTACTAACACTGTTAACGTTTGCGTGTCATGAGACTTAGGGCAATATACACAACTGCGATATTATTGATTTAAACATGATTGTAATAATCAGGCAATCACTACTTGTGTGCTCCCAAACTCATTATTATTTACAAACTCTATAATTTCACTCAACAATTTTGTTGACTTTTTAGCATGTATTCTCAGGTAACTAACGGAGCAGCAAGGCACGGAGCGGGCAATAAACTTCGGGTTTTAAATGTGGTGTAAAATAATAAAATGTCATTCATTCCCAAAACTATTACACCCTTTATTGGGAAGTTTTAACTCTGATATTTCTCACATTTTGTACTTCAACATTTATTGGATTAAAATGTATTTTTAAAACGTCTCTTTCGAGCCGTTTTCTATTATTATGCAAAGATCCTCCCCATAATACCCCAATTAGTCTTCCGCTGTTATTTCATAAATTAGGGGGTGTTACAGACCATGCCAAATGTGCTTTAGTCAAACCTGGCCACGCATCAAATTAGCCTTATAATTTTACTACTAAACCCACTTAGTAAATACCCTTATTTTTTTACACAATTTAATTTCCTATAAAATATTGACGATGGCATTATGTTGAATAAGAACATGTGCTAAGAAACTTTAGCAGTTGTGAAAAAAGTGTATTTATCGATAGTAATAAAGACTTACCAAGCTTAGATTTCCACATTCTCATTCTTCACTACTTCGCAATATAAATGCAAAATTCTTGTAACGTATTAATGAAATAATGTGCATATTGTGTAACATTTTTATCTTATTACCACAATTTATTGCAATCTTATATATCGATCCTTGATTTAGATAGCTAAAAGAGATTTCTATCATCTTGTCAGATGAAATGAAGATGTGGCTCATGTATCGACGTATCGTACATACATATTATCGGCATGTCACTTGCATAGTATCACCTTTTATGAGCGTTTATATCGATCCTTGATTTAGATTAGCTAAAAGAGATTTCTATCATCTCGTCAGATGAAACGAAGATGTGGCTCATGTATCGACGTATCGTACATACATATTATCGGCAAGCCACTACTACTATCCATGGTTAGTACTGTTCATACCATGTTTGTACTGCTTCTCATCTGTGATTCATACTGCTATCAAAGTTAGTTCATACTGCTATCAAAGTTAGTTTGTACTGCTAACGAAGACGGTTTGTACTGCCACATCCACAACTTAGTACTGCTCACAAAAATATTATTTCATTTGTGAAGATTAAACCAAGAAAGTGGTTGTGAGATTAGATCTGTTAGGTGGCTGAGGTTGATTATATAAAAGGAAAAAGAAAGAAGTTTGATAGATCACAATGATTTATTTGTTGGTGAATGCAAATGATAAATGTGTGGTTGCTTGTGTGTAATGGATAGATAAGGTGGGTTTGCTTTTGTGGCTGAGTATCCAACGACATCACTTCTTTTCCATCCACCTTTAAGTATTTGTTGATATATACCATGCAAGTATTTTATTAATTGGATTTGGTGTGGATCTGGAAACCGAAAAAGAACTTTGTTCGTAAAGTAGTTTAGCCTATGGATATTGCTTTTTTAATCAATTTCCAAATTTTGATAAAAGTTTTAACATTTGTTTGATTTTTTGTTGAGGTACCTTGTTAACGGCATGTGACGGCCCTCTGTTATCATCTTCCTATCCTGCAATTACTACTAATCAATCATTAAACATACAATCACAAACAAATACCTCTATGTCAGCATGTTTGCCAACGACATTAATCATTTTGGAGCTGCTCATTACACACGACAACAACCAAAACTAAACTTAGTACCTTATCACATTACCAAAAGAAACAATTCAAAGAAATAAACTACGTAGTATACATCACAGCAACTTACACCTAGAGATTGGTTGAACTATGCTATTTATACTTTGTAATGTGTAACTATTCAGGATACGAAGAGATATTCATAAATCGATTTCATAAAGGACTTCAATTCGTATTCCCAACATTTATTTGCAGCAACAATTCGCATTCCCAACATTCATTTACACATCCACCATTAAGACTCCACAATCAAGCGCTTGAAGCAAATTCATTAGCTTAAACTACATATTTGAGTTTCTTGGCTTGTGACATTAATGCTCACATTCAATATGTGAGCAACTTGCAGCCTAAATTTTAAGTGTAGTTAGATATGGCAAATAGCGATCAAATCATTGCAAACTAGGCAGGCATTAAACCATTAAATATTGAGTTAATTACATTTTTGGTCCTTGTGGTTTATCGGGTATTCACTTTCAGTCCAATTTAAAAAAAAATCTCGGATCCAATACAATATTGACTGACCCGTTACGGGTTTGGTCCAAATTTTCGTTACAGGTTTGCACCATTAGTCCTTGAGCTAACGGCCGTCAGTTCTGTTAGTTATCATGTGACAACGTTAGTCCATTTAGTCAGCGATTATTTGAAACGTTAGTTCTTTATACGTTTTTGTCCGTTTTTCTTATGTTTTCATACGGTTTTGTCCGTTTTTATACGTTTTCGTCCGTTTTTAGTCGTTTTCATCCGTTTTTCTTACGTTTTCATACGGTTTTGTCCGTTTTTATACGTTTTCGTCCGTTTTTCTTACGTTTCATACGTTTTTGTCCGTTTTCATACGTTTTTATCCGTTTTCGTTCGTTTTTGTCTGTTTTTCTTACGGTTTTGTCCGTTTTTATACGTTTTTATCCGTTTTCGTTCGTTCTTTTCTTTTTTGTCCGTTTTTCTTAAGGTTTTGTCCGTTTTTAAACCGTTTTCGTTCGTTTTTTTTCGTTTTTGTCCGTTTTTCTTACGGTTTTGTCCGTTTTTATACGTTTTCGTCCGTTTTTCTTACGGTTTTGTCCGTTTTTATACGTTTTCGTCCGTTTTATCCGTTTTCGTTCATTTTTTCGTTTTTGTCCGTTTTTCTTACGGTTTTGTCCGTTTTTATTCGTTTTTGTCCGTTTTTCTTAACTACCAAAAAAAAATTAAAAAATTTAAAAAAATAAAAAATTTAAAAACAAATTAAAAAAATATTTTTTTTCAAAAAAATTTTTTCCGATTTTTTTTCAAAAATTTTTTTTTTCCGAAAATATTTTTTTTTCCGAAAATTATTTTTTTCCAAAATTATTTTTGAAAATTATAAAAAATTGAAAATATTATAAAAAAAATTAAAAAATTATTTTCGCAAATTTTTTAAAAAAAAAATTATTTTTGAAAATATAAAAAAATTTAAAAAAAATATTTTGCGTAAAAAAAGTTATAAAGAAAAATTTTGAAATTTTTTTTTCAATTTTTTAATATTTTCAAAAATAATTTTGTGAAAAAAACAATTTTCAGAAAAAAAAATATTTTCGGAAAATTTTTTTTTATATAAAAAAATCGGAAAAAAAATTTTTTTTGAAAAAAAGGTATTTTTTTAATTTGTTTTTAAATTTTTAAATTTTTTTTTAATTTTTTAATTTTTTAATTTTTTTTTACGTAGTTAAGAAAAACGGACGAAAACGAATAAAAACGGACAAAACTGTAAGAAAAACGGACAAAAACGAAAAAAACGGACGAAAACGGACAAAACCGTAAGAAAAACGGACAAAAACGAAAAAAACGAACGAAAATGGATAAAAAAGGACGAAAACGTATAAAAACGGACAAAACCGTAAGAAAAACAGACAAAAACGAAAAAAACCGAACGAAAACGGATAAAAACGTATGAAAACGGACGAAACCGTATGAAAACGACTAAAAACGGACGAAAACGTATAAAAACGGACAAAACCGTATGAAAACATAAGAAAAACGGACAAAAATGTATAAAGGACTAACGCTGCAAATTATCGCTGACTAAATGGACTAACGTTGTCACATGATAACTAACAGAACTGACGGCCGTTAGCTCAGGGACTAATGGTGCAAACCTGTAACGAAAATTTGGAGATAAGTAAGTCCTTTTCATGAAGCAAATAATCAAGTTATAAACTTGAGTAAGGGTGTTTTTATTTTATTAATATGTTTTAGGTCTGAATCTGACTACCACATCTTACCAGTAAGATGTGGCTAGAAAGTCTAAATCTGAACGAAATAATGTTGTTTGTTTTTTTATAATTGTCCGAATGATTTTAAGTGCTCGTTTCTGCAATTTATTTAAGTAACTTATGTAAATATAAAACAAGACTTTCTATCATAAATATAACATAGTTAATAAACCATCAAATATATTATATTAATATGAGTCTTCAATCTCTTATCGAGTAACAGGCAGTAAGACAAATCCCCCACCTCTTACTGAGTAAGATGTTATATGTCTAACTGGGTCTTACTCAAAAAAAAAAAAAAAAAACAAAAAAAAAAAACAAAAAAACAAAAAAAACAAAACGTTGTGGTATATAAAAATATGATATGATAAATTAGTAAAAGTCACCCGTTGTTATGATGTAGTACGTTTATATAAAGTAAAATATTTTTATATGTTTGATTAAATGTAACCACAACGCATCTAAAAGTGATAGTAACCTAGTGTGTTAAAAAGCTGATATTAGACTGAGGTGAAACGATATACATAAAAGTATCGAGAAGTGATTGGTAGACCTAAATTATATGACTAAAGATATGTCTAAGCCTGTGTGACATCATCCTGATGGCTGCAGCCATGGGATCCACTTTTTCACAAACCATCAGGATCATACCACACATGTTTAGACACATAATTAAGAGTGTTAATACTCACACCACAACTTTTTATACTTTCACCACAATCCGTGCACTACAGTATCGTACAGTTTACTGTACAACTTGTACAAAGTGATGTAACTATCAAATAAAATCGTGTGAGTATCAACACCCCACAATTAGGCTTCCCAATCATTTTCAAAAAGTAACACTAACAACACCTTGGGATAATTCTGACCATAGACAGATAATGCAACCACACACTAGTCCACTACTACCAATGTTTTAAAAACCGGTTCGACCGGCCTCCGGCTGGTCGGCCGGTTTTTAAATCCCGGTTTTTTATAAGTCCCGTTTACTGTAGCGAACCGTCCGGTTTTGGCCGGTTTTTCCGGTTCGACCGGTCCGGTTCAACCGGTTTTGACTTTTTTTTTTTTTTTTTATTTTATTTTATTTTATTTTTTTTTTTGATTTTTTTTGTTGGGCCGGTTCGGCCGGTTCGACCGGTGACGGAAGCATGGCCGGTTTGACTAAAAAACCGGTTTTTAAAACATTGACTACTACACTACTCTTCGGACAATTCACAGTCCATGACTTTTCCACGTGTCACATTTATCCCGTCACAACTTTCTTTTTTGTTTTATTTGATAAATCCCTATCAATATCAATATCAATATCAATATCAATATAAATATATGTACACTCATTTCACACCCCCAAAATCAAAACAAACTTTTTCTCTCTTATATTTGTTGGCGTATGTGTCCGAACGGCCCATCTTGTCCGGCCGTCTAGACGGAATGAAATCATCCGGCAAAGGCCGGAAGACCCCTGACTTATATGACCAGCACAACTGTAAGCAATGGGACAAGTGGCATTACCTTTTGGACAGATGGCAGCAGCAGACGCCGCCGCCGCCCAGGATTTACGGGATTATGTCTGCGACATGTTCCCAGAAAATTCGGCACCGCCATTTCAGGTACCAAGGCTGGGTGCTATAAATACCCAGCTCATTTACTACCCTCAACCAACTTTACCATCCACATTTACTCTCTATTACTGTTTATAGTCTCTCGGTATACCTGATACTTACTCTCACGCCGGAGGTTGGTCCTGGGATAACACCCGGGGCGAGCTTAACGCGTGCTGTTGTGTGCAGATACTCGAAGGACCCCCGAAAGCCGAAGGGATCGATACATCAGCCTTTTGGAAGAACACTCATCTAGTTCATTCGAAAGGCCTCATTCGTTTGTCCTAAGTGATTGCAGAAAATTACTTCAACAAATTGGCGCCATCCGTGGGACCTTCCGTTCGATCTACCTGAGGTCTAGAATGGCTGGTTCTACACCCGTTACACCCATCCAAAACACAAGAGGAGCTAGAGGATCCGGAGGGGGCGGACAAGACCCTCCGGATGCTCGGGCTGTAATTGAGGGTCACATATCGGCCATCAAGGAGTTGTTCAAGCAACAAGGCAACCGTGACTTGGTGAGCCCATGATGTTGAGATTTGAGGACGAACATACGGATACTGAAGAAGAATATGGCGAAAGACCGCTACACGGTAAGGGGAAGGTAGTGGTGGATGATGACCTGAGCAAGCCATTCAAAGAGGTGATAAAATGCCCGTTCACGAGAAGGATTATCGAGTTCTCAGCTCCCAAGCACAAAATTCCGACAAACCTTAAATTATACGATGGGACAACCGATCCGGACGATCATATCAATCGTTTTACCGGAGCAGGGAATCAGGAGGAATGGCCCATGCCCGTATGGTGCCGAATGTTCCAACAAACTCTGTATGGGAAGGCCAGAGGATGGTTCGACAAACTGCCGACATGAAGCATAGATAGCTGGGATGAGCTTCAGAGAAGGTTCTTGAACAGGTTCAGTATGTTAAGGGTGAGTGTCAAGGACCTCACGGAGATCAACAAGATTCATAGGAAGGCTAATGAGAGCCTTCCATACTTCAAAGAGCGATGGGTGAGTGAGGCCAACTATTTTTTGGATGCCCCGAAAATCATGCAAATCTCTTCATTCATGAATGGTCACCACTGCCCGGAACTGGCAAAGAAATTTTCGGATAAGATTCCCAAAACGGTTGATGAGATGTTGGAAAGGTTCGATGATTTCGTTCGTGCAGAAGAAGCTTTCTGGACTACGGAACTACCGAAAGGAGAGAGAGCTGATGCCTTCAGTGAACACTGTCCTAGTCTGTATAACAACAGAAGCGATCAATATACCTTGAAGTTTCCTTTCGGAGGAGATCGCCGTCGGAACAACCCTAGGAATGAGTTCAAAGCTCGCAGGAACGATTACTACGCTCCTTATGCTCCCCCTAAAAATGACAATGTTGGTAGAACCGATGCCCGTCGTAACGACGTTCGCCGAGGCGACACCAGACCGATTGATCTGAACGTTCTGACGAAGACTCCGAAAGAGATCCTGGCCACTGAGCATCAGTTAAAGTTACCACAACCCCATCCGGTGAGAGGAAAACCCCTCAAGGAAAACGTGGATAAGTATTGTGATTACCACGGTGAGAAGGGACATCTCACCGATGATTGTTGGCAGCTCAAAGAACAGATAAGAATGGCGCTAGATACAGGGAAATTGGACCATTTGCTGAAAGATATGAGACAGAGGGGAAGGGGACCTCAGGGGGGAGGTAATCAGGCAAACAAGGGGAAGGTCATTAACATGATTCGAAGCCCGGCAGTTGTCCGAGGATGGAATAAGTTTCCCACCGATTCGTCCGGAGGATATGTCAGATGAACCGTTAGTAATCGAGGCCGAAGTGGAAGGGCAGATAGTACAAGGGGTTTATGTGGACCCCGGCGCTTCAGTGGAGGTGATGTATGAGCACTATTTCAAACGCTTGGGCCCCTCCGTCAAGGCCCGGCTGAAGGAGGCCAGTGTGACTTTAATGGGATTCATGGGGGAGGGAGGTCTATTAAGCCGCTGGGAGTGATAAGACTGGAGGTTTGCTTCGGAAGTCAAGGCTTGTCCCGAAAAACTTGGATAGAATTTGCCGTGATCAAGTCTCCCTCCCCCTACAACGTCATATTGGGATGTGCCGGACTAAAGAAGCTACGAGCCGTCCCCTCGACTATCCACTCAATGATAAAATTCCCCACTCCAGGCGGTATAGCAACGCTGACTGCTCGACCCACAAGTAGTCGAGAACACTACAGATCAGGGGAGAAGCAAATAATAGGAAAAGAGGTAAAGGATGAAACCCAGAACGCCGAGATCTCAGGGGAGCTAACCGGAAGGACAGGGTCCTACAGTACTGTGTATGTATCAAGGAACCCACTACGGAAACAAAGGAAAGAACCTACAATCCGGAAGGAGAATTATGAAAGGAAGACGGTTCAGTGCCACAGCCGAAGGGACCATGACCGATCGTCTAAGGTAAAAATAACAGTTCAGGTAACTCTATTAAAACAAGATACCATTAGAACATACCACTACATTTTTGTCAATATTTGTCTTTACTATGGACTAACGAAAGGAACAAAAATACATTCGTAACTAAAGGCAGGTAATCCGACATGCCGAAGGAACAAGACCAGCAGGAATGTAAATCAAGAAAAGCTTGAACCCACCGGGTAAGAACCCTACCGGACCATGGAAGCCTACCGAGCGGGATCACACAAGTCATTGGCAATGAAGGAAGGAGAAACACCACGGATGTAGCACGCAACCAGCTTTAGAAAGTGTTTTCATGAATGTTTTTTTTTTTTTTATATATCTTATGTAATGCCCGAAAGGGCTTGATATAAACCGTTTAAATGACAAATGCAGCTATCCCACCATCAAGGGGAGGCAATTTTTCTACATTCTTGCATCTCTTGTCACATTCTGAACATAAGTCGAAAGTGATCCCTACGAGAGGCTGGCCACCTCCGGAGATCATTGGTCAATGTTCAAAGATGGTTCATACCCAAAAAGGGGTTGCCATATAATTATGGCAAAAAGGCCGAACGACACCCAAAAAAGGGTGACCGCATAATCAGTTTATTACTTTCTGAACATAAGCCGAAAATGACCCCTCCGAGAGGTTCATGCCCTCCGGAGATCAGTGGTCAATGTTCAAAGATGGTTCATACCCAAAAAGGGGTTGCCATGTATTTATGGAAAAAGGCCAATCGGCACCCAAAAAGGGGTGGCCGCATGATCGTTTATGATTTTCCGAACATAAGTCGAAAGTGATCCCTCCGAGAGGTTGGTGCCCTCCGGAGATTAGTGATCAATGTTCAAAAATGGTTCATACCCAAAAAGGGGTTGCCATATAATTATGGCAAAAAGGCCGAACGGCATATGTCGCCTGAAAACGTATGAGCTTGTACCTCCGGAACTATGCAAATAGTGAAGGTAATAAAAAATAAGTATCGTACGTTCACAATCAAAGCTCAGCCCAAACGTAAGCTTGTACCTCCGAAGCTATGAAAATAGCAACGGTAATAAAAAACAAGTGCTGTACGTTCACAACCAAAACGTAGGCCGGACGCCAGCTTGTACCTCCGGAGCTACGCAAGTAGCGATGGTGATAAAAAACAAGTGTTCGGTATACGTTTGGGGTCGAAACATAAGGGATGCATGATGGCACTTCGGAAGTAATAACGATTATGGTGAGAAATTATGCTTCGGCTATATTGGAAGCGAAAGGATGATTTATGACTCCCGGTTTTAGGCTAAAGCCAACCAAACAAGCCACAACCATTCAAAGACAGGTATATATAAATAAAAAAATTTTTTTTTTTTTTTTTTTTAAAAAAAAAAAAAAAAAAAAAAGGGAAGAAAAGTCAGATAATCATTGACTAGGGCGAATGTATATGGTCCGATAGACCCAACCTATCTAAACGTGCAAAGAAAGGTATGGCCGCGCATGCCAAGGTAAAAAGACCGAAAAGCTAGAGCATAGGACCGAACGGCGCATGACGCCCGGAATTGGTAAAAGGGAACCAACCAGGGCTACAATAACTAGGCCGAAAGGCCGCGCAATAGCAAGTCGTTCAAGGACACCAAACTAACCGGCGTTTCTGGTTGGATGAGTAAATCACCTCGGAAATGAGAATAAAATGACATACACAAAAATAGAAACATGATACATTCCGCAGTTAACAAAACAACCATACGGCTAGATATAAAAATAAACAAACAAGCGTATAAATTATTCAAATTATTACAATCATCTTAATCACATAGGTCATCTTTTTAGACCTAGCCCAACGGCTCGAAAGCCTTACATTCCCAAATGTTTTTTCAAAGTAACAAGTTTAAAAAGCTTCACAGGAAATCCGAAGTAATTTTTACCCATAGTCAAAATGGAATTACCCAGATTTCCATCACAATCCAATCCTTCAAGAGGCCGATCCTCCTTCCTCCGCTGTAGAATCCGGAGCATTGCCGGCTTGGATCTCAGGACCCTTGGAAGTTGGCCCGGTGGTAGTTTCAGCAACCAGATTCTCAGCAGATGTGGACGGAGCAGGGTCGGGAAAAATCTTCGTTGCTGATCTTCTTGATGTAAGGATACTCCGAAGAGAAAAGCCCTTCGTACAGAGGCGTGAACTTCGCATCAGCCTCCGTATCTAGATCGTCCACCTCGGCCACAATCTTGGTCACATCCTCCGGCTTGCGGCCCAAAGAAATACCCTCTAGAAATCCGGATTGAGAGGACAGACTGAAGGGACCTGCCAAATGTTCCTTGTATTCATGACTGCTCAAAAGTCGGCGGACAACCTCCGGAATGATATCCTTAACTACCCTGAACCGCTCCATCTCCGTTCGACCCACTCTGGCGGTAAAATCGTTCTTCTCTTGACGAAGGGCCGAGTTATCCTTCTCCTCTTCACACAGCTTAGCCTTGGCTTTACCCAGCTCAGCTTCCAAAGCACTAATCTGTTCCGCTGCGGTTTCTCTCTCCCCATTAACCAGCTTCTTCAACTCCGAAACACGACCCATCAGCTCGGACACTCTTATCATGCAGTTGGAATGCTCAGTCCTCAACTGCTTAAGTTCCTCCCCTTCCTTCCCAACACTCCCACATTTTTGGTGGGCCCGGTATAACTCACTATGTTCGTGAAGGAGAGTTTCAAACCGGAACAGCAGATCCGATTAAGCTGCGGCCACCATGCCCAACAGCTTCTAAGCCCTTTTGGCAGCCTCAGCATCCCCCAAGCTCTCAAGATACTCCTCTTCCTTCGGAGTAGGCAGGTTCAACATTAAATCTCGACATACTTTCCAACTATCCAATCGGTGGTCTTTCCTGACCGACCACCCCGGTACATACACAGCTTTCGGGTCATCCTCACCGGTTACCTTTTCCTTCCCACGGCTAGAGTCAACGCCAGAAGAACCTCCTAAAAAAAAGGAATGAACAACATGGTTATCGTGGAAATAAGTGCAGAGGGGTAAAGTACAAAGATGGACACTTCCGAAACTTACCAACACCAGCAGCCTCGGACGTGAAGCTCACGCCAATACCTTCTTGGCCCGCCGGCTGTTTCCTTATCTCCTCTAAATTCAACGACCGGATGGGGAAAGGACGAGGAATGGGCTGCTCCGTGGAATCCAGGTCCACCACATCAACACCTTCATTCGGCCTGCTTCGTTTTATTGGCTGGACCACACCACTTCCCCCCTCACCGCGCTGGATGCAGAATCGGGTCCCACCCTGCTGGGACTGGAGCGTCTGCAGGGCAGCGTTTTGCTCCTGTTTCCTCTTTTTTGCCTCCAATACCTTGTCATCAGGCACTTCGACCTGCCTCAGTTCATCCGTCTTCTCCAGAACGTCAGCATTGGAGGTGGCAGGAGTGGTCACGTGCGGCTCATGGGACTGACCCTCCCGATATTGATCCCCTTTCATCACAGTTGCACCCTTTCGGATTTTTGGCTTCTTCAGATATTCAGACATCGTTATAGCTGCGGAAAGAAAGAACATAAAGTAGTTAGAAATAAACATGCATGAACACATCAACACATAAAGAAAAGAAAGACGAGGGCAATAGCAAGGGCAAAGAGTGAAAGGCTATACCCTTTCCCTCGGCATCCCTAATTGCCGCCCGGTAACCGGGATGATCCCAATGAGAAGAAAGCCCAACGGCGTAGAGAAAACCCCGAGGAATTTGAATCAGATCGATCACGTTCTGGCCCAGTCGATCGGCATCAACAACATTGAATTCCCCCTTCGAAAAATGATCCGATATGTCCGATTCGTGATGCCTCCAAGGCATGGTGAATGGAATAGCCTGTCTATCTATCAGAAAAAAGTCACGTTTCCAACCTTTCAAACCAGTAAGAATTTCCCGGAAGCAGACCCTTTTCTCCCGGCCACCCCTCTTCTCAAAGAAAAACCAATGGCCTTGCTTACTCAGTTTGTAGAAAGCCTGGAACAAAGGAGTGGTGGGATCGATGTGCAAACTTCGGCAATACACTTCAAAAAGGGTCGCACGGTGCATACCCAGCGGAACCAACTGAGAAAGATGAACTTTGTAGTATCTTATAATATCCAACAAAAAGGTAGAAAAGGGCACACTAAGACCACCCTCATAAAAATATTCCAAATATAAACCAATAGCATCATCCGGTAGCTCATTCATCGTCATACCTTTCGGAGGTAACCGCGGATGCAAGTCTGCGGGTATACCGAAATCCATTATTACCATATACACCGCCTCTTCGTCCATCCGAGAAGTATATTTTTGAATATCAAACTTATGAAGAAATTCCCCAGCCCTTTGGGTATTGAGGAGATTAGGATTCGTAACACTGTTAAAGGTGGTTAAACCTTTCTTGCTTCGTGTATATGATACTTTGAGCTAGTGTAATCAAGTATGCGGAATCTACTTAAATACACTTAGAAGGTTTGTTTAGATATGGAAATGGATTCGTGTTTATGCTTGAGAGATTGACAAAGAACACATATGAGTATATCACCAAACGTTTAATATTATTCAAAATATTATTACAAAGGTTCGATGTGTATGAGTTGTGATGTTCTATGTTCTAACTGTTATGAGTGTTAACAATTTTAAGCATTATCAGTATTAAGCACACCCTCAAACACTAGACTTAGATTTCTTTTATAGTCCAAGAAATCTAATTACAATATTACTTTAAGTCTAATCAACACTTGTCTTACAAAAGGTCATGTCGAGGAAACGTGTGGAAGAGTATGTCTTTCAAGTTGTTCTAATGAATTAATGAAAGCACATGCTCAACTTGTTGATTCATAAGATATCTAGATATTATTTTTGTATAAGAATGACTCACACAAATAATATCTTCTTCGATCTTATCCTCTTAGCAGCAGAATGTTCACTATCAGCAGCAACGAGTTATCGCTATCAGCAGGAACAATCAGCAGAATGCTAACCCGATCAGCAGAGTCATTTATCACTATCAGCAGAAACCATTTGCACTATCAGCAGAATTACACTTAGAGTATTTCCCGATATTTGAACTTCATGAATATTTAATTCCTAACAATCCTCCCCTAAACATGTGAACTAATTCAAACATGTTTTTCTGAATTAAATGAGGACTTGTGAAGATCTTTCAAACACTTCATGAAACTGTTTCTTCTATTCTGAACTCGTCTGCTTGTTTTCTTTAGACTTCAGTAATATCAATATCAAACATTGAACCAATCTTGGACTAAAAGATGGTGCAATTCCCTTGGATGGAGGAATTATAAGAGGCAATGATGCTGTGTATCTTGGATGCTTGTTTCAACAAGTGAAATTATCTATCAGCATGCCTTTGCAAGTGATGAACAAACATAATGAACTGAAATTGAAACTTTCCTTCGTTTGATCTAGATAGAACTTTCTCATTTAGGAATGCTTCATCCCTTCTGAATATATGATCTATTCTTGTCATTTTCAACCTCTATGTCATCATCTTGTATGCTCTTGTCTTCTCCTTCCTTCTATTGGATTATCTTCCTTCTATTGGGCTATCATTATATCCTCCCCTGAGATGTTTGTTTCCCTCCCCTGAGATTCAAATAACATTTTTACCTCCCCTTGTTTGGAAGATCTCACTATGTACTAAAGAACTTCTCTTCATATCACCTGATCTATCAGTTTGAATTTGTTTTCAGACAATATTGTACATGTTGGCCATCAATTCCTCAAAAGTTTAAGTTTCTGCCCTCAACACTTCTACGTGTGTTAACTCCTATGAGAGGTGATTCATTGGACATTTGACTCTTGGTCCATCAATGGATGGTTTTTGTGAGTCCCTTGAAAAATCCTTTTTAAGAAACTTTTGCCTTAGCAGTATGTTCATGATTTTAGAATTGAAAAATCATACTGCTTCCAACCATTTTGAAAGGATTAAGTGTTGTAACAGACACTCAATCATAATTTCGGTTTAATGCAACCTCTGGTTGTGTGAGAACCAATAATTTTCAGTTATAAATAACTGCCTGTGTAAAGATAAATCTATTCAAAAGATTTTCTTGACAGGGTTTCCAGCTCGTGGCATTTGTTACCTCTAACACAAGTGTTAGATTCACTTTTGCTCGCTGTTCTTTCTATCAGATATCCTTAGATTAACACATTATACTTTGAAAGTATAAAATGATAAAAAGTAAGTTGTATCAGTTACTTTCTGATCAACTAAGCCATCAAGTCAATGTGAAATACAATAACTAGGTTTCAAGAAAGCAGTTTTAAAGAATTAGATAACTTAGGGGTTAGCCTTTGTTAAAAACTCCCAAACTCAGTCCATCATAAACTTGTTATGTCAGCATGTAAACATTCATTCTGATGCTTCCATTTCACTTCTGACTTTCCATGTTGTTCATTCTTCATTCCTGAAATAGTTAGTCTAAAACCAAGAAACTTTCGTTTGTACAAGCAGTACCTTGATTTCATTAACAGTACCTTGCTATTAACTAGCAGTATCATAAAAATAATGACTAACAGTATCATTCAATCTTTGATTAATAGTAGTATATTTTAAACCATCAGTACAATAAAAAGCTTATATACAAAAACACATTATTTTGAAAAACTTAAAGATTAAGCATTCCAATACTTGCTACCAAGTAGTTTAACCTTTTAACATCAAAAGCTTTTGTAAGTAGATCTGCAAAGTTTTGTTCTGAAGCAATTTTTATCACTTGAATCAATCTTTTCTCATTGCAATCTCTAATAAAATGATGTTTAATTTCAATATGTTTTGTTTTTGAATGTTGCACTGGGTTTTTAATAATACAAATTGTACTACTATTATCAATATAAATAACAGTGTCTAAGAAATTGTACCCATAATCAAGAAGTTGGTTTTGAAGCCATAGAACTTGACCACAGCAACTTGCAGCAGCTACATATTCAGCTTCAGTTGTTGAATTTGCAACCATTGTTTGCTTCTTACACTGCCATGAGATAAGTCTACACCCTAGGAATTGACATCCTCCAGTGGTTGACTTTCTGTCCAAGCTAGCACCAGCATAATCACTATCCGAAAATGCTACTAAGTCAAAAGGTGATTCTCTAGAATACCATATACCCAACCTAGGTTGACTTTTAAGATATCTAAAAATTTTCTTGACTGCAGTTAAATGAGAAACCTTAGGAGTAACTTGAAATCTTGCACAAGCACAAACAGGGAACATTATGTCAGGTCTAGATGATGTAAGATACATCAAAGAGCCTATCATAGATCTGTAAGTGTGTATGATGAAGCGAAAAGTGTACCGCTTTTAAGGGGTCATTTAAGCCCTAAATCGTATTTATTTGATCAAATATCGCCCTAAATCGTTCCTTTTGTCATTTTAGGTACTTTTGAGGAGAAATCTGGAAAAGGAGGCATTTTGGACGTTTTTGGAGCATAAAAGTGAAGAAAACGACAAAGTCTCAAAAATCGGCTAAAAGTTACCTTTGACGGCGTCAGATTTTACTCTGGACGGCGTCATGCCTTGGCAAGAAAAGGTGGACGTGAAATTTACTCATGATAAGCCAGTGAAAATTGCATGTAAATTCTGACGGCGTCACGCTTTAACCTGATCAAGGGCGTCACGGCTTAATTCAAAGAGGGACGGCGTCACGTTCAAGGTCTGACGGCGTCAAGCCTTGATAAGCCAGAACGGATTTTGGAGAGCTAAAGAGGGACGGCGTCAAGAAGGTCATCCGGGAACCCTAGAAGCGGCGAGGTGACGGCGTCACACTCCATAAGGTGACGCCGTCAGATCCAAAAGTCTATATATAGTTTTCTAATTTTTTGTCATTAGGGGTAGAACTTAGTGTGGAATTTTTGGGAGAAAACCCTAAGACGATTTTAGCTTCTTTTTCAAGGCTTTTTGCCTTGAGATCTTCCATGTTACATTGAAAGATAAGTTATCAATTAATCATTCAATATGTCTATGTGTTGTTTGATTCTATCTTATTCTTGTCTTTTGTTTAACATGTTAGGCTAGATTTATCTTGTGTTTGCTTAGATCTAATGAAACCTAGCTATTGATTATTGGTTATTAGTGTGTTATTAGTTGTATTGGATGATTGTTTATCTATGTTAGGCTTAAGAAAACTGGCTAACTTCCTATTCGGTAACTTGCTTGAACGTCTTAAGAAACATGAACCAAATGCGTACTAAAGGTTTTTATGGTTGTATTTAATGCACAAGCGAATTCTAGTGATCCCATGTTAGGAGCTTCCTAGCCGGCTCGACATAGGAGTGAAGTAGGAGCTTGTAGAGTTGGGGAAGTACGTACGCCACCCCACGATTGGTATTAAGGAATACACCCGTCATCCACGCAACTAATACACACTAATCAACCGGTAAAAGATAGTTAGGGAGTAAGGAAATCTAAGTAAACACATTTCTCTACACTTAAGTTTTCACCAACATTTTACTTTCAGTTATTTTATTTTATTTGCATTTGTAGTTATTTGGGTTAGTTGACTAGCAACTAATTCCGCCCACTCTTTCAAACCCGAGATTTTACTTGCTTTCATAAAAATATAAAAACATAAAAAAGAATCTTCCTCAACCCTTAGACCTATTAGAGTAGTCTTTCATACCTAACGAACACTATTCCCTGTGGAGAACGATCAATCCCCCGTACTTACCACTACACTATACTACATCGGTCAGGTACACTGCCTGGTGGGGTTGGAAGCCTCTTGAGATCCCTCGAGAGGTAAAACCTGTTGTAAGGTTGCAAAACCACGCATCAAGTTTTTGGCGCCGCTGCCGGGGAATAGTTATTGTTTAGTTTGAATTTTTATTTTACAGGTCTACTCACTAGATTCCTTTCTAGTGAGATTTTTGTTTTATTTTTCTAGGTTTTCTTTAGTCTATATATTTTCTTCGTGTCTTTGTTCGTAACCATACCATCCGACATCATGGAAGATGGTAATATCCTTAATCCCAACAACCCACCACCACAACAACCACCACCTCCTAGAGCCCGTACCTTAGGAGAGTATTCCCGTCCTAGCCACCATGGCTATCGAAACACCATTGAGCTCACTCAAGGAGCCAATATCACACCCTTGCGATCCGACACCATCCGGTTGGTGCAAAGCGGATGTGCATTCCATGGACTTCGTTCTGAAGATCCTAATCAACACCTCAAGGACTTTCTCAAAATTGTTGATTCTATAGACCTTGATGTTGCCACTCGAGAGACGACCCGATTGCGTCTCTTCCAATTCTCTCTGCGGGATCAAGCTAGTCAGTGGCTAGAACGTCAACCCGCAGGATCCATCACCTCTCGGGATGATCTCACCACTCGTTTCCTTGCTCAGTTTTTCCCACCGGGAAGAACTACCAAGCTAAGGAATGACATCTTGATGTTCCAACAACGTCAAGGCGAAACTCTCTACGAGGCATGGACTCGATTCAAGGACTTACTCCAAAAAGTCCCTCACCATGGCATAGAACTTTGGCTCCAAATCCAAATCTTCTATGACCATATCAATCTCTACACGAGGCAAACCATTGACCAATCGGCCGGTGGCAAGCTACGTGATCTAAGTGCGGAACAATCATGGGCTCTCCTAGAGGATCTTGCTCTTTATGACAACGAAAGTTGGAGTGATCCCCGTGATTTGAATAAAACGGTCAAGGCAATATCTTTGCCTTCGAACAATTCAAGCACTTCCGACCGTAGGATCATAGAACTTGAAGACCAAGTCAAGTTTCTTATGAAATCCTACGAGGCTCCTAAACCTTCAAGCCAAGTGAACAAAATCACTTCTTCGTGTAAATTATGTAGTGGTCCCCACGACACTCATGATTGCATGGAACTCCCCAAACAGGCTTTCAAAGAATTCGCATCCTCGCGAATCGATAAGGCGGGAGATAAGTGGCTCACCACTAATTATGGGCCCAAGAATTCCGAAGATGGGTATGAGGCATGGAAGAATAAGCCAAATTTTAGTTGGAACCAAACTCGTAGCGTATCATTCAATGACTCTACCCCGCTCACCTGGTCTGAACATTATCCTCAGCAACATACGCATAAACAACAAAATCGCGAGGAATCACTGCAAAAATTCATTCTCTCTCAAGAAACACAGCTCTCCAAACTTGAGAATCAATTCAGACAACAGCAAGTTGATATGAACAACAAGGTTGATAACCTGTTAAAGGTTATCAATGATCGCATTGCTGGCAGGTCAACTTGTGAGTTGGCACGAGTTAATGAGATCAAATCTGTTACGGTGACTCACCAAACACCCCCTCCTGTAAAAATCAAGCACCCTAGTAAACTCTTCAAATACATATCACAAAACGAAAAAAAAACAGGAGATACTCATACCCCTTCGAAACCTCTCCACTTCGTGAACACCATTACAACAATACCTGTTCCTAAACCAAATTCGGACCAACAAACAACCAAGAATGTGGACAATGAAATGGAGGGTGAAGTTCCCGAAAAGAAACCCGAGGCGCCCGACGACTATCTAGACTCACCAAAAAACTCGAGTACAAGAGAGGTGAGTGATGAGGAGGGCTCGGAAGAGAAATCCGAAATACCTCATGGGCTCCCAGGACTGCTAGACCGCCCCCTGGTAGAGGAACTTGAGAGGGGCACATCAAGGTTGCCTATGGGATTCGGAGAGAGAATAGAGGATGGCGCTCCTAGGGTCTTTAAGATATCTTGCACCACTAGGAAAAAGTTTATAAAAGATGCCTACATAAACCCCAACTCTTCTATGAGCGCAATATCCCTCTCTCTATATAACGAAGCCTTCACCGAACAAGTCAAATATGAAGGGTCTAATATCATCGGGGTAATAAGGAGGGTACCAATTGTGATAGAAAAGTTCCTCTTTCATATCGAGTTAACTGTAATTAATAACATGAACTCTATCATCAGTCCATCCTTAACTGGCCTTGTTCTAGGCAAACCATTCATAAAAGCAACGGGAGTGATACTCAATGAGGATGATAGGAGTGCATTATTTACCGATGGTGTCAGGAAAGTGATTTTTCGGGATGGCTGTGAAGAAGTGTATGAGTATCAACCATCAGCATGTGGCAACACATGGGGACTATGCGGTAGGAGGCCTGGCCGAATTAAGCAACATGATCCGAATAATCTCAAGATACCTTGCATGATTGGTCACAAGCATTTTTATAATGTTTACATTGACACATGTTTGCCCAAAAATGTGATGTCCCTGTTTCATTATAACAATATTTGCAGATGGGGGATGATTCATAAAGGGAAGGACGACATTGGCATAGATGATGATGTACAGGTGTTTGTAGGAAACATGACATTCACTATGAGCTTCGCAATCGTCGATAATATCGAAAAGTACATCGATCCCGGGTTATCACAAGTTGTTTTTGGGGCACCTTTTTGTAAGGCCACAAGCTTGGTTGTGGACGAGCTCAATGGGATCATGACTTTCACCGATGGGATTAGGGAAATCTCATACCAAATGCCTTACAAGATGAGAGAATTCAAGGAGATTGATTATGATGGGCTCGATAGGTTAAGTTCCCAACTCGTGTTGTGTGATGATGATGTGAGAAGGGGGTGTAAGGACACTTTTGACCTGTCAAGTGGATTCTTTAAGCATGATAAGGAGCTTAGTTCTAAATACCGAAATAATCCCTTTGATCTCGAGGACCCGAAATACCTTCACTATGAAAGTGATTCTGATAGAGAATCAAAGGAGAATGGCCTAGGAACCGTGACCAATGATGGAGTCACGTAATGTACGAGACTTTGAGTCTAGCTACAAGACTCGTTAATAAAGAAAAGCGCTTCTTGGGAGGCAACCCAAGCTTTATTTATTTATTTGCTTTGTGTGTTTATTTGTTTGTTTGTTTGTTTTTATTTGTTTCCGTATGTATGTTTAATTTTTATTCCTATTGATTCATGTTAAAAACTAATTTGTGAAAATGCTTTATTTTGTTTTTAACTTCGTCTTAACTACATATAAAGGTATTTTGCAAAAGTTAAGTGTAAGGGAAATCTAAATCGGTTTATTAGAACACAAATTAACATGAATCGTAATAATATTAAATTAGCATACATATTAGTATTTGTTTGAGTCAAATGCTTGTATCGAGTCATAATGATGTTTTGCAGGATTTTCAGGAAGTAAGGTAAAGGTTTTTCCAGAAATTTTCCGGAAACTTAAAATGAAAATTTTTGTCAGGTCATTTCTGACGGCGTCAGGGTTTATAACCTGACGGCGTCAGATTTAATTTTCAGAAATTTTTGAAAGTTTTGTTTTCATAAAAGTTTTTATTAAATCTCCAACTTATAATCTCCAGGAATCTGCAAAATTATCATTCCACAAGCATTATATCCTTATATATAGATTTATCCCGCCGATGTTATGCAGGTTTTCGTGTTTTTTTTCTCAGGTTTAACAGGTTATTTCGGACAAGGAAATGTTTTGAATCAAGCTTATGGCGATGCATTAGTCATGGAGCTTCAACATTACTTTGGAAGAAGATTTAACCGTGTTACTTCATTATCCACCGAGCGAATCAGGGGAGTATTTGATTTCATTCTTTTACTTTATGCTTTTACATCTTGTTATTTGAACATTGGGGACAATGTTCATCTTAAGTGTAAGGGGAGGGTAAAAATACGATTTTTAGAGAATGCAATTACGCTTGATTTTTGTTTGTTTAATAGTAGATGTGTAATAAAACTGAGATAAATACTTGTTAGGGTAATTTTAGTGCCAAATTTAAAATTTTTTACAACATATAGGAGTGAAACTTTGATCTTAATGAGCGTCTCACGGATAGGAGTTATATGACTAGCACAAATACCGTACCACAAAAAAATTTTCCACTCCCAAATATGTGAGGTTCGCCCCTAGAATTGGTAGGAAAAGCATTTATGCTATGATGTGTGTACCGGTAGCACTTAGATTCTAGAACTTGCGTTAGGACCATTCCAAGGCCACAAGTGAGACTACATTCGTGTAGTTAGATTTACTACATGATAAGAGGCATTAGGATTAACCCATTGTTTTACACCTGTGTTTTTGTTATAATTACTTTGGCTACATTGGTCAAGTAATTCTCCCACACCCTTTGCGTTGTACTTATTTTTAGTACACGATACCCCTAGTACACCCCTCAGAGCCTATCTTTTCGTTTCGACCTTTAAGCATTTTACTTAAAGGAAGAATTTGTTACACCCCACTAAAATGTACACCCAAATCGCTTTAGCCTACCTTGTATGCACTCATTTTTAGTGCATTATTGTGACAACATTTGTTTAAACCCAAGTTAATTATCTAATTGATTACATGGTTGCTAAGTCGAGTCATATCCTTGTACATATTGTTTTGGGACGATTGGGACTCATGGGTAAAGTACTAGTGTAATGGAGTAATGGGGAAGAACATCATTTACCCCCATATGTGCTAAATGTTTTAAAAGTACTCCAAGTGTTTTAATTATCTTAATTCGAGTCATTAGAATAGTTATTTGTAAAGTTATGTAAAAGTTCAAGTGTAAGGGGATGCAACGCCCCTATGATGTATTATTTTGGATGGTAGGGCAAAAGTGTATGAAAAAAAAAAAAAAAAAAAAAAAAATATCAAGAAAAATACAAAAAAAATGAGAAAAAGAAAAAGAGAAAAAACATACGGACTACCATCCCGTTTCATTTTATGTTTATTTTATGTTTTTGTTATTTTCTTTCATTAGCTTAGATTGAGTCTAGTCTTGGCTTAGCAACATTGTATAGTACATGTAATTGATCAAGATCTTTAACTCGCCACCAGTAAAATATCCCTTATCCAACAAAACCGTGTTTTCCTTTTCCCTACACCTAACGTTATAACCCATGTAAAAGCCCTCTTTGATAGTTTATCTTAGGTGCTTACGCCTAGTGGAGGAGGTTTTCGATCCTTTCCCAAGCCTATGGTAATCTATTTGCTATGACAGGTAGTGAGAGATATTATCCGTTTTCATTTATGAGATTTATTTTGATGACACTTGAGAGATGTGAGTATCTAAACACTACTTGTGAGGTGCTAGTTTATAATCTCCGTGCTTATTATGATTAAAGTGGAACGAATATTTGTTGTAATTACTTTTATGTTTGCATTAAATGACCCCTAACTTGTATTTTGATTAGAATAAAAGCGCATTTGCTTGAGGACAAGCAAATCTCAAGTGTAAGGGTATTTGATGAAGCGAAAAGTGTACCGCTTTTAAGGGGTCATTTAAGCCCTAAATCGTATTTATTTGATCAAATATCGCCCTAAATCGTTCCTTTTGTCATTTTAGGTACTTTTGAGGAGAAATCTGGAAAAGGAGGCATTTTGGACGTTTTTGGAGCATAAAAGTGAAGAAAACGACAAAGTCTCAAAAATCGGCTAAAAGTTACCTTTGACGGCGTCAGATTTTACTCTGGACGGCGTCATGCCTTGGCAAGAAAAGGTGGACGTGAAATTTACTCATGATAAGCCAGTGAAAATTGCATGTAAATTCTGACGGCGTCACGCTTTAACCTGATCAAGGGCGTCACGGCTTAATTCAAAGAGGGACGGCGTCACGTTCAAGGTCTGACGGCGTCAAGCCTTGATAAGCCAGAACGGATTTTGGAGAGCTAAAGAGGGACGGCGTCAAGAAGGTCATCCGGGAACCCTAGAAGCGGCGAGGTGACGGCGTCACACTCCATAAGGTGACGCCGTCAGATCCAAAAGTCTATATATAGTTTTCTAATTTTTTGTCATTAGGGGTAGAACTTAGTGTGGAATTTTTGGGAGAAAACCCTAAGACGATTTTAGCTTCTTTTTCAAGGCTTTTTGCCTTGAGATCTTCCATGTTACATTGAAAGATAAGTTATCAATTAATCATTCAATATGTCTATGTGTTGTTTGATTCTATCTTATTCTTGTCTTTTGTTTAACATGTTAGGCTAGATTTATCTTGTGTTTGCTTAGATCTAATGAAACCTAGCTATTGATTATTGGTTATTAGTGTGTTATTAGTTGTATTGGATGATTGTTTATCTATGTTAGGCTTAAGAAAACTGGCTAACTTCCTATTCGGTAACTTGCTTGAACGTCTTAAGAAACATGAACCAAATGCGTACTAAAGGTTTTTATGGTTGTATTTAATGCACAAGCGAATTCTAGTGATCCCATGTTAGGAGCTTCCTAGCCGGCTCGACATAGGAGTGAAGTAGGAGCTTGTAGAGTTGGGGAAGTACGTACGCCACCCCACGATTGGTATTAAGGAATACACCCGTCATCCACGCAACTAATACACACTAATCAACCGGTAAAAGATAGTTAGGGAGTAAGGAAATCTAAGTAAACACATTTCTCTACACTTAAGTTTTCACCAACATTTTACTTTCAGTTATTTTATTTTATTTGCATTTGTAGTTATTTGGGTTAGTTGACTAGCAACTAATTCCGCCCACTCTTTCAAACCCGAGATTTTACTTGCTTTCATAAAAATATAAAAACATAAAAAAGAATCTTCCTCAACCCTTAGACCTATTAGAGTAGTCTTTCATACCTAACGAACACTATTCCCTGTGGAGAACGATCAATCCCCCGTACTTACCACTACACTATACTACATCGGTCAGGTACACTGCCTGGTGGGGTTGTAAGCCTCTTGAGATCCCTCGAGAGGTAAAACCTGTTGTGAGGTTGCAAAACCACGCATCAGTGTACATCTACATTTTCTCCATCTAAGTCTTTAAGAAGATGTTTCTTTGAGTCCATTGGTGTGCTTGCCTCTTTTGAATCAGCAAATTGAAACTTTCTAAGAATTTATGCAACATATTTATCTTGTGAGATAAAAATGCCTTCAGATGATTGTTTAACTTGCAAACCCAAAAAGAATGTGAGTTCTCCCATAGAGCTCATCTGAAACTTATTATGCATAAGCTTCTCAAATTCTAAACACATTTCCTTCCTTGTAGATCCAAAGATTATGTCATCCACATACACTTGAACTAGCAAAATATCCTTCTGCTCCTTCTTTATGAAAAGTGTCTGATCAATCTTTCCTCTTTGAAATCCATTCTCTATTAAGTAGGAAGCTAGTGTTGCATACCAAACTCTTGGTGCCTGATGTAGGCCATATAGAGCTTTCACTACTCTGTACACCTTGTCTGGATGGTCAGGGTCAATGAAGCCTGGAGGTTGTGAAACATACACCTCTTCTTCAATTGTTCCATATAAAAATGCACTCTTGACATCCATTTGGTAGACTGTGAAGCCTAAAAATGAAGCATAAGCTAAGAAAAGCCTAATTGCCTCAATCCTTGCAACTGGAGCATAAACCTCATCATAGTCTATCCCTTCTTCTTGTGTGTACCCTTGTGCTACTAATCTAGCCTTAATTCTTATCACTATCCCTCTTTCATCTAATTTGTTCTTGAAAACCCATCTAGTGCCAAAAACTTTTGCACCCTTTGGTAAATCAACTAGCAACCAAACCTTTTGAATTTTGAACTGAAAAAGTTCTTCTTGCATAGCCTCTACCCAACTAGAATTATCTAAGGCTTTCAGAATGTTCTTTGGTTCTTCTTGTGAGAGAAAACAAACAAACAAACAAGAGTTTGAAAACTCATGTTGCTTTGAAGCATAAAGGGCATCAAGAAGCCCTTGTTGTGGTTCTGAAGACTTCAATTGTGACCTTGTCTTCACACCAGATTATTCATCTCCTATCACATTTTCTAAAGAGTGGACATTGTGAATTCTTGTTTGTGGGGTTGTTAGAACTTGATAGTTAAGTGGAAGGTTACCAAACTCCACTTCATCTTCAGAGAATTCTGCTTCTTTTGTGTGTGATGGGCCTACATCAGCAGTATTTTGCCCAACAGCAGAGTATTCTGGCTCATCAGCAGAGTGTTCTGGCTCATCAGCAGAATGTTCTTGCTCATCAGCAGAGTGTTCTGGCTCATCAGCAGAATGTTCTGGCTCATCAGCAGAGTGCTCAGCAGGAACGAATACACTATCATCAGCAACATTGTGTTGTTCCTGAGTTCCATCATCCTTGTTATCACCTTCAACATCTTTTGAAGTTGATTCCACACTTGTACATGACCACAGTGGCATCATCACATAATCTTGAGTTGTATCCTTGTCTAACCTTGCCTCATCTGATGCTTGTGAACCTGAAAAATTATTAGATTCTGCAACAACAGGCACATAATTCATAGAATTGGTTAGTGGTTCAAGATCAAATCGCCATTTTGGTCCTTGACCTTCTACATTTGGTTTGTTTTCCAAAAACTCAACATGTAGATTCTCTTCTACTTTCTTACTTCTTAAGTTGTATACTCTAAATGCTTTGCTTTGGAGTGAATATCCAACTAAGAAACCTTCATCTGCTTTACCATTGAATTTTCCTAAATGGTCTAAGGAATTCAGAATTATCACATGACATCCAAAAGGTCTAAGAAATCCTATTGAAGGAGTTCTACCTCTAAAAAGTTCATATGATGTCTTATTGTGAGGTTGCACAACTAAAACTCTATTTTGAACATAACAAGCAGTATTGACTGCTTCAGCCCAAAAATTTATAGGTAGCTTTGAATCAGCTAACATAGTTCTAGCAGCTTCTATTAGTGTTCTATTCTTTCTTTCAGCTACTCCATTTTGTTGTGGAGTTCTAGCAACACTAAATTCTCTCCTAATACCTTTTTCTTTGCAGAAATCATCCATAACTCTATTTTTGAACTCAGTCCCATTATCACATCTAATGACTTTTACTTTTTTGCTTACTTGGTTTTCTATCTCAGTAATGAAAGTCTTAAGGATGTTGGATGTCTCATCCTTAGAGGCTAAAAAGAAAACCCATGTAAATCTACTATAGTCATCAGTAACAACTAGACAGTATCTCTTATTTTGTACACTTCTAACATTTGTTGGACCAAACAAGTCCATATGAAGCATAAACAAACATTGATTGATAGAGTTAAAAATCTTGGGCTTACAAGTGGCTTTGTGTTGTTTGCCTTTAAGACAAGCAATGCATGTTTGATCATTTTCAAAACGTTTTTGAGGTAAACCTCTTACCAAACCATTCTTAACAATATGATTTATGGTTTTAAAGTTAATATGACCAAGCCTCCTATGCCATAACATAGACTCATCTAATGTGGCCTTTGCAACAAGACAAGTTAGAGCCTCTTTAGGAACAATGTTGTTCATATCAACACTGTACATATTGCCCTTTCTTGGAATCTTAAGAAGTACTTAACTTTCATCAGGCATCTTAAAATCAGAAGATAGAACAAGACATTCAGTTTCAGTAAATAGAACATTGTTCTTTTTGTCACACATTTGTGAAACACTAAAGAGATTATACTTAAGCTCTTGTACATAGTACACATCTTCAAAATCTATTTTACTGGTTCTAATAGTACCTTTACCAGTAATCTTTCCACCAATTCCTCCTCCAAAAGTAACATATCCACCTTCTATTGATTGAAAATTTGAAAGGTAAGACTTGTTGCCTGTCATGTGTCTAGAACACCCACTATCTGAATAGCCTTGATCCTCTTGATCTGTTGGTGAATGTCCCTACACACAAAGAAAGAAATTAGTTTCCTTGGGAAACCCAAGCCATTGCTGACCTGGTTGTGCCATGTGCATCAGTATAAAAAATTCTCTTAAGAACTGATGATGCACCATTGGATTTAAGGGGTCTCCAAATCCAATTTGCTGAGGACTTAACAGCTTTTGCCTTCTTTTCCCTAGCAGTGTAACCCTTAGGTTTCCAAATTTGTTTATGAATTACTGCTTTTCTTAGAAAAGGTCTTTGAACAGATTTTGATGCATGTTTATAAGTTGTTTTTGCATCCACATCTGTTGATTTTGGGTTAACAGTCACAAATGGTCTATCAGCAGGCCCTTTTGATCTAGCAGTACCTTGTGGTCTAGCGGGACCTTTTGGTCTAGCAGCAGTACCTTTGTTAGATTCAAAATTTTTAGTGACTGTTCTGGGTTTGTCTTTCTTAGACTTAACACTAGAGTGAAAAAGAGTTTGAGGATTTTGCCTTTTGTGGTTCACTCTATTGTTTTCATAACCAGATACCCTTTGGTTACAAAAAGTTGTAAGATGGTCATAGCTTCCACAAGTTAAACAAGCTTTGTTATAAAATTCAAAGTCATCATTTTGGTGAGACTTGTAGGTATTCCATTTTCTATGGTCACCTTTGGGCTTGTTTGTGGACCTATATTGTTCACAGTACCTTACTGGTTGCCTAGCAAGTTTTTCATTAATCATAGGCCTAGCAGTACGATTTCTAACCAACTTAGGAACACTTTTTCCTACTTTCTTAACCAAAACAGGTTTAGACATAACCTGCTGTACTTCATCATCATCAGATATCCAATCTTCAATGATTAGACTATCTAATTTTCCATCAGAGGACACCTTGTCCTCAGAAAGTGGAGTTTTACTTAAACTCTCACTTACTTTCTTAGTTTCATCAACAACTACATTAGGTTTTGGTTGAACACCATATTGTAGTTCAGGTTGTTGAATTCCAGCTAAGTCTGGATGATCCAAATTCAAACTTGGGGGTTTATGTATTCCTCTATAAGGAGGTGGAACAGTGTTGTATCCCAAACCTGATTTTGCTCTATTGATCACTTGACATTCAACTATGTGAGTTGCACTCTTAGACGCATATTCTAGAGCCTCCACAGTTAATTCAATATTGTCACTTTTCAGTTTGATCCTATCATAAGCATCTCTTAAAAGCTTAATTTCTGCATCTTTAAAGATTATGGTTTGATTAAGACGACCCTTGTCATCAGAAAAAGCAATTTCTTGTTCTTTGTAGTATAGAATTTGTTTCTCTGTTGATTCTAAACCACACTTATAATTTATAAAGTCTTGAAAAGTTTTGGCTAGCTCTATCTTTTGTTTATCAAATTGCTTCATTAAAATTTGAAGTTCATCAAGAGCTACACAAGTATTTGAACAAGCTTTATGAGATTGTACCTCAGAAGGTGAGAAAGCCATAAGTGCCATTTGAGTAGGAGTTTCTTCTTCATCATCCATGAAGCTCCAATCAAAACCTAAACCATCAATAGCTACCATAGCTTTTGGTTCAGTTGCCTCCTCTGTCTTGGATTTGCTTCCAAAACCCTTATTTCTGCTATCTTGCTGCCTTGGCCTTCTACACTCTCTTGAGAAGTGCCCCAACATATGGCAGTTGTAGCATTCTAACTTGGACTTATCAAAACCAGTAGAATCATTACTACTAATTGTGATCTTCTTCCCCGTCCTTTGAAAGAATTTCCTAGCCCTCATGCTAAGAAGAGAAATTTGCCACTTCAGATCCATTCCTCCAGATCATCATCATTGATCTCTTGGAGGTCTTCATGAGTTAACATGGACCCATCATTCTTGCTTGTAAGGAAAGCACAGATTGTTTTATCATCCAAAATACTTATAGTACTGCTGGATGAACTAGCAGTACCAAATGCTACATCAACATCAACCTTCTCATCTTTAACTGGTCTTGATGTACTAGGATCTGACATAAATGCCATATTCCCAGTACTTGGATTAAGAACACCAGCTTTCTTCAAATCTTGTTCCACAATCTTGAAGTTGGTATACAAGTCCATCAGCTCCATCTTTTCAAGATCTGGCTTGTTCTTCCAGACTACGACATGCATAGCCCATTCTTCAGGTAAGCTTCTCAGAAATTTTGAGTTTAAGTCTTCTTGAGGTATTTCTACACCAAGAATAGCTAGTTGGCTCACTATATTCTGAAGTCTGTTGAACATGTGGTCCAATGATTCATTGTTGGTTGAGGTGAAGTTTTCAAATTGTTGCTTAAGAAGGGTTTTCTAGGTCTTCTTGGTGGCTTCATTCCCACCATACCTTGCAATAATGGCCTCAAACAAAGATTTTGCATCTTTGAATTTGCTGAAGTTTAGAAGTTGATCATTAGGAATGGTCATCATCAGCATACTTCTTGCTTTCAGGTCATTCTTCTTCTTGATTCTTTCTTCTACAGACGATGGCTTCGTCTGAATATTCGTTATTACTTTTGCCTTCAACTGTGGATGTGGTGATTATAGGCGTGAAAGAGTCTCCATCTTCAATAATTTCCCATAGTGTATAATCTTGCACCTGGAAATATTGCTCTATTCTTAACCTCCACATCTCAAACTCATTCTGTTTGAGCATTGGTAATTTTGCAGCAACATTTGTTTGAATATCTTGAACATCCATTTCTACTACTTCTTCTACGTCAAAAATATCAGCCTTGCTCTGATACCAATTGAGGAGATTAGGATTCGTAACACTGTTAAAGGTGGTTAAACCTTTCTTGCTTCGTGTATATGATACTTTGAGCTAGTGTAATCAAGTATGCGGAATCTACTTAAATACACTTAGAAGGTTTGTTTAGATATGGAAATGGATTCGTGTTTATGCTTGAGAGATTGACAAAGAACACATATGAGTATATCACCAAACGTTTAATATTATTCAAAATATTATTACAAAGGTTCGATGTGTATGAGTTGTGATGTTCTATGTTCTAACTGTTATGAGTGTTAACAATTTTAAGCATTATCAGTATTAAGCACACCCTCAAACACTAGACTTAGATTTCTTTTATAGTCCAAGAAATCTAATTACAATATTACTTTAAGTCTAATCAACACTTGTCTTACAAAAGGTCATGTCGAGGAAACGTGTGGAAGAGTATGTCTTTCAAGTTGTTCTAATGAATTAATGAAAGCACATGCTCAACTTGTTGATTCTTAAGATATCTAGATATTATTTTTGTATAAGAATGACTCACACAAATAATATCTTCTTCGATCTTATCCTCTTATCAGCAGAATGTTCACTATCAGCAGCAACGAGTTATCGCTATCAGCAGGAACAATCAGCAGAATGCTAAACCGAACAGTAGAGTCATTTATCACTATCAGCAGAAACCATTTGCACTATCAGCAGAATTACACTTAGAGTATTTCCCGATATTTGAACTTCATGAATATTTAATTCCTAACAGGTATCCTCGTCATGAACCGAAGCGGGAGAAGCCGACATAACTTAACCGAGGGAAAGCGGGATATAGCCGGACAACAAAGAAAAAACAAGATATGGATGGTTCGGAATGTACCTTTATAGTCGAAGGACTAATGTGGAAGCCGCTCAGATTGATGTACAATGATCGTTCGAAAAATAATACCGGTAGGCGTCTCAGATAAAAGTATAGAATTACGGTAGTAAAAGATGACACAAGTGACGCTATTTATAGGCAAAAGGAAAGATATGAAACATCGCGCCCAATCAGACGCTGATGTGGCAGCGTTTTCGTCCACGCGCTGGACACGCGTACGCCTGTCAACACCCTATAACTACAGTTTCAAAATATATATATATATATATATATATATATATATATATATATATATATATATATATATATATATATATATATATATATAATAAATAAATAAAGGCGAAAGGACTTTTAGTGGGTTAAGCACGGCACCCAACATACTCAAACCTAACGGATCAGGTCCTTCGGAAAAGTTAAAACGAGATTCAATAATTTGCATAAAGTATCGTACCATCAGCTCAGCCGATACTTCGATACTGGGGGGGGGACATGTTGGCGTATGTGTTCGAACGACATAGATCCCTCCAGATGAAGACCGAAAAGCAAACCCCGCGAAATTAGTAAAACGGGATTTCAAAATTTTCATAGTATCACAATATCGGTGAAACCGATGCTATGATACTGGGGGGGACATGTTGGCGTATGTGTCCGAACGGCCCATCTTGTCCGGCCGTCCGGGCGGAATGAAATCATCCGGCAAAGGCCGGAAGACCCCTGACTTATATGACCAGCACAACTATAAGCAATGGGACAAGTGGCGTTACCTTTTGGACAGATGGCAGCAGCAGACGCAGCCGCCGCCGCCCAGGATTTACGGGATTATGTCTGCGACATGTTCCCAGAAAATCCGGCGCCGCCATTTCAGGTACCAAGGCTGGGTGCTATAAATACCCAGCTCATTTACTACCCTCAACCAACTTTACCATTGATGCGCGCGTGTGTCGTTGCGGTTTAGCAGTATTAATGCCTACTCAAGTTTTAAATTTATATTTAGCCGACTTATCAATAAAACACACACTTAACGAGCAGTGTACCCGGTCAGTATGAATATAATGGTAAGTAGAGTGTCGATCACTAAGAGTGGAACGTATTATCTAGTTAATCTAATCAGTATTTTAATATCCTAAGTTAGCTATACAACCTAATCTAACGCAAGGGGGTTTCAGCCTGAGAGACTGGCACGGTTTGGTTATGATTAAATGGAAAACTAAACTAATGAGCACGAATCAGCGATTAGCACACACGTACACAGATAGATACTCGAGACAATAAGAAGACCTGTCCTGATAATTAAGTAGCTTGTCACTTGTTTTATTGCTAGTTTTATATGAAGTGTATATAATTAAACCTTTCTCGTTGGCTCTAATCTTATCGGCGAGTAAACCCTTAATGATTACTTATGTCTAAAAGTTATTTATTAACTGATCAGGTTAGTTATAACCGTGGGAGATATATGATATTCCGTAGTCACATACACAAGCCACTAATAGACACAAAGGTTATAAATGCACTAATAAAAGTCACCAAAGACATCAACATATAAACTTTAATTAATGGGAAAGCAATATTAAGGGGAGTGCATGATCTTCCGTAGTCACATGACACAAGCCCATCAATCCTGATGAATTAAAGTGTACTAATACAATAAAACAAAACTACTTAATGAATTGAATACATGCAGGACCTTCTTACAGCTCTTGTATCTTCGTTTAGGGTGTGTCTTGTGCTGCTTGGTCGTCTGAATTCGGCTCTAGGGTTCTTCTGTCTTCGACTAAAAACTAAGCTCTCGAAATTCGTCTGGCTTTGGGGTATTTATAGTTTCTGTCTGAGGGATCGATGCGGCGCATAGAGTTGATAGATGCGGCGCATTGACTTAACTTCGCGTGGGGTCCAAGATTAATATATTCTGGAATATTCGTACACCGTCTTCAGATGCGGCGTATCTTGATCTTTGTATGCGGCGCATGTACTTGGATTGTAACTTGTGAAATCTTGATAGTGATACGCCGTATGTAAGAAGAATGTTGCGGCGTATCTTGAGTAGAACGAGCTTGATCTTCTGGATTTCAGTAGGCTTTTGACATCTTGCTTGTTTTGCTCCATAATTAGTCCAAAATCGCCAAGTTTCACGTAATGCTTGTTTTTACCTGATAATTACTAAAGTAAACATTAATGTATCGATTCTCATGTATAATATAATAAAACAAGTCAAATAAATAGGATAAATGATGGTAATAAAATGTACTTATTTGAGTTCATCAAATATCCCCCCACTTGAACTTTACTTGTCCCCAAGTAAACCTTAGAATTAATCTTATGAAAATGTATCCTAAATGGTTTTAGGATTTATTTTTATATTTAAGCACGTATTCGTTTTGTCATAATCACACAACCAAACACTTAACGAAGTAGAAACCAAAATAATTTTTTTATGTAAAACAATTCTAAATCGTTTAGTTGCTTAGTCGTGACGAATATTCTATCATAGGCTTGGCAAGTATACGCATCTCCCCCACTAAAGCGAAGGAATAGCAAGTCTAAAGCGGTAAAAAGGGTTTGTTGGTTAAGGGTTGAGCATCCTTTTTAATCTCTATCGATCTCATATTCCAGAAAAGGCGACAAAATTACAAATACATGATCGAATCCACGACCATGATACTTGCAATTGCTCAAATCCTTAACTCGAATAGGCTAAAGATAGGACCAAGTAATCTTCACCAATAATATTATATCAAAAAGGGCGACAAAATCATAAATACATAGCCGAATCCACGACTACGATACTTAAGATTGCTCAAATCCCTAATCTCAATAAATCAAAGGTTTGGATGAAGAATGATATAGGGTATGGATAATATTTGGGATACAAATTGGTGTAAAATGAAAAATAAACAAAACAGATAAATTAAAATCCTAAGTGTGGTAAATTACTTTCCCAACCATCCCATGAATAAGACTCATATCATTGAATAACTCACGCTTTAACACTTGAAACACACGCTTTAGGTAGACACGAATTATACTCAACAAAATCTTAATCAAAGAATAACCTTAGTTGGCGTTCCCATAACGGCCAACTCTCATTCAATCCATAAATATAATATACAACAAATAGTGGTGATATCTCCCACTTAATACAAAACTTTACATAAGTTGGTTAAAACAAACTTCCAACTTTTCATTTTTCTTTTTCTTTTCTATTTTTTTTGATTTTTTTTTTTTTTTTTTTTTTTTTTTTTTTGAATTCAATGTGTAAAATTTCACAACTTTTCTATCACTATTTTTCCGGATAATTTTTCCATACTCTTCATACTTTCAGAAATAACTGTAATAGCGAAAGTAGCAAACACACGAAAAATGAACTAAAAGTTATACAATATTTACTTTCATACCAATTGCATTGTGCAATTTCCCGACCTAACCAAAGATAATGAATTACGCACGCGAACACAGGTAATGTAAGGAAACACACTTTGCCTAAAGCAATTAACCACGGATTTTAATCTACAGGGTAGGCTAAGGTGTAAGGGTGTATCGAAACATTATAACAAAGGTGTAAGAAACGAAAGGAATGGCTCTGAGGGTTTTTCTAGGGGTATCTTACTCTAAAAGTGAGAGTAACAAAGGGTTTATACGGGGGTTAACTAACCAGTGTAGTTAATTAATATCACATAACATATAAAGGCTATTTGGGTGTAATCCTAGAAATTTACCAATTTAGACAAGTCACTCCAATTATATAGATAATACTTATTATGGTGGTCTCGAATAGTATACAAGCCAAGTTCTAAAGTTTACAAGTCACCAGCACACTAAAGTTTTAATATTTTTGAAAGAATAGAGTTATGTGTGCGGTTATGTAATTTAGACTTTAAACAAAAACATGCTAAAAAATTTTAAATTTTGATATATTAAGCGCATTTTAAGCATATTTTGCAAAAGTTTAGGACAAGTAAGTGTTCTAATTCTCCATCCCCCCACTTAAGTTAAACAACGTCCTCGTTGTTTGTGTCAAAGATTAAAAACTGGAAAATAAAAGAATTAGAACAGAAAAACTCCCCTGAGATTTGCCCGGTATGATCCTCCATGATTCGTATAAGAGCAAAAATCAACTTTCTTGTGGATGAGAACGTTTAAGCTTCATAAATGATGTATCCACAAAAAATGCAGGAATCTATAATACCATTTAGACTTTAACACACCTGAGTTAAGAAGGTTCAAACTTGCATAATACATTAGTAGTTAGTAAAAATAAAACCTAAAAAATTAAACTGTAAATCATCAGGTCAGTCGATACGCCGTATCTTATGGAAAAAGATACGCCGTATCGAGCCTGGAATAAATACGAATCAGAATAAAAGATGCGTCGCATCCTTAACCAGGGATGCGCCGAATTAAATAAACTGACAGAAAGTTTTAAAGTCAAAAATAAAAATGCAGAAAATGAAATAAGATATGACCAGTGCAAGTGATGCGTCGCATCTTATGATGGAGATGCGCCGCATCTTCTGCAGGTCTGACAGACTCGACACAGAACAGAAAAGTAAAAATTTTTCCATCGGGTTGTCTCCCGGTCAGCACTTGTCTTTATTCCAGAGTCTTCAAGTTAGACTCACGTTCAGCTCCTTACTTCAATAGTTCTGGTTCAAACTCGACAACTTCGTTATCAGCGTTGTCGATGTAATTATCAAGGTATTTCCCTTTAGGTCGTGTCTTTGAAACAAAACTCCTTTAATCACCCTTGACAATTGGTGCACTTCAATCGTCACTTCTCTAATCATATTGTTTTGTTCTTTCAGCAATAGTTCCTTTCCGCTTTCTTGGGCAAACTTTGATATAATCTCGTCGATTGTAAGTTTGATCCTTGATCCTCCGAACCAGCTTGGGAAAAGATCAATCATCATTCCTGAAACATAGAACAAATAGGCTTCGAAGTAAAAATTTTCTAAGAGACAGGAAAGTTGATTAAAATTTCTCAGTTCGGGATAAATAAAATTTTGCTGATATCTGCAGTTGATGCGCCGTATCCAGAAAGCTGGATACGCCGTATCTTATTACGTTAAAATTTAATCAGACTTTTATTCAGAAAGTAGATACGCCGCTTATGAATTAGAATGCGCCGTATCCAGTTTAAATTATCAAAAATCGATTATATTTATTAAAATTAAATGCGTCGTATTAACAAAAGCTAATACGCCGTATTTTCGTTACGTTTCAAAATACAAGATTTTTGATTTAGAAGATGCGCCGTATCGATAAAGATCGATGCGTCGCTTCTGTTTAATAATTCGAAAAACTGTTTTTAATTTAAAAAAGGAAAATACGCCGTATCTGTTAAAACAGATGCGTCGTATGGCGTTAGGGTTTAGAAAAATTTCTTATTAAAAACAGAATACGCCGTATCTTGGGGAAAGATGCGTCGTACTCGAATTTATTAAACGCGTTGTATTTTATAAAAATTAAACGTAATACGCCGTATCTATGAAAACAGATGCGCCGTATCGTTTGTATCAGCACAATACAACGACAGCAGAATGCAGAAAAATACAGAAAAATAAAAACAAAAATAAAACAAACAAAAAGAAACACAAATTACAGAAAACAAAAACACACAAAAACAGAAAATATGCAAATTATACAATGAATGCAATCTATCTAATATATAACAGGGTTAGTGGTTAGAATCTAAAAAAAACTAAAAAGAAAAACCTAATTAAAATACATAATCAAATTAGCAGATAATAACAATTCACTCCCCGGCAACGGCGCCAAAAACTTGATGCGCGCATGTGTCGTTGCGGTTTAGCAGTATTAATGCCTACTCAAGTTTTAAATTTATATTTAGCCGACTTATCAATAACACACACACTTAACGAGCAGTGTACCCGGTCAGTATGAATATAATGGTAAGTAGAGTGTCGATCACTAAGAGTGGAACGTATTATCTAGTTAATCTAATCAGTATTTTAATATCCTAAGTTAGCTATACAACCTAATCTAACGCAAGGGGGTTTCAGCCTGAGAGACTGGCACGGTTTGGTTATGATTAAATGGAAAACTAAACTAATGAGCACGAATCAGCGATTAGCACACACGTACACAGATAGATACTCGAGACAATAAGAAGACCTGTCCTGATAATTAAGTAGCTTGTCACTTGTTTTATTGCTAGTTTTATATGAAGTGTATATAATTAAACCTTTCTCGTTGGCTCTAATCTTATCGGCGAGTAAACCCTTAATGATTACTTATGTCTAAAAGTTATTTATTAACTGATCAGGTTAGTTATAACCGTGGGAGATATATGATATTCCGTAGTCACATACACAAGCCACTAATAGACACAGAGGTTATCAATGCACTAATAAAATTCACCAAAGACATCAACATATAAACTTTAATTAATGGGAAAGCAATATTAAGGGGAGTGCATGATCTTCCGTAGTCACATGACACAAGCCCATCAATCCTGATGAATTAAAGTGTACTAATACAATAAAACAAAACTACTTAATGAATTGAATACATGCAGGACCTTCTTACAGCTCTTGTATCTTCGTTTAGGGTGTGTCTTGTGCTGCTTGGTCGTCTGAATTCGGCTCTAGGGTTCTTCTGTCTTCGACTAAAAACTAAGCTCTCAAAATTCATCTGGCCTTGGGGTATTTATAGTTTCTGTCTGAGGGATCGATGCGGCGCATAGAGTTGATAGATGCGGCGCATTGACTTAACTTCGCGTGGGGTCCAAGATTAATATATTCTGGAATATTCGTACACCGTCTTCAGATGCGGCGTATCTTGATCTTTGTATGCGGCGCATGTACTTGGATTGTAACTTGTGAAATCTTGATAGTGATACGCCGTATGTAAGAAGAATGTTGCGGCGTATCTTGAGTAGAACGAGCTTGATCTTCTGGATTTCAGTAGGCTTTTGACATCTTGCTTGTTTTGCTCCATAATTAGTCCAAAATCGCCAAGTTTCACGTAATGCTTGTTTTTACCTGAGAATTACTAAAGTAAACATTAATGTATCGATTCTCATGTATAATATAATAAAACAAGTCAAATAAATAGGATAAATGATGGTAATAAAATGTACTTATTTGAGTTCATCAACCATCCACATTTACTCTCTATTACTATTTATAGTCTCTTGGTATACCCGATACTTACTCTCACGCTGAAGGTTGGTCCTGGGATAACACCCGGGGCGAGCTTAACGCGTGCTGTTGTGTGCAGATACTCGAAGGACCCCCGAAAGCCGAAGGGATCGATACATCAGCCTTTCGGAAGAACACTCACCTAGTTCATCCGAAAGGCCTCATTAGTTTGTCCGAAGTGATTGCAGAAAATTACTTCAAGAATAACGACGGTGATGGCGTGGCATCTCGACAACCACGGCGACGGTTATTCTGATGGAAATGTTGATGTTAACGGTGTGATGACGGCGGTTAACGGTGAGTTTTTGCCAGAAAATGTTGATGGTAGTGATGAGCTGAAAGGCGTGCTGACGTGGCAGGTCAACAACAAGGCACGGCGTTTAATGGTGAGTTTTCGCCGGAAAAGGGTATGCTGACGTGCCTGCTGGACAACAACAACGGCGGAGTAACGGCGGCTGTGAGTTAACCACGGAAATGAAAAACATGCTGACGTGTCAAATAAACAACGGCGACGGTTTTCTCTTAACATAAACGACGGTACAAAAGGCATGCTGACGTGGCAGTTACCGGCGACGGAGGTTAACGGTGACGGTGAGATGAAGAAGAGCATGCTGACGTGGCAAATCTACAACGACGGTGGATTAACGACGGAAACAACGACGGTCAACGGCGACGGTTATTCTCCGGTCAATGATACAATAGGCATGGTGACGTGGCAAAACAAGGAAGAAGATGAAAATGAGTTATCGAAGTTTCTAGAAGAAGCATCTTGGAGTGAGATGATGACGTGTCAAAACACGAAAGTAAAGATAATAAACGATTTGTACTGGCTCCCTTTAAAGTTTCAAACAGGAGCTGCTTACGTCACCTCCTTTTCTGATTCTGACACTTCTTATATGGCTGGGATTAGTGGCGCGTGGACTGGAGTTGCGGATGAGGCGCGTGGGTGGATGGATGTGGAGGATGGGGAGTGTGAATATGAGATGATGGCGAGTTTTTTTTGGGGGAAGGTGAGTGGTGATCACGCGCTGGGGTTAGGATTTAGATGAGATATTTTGTAAAGACTTAGGATACAAGGAAAAGATTTTGATGAAATGACAATGTGAAAATGGAAAAGTTATTAGTAGTAAAAAATTTAATTTTGTTATTTTTTTTATAAATTGTGCGAAATTAGTTTTATGATAAGTTCAGGGCCGGCCTAGACATGGAACGAAGTGGGCGACCAGCCGAGGCCTGATTTTTTAAGGGGCCCGATTTTTAATTTTTTTTTAATGTATATATATAAAAATTGTATATGTAATTAACTAAGCCCATTACAAATCTTAACAATCATCCAAAAATTAAAGCATATAACTTAACCCACATAAAAAAAGCCCACTTACATATTTTTTTGGGGGGCCGATTTTTAATTTTTTTAATTTGTTGCACCTAGCCTTCGGGCTTTTTTTTTTTTTTTTTTTTTTTTTTTTTTTTTTTTTTTTTCCTCGGCCTAGGTCCATAAATCCTCAGAGACGGCCCTAGATAAGTTTATAGTTTTTGGGAGCACTTCTTTTATTTTTTGGTAGAGGTGTGACTGTATATATCTCACATCTTTCATATTTTGTTCAGATAGGAGTGGTATTATTGTTGTGATTTATTAGGACTAATGGTAGTTGTAGATAGCTTTTAGCGGTATTTGCAGGTAATGCCAAGTAGTAGTAGCTGTTGACGTAAAAGGTTAATGAGACTTTATTAGTGTTTTAGATATGAGAGCTCGAAATAAAGTCTAAAAGCTGAACACGCATTGTCTAATAAACGTTAATTGATCTAAAAAGACATTGCAAAATTATTGTCCTCACTCCTCATATAAAAAACACACAAATTAATAAAAGTGGGATCTATACGTTTTTCACCAATCAAATGTTATCATCACTCATTAAAATCTATTTTAATTAGCAAAAATGAGAATGAGACAATAATTTTAGAATATCTAAAAATATAAAGATAGACAATTTTAAAGCACATGAAGTAGTCGGCATCACAAGGAAGTGAGGAACCATACATATAATTTTTTGCGTATTATTGATTATGCAAAAAATGGTACATCATGCACTTGGTGCTCTTATTCGTAACAATGACATCTAAAATATATTGCTAGTGTTGTCACTATCGTAGACACATAGAACAAAAGGTAAAATTATGATTCATTACATTTGATCATTTAACTTGTGCCATGAACACACTGTTAGTAATATCACATCACTAATTCTAAATTTTGCATTAAAACACTTGTGCACTACACAAGGATATAAACTATTTTGATACGTTAACATATTAAGCCTTTTCCATTTTGCTATTCCAAAATGATATAATGAACTCACTTAAAAAAAAAAAAAATAAAATAAAATAAAATAAAATAAAAAATTACAAGTCACACTATATAGCACACACATCTCACACGACTATATTTCAAATGAAATTTGAATTCATGAACATTTGATTGAGGAACATTTCACATTACACGAATATTGCTAGGTTAAAACTCATTTGGTTACAATGACCCTATTTATTTATCTAGAAAGCCAATGAGTAGTGTAGTCACTTCGTGTGTACGAAAGTGGTTGGGTGAATTGTTATAATCGTCTATCAAAGATGTGTAGCCAAAAGTGGAATATGGTAGCACTAACTAAAGCAAATATTATTCACAGTAGGCGAGTATCATAGTACAACAGTGAAAATATTCGCAGACAATTATAGTTTCGAAATTGTGGTTTAATTTTTTGTATAGAGGTGTTATCGAGTTATCAGGTTTATCGGGTCGGGTTGAATCGCTTTTGGAGTAGAAAAAAGTGACCCACAACCCGACCTTATAAGCAATTGGGTTATTGGGATCGGGTTGCTATCGGGATGGGTCATTCGAGTTAGTCAGGTTGGCTTTTTTAATTATACTAAAACATGTTTCAACCTAAAAACTCAACGTAAACATTCAAATAACGATTGCCCAATTCGAAACGAAAATAACTATAGCCGTAATACATGATCACATAATTTTCTAGTAGCCATAATGGCTTGTTGCCACTAGTAGTAAAAATAAGAAACCGAACCTGTAGATATAAATCTTTTTACACGAAAAAACCAAACTATTACGATGTTGATAGTATATTAACAATAAATACTTGTTATGATTTCTTTTTATAATAAAAAATGCATTTAATAAACCTTAATTAAACTTATAATTTAATATGATTTATAAATTAATACACTCAAACTTTTCATATATTTACACCTTATAAGGTACCCAGCGGGCACCCATTAGCAAATACCTACATAAATACGGATTATATATGTTGGATTTTGCAGGTTTTGTCAAAGAAGTTGTTTACCTTTATTATTGTTTTTGTATTGTAAATTGTCCGATCTTCTATTGTGAAATAAATTACGTTCGTTTTCGTTATTTACTTTACTATTTGTATTTGTCTCAAAAAATTTGGCCATCTTTTGATAGATAACGTTTGAGCAAATTCTTGTAAGTGCTCTTCAGCTCTGATCCTTCGGAGGTCTTAAGGATGCTCCTTCATCTCTAGGATGAAATAAGACAAGACACCGTTAACGCATCTCAGGGTTTAAATCCGAGATTAAGCTCCGACGTAAGAGTAAATGTTTGTTTGGTATGAATAATTACAGTGAGAGAAAGTAGAAAGAGAAAGAGTGAGTATCATAGTGTATGAGAATGCGTGTCGTTCAACTGGGTGAACGATTCAATTTATACTACCTGGTCTTTACTTCACGATACGAGGATTCTAGAGACAAGGTTGTCGTCTTGGTACATCGAGGAAATTGTTGTTGGGAGTAAGGCAATGCCTTCAGAGGTCACGTTGTCGTGATGTCGCAGGTGGTCGTTGTGTGTAGCATACTGTAAATTTCCACTGTAATTGTAACAGTTAATAAGATATTAATTACCGTTACTGTTCTGTTTACCATTTTTATGGCCAAAATCTACCATAAAACATGGTTAAATTACAGGTTAGGGTGTTCACAAATAAGGTAATACCCGCTGAATCGAAAAACTAAATGGAACCGAATCAAATAAAATCGAATCAAATTTGTATTCTATCTGAATATGTCAAAATCGAACCAAACCAAATTAAATATTCGGTTTTTGGTTTAGATATGTTTTGGTAAAATGAAAACCGAACCGAACCTAATACTGAATTCACAAAATACATATATTTTTTTTTATATATTTATATAAAAAAAACCACTAAAACTTTTTCCTAGTATAAATATAGCATTTTTTATGCTTGAATTTTTTGTTGTTGCTAAAAATATAGAGTGTATAATTAACTAAAAAAAATCTAGTTATGTAATCGGGTTTTTCGGTTTAACCCGAAAACCGAACTAAATTCAGTTTAGGTTTTCGGTTCGATTTAATCTAACTTGAATTCGATTTGGTTCGTTTTCGACTTTACCAAAAAAAATTTAACCGAATAAACCGAACAACCCAATAACCATACCGATTAGTCACGTTGATTGTGTATAGATTTGCTTTACAGATTTAGAAAGTAAACTTGATGTTACATAAAGAATGATCAAAATATAATAAAAAGCAAACAACATTTTAGTTGTCAATTTCCGGATACGATACAAACGATAGGTTAGGTCATAAAGTTTTTGTAGATGTAAAGGGAGAAAGTGAATCCAAAGGAAACTTAAAAAATCATTCATCCAAAAAATGAAGTCATTGTATACAAAGAGCAACAATGCCTTGTTGGGAGGATTGCTTTTTGTTACTTTTGAACCATTTAGAAGTAAATCATTATAATGCTATGGCCCTCTCTAACCTAACATGCTTTTAAAGTGGTCATATTTTATGTTCCAATTTTTGTGATCATTGGTGTTTAATTATGTGTGTTGGAGAAAATAGATATTGTTGACAAGGCACTTTGTGATTTTCGCGGCAAAAGTTCATCATGAATACAAATATCTTCACTTTTATAAAGGATGATAATTCGATATTTGAGGTGCTTTTGGTGTTTTTGGTGCTTTTGAGGTAAATGACATTATACCGTAGCTTTTTTATGAAACACCAAATAACTACTATTAGCTTTAGCTGATCAAATGATTCGATTGATGAAGTTGCGAGAACGGAAAAATGTGAACACCCTTTCAATTGCGACGTACTAGAAGTGGCAAAATAAAAACGTCGAAGTGATATAAAGTTATATAAACCATGTCGATTAAAATTGACTATCCAACATTTTTGTACACCTATTTTTTGGGTCCATAAAAAGAAAGTCCCATTTGGACTCGGCCCAAAGGGCTAATTCAACATTGTTTCTACTGCTATTGTCAATACTAATTCAATTCGGTTCACTTTTAAACCGAAAACCATTCTATAAAATCAGGTTCGTCTTTTGGTTCTTCTTGATATGAGTATGAATAAATTCTAACTGATATGCAAATTTCCCCTTGGTAATTTTATAATTGTAAAACATAACTTAAAGAAATTACCAACAAAATCCATAATACACGTAACTGTATTATTCTAGAAAGGTAGCAATACTCATTGATATAAATTATTTGCTTATTTAATACAGTAACAATCTACAACAGCATAAAAAGTTTCTTAACCTTTATGACTTATGACTAGACATCATACAAAATCGATGAAGCTAGCATCAAGTTACCGATACATGCATCTTCATCCAAAGTCGATCATCCACTGACAATAAATCTTTGACTTGGCGCATTGTTGGCCTTTCCTGTGGGTTGTAGTTCAAACATGCCCGTGAGACATTCAAAATTGCATGAGCTAGTTTCGAAACTAGAGATGATGGTGGCGGAATCCGTCTATCTCCTACATTGGCTAGCAATAGATCATCAGTAGACAATGTTGGTAGACATGATATAAGATCTCCAGGATGCTTTCCCATAATCACTTCTAGTGCAACAACTCCAAAACTAAACACATCGCATTTCTCTGTTGCCACCATCGTATAAGCAAGCTCTACATGGAAGGAAACATGAGAATAAAAATTGTTATGTCAGAATTCAGATCATGATTAAATGTAATATAGATAAATCTGAAACTTGAGAAGAAGTAGTATTTATAGATAACTTTAAAATAGATGGTAGTTACCTGGCGCAATATAGCCATAGGTACCTACAACCGCAGTCCAATTTGATGAATCCAACTTTAGAAGCTTTGCTGTTCCAAAATCCGAGATATGTGCCTCATAATCAGAATCGAGAAGGATATTAGCTGCAGAAATGTCTCTATGAATTATAGGTGGTGTGCAATCATGGTGCATATAAGCCAAACCATTCGCTACAGCCCTAACAATTCTTACCCTTTTCAGCCAATCCATTTCCTTTGCTGTGATATCGCTACTCAAGAGCGATTTTAGACTTCCCTTCTCAAGATATTCGTAAATTAAAAATGAGTGACGAGCATGGAAGCAGTATCCATAGAGTTTAACTATGTTTCTGTGCCTTATGTTTGTCAATGCTCGTACCTCATTTAGGAAGCCTATATGATCGTCACCCTCAGATGATGAATGAAGTTTCTTCACAGCTACTAAATTGTTGGGTTGCAACACAGCTTTATACACAGTACCATATCCTCCAATCCCAATACAGTATGCATCATCAAAATCATTTGTTGCCTTGATGATTTCATCATACATCGCCTGTCCATCAAAACTTGTTATTGAGAAAAAATTGCCACCTTCTTCGCCTGATGGTATCTGTGGAGAAATTCTCTTTCTACGTCGATAAGCAATGAGGCCACACATGAATAAACCAAGTAAAAGAGCCGCAAAAAGTGGGACCACAGTTACAAGGATGAGCTTATGATGAAAATGATTATTTTCACAAAGTTTCAAACCTGTAACATTTCCACACAGACCATCATTTCCTTGAAATGCTTCTCCAGACACATTTTGAAAGACAGCACAAGGGGGAACGGGACCAGTGAGCTCATTGTAAGACAGGTCTATATCAATCATTCCTGGCAAGTTACTGAAACCATTAGGAATTGAACCAGATAGCTTATTGTGAGAAAGATTCATCATTACCAGACTTTCCAAACTTCCAATATATGATGGTATCTCTTTTGTGAGTGAATTCCAAGATAAATCAAGAACATTGAGTTGCCTTAATTTACCGATCTCTGATGGGATCTTTCCGCTGAACTTGTTATTACTAAGATATATGTGAGTGATTTGTACCCAATCGCCAATATATCTTTGTAATGACCCGTTCAACCTATTTTTGGATAGGTCAAGAGTAAGGAGACCATGCAGTGACCCAAGCTCTTGAGGTATAGCACCTGAAAGGTTGTTATCGCTCAAGTCTAAATTTAACAAACTTTTCATCTCCCTAAACTCCTTTGGAATTCGACCAGCCAAATGATTAGAAGAAAGATCAAGCACTTGAATTGAATTTCCCAACGATGAAGGGATTGAACCATTGAGTTGATTATTGGCCAATTCTAAATCAGTCAGATTCTTCAAATTCCCTAATTCAATTGGAATGGGTCCAGAAAATTGATTTGTGTTCATATGAAGGATATTCAAAGACTTCAAATCACCCAATGATGAAGGAATTGAACCATTGAGTTGATTTTCGCTCAAAGATAATTCAGTGAGAGATTTGAAGTTCCCTAATTCAATTGGAATGGGTCCAGAGAGTTGATTTTGCCACAAATAAAGGCGTTTCAAAGACTTCAAATCACCCAATGATGAAGGAATTGAACCATTGAGTTGATTTTGGCTCAAACCTAAATCAGTTAGATTCTTCAAATTCCCCAATTCAATTGGAATGGGTCCAGAAAGTTGATTTGTGTACAGATAAAGGATATTCAAAGACTTCAAATCACCCAATGATGAAGGGATTGAACCATTGAGTTGATTTTTGTCCAATTCTAAATCTGTTAGAGACTTCATATTCCCTAATTCAATTGGAATGGGTCCTGAGAGTTGATTTTGCCACAAATAAAGGATATTCAAAGACTTCAAATCACCCAATGATGAAGGGATTGAACCATTGAGTTGATTTTCGCCCAAATCTAATGTAGTGAGAGAATTCAAATTCCCTAATTCAATTGGAATGGGTCCAGAGAGTTGATTTTGCCACAAATGAAGGAGATTCAAAGACTTCAAATCACCCAACGATGAAGGAATTGAACCATTGAGTTGATTTTTGCACAAGGCCAATTCAGTGAGAGACTTCATATTCCCCAATTCAATTGGAATGGGTCCAGAGAGTTGATTTTTCCACAAATCAAGGAGTTTCAAAGACATCAAATCACCCAACGATGAAGGAATTGAACCAGTTAAATTGTTTTCGTTTAGTTGCAAAAAGGTTAACTGGCTTAGTTTACCAATGGTAGGTGGAATTACACCAGAGAACTGATTGTTTGAAAAATCAAGATGGACAAGTTTGGACAGGACTCTAATTTCTGGTGGGATGGGACCAAAGAAGCTGTTTACACTAAGATTAAAATGGGTAAGGTTGCCTAGAATAGAGAACGGGAACTGGTGAAGCGTACCTTTTAACTCAGACGTCGAGAGGTTCAATCTGTTAATGTTTCCATCAGTGTTGCAAGCAATTCCAAACCAAGAAGGGCACGGAGCGGGTGAACTAGTATTCGTTGGAAGGGGTGTCCAAGAAGATACAATTTGGGAGTTGTTTGGTATTTTAAGGGTTGCTTTCCATTTTTGAAGAGCATTTGCTTCCTCCAAAGAAGCAGAAGTAAAGTTTGGTACAAATGAGAGAGCAATGAGTAGCAGAGCTAGAGATAAAAGTAAGAAGTTTGAAGAAGCCATTGCTTGCTTTTGCATGTTTTTTTTCTTTCTATAAATAGAAGGTTTGTATGTCTCTATTTATACTTGAGCTACCCTTTTCTCATAAATCAATTTCTATTTCTCAGAAATTAAATATTACAGTAGGTGGTGTCATATTTTTCCACAAGATTCGTTAACTTGAGAAATTTTAGGTGGTGTCATATTTTCCTTCCAAAACTGTAGTGATCAAGAATCGTTCTTTTAACACCTTCTGGAGGTCTCGGTTGATCAAAGTAGGCTCGATCCATGTTTGGTTTAGTGAGAGAGTAGAGAGAAGGTGGAGTGTTTAGAACTTTGATATTATTACTATGTTTTTTGAAGTTCACAGCCACACCCCACAAGTGAAGACTTGTGGGGTAATTAAATGCCATACATGACAACTATTAGAGTATTACATAATAAGTCCTTGCACTTTATGCATAATAGTTGTCTATTTTCAATTCACATAAATATCGTCCAGCTTCGTTTCTAACAAAAACACTTTCTTCTAATTGGAGCTTGCTTTTTAAACCGTGAATAACGGGCATGTTCTTTTCTTTTTTTTAGTGCTAATCAACGACGACCTCCCCATACCTACCCACTTAACCCAAACTTTATTGACAATATGGCATATGAGTGCTTTCTTCTAATTGGAGCATAAAACTTTTGATGTTTTCTAAAATAAATTTCCAAAACCACTAATGATACGTTGTGCCAAAAAAGTCTAAAAGAAGTGCAGAAATATGGGGCATGCCGACCCTTTCAAATCCATATGGTAATCAAATTCCATTTGATTGAAATATCATTTGAAGATATGACGTTACTCATTGGCATTGCTAGTGTGAGTTCACAAAGTATAGGTTTAGCGGATTATCATTTGTATGTTATTAATCACCATTAACTTTATTGCTCGTAAGGTGCTTGATGAAATTCCTAGTAAAGAACAGCAATTCATCCATGTTGAACCTTTTAGGACGTGTAGTGTTAAGGCCTCAAAACTTCATAGCGACATAGCATAATATAAGCTAGTGTAACAGTCCAATGTTAGTAAGCATTGAACATTTGAACATATAGAGTTTTTTTGGACCAATGATTGATTGATATTTTATAAAAGTTATTTATATAGTCTTCATGGTAAATTCTCAATTGATGTCATCTGTTTATCTGATACTTTTTGTTGTATTTATGTTTAGGCGTAAAGAAGAAAAGTGCCTGTAAAATCACGTTCCGTGAGAAATCAAATTGATAACGAATAGGGAAAGAAAGAACGTCTGGTATCCATAAAATCACGTTCCGTGAGAAATCAAATTGATCAAGTAAATGAACGTTGACGTATTTTATAACTGTTAGACTTAAAGTTATGTCATAGTTGGGAATTGCATTTAGTTACATGTTTAAGGGCTAGTTTAGTTAACGAGTTGGGCTTGTGGACTAGAATAGATAAGTTAGCTTGTATAGTCTAAATGACTAATGTATAGTCCATGAGCCTCAAGCCCAACCGAAAGCCCATCAATAGCATTAGGGCGTCACCCTCTTGCTATATATACCTTCCTTGTCTCAACAAGGAAGGTTGGATGTCTCATGTAATAAGAGGTGTGTGTGTGTTTCTCTACTTTCTCTCTCTAGAAAACACACACACCTCCCCCATTCTTTAATCTAATTCTACCATGTTTAACCTTTATTTCGAGCATCCCCGACCTCCTGAATACGTGTTTTTGATCATTACAATAACCAATGAAAAGTCAGAGAGTGCTGCAACGTTGTTAGGATGGCAGCACGAGCTTGAAAGCATTACACAGATGCAAAAAGTGCGAAGTAAAAACATTAGGTACAAGATACTAAAACCTAATGAAAAAATGAAGTATCATGCAGTTATGATACTATGGCATACTTTCCTTTAGAGTGACACTATATCTATTTTTTTCTCTTGTGTCCAAAGGGCATCATTGTTAGTTATCACTTTGTTGTTACGAAAGTTCAGTTTTGAGGCAAATGGTGTATATCCTTCTTACAGTTTGTTATAAAATTGATTTGAATGTTGATTCCATTTGTATTACAGATTGAGAAATTCATGTTTCACATCCAAAATATTGCTAACTGGGGTAGGCTGCTCACACAAGAATGGTAATAGGCCACTTCTTAATTGAATTCTAAGTTGCAACTACATAATTGATATTCTCAAAATTTGTATTCAACTTTTTTTTTTTATTTCAAGTCCATTATATTGAAGACGTCAACCAACATTTTTAGCAGTCTATTTTGTGTAAATTTCTTGATATTTTATTTCACAATTGAATCAATTAACAAAAAAGCCCTAAAGTTAGGGATTTATCAATAGGTAATGTTGCACCAATACCCAACCAAAGGGCCACTACGGTACCAATAAAAAATACGGTTTTCGCTACTGGACGACGAAAAGCATTTTGGAATTTATTAACAATCTCTAAAAAGGGCACTATTAATAATCCCGCGGGTACTGAAACCATTAAAAGAACACCCAATTGTTTGTTGGGTACCGTACGAAGTATTTGAAATACCGGAAAGAAATATCATTCAGGTAATATTTCCAAAGGAGTTGTAAATGGATCTGCCGGTTCACCAATCATTGATGGTTCTAGAACCGCTAAGCCTACGTTACATGCAATAGTACCTAGAATTACTATTGGAAAAATATATAAAAAAACATTGGGCCATGCTGGCTCCCCGAATAATTATTCAATAACCACCCATCTCTTCTTCCCAACTTGTCATCTCCGGTGAACACCTGCTGCCACTTTCCGTCAAACAAATAAACCCATCCCCTCTCCATCACCGGTCAGTCGATCAATTAGCTATAGAGTTTTAAATTCTTATAGTGACCACTTGTTTTGTATTAGTGATGAAAAAATTGCTATCACACTAAAGGGATTTTTCTTTTGTTAGATTCTTTCTTCTTCCGTTTATGCCATCTTTTTTGGCAAATTAACAGACTTCCTCGGTCTACTTTCCCGTCTATAGTTTATCTTAAAATACAATCCCATATAGTTTTATAGCCGTGGAAATTCCGACCCATGTAAGTATGAATGTGTCAATGTGGGATATGTTTCATCTTTGACGGGTCAAACGAGTAAAATAAAAAAAGTTACCTAAAGAAAACGGGTAACACCCCCAAAATTTGGTTCAGCGGAAGACAAAACAAGCATTGCGGTGCTACGAAATTGGTACACAACACAAGCAAAAGAAAACGGAATAACCTCATCCGTTTTATAAAAACATTTCATAATCCAAAACTTCAAAGTTTACATTTATTCAAAAGTACGGAAATAAGGCCCAAAAGTAGATATAATGATCGGTCCCAAATAATTTATTAGAGTCACATTGATCCATAAACCATGCCACTTGCCAAACGCCTCTAAAATATAGTCATCAATTATCTAACAATAATTTTCTGAAGAAAAACATGCTAAAAGTTAGCAAAACGCTAGTGAGCTCATAAGTTTAGTCATAAAACAATAGCATTGGACCATATCAATTCATACATGCACTATACACATATAGTGTTATCCTAAAACAATGTCTATTATGCCAACACTAAGTTTCATGCAACCGAAGCTACGACAGTGTGCATGCTCTAGAAGCATGTTAAATATAAAGGCCCGACAAGTGTTTACCCCGATACACTTGAATTCCGAAATGGGATACGCCCGACGGGTTGGCTTAACCAACAACGGGCGGGGGAGTCATCCCCGATAAATCTATCTATAACACTCGCGCTTCCCGCATAAATTAACGGTTCATGAGTTTGGGCAAAAAGGGGGTTCAAGGACTTAGGCTAATTCCCGCGCAATAATTTTATAAAAACATAAATTCAGTTTCAGGTCTGAGTAAAGGTTTTGCATGTTTTTTACCCCCAAAGTTTAGTAAAACAATGTTTCTTACCCTCAATGCAAGCTCGAGAGTCATTTTCTTCAATCTAAACTCGATCTTCTATGTTTGATTAAATGGGGCAGAAGCTAAAACGCATAACTTTTTTAATTTTAGTTTTTTGTATTATGTAAAACTGATGTAATTGATTAATATGAATTTTTTTGTATGAATTTAAGTTTTTTTTGTCATCAGTTGATGAACATATTAACTATCTGTCATGTTTATTGGTTCATCAGTTATTTTGTTGTGTTATGTGTTTTGGTTCATAAGTTATTGTGCTGTTATTTTTTTTGGTTCATCAATTATTATCCTAGTGTTATGTGTTTTTGGATCATCAATTATTGACCCTTGTTATGTGTTTTTAGTTCATCAATTATTGTCATGTGTTATGATATTTTTTTGTTCATCAATTATTGGTTCATCAATTATTGGTTCATCAGTTATTGTGTTGTGTCATGTGTTTTGGTTCATCAGTTATTGTGCTGTTATTTTTTTGGTTCATCAATTATTATCCTGGTGTTATGTGTTTTTGGTTCATCAATTATTGACCCTTGTTATCTGTTTTTGGTTCATCAATTATTGTCATGTGTTATGTTATTTTTTTTGTTCATCAATTTTGGTTCATCAGTTATTGTGCTGTGTTATGTGTTTTGGTTCATCAGTTATTGTGCTGTTATTTTTTTTGTTCATCAATTATTATCCTGGTGTTATGTGTTTTTGGTTCATCAATTATTGACCCTTGTTATCTGTTTTTGGTTCATCAATTATTGTCATGTGTTATGTTATTTTTTTGGTTCATCAATTATTGGTTCATCAGTTATTGTGTTGTGTTATGTGTTTTGGTTCATCAGTTATTGTGCTGTTAATTTTTTTGGTTCATCAATTATTATCCTGGTGTTATGTGTTTTTGGTTCATCAATTATTGACCATTGTTATGTGTTTTTGGTTCATCAATTATTGTCATGTGTTATGTTATTTTTTTGGTTCATCAATTATTGGTTCATCAGTTATTGTGATGTGTTATGTGTTTTGGTTCATCAGTTATTGTGATGTTATTTTTTTGGTTCATCAATTATTGTTCATCTTTAACGTGCAATATCTCACTCATATCATATCGGATTTGAGTGATTCAAATTTATGGGTAAAGAATGACCAAAAAGCTACAACTTTCGTGTTTTAAGTTTTGCAAAATTCGGCCTTTAAACTAGGCAAAATTAGAGTCGAGAATGCCGAAAATTTCAAGAAAATCAACACCCACTTAAAAAGTTGAAAAAAAGAAGTTGCGATTCATATATCATAATGCATACCAAATTAAAGAGAATTAAATTAAAAAAATTATGGTGAAATCGGTTTTTCATAAAAGTTTATCGTTTGAAAGTTATTTACATTTGAAGTTTTGGGGTGAAATAAAAAATGGGTTAAAAGGACCAAAATGCCCCCTAACCGAATTAATAAGAAAAAAAGGGAGGGAGGGTGGTGGACACTTGTCACATTATGAGTGGCTTTCTAGGCTTTTTAATTTTATTTACTTTGTAAAGGATCGCATCTCTATATGTTGTATATAAGATAATTCCAATTACTCATGCAACCTGCTTGCGTTAACACACCCTTTGCTCTAAGTTACATAAGGAGAAAAGGAATTGATGATGGCTTCAAACCAATCTATACAATTTTCCATCTACTACCAAAACTAATCACAAGCTTTAGCCAACTATAAACAGAACTTTAAAAAAGGTTGGTTATACGACCTATATTTATGCTTAGATAATTTTCTCATCCGCTTTTTATTTTTTATTTTAATTAAAGATTATACCCATAGACTATGTAAAAATAGCTAAGAAGTACATACACCATTTTGGTTTTTTTCTGCATTCAATTGTACAAACGAATTTTTTATATTTTTAGTCAAATAAAGGAAATAGGGGCAATTCTATATATACCCAAAATAAACATTATAATTCCTATTTCTCCAACACATGCTTTAAAAGCATTGTACTTATGTATTGAAAACTTGTCATTTGGGTAAGTATGGAATTATGAACTTTCTTTTGCGTACATATGGAATTTTCCCAAAGAAATATTTATCCTTTTTACAATTAAAAAATCTCAAAAAATAAAATAAAAAATAAAATAATATAATTATTGTTTAATAAAATAATATAATTATTGTTTAATATAGAAATATTATTTTTTCCGAAACACAAAATCCCTACTTAAGATTTTCCTTTATTATATAAAAAGATTGAGATCTGTGTCTGTGTGCGCGCATTTGTTGTGGTGAGGGCGAGGGTGAGGGTGAAAGTGGTAACAGAAGATGGGTGAACATTGATTGAAGATTCAAAGATAAAAATATAAATTGGTTAAATTTGGTGATGGGTTTGTAATAATTCCTAGGATCAAGTTGTGAATGACACAAACATGCTTGTGTCGAGTCTTTACTTAGAAGAAGCAGCTAAGAAAACATAATAACAAAGAAAAGTGGATGAAGTGACAACTACGATCAAGAAAAGAACACATGTGGGGTAGGTGGCTGCTTCTATTTTTATTTTCTTATTAATGTAACGTGTCCCTAAGTCTTGATTTATAGGTTGATACATTTTTGTCATTACGCACTCTAATACCCCGTAATACTTTTTTTTGTTTACATTTGCTTGTTTTTTTAAACGAGATTTGCTAGAACCAGATAAATTTTATAAAAACATTTTCACACAATGATATAACATGACACTTGGACCACTTATTTACTCATTTCATTCACAACTTTTTCTTTTATAGGTGAAGATCCTCTCAAGTTGTTAATAACTTGATTGGTCAGGTTTAAAAAATATTAGCCATTAGATTAAATCAATGAATAATTACTCTCATGGAATTTCTTTATTTCTATTTATTTTAATGCACCTTATTTTTCCCTCCAATCTCCCACGTTTTTATTTATTCTATCCAATTATATTTTCTAAACCTTTTCTTTCCCACCTGACCAACGACTCACAACTTTAGACATAACTAGTTAATCAAGTATGAATGACATGAATAATACTATGTAACCCATATTGTCTAAGTTAAAGAAATATATCATCTCACAACACGGTACATACATACTTGTTTTCATTGTTGTTGGTAACTATAACCGTTGTCGTTGATGACGTTGTCTTGTATCTTTTTCATTACCGATAACGTAATTAAACCATGTATAACAACCAGCATTTTTCAGGTCCTTACTCAACCTTAAGCTTCGATAAATTTGTTTCAAGGTCTACTTGTTCAGCCTTATGAGTAATTTTAAGATAAACCGCACACAACGCGTACCGGCACAACCAAAGGTCAAATAAACGTTTTAATAAGGTTTTTGTAATTTTCAAGAGATATTAGTCGTGTTTATACTTGATTTTTGTGTAAAATTTATTTTAAACGTAATGGTTCAAATCTCTGAAACTGATCATTATCGAGCCCAAGTGGGTCCCACACCATAAGATTATAAAAGATTACTAAAGTTTCAAAAACTAGCCCCTGTGAGAAGTCCGTCCGCCACACCCTAAACTCCGGCGCCGCTCCACTATTCCGGCGACCTCACCACCATACGCCGCCACGTTTTCCGATTGAAGAGGAGTGCAAGGAAGCTTTATTACGGGTTTAGAGCGAGGGTGCATCTAGGGTTTTGTGTTTTTCCGATTGAAGCAGTCACACCGCCACCACCGTCACCTCCTTCCTTTTCTCTTTCTCTCATTGGGTAAACCACCACCGTCACCACCATCTTTATTTCTTATAAAACTGATTTAATACATATAATTTTAAGGGTTTTCGTGGTAAAAACTTACATAAAAACGTTTTCTAATAAAAACTCGTGTGGTAAATCTTTATAAAAAGGGTGTCGTTGATTTCTGGATGAGTTGACTCAACTCGACCGAGTCAACTCACTGAGTTGAGTTGACCGGTTCCGTTATGCTTTGCTTGTATATGTCTATGTTTGTGTGTGTAGTTGATAACCTAGCCTCTTGTTTCATTATTGTTGTTGTGGATGTGTTGACCCGTATGGGTTACGAGTCACGACATAGCTTGGTTATCTGATTGATTCCGTGGCTTATGGTGGTATTGTTATTGTTGTTATGATAGTCTTGGTTTTCAGTTTTGTGATATGCGTTTGGATTTGGTCAAAACCCTCGTAAGGGTTGTTTTGTTTGGATGCTTGGCGTAGTACGACCACAAGGGTGGTCTTGGGTTTGTTTGCGAAATTAATGACGCACCAAGGGGTGTGCTCGTGTTGTGTACCCACGATACAAGTCGTATCTTGGGGGACTTAGTTGATTTAGTTTCGTTAGCATTGATTAATTTGTTACAACCTCGTTGTGGAGGTGAGTTTGTTGTGTGTTTGAGAAGCTAACGAGGCACCCATATAGGGTGTGCTCGTTGTAGCTTAGTTGTGGCTAGGCAAACCCGTATAAGGTAAGTCTTGTCCACCACGAGGCTTGCGTAGTTGGTTTGCTCCTTTGGTATTGTGGTATTGTAGTGCTTGTTGATCGAGTGGGTATGCACTAACGTTATTATGGGCATAATCACTTCATGAGTGCATTCTGTCACTCATTTTATTTACTTTGCAACATATTAATGTATTATTAGATATTCATCGTTTATATGGTACAAAGAGAAGCACAAGTGTTTATGTGTCGATCTAACCCGCTTTGACGTGTGCTGAAAAAACCTACCCATTTTGACCCAGCAAAAAAGGTAGTCTATGGTTGCAGAAGGAGAGTTGGATTTTTTAGTCTATGTTTTGTTTACTGCTATTCTTGTTGCTGCATTGAAGATGATTAAAGATTATAGAATCTGCTAAGTAAGATATATAAGCACTAGATGCAAAACAGGTAAGTTAGTTTACAACAAAATAAACTTCTTTAAAAAAACATCAATTTAATCCGAGAAATCAAAACGGTTACTACATATGATCAAATCTTATAATGGGTCAATCTTCAAATCACAAAATACCCCAAAAAGTATCAAATTTTATTTCAAAACTCAATTGGGTATAAATAAAGATCGCCGAAAAATTGACCTGCGTTTTGCTGCTGGTTTACGGAGGCCGCAGCGGCAGTGGTGGTGGTGGTGATTTACAACTTGGTAGATCTTGTGCATAGGCCAAAAATATGCTCTCCCAAACACCCCTGTAATAAGTAGATATGTTGTTTGGAGTGTTATACGCTATATTTTGAGAATAAAAATATACTTCATTGAGGTTTTTCGAAACCGCTTAAATATGATTGTGGAGTTGCTTAATACATGTTTTTCTTGAACCAACTTGAAAAGGAAAACCGACTTTTGTACTTTCGAGAAACTAGAACTAACCAAACGCGCACTCTTTCTCAACTAAATGACAACGAAAGCTTGAATATAACAAACACAATGTTGGGATGGTCGTGATGAACCTTGTATGGTGTACTCAAATGGCGTAACTTGGACCTGATGCCATTTCCGAAGGTTATGTTTGTTAGCTATAAGCAAACATCTTGATACCAAACTTAGTATCGGTTGGGCATCTAATAAGGGTTACGTTTGTTAATGTTGTTAGGGCTTAGGTGCTGAACTTTACTATTGTGTTTTGATTTTTGATTTTTTAATTTTAAATATCTAGTCTTAGTGATGCTACAGAGAACCAAAATATTTGTGGACAGACTACTTTTGCTCGGTTATAGCCTAATTATCAGTAAATTTTCAAATACAAAGAGGTTGATTGGAAAGAATTCACGGATTCCATAGTGCAGGTCGACATGAAATTGTGGCCTTTTAGGGTCATACAAGGGCTATCCGACAAAACTAAGATTGTCTTCTCCTATAAGGGTACAAAGTTGCAATTATCGGCGGAAGAAACTTCGTCAATGATTCTTGGCAAGATGAAAGAAACTGCCAAACTTTACCTTGGAAAAGCTGTGAAAAAAGCGGGGATAACGGTCCCAGCTTATTTTAATGACTCACAACGTCAAGCAACAAAGGACGTTGGTGCTATTGATTAGCATTAGAGTTTACATCTCACCTATTAATGGAGTAACTACACAAGGTCTATAAACACACTCTTTAGGACCAGGTGCAATTACGAGAAATCGAAGCTTTTTTCAAAATAAACACTACCAAATATAATTCTATCGGGGTCCCGTGACACCGCGAGACACCCCCTAGTTCGGTCACTTACTATAATCAATCAATTAGATAATATTATCGAGTTATGAGACTCAACATGAAATCAGCAATAAAGTTATAAACAATCGATCTAAGCATGCAACCCACACTAATTATGTGATTTTCAAGTTGAACTTAATTAAGTTAAATATGTCTTAATTCCTATTTTAAAGTTCGTCCCCTAGGCGTAATATTGGTGATTAAGTTCCTAAATCTCGTTTTAACAAGGCATATTTTCCTTTATATTTGTACAATTCAGTGGTCACAAGTAAGCGCTTACATGGTAGTGAAAGTGTCAATCCATCAAATGCAAGAGATAGTCTATGTACCTAAATGAAATTAGATATAATATTAGATGCTCAAATCAATATCTTGTGTACAATCGTATGAATGAAATGTCACATCTAAAACTCGAATGGGTTAAACCATTATTTGGGTTTTCGGATTAACTGGAACTCTTATTAGAGTATTGTACTATTCTGGTGTCTAGAATAGTCAATGGGTGTCAAATATACCCGAACTCGTCAGACCCGAACTCGTCGTCGAAAGTTTGAGAGAGAGTGGCGAGTTATGAATCCCTAAAACAACCCTTTTATAGATCCATAAACCACAAGGACCAAAAGTGTCAAACTCCAAAGGATAGGGGTGGCGGTTAAATTATCTCCCAGGGACCATTTGTGTAGTTTTTCTGGATTTGGGGTTCGGGACTGTAATACCCCGTAATTTTCTGGATATATTTTTATGAGGAATTATCTCTGTTCTTCATATACGAATCTTTCTGAACTTATTTGGTTTAAAAACTTGAAGTTATCTCGCGAAACGTGGAATTTATACACAACGCGTACAGGCACAACCGACGATTTGATTTGATTATTTTATTATTTGTGAGAAACGAGGCGTATGAATAGTCGTTTTTATTGGAAAAATTATTCTGAGCGCAATGGCGTAATTCCCATGTCTTGAATCTATCGTTTACTAGTCTAAACGAGCCCCGGACTTCATTTCGTGAAAGATAGCCTAAATTACAACTATGGTCCCTGCAGTAATTTTACCCCGCCACCCCTAGACTTTAATTTTTGGCAGTTTTGGCCCTAGGGTTTACTCAACCCTAAACCTAGTCTATATAAGCTCATATTAAACATTTCTTGGGTTTATTATACCCTCTAAAATCCGGCAGCCGCCCTCCAATTTCCGGCCACCTCTCCACCACCCACTGCCACCCACACCAACACCTCTAATGTTACACCGCCACCCAAATCCCTTTATCCCATCTCTTGCGCCTCGTATTCGAAGAACACGCGCCCAAGAACACCTCCCACCACCACCACCACCACCACCACCACAACGCGCCACCACCACCACAACTCCATCGTCACCACCACTCACGTCTCTCTCTTTCTCCTTTTTTTCCTCGAATCGTTAATCACTTTTGGTTATTTTTGTTGTTAAAACCGGTTATACATAAACTTGTTATTGTTTTCGTGGTTTTAAAATGGATAAAAACGGTTATAAATCGAGGTTAATAATTTTTGTTTTGGAAATGATTCGTGCGGTAAGAAATGATTGACGAGTGGTTGTTGTCATTGAGGTTACTGATGACCCTCCTGTTATTATTGTTTGATCTGGGTGTGTTACAAGTCGAGATATACCCGTTTGGTTTACTTTCGATTTGGTTTTCATTGGTAGTTGATGTTACTGTTGTATGTTGGTCTCGGTTGAGTATTCATTAGATTAGCGTTGTTGACTTTTTTTGTTATAACTGGTCATGTGAATGTTTGGCCGCTGGTTGTTGCGTTCGAATTTAAGTAAACCACAAGGGTGGTACGTTTGGTTTTTGTCTCGGCAGTTAAGGAACCCACAAGGGTGGGTGAGTTTAACTTGTTAGTTTAGTAAAGGGGCCAAAGCCCATTAGATTTTTGTGTGTGTGTGTGTTGGACTGGACTTTAAAATGAGTAAGAGTTAAAATATTGTGTTTTTGGGAATTTAAATTTAGTTTGTTGTCAGACTCACGTTTTAACTCTCGTAGATATTGGTACGTTTCGGATAATATTTGGAATTGTGAATTGGAATTGAATACGGATTATGCCTCTACTTTGGACATATAATGGATTTTTATCGTTTGGACGAGTATTGGATCGTTATTGGTTTTACGATATTAGACAATGGACTTAGTGGACATTTTGGGACTCGAGACGGTATAATATATTAGATTCGAAATGAATTTAATATATTAGACACGAAACGGACACAAAATCTTCAATAAAACCAAAACTAATAATTACGCGAATAATAACGAGACATAAAACTTATAAAATATTGTAATGTAAAACTTGGTTAACTAAAGTCACAAAGACTTGAGAAAACTGATTTTATCAGTTAAACTTATTTCTATTTATAAGATATCTATGTTTTATACAAATTATTTGGGATATCGAGGTAAATAATGAAGCGTACAAACTGATTTATTTTATTTGATGTATTTATTTGTCGTTAACTGCTAGATTTGTCTTCTTTGGGTTGAGTTCTCGTCAGTATTCTCTCAACTGGGTCGATGTCTTTTCTTTTTTGGCGTGAGTTGTATTTAGAGTCTATGTTTTTTTTACCACACATCTTGTGTCTTACTTTGGGTACTTGTACAATGAAATCCTCAAACTTTCAAACTCTTGTCAAATTAGGCCTCATATTTTATACCTACAAGAACACATAAGTTTGTGAGGTATTTTAGTCTTTTAGAAACCAACATTAACACATAAAGATGTACCATTATCTGATTTGCCTCATTAAACATAAAATACAATTATAATCCATCATTTAAGGCCATGTCTATTATAAATCATTAAAGAATAAGTATGAATAATAGGTATATTACGCACTTAACAAGCATGCCAACCCTTTGAAATCCATATGGTAATCAAGAAATATATATCTATTTATGACATCACCAATTGCAATTTCATATTCAAGTGATCGCTTAATTAGATGACAATTTTAAAAATGATTTACTCGTGTAAATCTTTCTTGAAGTATTTACTTGTTGTTTTGGCATTTTTTAGGAACCAAGAATTACAAGTTTCACTTTTCAATTGAGCATTCTTTACAAACTTTTTCTCAGGTTTAACATTTATTGAATTACAAGTTCTATTGTATCTGACAGGGATGTGGTTTTTATCAGTAATTTTTGGCAAGAGTTATTTCGGTTAACCCAAACCAAACTGCAATTGAGCACTAGTTACCACCCGCAAACTGATGGCCAAACTGAAGTCATAAATCGTTGTCTTGAGGCCAACCTTCGTTGTTTTGCCCATGAACAACCGATGAAATGGAGTTCGTACTTACCGTGGGCTGAATATTCATATAACACTGGTTATCACACATCTACAGGTAGTACACCTTTTTCTGCAGTTTATGGCAGGGAACCACCTTCACTTCTTCCTTTTTTATAAAGGTTGATAATTCAATATTTGTGGTGCTTTTGAGGTAAATGACATTACACCGTAGCTTTTTTATGAAACACCAAATAACTACTATTAGCTTTAGCTGATCAAATGATTCGATTGATGAAGTTGCGAGAACGGAAAATGCGAACACCCTTTCAATTGCGACGTACTAGAAGTGGCAAAATAAAAACGTTGAATTGATATAAAGTTATATAAACCATGTCGATTGAAATTGACTATCCAACATTTTTTGTACACTTTTTTTGGTTCCATAACAAAAAAGTGCCATTTGGACACGGCCCAATGGGCTAATTCTACATTGTTTCTTCTGCTATTGTCAATACAAATTCGATTCGGTTCACTTTTAAACCAAAAACCATTCTATAAAATCAGGTTCGTCTTTTGGTTCTTCTTGATATGAGCATGAATAAATTCTAACTGATATGCAAATTTCCCTTTGGTAATTTTATAATTGTAAAACATAACTTAAAGAAATTACCAACAAAATCCATAATACACGTAACTGTATTATTCTAGAAAGGTAGCAATACTCATTGATATAAATTATTTGCTTATTTAATACAGTAACAATCTACAACATAATTCAAGACAAGAAAAAGAAACATAAAAAGTTTCTTAACCTTTATGACTTATGACTCGACATCATACAAAATCGATCAAGCATTAAGTTACTGATACATTCATCTTCATCCAAACTCGATCATCCACTGACAATAAATCTTTGACTTGGCGCATTGTTGGCCTTTCCTGTGGGTTGTAGTTCAAACATGCCCGTGAGACCTTCAAAATTGAATGAGCTAGTTTCTCAACTAGAGAATATGGTGGCGGAATCCGTCTATCTCCTACATTGGCTAGCAATAGATCATCAGTAGGCAATGTTGGTAGACTTGATATTAGTTCTCCAGGATGCTTTCCCATAATCACTTCTAGTGCAACAACTCCAAAACTATACACATCGCATTTCTCTGTTGCCACCATCGTATAAGCAAGCTCTACATGGAAGGAAACATGAGAATACAAAAAAAAATTGTAACTTTAAAATATATGTAACATAGATAAATCTGAAACTTGAGAAGAAGTAGTATTTATAGATAACTTTAAAATATATGGTAGTTACCTGGCGCAATATAGCCATAGGTGCCTACAACCGCAGTCCAATTCGATGAATCCATCTTTAGAAGCTTCGCTGTTCCAAAATCCGAGATATGTGCCTCATAATCAGAATCGAGAAGGATATTAGCTCCAGAAATGTCTCTATGAATTATAGGTGGTGTGCAATCATGGTGCATATAAGCCAAACCATTCGCTACAGCCCTAACAATTCTTACCCTTTTCAGCCAATCCATTTCCTTTGCTGTGATATCACTACTTAAGAGCGATTTTAGACTTCCCTTCTCAAGATATTCGTAAATTAAAAATGAGTGACGAGCATGGAAGCAGTATCCATAGAGTTTAACTATGTTTCTGTGCCTTATGTTTGTCAATGCTCGTACCTCATTTAGGAAGCCTATATGATCGTCACCCTCAGATGATGAATGAAGTTTCTTCACAGCTACTAAATTGTTGGGTTGCAACACAGCTTTATACACAGTACCATATCCTCCAATCCCAATACAGTATGCATCATCAAAATCATTTGTTGCCTTGATGATTTCATCATACATCGCCTGTCCATCAAAACTTGTTATTGAGAAAAAATTGCCACCTTCTTCGCCTGATGGTATCTGTGGAGAAGTTCTCTTTCTACATCGATAAGCAATGAGGCCACACATGAATAAACCAAGTAAAAGAGCCGCAAAAAGTGGGACCATAAGCTCTAATGATATCAACCAGCTACCTTAGAAGCCTGGGCCCAGCCATGTGATGTCTTGACCAAACACAAAGGACGCGAGTTCGAATCCGTTCCGCAAGCATGGTTGGGTATTGGGTGGAGGTATTTTGCAGACATCAAACCTTTGCTGGGTAGGGTTGATGGGTACCATTATGGTACACAGGGTTGAGGTGTCCCTGCCAATCTACATCTTTTGACCAAAAAAAAAAAGTGGGACCACAGTTACAAGGATGAGCTTATGATGAAAATGATTATTTTTCTTCATTATCTTTTGACTTTCACAAAGTTTCAAACCTGTAACATTTCCACACATACCATCATTTCCTTGAAATGCTTCTCCAGACACATTTTGAAAGACAGCACAAGGGGGAACGGGACCAGTGAGCTCATTGTAAGACAGGTCTATATCAATCATTCCTGGCAAGTTACTGAAACCATTAGGAATTGAACCAGATAGCTTATTGTGAGAAAGATTCATCATTACCAGACTTTCCAAACTTCCAATATCTGATGGTATCTCTTTTGTGAGTGAATTCCAAGATAAATCAAGAATATTGAGTTGCCTTAATTTACCGATCTCCGATGGGATCATTCCGCTGAGCTTGTTATTACTAAGATTCATGTGATTGATTTGTACCCAATCACCAATATATCTTTGTAATGACCCGTTCAACCAATTTTTGGATAGGTCAAGAGTAAGGAGACCATGCAGTGACCCAAGCTCTTGAGGTATAGCACCTGAAAGGTTGTTATCACTCATGTATAAATTTAACAAACTTTTCATCTCCCCAAACTCCTTTGGAATTTGCCCAGACAACTGATTTTTGTACAGCTGTAGCTCTAACAATTGTAGACTTCCGATTCCTTGTGGTATAGGACCGGATAACTTGTTGTCACTGATAGACAGAAACTGAAGGCTTCTCAGGTTTTTTAACGATGAAGGGATTGAACCATTGAGTTGATTTTTGCCCAATTGTAATCTAGTGAGAGACTTCATATTCCCTAATTCAGTAGGAATGGGCCCAGATAGTTGATTATTGGACAATTCTAAATCAGTTAGATTCTTCAAATTCCCTAATTCAATTGGAATGGGTCCAGAAAGTTGATTTCTGTGCAGATAAATTCGATTCTTCAAAGACTTCAAATCACCCAACGATGAAGGGATTGAACCAATGAGTTGATTTTCGTTCAAAGCTAATCCAGTGAGAGACTTCAAATTCCCTAATTCAATTGGAATGGGTCCAGAAAGTTGATTTGTGTACAGATAAAGGAGTTTCAAGGACACCAAATCACCCAACGATGAAGGGATTGAACCATTGAGTTGATTATTGCTCAATTCTAAATCTGTTAGAGACTTCATATTCCCCAATTCAATTGGAATGGGTCCAGAAAGTTGATTTTTGTAAAGATAAAGGATATTCAAAGACTTCAAATCACCCAATGATGAAGGGATTGAACCATTGAGTTGATTTTCGCTCAATTTTAAATCTGTTAGAGACTTCATATTCCCCAATTCAATTGGAATGGGTCCAGAAAGTTGATTATTGGCCAATTCTAAATCAGTTAGATTCTTCAAATTCCCTAATTCAAATGGAATGGGTCCAGAGAGTTTGTTTTTGAACAAATGAAGGAGATTCAAAGACTTCAAATCACCTAACGATGAAGGGATTGAACCATTGAGTTGATTTTCGCTCAAATCTAATTCAGTCAGAGACTTCATATTCCCCAATTCAATTGGAATGGGTCCAGAGAGTTGATTTTGCCACAAAAAAAGGATATTCAAAGACTTCAAATCACCCAACGATGAAGGAATTGAACCATTGAGTTGATTTTCGCTCAATTCTAAATAAGTTAGAGATTTCAAATTCCCTAATTCAATTGGAATGGGTCCAGAGAGTTGATTTTGCCACAAATAAAGGAGTTTCAAAGACGTCAAGTCACCCAACGATGAAGGAATAGAACCATTGAGTTGATTTTGGTTCAAACCTAATCAAGTGAGAGAGTTCAAATTCCCTAATTCTTGTGGGATTGAACCAGTTAAATCATTTTCGGAAAAAGCTAAAAGGGTTAACTGGCTTAGTTTACCAATGGTAGGTGGAATTACACCAGAAAACTGATTGGTTGAAAAATCAAGATAGACAAGTTTGGACAGAAGTCCGATTTCTGGTGGGATGGGACCAAAGAAGCTGTTTACACTAAGATTAAAATGGGTAAGGTTGCCTAGAATAGAGAACGGGAACTGGTGAAGCGTACCTTTTAACTCAGACGTAGAGAGGTTCAACTTGCTAATGTTTCCATCAACATTGCAAGCAATTCCAAACCAAGAAGGGCACGGAGCGGGTGCACTAGTATTCGTTGGAAGGGGTGTCCAAGAAGATACAATTTGGGATTTGTTTGGGATTTTAAGGGTTGCTTTCCATTTTTGAAGAGCATTTGCTTCCTCCAAAGAAGCAGAGGTAAAGTTTGGTACAAATGAGAGAGCAATGAGTAGTAGAGCTAGAGATAAAAGTAAGAAGTTTGAAGAAGCCATTGCTTGCTTTTGCATGTTTTTTTCTTTCTATAAAGTGAAGGTTTGTATGTCTCTATTTTATACTTCAGCTACCCTTTTCTCATAAATCAATTTCCATTTCTCAGAAATTAAATATTACAGTAGGTGGTGTCATATTTTTCCACAAGATTCGTTTACTTGAGAAATTTTAGGTGGTGTCATATTTTCCTTCCAAAGCACTTTCTTCTAATTGGAGCATAATATTTTAAACCGTGAATAATACGGGCATGTTCTTTTCTTCTATATTTTTTAGTGCTAATCAACGACGACCTCCCCATACCTACCCATATAGTACAAAACAAGGGTCTTCTTTGCCGTCTATAGTTTATCTTAAAATAAATTCCCATATAATTTTATAGCCGTGGAAATTCTGACCCAGTTATGTATGAATGAGTCAATGTGGGATATTTTTAATCTCTAACGGGTCAAACGAGTACAATAAAAAAAGTTAGCTAAAGAAAATGGGTCCAAAGGGGTTGAAGGTTTCACATAGTGTACAATTTTATTCAATAACATTGGTTGATAAGAATATGTATTTTATTGTCATACGTGTCACATCGATTATTTATAATAAGATTTAATGAAATTTTGCACCAAAGTTGTTTCTGGCAAACCAATTGGACCCGTACCATGTTGCTAAACCCAACAGACCAGCCCATGTTGCCACCTCTATCGTTTTCATTAACCACAACAAGGAGAAATTAGATACCTATGAATAGTTAGACATCAAGATTCGTGCACTTTTTTGGATCGCCAACTTTTAGCAAATCCATATAATTTGACTTTTACATAATGTGTGTGACTGTGTGGAGTCGTTAACGAACACCCCACCTGGTGCACCATGCAAGTGTGTTTTGCCAATGCAAGTTGGCCTTTGAAATGGCTACCGGACTTTTCATGAAATCAAGTCAAGTTCGAATTACGGGAGCAGATGAAGAAAACCAAGATTTAGAAAAGACGGTCGTTATGATTAACTTGCTACCCCTTGATGAAAAATTTGAAAACTTCACCGTGTATGTAACTACTCAAAGATTATGGCCGAAACAAGTGCCTATTAAGAACTCTCTTTTTGGCGAATATGAAGTTTTGTTCGTGAAGTATCCAGGTACCTCTATACTAAGAGATCGAGTTAATGGCCATGTCGGGAGGGTTTGGGCAACAGTTTAAAATGAGCCTTTTTTCAGTACCGGTAGAAACGACCGGGTTGACCCTAAACACTTCATTATCCATTTAACCCGTTTCTGTCATTGGATTTTTTTTTCATACAGTTTGCCAGAATGTATAAAATACAACCCAAACTCATTAATATGTAAATGGGTCGAAACTAATATGGTAACAGGTTCTGGTTGAAACCGGCCTTTTCAACAATTATTCACGGGTGGGAGTGGTTGAAACAGTCTTTTTAAGTCTCATCTACCCAACTCGACCCACAAATAAGTAAATGGGTCGAAACTGTCTCATCTACCATACTTCTAGGATCAATTCGTTTAACCTCGAAAGTTAAACTGAATTTTTTCTTGCTTATAATCATAATCATTTTGTTGGTAATCGGTCTTCCGCCATCGCCACCTATGCCATCATCACGCAACAGTAATGGTGGACCGTATGGTCACGGAAACAACGGTAGGGACATAAAGCCCCTCGGTGTTGACATCAGTAAGCAAAGGTCAAGCAATAAGCTAAGTGGTGGCATAATTTCCAAAATAGTTTTATCGGCAGTGGTAGCCGTGGTTCTAGTCTCCGTTGCTGCTTGGGTTCTATTGGTTAAACGTAGGGAAGGGGCCCAATCATGACACACCCCGCCAGCTACTTTACTTATCCGTCACAAAATCATCAGGGGTTGGTGGATCAACGACAGGAAGTGGGCCCGAGTCAGCTTCATTATCATTCCGATCTAATATAGCTTATAAAGGATCTGCAAAGACATTTAGTTCAAGTGATATGGAAAACGCAACTGATAACTTTAATGAATTGGGTGTTTTAGGTGAGGGTGGGTTTGGGCGGGTTTATAGCGGGACCCTTGAAGATGGGACTAAAGTTGCTGTCAAGGTACTTAAACATGATGATCAACAAGGGGGTCGGGAATTCTTGGCAGAAATTGAAATGCTTAGCTGCTTGCACCATAGAAATTTGGTTCGGTTACATGGCATTTTTACAGAAGAAAGAAACCGGTGTTTGGTTTATGAGCTAATCCCAAATGGAAGCATTGAATCTCACCTCCATGTTATGAAATACTTGACTTTCTAAAGTCAATTGTTTGACTTGCAAAAGTCAAATGTTTGGCTTTTTTGTGCTTTACTTTTTTGTTTATGAAGATGGTTTTATTTCATGTGACAATTTGGATGGTTAGGGATTGAAATGTTTGACTTTCAAAAGTCAAATATTTGACTTTAATTTTTTTTTTTTTTTTTAGTGAAGATGGTTTATAATTGGAGTGAAATTTTGGTTGATTAGGGATTGATAAGGAAGTCGCACCACTGGATTGGGGGGCCCGCTTGAAGATAGCTTTGGGTGCAGCTCGGGGGTTAGCTTACTTGCATGAAGATTCAAGCCCAAGAGTCATACATAGAGACTTCAAGTCTAGCAACATTCTGCTGGAACATGACTTTACTCCTAAAGTTTCTGATTTTGGTCTGGCTCGTTCCGCTTTAGATGAAGAAAACCAACATATTTCGACACGTGTCATGGGCACTTTCGGGTACGCTTTTCTTTCTCTGTAAATGAGTCAGATTATATGTCTTGGCCCGTTAGGGAACCCGCCGCGTCCAAATTTTCTTAAACTTCTTTTCATTTTAATTCAGGTATGTGGCTCCCGAGTATGCAATGACAGGCCATCTTCTTGTAAAGAGTGACGTATATAGCTACGGAGTGGTACTCCTTGAGCTCCTAACAGGAAGAAAACCCATTGACATGTCAATGCCATCGGGCCAAGGAAACCTTGGCCTGGGCCCGTCCCCTCCTCCCAACACCAGAAGGTCTAAACTTGCTTATTGATCCATTACTATCCCCTGAAGTTCCATTCGACAGTATTGCTAAAGTAGCAGCAATAGCATCAATGTGTGTGCAGCCCGAAGTGTCACACCGACCCTTCATGGGTGAAGTGGTTCAGGCCTTGAAATTGGTCTGCAACGAGTGTGAAGAAACACGTGACATTGGCTCAAGGACATGTAGCCAAGAGGATTTAATTTCCATGGACTTTGATCCACGAGCCAGTACAAACTCAGGCCACGGCCCTGGCCTAGACCCAGGTCCATCGCATTCCACCTATCCAAGCTATGAATCTCCACTTGATGTGGAGAGCGGGTTTTCGGGTCATGGGCTAGATGTACATTCGTATAGGATAACCTCAAGTTCAGGCCCATTGAGGCCTAGAAGACGTTTGCAGTTTTGGGAAAAGATGAAGAGATTTTCGAGTGGTAGTATGAGCGATTATGGAGACTTTTTGAAGTTATTGTCACGGTCACGTTGACTTTTTTGAGTTATTTTTTTCTTTTCATTGACCATGGTCATCCCAACCCGTCGGGTTTGCAGGAAAATTGCTGAATGAGATGTACAGAAAAAGTGTTGCATTGTATTAGCATGGTTTAAAAAAACGTTGTGAGGCGGCGCCTCGAGGCGGCCAGAAAACGTATATGAGGCGGCGCCTCTGGTGGTTTACTTGGAACGTAGGCCTCGGTTGGGTGAGGCGGTGGTGAGGCGGCGAGGCGGGTACGAGGCGTAGTATTCTTTTTTTTGGGCGGGCCACTAAAAATTGGAGGGAAAATTGGAGCCAATTTACTTATGGCAGACAAAAATTGGAGCCAAATACATTGTACTATTCCAGTCAACAGTCAACACATCCAATTAATAATTCAATTAACTACTATTCCAGTCACTACATCCAATTAATTATTCAATTAAAAGATCCTATCCAATTAATAATATCATCATCTTCGGTCTGCACATCCAAAATGTTGAAGTAAATCTGATTGATGAGGAATCCGAAGACGATTCGTTCAATCAAGATTATCGTGCGGATGAGAATGAGGAGTTGGAAGATGATCTTCGGTCTGCACATGCAACTTATGTTATTTGATTGAGTTATGCTGATTTTATAAGACATATTCTGGTCTTAGAAGCAGACACCAAAATTATCTACATTTATTATGCTGATCTTATGAATACATTTATTATGCTGATTTTATAAGACATATAATTTATATATATATTTTTTTAATTCCGCCTCGACCTTACGCCTCGGTCCGCCTCGAGGCTTACGCCTCTTGAGGCGGAGGGAAAACGCCTCGAAACCCGCCTCCGTTTTTTTAAACCTTGTGTATTAGGAATGTATTTCCTTGGTATAGTTGTAAATACACACTGCAGCAGCAAATACAAGAGGTTCGGGTTGTCTATAAAAGTAGAAATATTTGTGTAAATTTTCTTGAAACTGACTTTAAGACCTGAAGCAAGATGGAAACATGTGAGGACTCTAGAGAGGTTCTTTGTAAAAGGAAGTAGCTCTTATTCATAGTGTTATCTTAGAATCGCTACGAAATGTTTGTTTATTTCGAACTGAGTTTCATTTTAAATCACATCTTCTGTTAGATTAGCACCCACAAATATTTTGGTAAAATGCAAAATAAATAAGGTAAACTTTTATGTCAGATTGTTGATGAAGTGTAACGGATTAATATAAAACAGATGAAACAGAACACGGGTTTAAACACCCCTTAAGGGCTATCTGATGATCGGTAAGTTGGTAACTTTCGGGCATTATTCTATAATCTATATTATCGTAATTCTATGAAACCAAATCAAAATTTACATTTAATTAGAAGTTACAGATTATTGAATTTGATTTTGATTCAGCATGTCAGGATTGGCGTTTGCAAGGCGTAATCAAGATGCTACTATACATTCTGGCAGATTAAACAACTTGCAACTCTTTGAATCCTTTCATTTCAGATGAACGTGTCTCGTTAGCAATAAGAAACTAGCTAGTCAAATAATTTGTACTCACAAAAAGTATAGTAATAAATCAAGCAGGGTCATTTTTTTTATTAGATAAACATAAAAATTCATATGTTTCGAATAATCAACAGTTCAGCAGCGGACATACACCAACAATTCAGAGAAGCACGGCCTTGTACCTTGTGAAAAAACTTAGAAAATTCAGTACGGATGTGCTTCTGCTTAAAACTTGCAATAATCACTTTGAATGGTACCGAGTGCTCGCAATTCGCGATTATTTAGAAACTTTTTTTTTTTTTTTTGAAAGGCGATTATTTAGAAACTTATAATAGAAACTAAGGGGTAAGGGCACATTCATAATTCTACCCTACTTGTTACTAACCATTACTAAAACTAACTGTTTCTACTTCACATACTCGGCTTTATTCAAATATACAAAAGACACTAAAAAAAAAAAGAGAGAACTTACTTGACGTGATTGCATTTGCATCGGCTGAGTCCCGTACGCAGACCCAGGAGGCGGCGGCGGTGCACTAAACGTCGGCGGTCCAGAAGCCGGTTGCATCCCCCCCTCTCGTCGGCGCTCCAAAACTCGGCCCTCTCATCTGATTCTCACTCCCAATCCCACCTCCCAAAAAATGACGACATAGTTTGTTGAGGCGGCGGAGGTCCCGTCACTCCAACACCACCACTCGGCACTCTACGCGGCGGCCCATTACTTGATACGGTTCGGATTTGATTAAGACCAAGCTAAGTTCGGTGGGTAATCAATCCTCCAATCAACGAGGAAAGCTAGGATTTAGAATAGCCTTCGATGAGGATCGGTAATCTTTTGTAATGAGATAATGTTTAGAGAATCAAAAAGGAAGAAGATTATCAATTCATTCATCTCCCTACTATCAGTGAAATCACTTATAAGTAGGCTTGACATAATGTAAAATTACATAAGAGACCCCATACTTATATAAATAACATAAAGGACCCTAAACTTAACATAGACACATAACAATACTCCCCTCTCAAAAGATCCTTGACCCCAAGGATCAAGAGAGTTGGTACCAATCGTCAATATCTCCGTCTTTCTTCCGCATACCTTCTTCCATTTCCACTTAACTAACCACTTGTCCACAGTTTGTAATCTATTCTTAATCACATATTCTTCAAGGAAATAACTAGGAACCATTTCACTGTTGATCTTCAATATAAGCTCTTGCTGACTTTTAAAAAAGTCAACATACTCGATTTGTGAAATACCTTTAAACCTTCCTTTCAACTGAACTTCCATATAGACTTGCTTCATAAATTTCATAGAACATGAGTATATGAAGTTCTTGTTTTCTATCTCCTCTGAATTTTCATCACAGTTGAATAAGAGATACACATTTAATTTCCCTTCAACACCTTGAGATACACTATTAATTTGAACAATAGGAAATGAAATGTCAATACCAGTAGTAGCTTCCTGATCTTTCTTTAACTTCAATAAATATTGATTCAGTCCAAAAAAAACCTTCGCAATCTCTTGAAAACAATTACCTACTGATCCTAAATTTTTATAAAACACAGCTTGATGTGCCCCGGTTTTGACACCTTTTACCACCCCTCTAGTATCCATATTATAATAGAAATTGACCAGCTTCACATAACAGTCCACATCATATGTTTGACCCTCACAATCCAATTTTGCACCAACTTGACACACTTCTGTCCCAAAGTTATTGTAAACATACCATAGATCATTTTTATTCTTGTCATTTAAGATAGTATCGCGTCTTAGGCGACATTTCCTTATGGGAGCTTTATCATATGCATGCGTATTAAACGTTACTGCCATTCCACCAGCCATCAAGACGTTATTCTCCATTTGAATTCGAGTGAGATTCGTCTTCCTAACAAGTAGTTCCTTATTCATAAGCGCAATACCAAACAAGCAACTCATTTCTGTTAACTTATCCAAACACACATACTCAAAATTTTCATACCCAAGCTTTTTCAAAAGTATATAACCAGGTACAATCAAATCTACTTTCTTAATAGTCTCGAACTGAGGTTCATTCCACATCATATTAGTCACCTTATCAAATTTCGTATTTTCCAGTCGGAAATGATGCTGCACATCAGTTACACCTTGTAACCTTCTTGAACCTATATATTTTCTGCCTAAGTATTGCCCCTCAAATGATTGAATTCCATACTTAGGATGAACCTTTACCACTATCATTAACGAATCATTTCTAACTATATCAGCAACACCATGTTCGGTTAAACCATGCTGGTTTTTTCTTCCCTTCTCAACTAACCAAAACTCCAAACCTGGTTTCCATTCGAAGTTTTCAGCGAAAATCATAACACCACTTGATTTCCCCATTCTCTTGTGTTTTTTAAGCATTTCAATGCTCGTTTTCTCCATTCCTTCTATACTTTCAATCTCCCCTAGTAAGCTAAGATCCTTCTGTCTATCTCCGCTATCTTTCTTAACTTCCAAAGATGGACACAAGTCTTGCATCTCAAATGTGTCACACAACATGTCTTGTTTATTTCTTTCAAAGTACCTTGTCACCTTAGTAGTTTGATAGTGTTCTAACCCTGCTAACACACTAACAAAGTTTTTAGGTGAATCAATGACCACTTGTGCTTCAATATCCTTTTCTTCTTTAACATCTTCAAATACCATATTTTCAATATCATTATCAATTTCAGCCTCATTAACATCTGTCAGTTGAATTGTATGTGCATCAGATTGCAACATTGCTTGGAAATCAGGGTTTATGGCATAGCAGTCAACACTTTTTGTGTGTTCATGGGAATATTCTTCTTTTGGTATGTTTTGGGTGGGTAAGGGGGTTGTTCTAATAGGCTCCTTGGGTTTCCTTGCTTCAAGTGTCGATTCATGTAACGTAGCCAAACAATATGCCTCATGAATGGTTTGAGGGTTAAATAAACTCACCATCCATTGGATTTCTTCTTTAAGGCCATGAATGAAACAACCAAGTTGAGACTCTAATGGAAGCTGTAAATGATAGAGTATCCGAGTAAAAGAATCATGATACTCCTCGATACTAGTGACCTGCTTAAGCCTCTTTAATGCAAGCATATGACCATCACACACTTGAGCACGCCGACCACTAATCCCTTCCACATAATCTGCCCTAACTGGATTAGCATTCCCTTTTGGCATTTCATCAAACACGTTATGGCCAACCCCAAAATTCACCTTTGGCATTTCATCAAACATCTTATGGGCGACCTCAACCTTTTCTAACTCATGATCAAATTCACAGTTTCTACTTCCCAACACAAGTGTTTCAACATTCATTTTCTCTATTTCCCTTCCAATACTACTCTCATAACTCGGTTTCATATTTCCAGCCCCAAATTGTGCAATTTGTATTGACATATTGGAAGCTAGATTCTCCATATTAGATATTTTCATACAATGTGACTGCTGATTTCGATCAATTCTATCAAAAATATCTTTTACATAAGATTTTAGACTTACCTCCATTTGCTTGAGTTCTAAGTTTGAAATAGACTTTGCACCGACTGATGAAGTAACTTGACTGTCTAACAACTTGATGAAGTACCGAGGAGCGTACAGCTCTGATACCAATGATACGGTTCGGATTTGATTAAGACCAAGCTAAGTTCGGTGGGTAATCAATCCTCCAATCAACGAGGAAAGCTAGGATTTAGAATAGCCTTCGATGAGGATCGGTAATCTTTTGTAATGAGATCATGTTTAGAGAATCAAAAAGGAAGAAGACTATCAATTCATTCATCTCCCTACTATCAGTGAAATCACTTATAAGTAGGCTTGACATAATGTAAAATTACATAAGAGACCCCATACTTATATAAATAACATAAAGGACCCTAAACTTAACATAGACACATAACATTACTCATCACACCACTACCTAACGGCGGACCACTAGACGCCAACTGGTCTATTAGGCAATGTACCTTGCGATGGTCCTCTCGGACCAACACCTGGCGGTCCCGGACGACTACCGAACTGTGGAAGACCATGCGGTCCATTCGCCACATTCGCCGCATTCGGCGGGCAGTTTAATTGCAAGTTTTGTAAATTATCAGCAACAAAATTAGGGTTAGGGTTATAATTTGGGGGGAAATTATTATGATTAGGTCTAGGGCCACCAGGAGTAGTCATTCAATCAAAACAAATCCTAAAAAACAGTAATTAAATAATTAGCATAATTAAATTTTTATAAATTCTTTTAATTGAATGAAAAAGTTACAAGCCCTAATTTGATTTTATGAGATCAATTTAAAAGGAAGGTGTTTTTGATGTGATGTAATTGGGGGAAGGTGGTGGTAGAGTGCTTCTATGGGTTGTACTATGTGTATTGTTTATGGTAAGTGTATCAAGTTAGTTATCAAAGTATTATAAGTTTGTTAAAATTAGGAGTGACCATTCTCTGTGAGTCGTGAGCGGTAGCTACACAGTTTTTCAAAAAAGACTTGGAAAATTAGTCTTCTTAAAAATTAGGCGAAGCTCATTGCTGTTTTATTAAACAACTACTAAAAATTAAAATGTTCATTGCTCATCACTCACCGCCTCAAAAAACTCCACACAGCTCTGCGCCAAACATACCGTGTGGTATTTGGGATCTGCTTATTGGTGTTGCGGGCGAGAAATGATACATCCATAAAATATTTACAAATAATATTTTATAAATGATGTGTCATAAAGAAAAATTATTTTAATTAATTATTTCTCCTTTTTAATTTTTTTTTATCTTTTCATGAATACATGACACATCTTTTTGTGAAAAAGGTTTTTCGCAAAATTTTGTGGATCTAGCATTTTTCGTTGCCGGCTTATGGCTTATTTGGTTTTGTCTTATGTTACGTAAAATTTATTTGATTATAATACTAACAAATCTTATATCAAATATCCTGTTTGATATGGGGTAATAAAAAAAAAAAGAAGGAAAGTGTAAAGTCTAAATCCAAAACACACATCCAAAGGAAAGTTACCGCCTCCTCCTCCTCCGAAGAAACGTTGGGGGAAGGATGAGGTTCAGCTTTCGCTTTTTCTTCTTTCGATTAAGTACTATGAGAAGATGAATTTTAGTAGTAACAGGAAATGATGTTGTTACAATGTTTTCAAAGTCAACAATAGTTACAGGCTTTGAGAACTAAAGTCAGCAGAGAAGTTTGAACTTCGATAAGCATTGTCAAACCAAAGAACAATGATTAAAACTCGAATGACTGAATGAATTTTATTACCTCAATATCACTATTGAGAAAACCATGGGAGTTCATCTCCCATGAAGAAAAATGGAGGGATATAAAGTATTGCTTCATATTATCATAAAAGTCAACTTTAAAAGTCAGCCATAAAAGTCAATGATCTAAAAACTAACTGATGTAAAGATATGGAAAACTAAGGCTGGACGCATCCCATCGGTAAGTATCGGTCGATCGGTTCTATTTTGAGAAAGCGACCGACTAGTTGATCGGTCGCATAGGATGTGAGGTTTAGGTCGCTTTGGTCCGTTTATCAATATCGATCTATCCATCGATCGATTATAAAGCAAGCCAAACACATTTCAATTCACAAAACACGTATATATTTGCATGCATGTATTTTTTACTTCACAAAACATGTATTTGCATGCATATTAAAAAAAAAAAAAAAAAAAAAAGACCTTTTTAAAATACCAACCTCTCTTCATTTACAAACTAAAACTCCATTCGACTATATCATCTTCCTCATTCAACAATTTTGTTGTGTTTGTTGTACGCATGCATGGTTTGGGTCTTGGGTATGCGTGTGAGTGGTGTTTGTGTGTGTCTGACGCCAAGAGAAAGAGACGCCAGAGTGGTGAAAATTTTGTTGTGTTTGTTGTACGCATGCATGGTTTGGGTCTTGGGTTGATATAGCAAGCTTTGCACAAGAAATTGTATAACGAGTTGAGAAATTTTGCAAATTTGGTTTACTTGTGTAGTCAGCATGCCTGTTTAAAGTTCATATGATGATAACACGTATATATGTGTGAAATCTTGGCATGACACGTTGGACTTCACATAATTACATTTAGAAAAAAAAAAAAAAAAAAAAAAAAAAAAAAAAAAAAAAAAAAGTCGGTCACCGAGTGTGGCAGGTTGGTCGCTTCTGGTCGCCGGAGAGAGAAAGCTGACGTGGCAGCCGGTGACCCAGGTCGCTTTGGGTCAAGGGTGTGTCCAGCCAAAGTGAGCTGCAACAAACCTTATAATGACTTTTGTTTAAGTAGTTGGTACAATGGTACATGTTTATTTTTGAAGGGAAACAATCAGTTAAAATAAGCGGTCCCAAACACCCCCTAAGATGCACACACAAGACTGAAAACATCTCTTTTTGTGTATTATTAATGTTGTTGCTTCATGTATAGGAGAACTTAGTCCCCGTCTATCTTGGTCGAGAACAGAGGTGCAATATAAACGATGATGAAGAAAAGGTTAGTCTTAATTGCCATCGTGTTTTACTAAAATCTTAACCTTTAATGTGAATATCTTTCTGATTGTATTTTGCTTGGATTCCGAATATCATTGAAAGTCAAAACATCGAGGTTGACCGAAAGTTGATTGATGGTCCGAATGCCAATGGAAGGGGAAACTGTTCATGCCTCTCAGATAAACATTTCAAGTAAGTTAATAAACGTGCTTTGGATTTGTTCAAAATGTTAATTTGACTGTAGGGGATGCAAAATGGGTGGTTAGACAGGTTGAGTAATGGGTCGAAATGGGCATTCTTGGTATGGGTTGAAATGGGTCGTGTCGGGATGAGTTGACACGAAACAAAATTTTTCCAAGAATTATTCAATTTGTGTTAATATGATTACAAAATTTATATTATTTCATAGATAATCCAAGTTTTCTTAAAGTGATTTATAAAGTTTGACTTCTAATCGGACTACCAAAACATAGATGCACTCAGATTTATCAAATGGCCGACAAAAGATACTTGAAACCTAAGAATCTCATACCATGTCAATATTCTAGTCTAACAATGATAGTTCATTCACAAAATAATCACAACGATACGTTCAGTCTAAGAAGTGAAAGTTATAGATTGCTGTTTTCTCCAAGTTCCAAGTCTAAAAGAAATGCATGAACTAGCAAGACATTACCAGTAAACCAGAAATGAGGCAAACTTTGTTGATGAACCCTCTTTAACACATTATGCTTAAATCCAATATGATTAAATCCAAGAGTGTAAAGGAGCCAAGCTACTCATGAGCTAACCGATATCGACTCGACAAAAGATTCAAAAGTGTATAGTCTAGTATGGGGCTCACTGAGCTCGATCATCACACCTGATGATTGAGTATGTTGGCGAAGCTAAATGAACATTAGAAATACATACATACATACATACATACATACATACATACATACATACATACATACATACATACATACATACATATATGTTGGATACGTTGTGCATACATGTATAATCATAATTGTTTAAGCAAGTCGGAGCCAAACTTGAAACTTCATATCCAAAGATTAGTCACCTTTAACACATATTTGGATAACCCTCAAGCAGCAATGGACAGTCCCTCTTCCAATGTCCAGGAGTGTTACAGTGGTGACAAACAGCTATATCCTTTTTAGGATAATCCTTCTTAGGAGGAGGATTCTGCTTCTTGGGCTTCTGCTAATGGATCACGATCTGTTTTCCTTTGTCAGCTTTCCCTTTGCCCTTCTTGTTCACTTTGTGTGGTTTACCGAGCTTAGCAACCCTACCACCTCTAATTGCCATCACAGCAGGTGTAGGTGCTTTCTTAGAGAGTCATTTCTCATAGTCGATAAGCATTGCATGCAAATCACTAAAAGTATTCCCCGTGCAATGCATGTTAAAATTGCGCACAAACTCACCATACAATTCCTCATTGAGGGATCTATTGATGAGGCCAACTTTAACATCTTCCACATACCCGCATCCGAGTGCATCCAATTGGTCAAGATATCCTTTCATCTCCAAGACATGTGCACTCACGGGTTTGGTTGCTTCCTGCTTGTACTTGGCTATAGAATCAAGCCCATCATATAACTCAGCCGTTGGAGGTTTCTCAAACATACGTTTGAGTTCCTCAATCATTTGCATCGGACCATAATTCTCAAACTGTTTTACCAGCTGAGGATCCATCCCCGATAGCATGAGACAAGCCGCATCATTGTGCTTGTCATAAGCTTCGTTATACTCTCTAAGTCTTTCATTAGGAGAGTCAGCAGGAGGAGCAACCGGAAGAGGCTCACTAAGACAATCAAAACGTTTGGCTATCCTAAGAACAAGCCTTAAATTACGATACCAATCGTTGAAATTTTTAGTCCCAGTCAATTTCTCTTTTTCAATCATCATTTTGAAAGAAGAGGTAATGTTTGACGTGTTTCCGGGTTGGGCCATTTCTACAGAAAAAAGTTCAAAAGTTAGTACTTTCGATAATTAAACTTTTCAAGAAAATTAAACACCCATGGTAAATTATATTCACCATTTAATTTTCACTGAAAACTAGGATCCTAATTGACGCCGTTTCATTACATCAGCTTTGGCTGCTAGCAATGAAAGTGCTCAATAAGGTACGGGATCACCCAATTGCCAATATCCAATTGCAATTCCTAGAAATCTTGGGACTTACATTATATTGCCAACATCAGTTGCAAAATGTAAGCATGTTTCATCCCCAAATCTTTATGCCTTGGCGCCGTTCCATTACATCAACTTTGGCTGCTAGTAATGAAAGTGCCCAATTAAGTTAACCAACTTAAGAAACATGTAAATTGACGTCGTTTCATCACATCAGCTTTGGCTGCTAGCAATGAAAGTACTCAATTTACCCTTAGACAACCACCCTTTGAACATCACATTCAGCTTTGGCTGCTAGTGATGTAGGATGAAACCTTAGGTGTTCCTTTTTGTAGTTGGATGGCATATTACTTAAATTTTAAGGGTATTAAATTTTTGATGTATGTAATCAAAAAATATGTACAAAGATGTCATGCATTCATTTTTGTATCATATGTTTTCTACAAAAACTGTTTACTCATTCGCAGCTTAAATCAACAAAATTTAATTGATGGCGCTGAGAAACTTACAACATTGCCTTAAGATGCTTCGTACTTTTTCATGGTGTACTTGGTAAGTCTATTATTGACGCACAGGCGAGCGGAGGGGCAAACGTCCGCCGAAGCTAATTAAAAACGCGCCCCTTTCGGATGACAATTTAATGTCAAGCCTCCTTATACCCACTTTATAGTTTGTCAATAATAGGTCCGCTGCTTCGACCACTTTTGTACAGTCGCATCAATCAATTAAAACTTTAAGATTTAAAGCTTAAAACATTTATGTAGTAAATTATTAATTGCTAGTCTCGCCTGGGAGCAAATTACCGTGCGAAGCGAACCACTGTCGGCACATAAGACTTGGCAATTAAATGGTTTACTACAAAGGTTTCATAGTTATTAGGTTCATTTATTTTTTATTCAAAAAATTACCCTCTTTGTTGTTACAATCCATCATAATTAAACACAAATAACAAGTAATTGCAAAAAATAAATAAACACTCAATAACACATATATGATCATTAACAATATCATATAGCCACATGCAAACCTTTTTGATAAATCCTATTAATAATTCTATGTGAATTTTAATGTATCTAATCAATAAAACTCCCATTGGTTTTCGAGCTCATTGTACCCAATGGACCACAGACGCCAAATAAATTTGGCCGCGTAAGTTTTAATTAACTAGATACCACATTGCACATAACCAATTTTAATTAATATATATTAGGGTCTTCCCTAATTTAAGATTTATCTTAAAAAATCATGCAGCAAATAAACACAAAACATTCCATGACAAAATATGCAAGATTTTGTTATGGATTCCATATTGCACATATAATCATGTAATCACATATTATCATGTCAATATATATACGCAATCTAATTAATTAATGACATCACATAAGGTACTCATTAATTAATCCCTAAAAATTGCATGCAATCCTAGGGTTTCTACAAGTTTTAATCAAAACTAAAACCCTAAAAATAATAATATGGGTGTCGACCCAATTAGGGTTTACTAAATAAAACAAAACCCTAGATGATTAATTGCATGTATCTCAACAAGATTCAATTTTTAAGGTTTTTAGTAATTAATTATATGTTAAAAAACGAGGCTGTGATGCCACTGTTGGAATATGTGAATCATAAAATAACTATAAACACATAATCATCAAAGCTCACGCAGCGGAATAGATCTAACATAACATGTAAATTAATTAACTAAAAATTAAATAGAAAGCGTACCTTTTTTATTCCTAGCAAGAACAAGGAATCGGATCTACAAGAACAAGATAAACCCTAATTAGGGTTTAGGGTATGGATCGATCTAAGATGGATCGAATAGGGCAAATCACCACAAGCTAAAAGAAGCTTGTCACTCGTTCTTGTACACACGTAATGCTAGCGTTCCAATGGGAAAAGCTAGGTTCAAATCACAAAACAAACCAAACACTTTGAAAGCAATACTTTGATCGGCAATTCCTAGTGGAATTAAAAGAGGCCGATCGGTTCTAGCTTAGAGGGGAAGAGAAGGAGAGAAGTTTGGCTTGTAGGGGATTCAAGATTAGGGAAACAATGAAACACAATGGGATGTATTTATAGTTTTCCTTGGCTTGCTCCCTACTCCACCACAAACCGAACCCTAACCCTAAAAGGGAAGGATCGGCCGACTTTCTCCCCAAGAAAGGGATTCTAGATCCTTCTCTTCCTTTGTTTCACATTTAGTCCTTTAACGACCGTTATCTCTAACTCCGTTAAGTACTAACTGTCGTTAAGTATTTGTTTTGTGAAATGAATAAATATAAATATAAAATATATTTAATTTATTCAAACCATTGGAACTCTCACGTATTGTGTGCAATCCCGAGTCTCGGGTTCGAAGCCGGACATACTTATATTAATAATTATACACAAACTCTAACAAATTCATCATATGATCTGCATTATGCTAATTGTAAGTTTGTGAGTATATTATTGTTGACCTCATGGAGATGGTATGATAGTGCTCATAAGTAACAAAATAAAGACCTATACCGAGCCCATTTTGAACTGCGTCCAGAAGTTCTGCCATTCTATCCCACCGCAAATCAATCTGCAATTACACCTTATCTGGCCAATCACCTTGTGAACAATATTCTCGGGACTAATAAACTCTAAATTCTAGCTTGGATAAAGTGTTAAGCATATAGGTATTTATTTACTCAATAGCAGAATTGCCAAAACCACAAGCGGTGCTGAATATAACGAATATGATATGAAACCTCAAGGAGTTGTTCAACAAGCACCATACTCCTCAATCTTCACGTTGCGTGGAATGAACCAGTGCCCGCATTAAATCCACAGGCTATATTTTCGATTCAGAGTAGCTAGTTTTTCAGCTTTCTGTTTAAAATTAGGACTCAATTAGCGACATACTTGTTGAAAAAGCAAAAGTCAAAGTCAACAAGACAAGCTTCGAGAATCAAAGTCAGGAGAGCTAATTTGTCAAGTTCCTGTTATATATAGTGATTATAGTTATAATTATTCATAAAAGCAAGTGCGCACAGCTTATCGGTGTTTATCGAGCTTGAGCTTATAAAAATAGTTTTGTCACGAGTTCTAACAACTCTATTGCGAGCTATTCAAAATCATAAGCCCTTGAAAAACTAGTTGTAGCTTATACGTTAAGCACAAACATACATCATTTAAACACAAATACAAACACACAACACAATCACATACACCAAAAAAAAAAAAAAAAAAAAAAAAAAAAAAAAAAAAAAAAAACAGAAAAGTGAACTTCTTAAAAACAATCTCTGGTTGAGATTGTTTGGTATGTTTTGCAAAACTAGTTGTAGCTCATACATTAAGCACAAACATACATCATTTAAACACAAATACAAACCACAACACAATCACATACAAAAAAAAAAAAAAAAAAAAAAAAAAAAGTGAACTTAAAAACAAATATTGGGTGGTCAGAACGACTAAACCTTGCCCAAATACCACCCCACCACATTTGGTGGTGGTGGTGGTGTAATAATAAGCAAAATAATAATAATAATTAATTTAAACCAAACAGATACAAATATTAGACTATGCTTTTAAGGGTGAAAGCTAAAGATACGCAACATATTTTCAAAACAGACGATCTACGCAACGAAATTTGGAAATTACCGTATACGCAAAATACTTTTAAATTGTGAACAAAATACACAATATGACCGGTAACTAGTAGGTTACCAACTTTGAAAAGTTACAGTAATGGTCCCTGTGGCTTGCATTGACTTTCACCGATCATCTATTGACTTTTTTTTTCACTTAGAAAAGTTACACTAATGGTCCCTAGGTTTGCGTTGACTTTCACTTTTATTCCTTTTTTTCCAATATATATATATATATATATATATATATATATATATATATATATATATATATATATATATATATATATATATATATATATATATATATTTCCCAAATTTCAAACCAATGTACGTAATATGATCACTTTTACACTTATTATACATATACTATAGAGTGATAATTTTGTTTCTTCCCTTTTACACTTATTATATATATACTTTAACGCATCATTTAGAAAGAAAAAAAAAATCTTTTTACGTTTTTTTTTTTCATTTATTCATAAAAGTTTTATTTTATTATTTATTTTTATTTTTATTTTTATTTTACTTTTTTGTATTTTGTAAAGTGATAATTTTGGTTTCTTCACTTTTACACTTATTACACGTATACTTTAACATATTAAATTCTTTTAAAGAAATATAATTCACATGAGAGGTGTAAACTATAAGTATATTAATAACGCAACTTTTAGAATTTTTTTCCTAAAAATAATTTTTTTTCTGAAGTTTCTTTAGAGTATAAGTATAATAAGTGTCAAAAAATAGTGTATGAAAAAAGAAAAATAATAATAATAAAAAAAAGGGATTATGTATGCGAAGGCCGCCCAACTATTAAACTTTTTTCCTTTAGGCCACCCATTTATTTAAATTAACTTATGGGCCACCCAAATATGTGTTTGTTTTCGTTTATACCGATCTCGTTCAATTTCTTGTCGTAAATTTGTACAACTTGAAGGACAAAGCTAACTTTGACATATCAAAACAATAAAATTATAAATTCAAACGTAAAACATTGGTTAATTTATCATAAATCGCTTTTGACTAAATAAAGTTGCACTTAGATAATGAGGAAAACTAATATTTTACATTTTAATAGTTATGTGTGTTGTTTTAATATGTTACGTTTAGTTTTATTCCCGTTGTTTCAAAGATTTCAGAGAAAAAAAATATTCGAAATTGGTATAAACGAAAGTAAACATATAAATGGGTGGCCTATAAGTTAGTTTTGATAAATGGGTGGCCTAAATGATAAAAGTTTAATAGTTTGGTGGCCTCCTAATACATAATCCCTAAAAAAAAATAGTGTGATAAGTGTAAGAAAATAGTGTGTTAGTAATTGTAATAAGTGTAAAAAAATTGGTGTATGAGTAAATGAAAAAAAAAAAAAAAGTTCTAAGTGAAAAATTAAATAGATTTTTTTTCTTAACGTTGCGTTAAAGTATATGTGTAATAAGTGTAAAAGTAAAGAAACAAAATTATCACTTTACAAAAAAAAAATGGAGTGGAGGGGGGGGGGGGGGGGGGGGGGGGGGGGGGGATACAAAAACTTGTATGAATAAATGATGAATGAATGAAAAAAAAAAGTAAAAATAATTTTTTTCCTAAACGTTGCGTTAAAGTATATGTATAATGGTAATTTTCAAAGTTCGTTGCGTAGATGGTCTGTTTCAATAAATATGTTGCATATCTTTAGCTTTTGCCCTACTTTTAATTGCAGCGAAGTGCAATCTTTATAATTCTCATCGGAAACAACAAAAGGAAGGAAATAAATGGATAGAAGATGGAGTCCTCGTATGAAGCCTCAAACGGTTCCTACGTTTTCGTGCAAACAATGTGGCAAATGTTTGGAGTTTCGGAGCAATATGCTTAGATCCAAGAGTGTAAAGGAGTCGAGCTACTCACTAGCTAATCGAGATCAACTCGACAAAAGATTCCAAAAAGTATAGTGTAGTTTGGGGCTCACTAAGCGCGATCATCACACTCAATGATTGTAGATGGATTTTACGTCCTAATAACAAATGACGTATTAGTTATCGAATAATCTTATAAAAACTAATATGGTTTTATAATCCATTGACCATTATAGTTGTCCTAACTTGATATTCAAATAATCTTGTTTGTGTTCGCCAATATGGTATTACTAAGAAATTTGATATTCAAATGTGAGTATGTGTCATTATACTATTATATAAAAGCACAATGTCGGTGGGGGGTTTTTTATTATTATTTTCACTGTAGCGCTACAGTGCTGGGCTACAATCACCTTCGGCCCAAAATCAAGTTTGGCAAATTGGCAAAAAATACCCTTAAAGTTGACGCGCCTTTGCAAAAGTCGTCCTTTTCCCAAAAAATGTTTTGAAAATTGGCAAAAAATAACCCTGACATCGGCGGCTCTTTACAAAAAGAGTCCTTCTTCAAATTTTTTTTTTTTTTATTTTTATTTTTTTTATTTTTACCACGACTGTTTTTTCTAAACTTACGACCGTTTTTTTTTTAACCCTTGACATTGCCGACTCTTTGCAAAAGTTTTCCAAAAAAAAAAAAAAAAATTTTTTTTTTTTTTACTACGACTGTTTTTTTTTTAAAACTTACTACCGTTTCTTTTTTAAGCCCTGACATTGGCGACTCTTTGCAAAAGGAGTCCTTTTTCAAATGAAGTCGACACCCCATTGCAAAAGGAGTACTTTTCCAAAAAGTCTTTTTCAAAAGTTTGAGAAAATGACACAAAATACCCCTGAAGTCGTGGCCTCTTTGCAGAACAAGTCCTTTTTCACATACAAATATCTTGCTGTTACTTATAGTACTTTGTATTGCTAAAATGTTTTGGCCAACATGGTTGCAAAAAAACTGATGTCAACCACCCCGCGCAACGCGCGGGCTGCCCGACTCGTTGATTTAACATGCCCGACTCGTTGATTTAACATGTGATTGTTGGAAAACAAGTTTATACAAATATAAAATGAAAATGAAAACGACTTCTTGTAAATGATTGGGGAAATTAATGGACACTAAAATGGAGTATATGATTGATTGTAATAAAAGTTTATTCACGTGTTTATACAACGTGTTACCTAGATGACTAAGCAACCTAAAAAAAACATGTGTAACCACAAATGGTTATCCTAAGTGCACTTATTGTTCCATAATCATTCGTGTCATAATGAATGTGTAATGTAACTTAAAACATATATCTAAACTTAAAAATTATCGACTGCACAATAACATGATATACTATAATTAAACATGATCGTTAAACATTTATATACTTACGTGCCCTAATAATAATTATTATACAACTACTATATGGTTTAGAATAGCGTAATTAAACATTTCTACAAACATTAAAAACAGAGTATTTTCATAAAAGTCACACCAAAAGATAGCTTAACAACATTAGAGTCTTAACAAACCTCAAATAGGACTAGGGATGGCAACTAGGACTAGGGATGGCAACGGGGCGGGTTTGGGGCGGGGCGGCCATCCCAATCCTCAAACCCGATTACCAAAGTTTTCCTCAAACCGGCCCCGATCCCCAACGGGGATCTAATCGGGGCACCCTAACGCCCCGTATTAATCGAGGATCTTATCAGGGTGTACTATTTGGGTGCAATTCTCGACCAAAGCCGCACCATTTCTCATTTATTATTATTTTTAGACCGTTAGCAATAACTTGAAGAATTAAGAACCTATTAATAATCAATTAAAAACATGTCTTATTAAGTTTCAACGATAGTATTATACATAAATAATGATAAATTATGCTGCCGAAAATTAAAACTTAAAAATACGACGCTAAACGAGTTTCTATAATCACAATTTTGCAATCTTACAAAGATAAAATAAAATAAAATAAAATAAAATAAAATAAAAAGAACTAACAATATTCGAGTAATATATTTTCATTACGTAAATACTAAGAAAATACTATATATGTAAAACCCTAAAATCTGAAACATGTAAAATGACCAAATTGCCCCTGAAACTTTAAAAATTAATTAAAGCTTACATAAAATGCCAAATAAATCTCAAACCTTTAGAGATGAGCAACATATGAAGTAAGAAAATTGTGCATGAGCATTTTAATATTTTACATGTATAAAAATACTTGTCACACACAAAAATACAATATAGGCCGAAAATACATATTTAATTATTTGTTTTATATTTAAAATGTATAAAATTAAAGGTAATCATTCAAGTAAATAAGGAAACAATGCAAAATCAGAAATATATCAATCTTGATTTGATTAACCGAAATCACCTCTCCTAATCCCTCTCCTAAAATCTTGACTAATCATCTCTAAACTTTAAGATGATCACCCAATATGGGACCCCAATCACGTCCCTATTCTCGTTTGGCATTTCTTAGCCAACAATATTAACGTATGCCAGTTGGGACTGCCTTTTATAATCTTTAATAATAATCTTGTATACTTTAAATAATAATACAGTGTAGGAAACAATGCATGTTACAATTATTGCTTCAAATACAGTAACAACCCAATCACGTTCCTATTCTATTCCCTATTTACGTCCCAAATTCTCGGCTCATTCACAACCATATTTCCCTTCATATTTCAACCGTATATTCTCACCTCATCTCCACCATAAAACCCTAAATAAATCACCAATGTCGGCTGTCACTTGTGCGCTCAAGAAATCCAGGAAGTACGAAGAATATAGATATATACCTGCTATGTATAACGCCATGAGTGTATATTTTGTATGTCACATAGAGCTGTGGTTATGTATGCACTACTTATATCGTTTTGGTGTCGCGCTATATGGCTACCGTCTGTCGTGTTTTGTGGCTGTGTACGTTGGGATTCCGAGTTCTATCCTACCTCATCGAATCTCGTTGCTCGCATTCACACTTGTTGTGTACGCTGGGTGTTGGTGCAATCGTACCTCGTCCAATCCTAGTGGTCGGGGTCACCGATCAGGCTAGTGTCCGTTATCAGTAGGAGGTTTGATCATGACATGAAAGAGGCGGGCTGCCATGTTAGAGAAAGTATGAGTATGGCATGTTTAACGTGAACTCTGTGTGGTGTTCATGTTCATGTTCGAGTGTGGGCGTTGCGTCTAGCGGTTATGTTTCGGTTCGTGTGTGAGGTTAAGGTTTGGTCATCCAAGAGTTGTGCCTGTGGCTGCCTAAGTTTCGGGTTCCATATTACTTCGTTAAAACTTGGTTCTCGTGTTCGTTCCAAGCTCAGTTTCGGTTTCTATTGTTTAACTCTCGATTAGAAGCCTTGAGGTATATTCATGGTTTACATTTTAGTATCACGTTAAGAAGTATATGCAAGTTAATTTTGTAGAATACATGACGCTAGCTAAGATACCTTAATTGACAGATTCATCTAGAAATAAAGCATGCGTTAAATATATGTTACAAATAGAACTTGTCATCTTTGGAACCGTAGTCTAAATCAACAAATGAATCAAAGGTAGAATATATAGTAACTCGTTAAATATGTACGAAAATTGGGTTAAAAGAATAGGGTGGTGGTTTAATCTAAGCCGTTAACTTTTATGTTCGTCTCGTTTTGTGTCCTTTAATTCAAGAGTGAGTTAAGTCTCGGTAATATTGGTTTCGAGATTTGTTTTGAGAAATGGTCCTTAATCCAAATTTCGGTATACATTAATTCTAATTTGGTCTAAACCTTAATGTCTAATTCGGTATGTTCGTTAATTTAGAATACATTTAACCTAAGCGAAACCTAAATACGATATTGTGATTAATAATAAATACTAAAATTAGCTATGACATTGTAAACGTACTTATAAATAATAAATGATTATTAAATCCAGGAAGATCATTTGTTGAAGGAGTGAGGTCTTTTTCCGAGTATTCTCTCATTTCATTGAGGTACAGATATTCTGACCTTTTCTTTTAAGGTTTCTCATGATCTCTTTCGTGTTCTGATCCGTTAATTTTCTGAGTTGATTGCTATGATTCCCTTTCGCTTGAACCTTCTCTGTTGATCCCATTTGATATGACCTCTGATATGAAGCTATGTTATCAAGACCTTTTATAATTATGCCTTGAAAATGTTTTGAGAAAAACCATTTTAAAGAGATGTTTATCAATGAGGCGAAACCACTTTTATATCAAATGTTACTAACTTTTGTGAATACTATATTTGGAAGACTATTTTTATGAAAAAACCGTTTTGAAAGATTATTTTTATGAAAACCACTTTATAGGATCGTTTTATGAAAATCATGAATAAAGGATTGTTTAAAATGGACTTTTGATAGAAACTTTTGAAATGAACTTTTGATCTGAACCTTGACTTGATTACTTAATATGAGTCTTGATCTGGTAAACTCTGATTTGGACCTTTGGCATTACATCTGATATATCTGTTATGAACCATCTGTTATGAACCCATTTGATATGGACCTTTTGATATGACACTCTGATTTAATATGATATCCGACTCTTAGTTTGATACCCGAGCCATTTCACTAGGCATGGGGGTTCCATGTCCGTGTCATTGATGCACCAATGGCATGACTCTAGAGCGGTAGAGTGATGTTCCGCCACGTCCCCATTCTGATTATGATATGCGCATTACTTTGATTATAAATTATATATGTTTCTGGGGGGCGTATGGATGCATCCTAGATCTGTTCTGTTTAGTGGATTTAACATGATTTGATATGATTTGTCTGGTGACTGGTGCTTGTGTGCAATACACGCCTTTCACAATTTCTGGGAGCTAGCTACTCCATTTGAAGAATGAGGACACCCCTCATATTATCTGATTATCTGAGAGGTCTCCCCTCTATATGATTTGAAGATTTATGGTTACAATATGATATGATCTGTTTCTGGGCTCGTGGTGGATTACTATCCCTTTCTCTTTTCCCTTTATGTTTATTCATTGACTTATTCCGTGATCCATATTACATCTTTTTGACCATTGTTTCTGTTATTCTGCATTATTCTCTATTACTGTTTGTTATCGTTATATCTGTTCACTGAGCTCTCGTAGCTCAGCCGCATTTCTTTTCCTGCGGCAGGTTTTTAGTAAAGAGCTGGGAATGGGTGGAGAGTACCTTTGGACTTAGAAGACTGATAGCTATTCTGGATTTAGAAGTGATTAGAAGTTATTATTATTTCGGAATTAGTATTTAGTGGAAGTTCATTTGTAACCTAATAGTATCTGTATTTCATTTGTAACCTTTGAGTATTCTTGTATTGCTATAGATGTATGCTTTGTTTGATCTGATATGAAACCATCATTGTGATATCTTTACCCTTGTCGGGTTGGGGTGTTACAATTTATGGTATCAGAGCGATAGGCTGCGACTTGTAATACATTTACCCTTGACCTGTGAAGTTTGGACCATTAGGTTTCCACTGTAGGCGCTCATAAGATAACCTGTAAGAATTGCTTTAGGATTTCCCTATAGGAACTTAAGTTTTGACCAGTGAGGAATGGGTAGACTATAAGGCTTTTGTTTAAGTAGCATTGCTTCCGCATCACTCTGATTTATGCCCTGCTTGTTAAGCTCACGCTTTGCACCACCTAAGATTCCGACTCCGACCTCTGATTCTTTTGTTAATCATTTTGATGTCTTTTCGAGTATTCTGAGAACCTCTATGACGATGACTTACTTGATGCATTCTGTTATATGCTTTTGATAATTTATGAATCTTCTGACCCTATCTGAGTTCGTCTTAAACATCTCTATTCCCATGAGTATATGAATGCTTTCCTCTCACTTTTGAACGATAAGACTTGCGTTGCCGATATGCTTTCATTGAATAGTTAGCTTTGATTTGTATTCTGATAAAGGATAGGCTGATTGATCATTGACGATTACCCTCCTATGTTTCACCTTTGGTGTTTGAAAACCATTTTGAACTCCCTACCATGATTTCTGATTGTTAAACTTTTGCCATCACCACCTGATTTTGTTCTTCACTTCCGACCTGTTGGATAAGCAGTTTGGTACTCCTCTGACCATCCCGACGGTCATTTAATCCTAATGTGTTTGACACATATTATAAATTCATTTCTGTGCTGGATATAAATGTATCATCTGATATTACTCTGTCCTTGCAAAGCCCATTACTACTCCTATGAGAACTCTGGTGATTATTAGCCAGGGATACGACGATAATTTTGTCTCGATGTGAAATTGTTAGCTGAGCATGATGATGCTGATTACTGATATTCTATATGCCTCACTTTTGACAGTTATACGATCTTTGTATTACCGATGATTCACAACCTACCTGCCACTTATGCTATTTAGCCAAACAAGAATCCAATACCTTGAATTGTTCGCTTATCTATTTCCACACTTTGATGAACCATGTACTTGACCTTGATATATGAACTATCCGTCTGGCTTGGCGACCGTACTCATCCTACGAATCCGTTTACTTTTGACATATTCGATTTTGAGGTCTTTAAGTTATGGTTTGGCTGGCCCTCATACGCTGCCAACCATATCTGATTTGTGACCTTTAGTAATATGTTTCATCCCACTTTCGTTATGATAACCGGTAACCGCTCAAATCTGTTAACACTGCTATGGTAACATCTACCTCGATCTCAATTGATTGTTGATTGCCTCCTGACACCTACTATCCACTCTTAGAAAACTTTAGCATTGGAAGTTTGTTGTGCAAATTTTCTGGTGTTCTATGATGGAACTCTTGGGTTTCCTTTCCGGTTGAGAAGTAGAATGAAAATTTGAACCAATCCCGGTTGACGGACCATGATGCCATAGAAGTTGAGAATTTGGATAAGATGATGGAATATGATTTTGTTCACCTTCGTGTTTCATTTTGAATACCCTGTTAGCTTGTGAAGAAGAAAGAGAAAACTTTAGAGTATTGACTATCGTAAACCTAATCGTATCACTACCATGACCACCTTTCAATTCAGCGTATCAATGATCGATTCTATCTTTGTAAACTCCGTACCAGACGACCTCTGTGGATGATTGAAGGACTGATGAAGCAACCACAAGAACTTCTAAGAAGGGAGATGACAAACTGAGAGTAACCTCCGGGAAGTATTTCAGTTTTATGCACAAAGAGGAGCATGTAAATCATCTTGTAAAAGGACCCTTATTCTGGAGGAAACAGACTTGATTGGCACCTAGAGATTGTAGCAGACAACACTACCATGCATCCGGCGATGACGGCAGTTTGAGATGGCGAATTCTGAACTGTGCTGAAGACCTGTCGAAGACACGCAGTCTTGCTTCTCTATTCGTCTTAGTTGTACTAAGAGGAATTGAGAGCAGAAGCAGACTAGCGAACGGAAGAATGCACAGTGACCATACCGGAGATTCACGTTACTACACCACAGTTCCAAAGAGAAGTGCCGAAGGCTTGAGGGACCAGACTCGAGTTGATATTTCTTTTCCACTCTATGATCATACGATAGACTGCATGGACTTGGAAGAAGTTTAAGATCATGTATTTGAATGGACGATAATTCTGAATTGAACGTTTGTGTTTGGAAGAGTTGATTTTGGTGAAGAATGAAGCTATGGATGACGTAATTCATTTCCTCTTGACCTACTCAAATTTCCGTTACTTAAGATAGGATTCCCTGAATGATTTATGTTCCCTGTTAGTAATTCCGCTCGGTGTTCATTCTGCATATGGTGGACGATGGTTTTGTGATGTGAAATTTGACGAATGATGGATGATCTGATGCTTTTAATGATGTACCAAATTCTGATAGACATTCTGAGATTTCCGTTAACTTTTTCGAGTAGTTCGTTCTTCTCTTAGTTATGGTGTTTGATTTTGATGACCTCTGAGACTGTAGAAGTACTAGGTGGATTAAGATAGGTGGTTTTGAATACGACTTGAGATAAAGTATGATCATCATGAAGGCATATTTATGTGGTGCTAGTATTATGACGCCTGATCAACGTGATAATACTTACACCATATAACGTGCACTCATCGTGGCCATAGGATGTCTTGGGGGAGTACCTAAGAAGTTTAGAATCTGATCTCCGTTGGGATATCCGTGATTAGTGATACATTAGGTTCATTCTACCTATGCGTATACTCCGTTTTCGTTCTTTAAATATCTGGATGAGTTTGAACCCTCGTATTGCATTCTGTTGATCTTAATTATAAATCTTAAACTCCTTGTAGAGCTCTCTACAGATGGTACTGTTAATCTGATTTGAAGTTCTGTTGTATCCCATGTAAGCATTCACCTACCATCTATTTTATATTGTATGGTTCTTTTGATCCGAATCCACTTATCTTGTCTCCTTCTGAGGAATCTGAACCCAACTTGTTTTAATTGAGTCATGAGAAACCATTTCTGTTTGAAGATCCTTTTTGGAAGAACCTCCCCGGGCGTGAGGATGTTCGTGACGATCTTTTACGATTTGCTACGACGTTGTCTAACCTTGCGACTCCAAATTTCGAGGACGAATTTTTTTTGCTAGAGGGGAAGAGTTGTAAAACCCTAAAATCTGAAACACGCAAAATGACCAAATTGCCCCTGAAACTTTAAAAATTAATTAAAGCTTACATAAAATGCCAAATAAATCTCAAACCTTTGGAGATGAGCAACATATGAAGTAAAGATAATTTGTGCATGAGCATTTTAATATTTTACATGTATAAAAATACTTGTCACACAAAAATACAATATAGGCCAAAAATACATATTTAATTATTTGTTTTATATTTAAAATGTATAAAATTAATGGTAATCATTCAAGTAAATAAGGAAACAATGCAAAATCAAAAATATATCAATCTTGACTTGATTAACCGAAATCACCTCTCCTAATCCCTCTCCTAAAATCTTGACTAATCATCTCTAAACTTTAAGATGATCACCCAATATGGGACCCCAATCACGTCCCTATTCTCGTTTGGCATTTCTTAGCCAACAATATTAACGTATGCCAGTTGGGACTGCCTTTTATAATCTTTAATAATAATCTTGTATACTTTAATAATAATACAGTGTAGGAAACAATGCATGTTACAATTATTGCTTCAAATACAGTAACAACCCAATCACGTTCCTATTCTATTCCCTATTTACGTCCCAAATTCTCGGCTCATTCACAGCCATATTTCCCTTCATATTTCAACCGTATATTCTCACCTCATCTCCACCATAAAACCCTAAATAAATCACCAATGTCGGCTGTCACTTGTGCGCTCAAGAAATCCAGGAAGTACGAAGAATATAGATATATACCTGCTATGTATAACGCCATGAGTGTATATTTTGTATGTCACATAGAGCTGTGGTTATGTATGCACTACTTATATCGTTTTGGTGTCGCGCTATGTGGCTACCGTCTGTCGTGTTTTGTGGCTGTGTACGTTGGGATTCCGAGTTCTATCCTACCTCATCGAATCTCGTTGCTCGCATTCACACTTGTTGTGTACGCTGGGTGTTGGTGCAATCGTACCTCGTCCAATCCTAGTGGTCGGGGTCACCGATCAGGCTAGTGTCCGTTATCAGTAGGAGGTTTGATCATGACATGAAAGAGGCGGGCTGCCATGTTAGAGAAAGTATGAGTATGGCATGTTTAACGTGAACTCTGTGTGGTGTTCGTGTTCATGTTCGAGTGTGGGCGTTGCGTCTAGCGGTTATGTTTCGGTTCGTGTGTGAGGTTAAGGTTTGGTCATCCAAGAGTTGTGCGTGTGGCTGCCTAAGTTTCGGGTTCCATATTACTTCGTTAAAACTTGGTTCTCGTGTTCGTTCCAAGCTCAGTTTCGGTTTCTATTGTTTAACTCTCGATTAGAAGCCTTGAGGTATATTCATGGTTTACATTTTAGTATCACGTTAAGAAGTATATGCAAGTTAATTTTGTAGAATACATGACGCTAGCTAAGATACCTTAATTGACAGATTCATCTAGAAATAAAGCATGCGTTAAATATATGTTACAAATAGAACTTGTCATCTTTGGAACCGTAGTCTAAATCAACAAATGAATCAAAGGTAGAATATATAGTAACTCGTTAAATATGTACGAAAATTGGGTTAAAAGAATAGGGTGGTGGTTTAATCTAAGCCGTTAACTTTTATGTTCGTCTCGTTTTGTGTCCTTTAATTCAAGAGTGAGTTAAGTCTCGGTAATATTGGTTTCGAGATTTGTTTTGAGAAATGGTCCTTAATCCAAATTTCGGTATACATTAATTCTAATTTGGTCTAAACCTTAATGTCTAATTCGGTATGTTCGTTAATTTAGAATACATTTAACCTAAGCGAAACCTAAATACGATATTGTGATTAATAATAAATACTAAAATCAGCTATGACATTGTAAACGTACTTATAAATAATAAATGATTATTAAATCCAGGAAGATCATTTGTTGAAGGAGTGAGGTCTTTTTCCGAGTATTCTCTCATTTCATTGAGGTACAGATATTCTGACCTTTTCTTTTAAGGTTTCTCATGATCTCTTTCGTGTTCTGATCCGTTAATTTTCTGAGTTGATTGCTATGATTCCCTTTCGCTTGAACCTTCTCTGTTGATCCCATTTGATATGACCTCTGATATGAAGCTATGTTATCAAGACCTTTTATAATTATGCCTTGAAAATGTTTTGAGAAAAACCATTTTAAAGAGATGTTTATCAATGAGGCGAAACCACTTTTATATCAAATGTTACTAACTTTTGTGAATACTATATTTGGAAGACTATTTTTATGAAAAACCGTTTTGAAAGATTATTTTTATGAAAACCACTTTATAGGATCGTTTTATGAAAATCATGAATAAAGGATTGTTTAAAATGGACTTTTGATAGAAACTTTTGAAATGAACTTTTGATCTGAACCTTGACTTGATTACTTAATATGAGCCTTGATCTGGTAAACTCTGATTTGGACCTTTGGCATTACATCTGATATATCTGTTATGAACCATCTGTTATGAACCCATTTGATATGGACCTTTTGATATGACACTCTGATTTGATATGATATCCGACTCTTAGTTTGATACCCGAGCCATTTCACTAGGCATGGGGGTTCCATGTCCGTGTCATTGATGCACCAATGGCATGACTCTAGGGCGGTAGAGTGATGTTCCGCCACGTCCCCATTCTGATTATGATATGCGCATTACTTTGATTATAAATTATATATGTTTCTGGGGGGCGTATGGATGCATCCTAGATCTGTTCTGTTTAGTGGATTTAACATGATTTGATATGATTTGTCTGGTGACTGGTGCTTGTGTGCAATACACGCCTTTCACAATTTCTGGGAGCTAGCTACTCCATTTGAAGAATGAGGACACCCCTCATATTATCTGATTATCTGAGAGGTCTCCCCTCTATATGATTTGAAGATTTATGGTTACAATATGATATGATCTGTTTCTGGGCTCGTGGTGGATTACTATCCCTTTCTCTTTTCCCTTTATGTTTATTCATTGACTTATTCCGTGATCCATATTACATCTTTTTGACCATTGTTTCTGTTATTCTGCATTATTCTCTATTACTGTTTGTTATCGTTATATCTGTTCACTGAGCTCTCGTAGCTCAGCCGCATTTCTTTTCCTGCGGCAGGTTTTTAGTAAAGAGCTGGGAATGGGTGGAGAGTACCTTTGGACTTAGAAGACTGATAGCTATTCTGGATTTAGAAGTGATTAGAAGTTATTATTATTTCGGAATTAGTATTTAGTGGAAGTTCATTTGTAACCTAATAGTATCTGTATTTCATTTGTAACCTTTGAGTATTCTTGTATTGCTATAGATGTATGCTTTGTTTGATCTGATATGAAACCATCATTGTGATATCTTTACCCTTGTCGGGTTGGGGTGTTACAATATAGGTATAGATATATTTGTATATGTGTATATATTATTCGGGCGGGACGGGGCGAGGATTCCCCTCTCCAAACCTGATTAAAATCCCCGTTTAAGCCCCAAACCTGCCCCATAACCCGATTAGCATGACCCGCCCTGCCCCAATTAGTTCATGTTTCGGATTTCCCTGTCGGGTTCAGGTTTTTTTGCCATCCCTAAATAGGACAACTTGCCGATGCACTCCAGCTTCCACTTCTTCGATTAGCTCAATAAACTTAGATTGCAACATCTTTGGTAGTTCAAAACCACACATAGCTTGTAACACCCGGTAAATTTTCTAAACTTATTTTACTAGCCAAAACGTTTATTTTGAAACCCCTTAGCTTTTAAACTTCTCTGAACCTGTTTGAGTTTGAAAAAAAAAGTATATATTGTTGATACAAAAGTTGGGCGTTCCTTGTTTCCGTACCAATTAGATCTTAATGCTTGAGACCTGCGCACTAAGAAAACAAAAAGACACCGTTAGGCTTATCGTGGGATTGTCTCCCACGATTATCATCCGGCGTGAGAGTAAGTAATCGGTTTTAGGGTTTAGTTGAAGAGTTAGGGTTGTAGATCGTACCTTTAATGAGAGTCGAGGGACTCTTTATATACACACGAAACCCTAGTTGGTTTCGTGTTCCTCACTCCTCAGCGTATCCCGCATAAGTCGGTTTTGATACATATCCCATAAATAAGAGATATCCTATATCAAGACCATAAATAACTTCGGGTTTGGGCCATCGTAAGCCCAAACCGTCATCGTAATAGCCCATTCGTGATGGGCTCGAGCCCATTCGTGATGGGCTTGAGTGGTAGTAGCGTCCATTGGTCGGGTTCGTAACCCGAGTGCGGACTATACGTCATCATGTCCCCCCAGTCTAGTATGCGTAGTGTAACGACTGCGGATGCTAGACTAACAAATGTAGCAAAATATTCCTCGATGCGTAGCGGGGAAGTTTCAAGTGTTTCCCGCCTAAAGAAACCATATAATAAACTAGTCCAAGTACATCCGTATCTCCTTCGTAAATCGTGAGGGGTGAGTGAAAAAGTGCTTCACCTTTTTGCCTCCCAGCCACACGATTAGGGCAAGTGGATGACACATGTCAATCATCCATGCGATCTTATAACCCTATATAAGGTGTCATCTCCATTTCACTGTGCTTATCACAGTAAAAACTTCCATTGCCGCCATTGTTAAACCTTCGAATAGCAATCAAAAACTCAACGAAATCTAAGGTAATAGCGCGTGCGCTTCAGAATCCTTTAAATTCTAACCATGGTGCTTCAGTTATCCGATTTTAATTCCGATATATCTGCGGACGAACTTCGTCAGTTCACCTCAGATTATTACATCCCTCTCGCATTGCACCCGGTAGTTCCGGTGGCGAATGCGTCAATAGCGAATTTCCCGCAAGGGAAAGTAGGGGTATACACGCGTTTTTTTGAATTCGCTAACCAGCGTGCGCCCATTTCCCTCTTTTTGTGCGATATTCTAAACCACTATCGTCTTCATATTTCCCAGCTGCACTGTATAGGTGCAGCAAAAATAACCAATTTTGAAGTAAATTGTCGCCTGTTGGCGATTGAACCCACCATCCATCTATTCCGCGCGTTTTATCACACCTCGTGGTCAAACGGGTGGGTGTCCTTTTCCAAGCGCGCAGGGCCACTGCAGTGCTATACGGAAAAGTTAGACGCACTGAGGGTTTGGAGGGAAAAGTTCTTTTGGGTTGATAGTGCGTTTTTTCCATGGATTTTTGAGTTCTATACTCAAGAATCATTACCGAGAGATGAGCGCCCCATCCCCGGTACGTATAGCGCTGAAGATGCGGAGACAATTAATGCCAATCGCATACCGATCAAGGCGTATCCAGAGGAGTTTTTGGTGCACATGGGCATCAGTCGCAATTATTTCGGTAGTCCGGAGGAGGTGCCAACTTTTTTGGACGAGAATAGCCGGGGTGGGTGCTTGTCTCTTCCTTCCTCTTCGCTTATTAGTTGTAAGCGCTCTTCCCTTTGTAGCTTGTCTAACCCATGTTGTGTTTGTTTGTTGTTTGTTGCGCAGAGATGGATCTATTCAGTGTTGTTCGCTTGGAGAAGCCGAAGCAAGTGACCGTAGGGGTGCGCCCTTTGAGAGATGGCGAGGAGCCAGTTCTTCAGGCTACTGCAGGGCGCACGATGGAAATCGTGCAGGAGGAGTCAGAGGATACGCCCCCAATTGTTTTAGAGGCGACTCCTCTGCGCAGCTTTCCCACTCCTGAGGTACAAATCCATGTAGAAGAGCTATCGCAGACTGATTCGTCAGAAAGTGGGGAGTTTGCCATGTCTGAAAGTGGGCAAGAAGGCGCTGGCCAAGGGGTGAAGCGCAAGACAGTTGCTGGGGATGATGGCGCTGGTACGTCCAAAAGAAGGCGCCATCTTATCTCTAGTGAGCAATCAGCATCAGAGGAGGATGTGTCGCAGAAGGGTACAACTGAAACTCCTTCCCTCAAGTAAGTAATTATGCTTGTATCTTTAGATCTGCATTTCTTTATTCTGCAATGATACTATAAAGTAGCTCTGTTATCTGCGTGCAGTGTTGAGGCTACTGGTGAGGATGCTGCGCGTGTTGGGGATTCGCCACCCAAGGCGGGTCCCTCGTCTACTGATCATATTGTACAGGAGAGCCAAGAGACGGGGAAGAAGGCTTTTGGGGATGCGCCGATAAACCGCTTGATAGAGGAGTTAGGGCTGGCTGCTGCGCATCAAGCCTCTTTAGTTGCGCAGCTACAGGCAAGGTATGCTGATGAGAGTAGCCTTAGTGTGCAAAAAGATGAAGAGATCGCGTCTCTGAAAGGGCAGTTGGCGGTAGCGCAGGCTGAGGTTAGGGCAACAGATGCGTATGCTCGAAAGGTTGCTGAAGAGAAGATGTCTCTGCTTGCTCAAGTGGATCAGGAGCGTGCTGCATTCACAAATTACCAGAACACTTGCCTTTGGGTGTTGAAATATATGGAGCTGAACAAGAATGCGCATATCTCCAACTTGGATGACTTTCGTAAGGCTGTGCAGGATTCGCTGGAGAAACAGGAAACGAAGCTGCGCAAGCTGAGCATTGAATATGACGAAGAGCTGTACCCTCACCTGGTGTCATCAATTGCTGAGCGCAGGTGGCTTATCAGCCATGGTTTGCGCCTTGCTGCTTTGGGTACTTTGGAGTCGCAGGAGGTGAAGGGGGTATTTGGGGAAGTTGTTGAGCGCGCGTTGGCACGTGGCCAGGCGCAGGCTATAGAAGAGCTTGCTGAGAGCAATTTGTTGACCGTGCCTACTACTCAAGTACCGGGTTACAACGCCAACTCCTATGATGAGCTTGTCGCTGCTATGGAGAAGATGAAACTACTTGATCTTCCTCACATTGCCCAGTTAGAGCGCGATCAAGATTATCCCATAAGTGTGATTATGGAGGGACTAACCTTGGCCAGGCACGCAGCAGAGGGCGCAGAGGCACATCCTGACTACTTCCTCAAGCCAGATGTGTCGCAGTTGCAGGTACCTATCTTTGCCCGCCCTCGTGACATCCTTAATCCTTTTGCCCTCGAAAAGGAGATCCCGCTGAGGGAATCCTTAGAGGCGCATGCTATGAGACTTGCAAAGAAACAAGGTGTGAAGGGGAAGGCCATCCTTTGTGGTCTAGGTGCGGCCCATATTCCGAGGTCTGATGGAGTGCCCGTTAGCGTGCCAACGGTGTCACCCAAGGATGTTGACCTGTTGAAGAAGCTTGAAGAGGCTGGTAGTGTGGCGCGCCAAGTGGGTAGTTCAAGGCTTAAGCGCACACGTAGTATATAGGCTACTTAGATGTAGTGATGTTTTGTAACAGGTTCACTTTTTGTTGCACATGTGCATGTTGAATCTATATTGTATATGGACTCGTAGTCTACAATAAAATGTTGAAGAGTACGATTGTACGTATATTATATCAAATGTGATTGTGGTTATAATGTTTGTACTTAGTTATTTTGTCTTTGCGTAAAAGACGTCTATGTTGTGTCTAACATAGCAACTTGTTGTGTATATACTTAAGAAAATTTATAAAAAATCCATAATCGTGTATGAGGTTCATAAAATTTACAAGTTTATTGATTTATATGCAGCGTACTGCAAATAGCATATCAAGGAGTTAAGTGTCTTAGCTCCTAAGTTGTTAAACGCGCACAGTGTGCATTGTTGTGTATCCGTCGTGGGATACACATTGAACTTACTCCAACGTCTTGAGAGTAAGGTGTTTAACAAGGATGCGTGATCCGATGTTGATGGGTTTGCAACCCTCTTACTCAACGAGTTGTTTAGTAGGTTTACTCATCCTTTTACCATCGTGGGTTTTAATAAGTGCATGCACGCCATGTAGGCAGAAATTAAAGTAACAACAATATTGAGACATAAATAACATGTAAACAATAAAGTGAAATGTGTCGCGGAATTAGCTAGAAACCGCGACATTTGAATTAATACTTGCAAGTTTTTATAAAAAAGAAAGACATTTTTCTAAATGAAACAAAATGTAAATACACGGATATTTATTAAGCACTTACTAAAGTGCGGAGGTGTCCGTGTGTGAGGTCGTAACCTTTCCTAAAGATAGCATCTCTTGAGATTGCAAACATTCCATGTGCGCTGTAGCTCGCGGCCATCCATGTCACGCAGCTTGTATGCGCCTTTACCTAGTGCTTCAACGACCTCATAGGGTCCTTCCCACTTCGGTCCAAGTTTACCTGTATCTTCTGCGTGGCTTGCATCGTTAGCGCGATAGACAAAGTCGCCTGGTCTGAATGAGGTGCTTCGAACTTTGGCGTCGTAATATCCCTTCATTTTTGACTTGGCTTTTGCTTCGCGTATAGCTGCGCGTTCACGCCTTTCTTCCAATAGGTCCAAGTCGATACGTCGTTCGTCGTCATTGGTTGCGACATTAACTTCCGCGGTTCGAATAGTTGGCATCCCAATTTCAGCTGGTATGACAGCTTCTGTCCCATAGACAAGAGAAAAAGGAGTGTCTCCATTGCTAACTTTGATTGTCGTGCGGTGCGCCCATAAGACATGCGACAATTCATCCACCCATCTTCCTTTGTGCTTGTCCAGGCGCGCTTTAATTCCTTCGCCTAGACTACGATTTGCGCGCTCAACTAAACCATTGGTTTGTGGGTGTTTAACTGACGCGAAGTGTTGTGTAATATTTAACTCTGCGCACCAGTCTTTGAACGGGTTATCACGGAATTGTTTTCCATTGTCCGAAACGATCTCCCCAGGTAATCCAAAGCGGCATACAATATTTTCCCAAACGAAGCGTTTTACTTGATTACCTGTGATTGTCGCTACTGCTTTCGCTTCAATCCACTTAGTGAAGTAGTCTATTGCAACAATAAGGAATTTCAGTCCTCCTGCTGCGACAGGGAAGGGACCCGCAATGTCGATACCCCACTTATAGAATGGCCATGGAGAAGTGATAGGTGTTAGCTCTTGCTGTGGTCTGCGCGGGATGGGTCTATGAACTTGGCAGTCGTTACACTTCTTTATCACCTCACGCGCATCACGATGCATAGTGGGCCAGTAGTATCCTGACCGCAAGGCTCGCGCTACGACGGATCGTGGTCCTAAATGCATACTGCATGAACCAGCGTGGATCTCTCGGAGTACGTAATCTGCCTGAAGAGGTCCAACGCACCGAAGCCATGGTTGTAGGAATGAGCGCCGATATAGGATACCATCTCGAAGTTCGAACCTCTGCGCTGTGCGCCGTATCTGTCGAGCATCCTTCTGCTCCTGGGGCAATATACCTTTGCTTATAAACTCCACAATAGGGGTCATCCACGTAGGATTCTCCTCCTCTATTACCGTGGATATTTCCATCTCCGAGATGGATTTATTTTTTAGAATCTCCACCAGCACTTGTTTTGACAGGTGCGCAAAGCTTGTAGATGCGATCTTGCTTAGTGCATCCGCTTTATTGTTTTCACCTCTAGGAACTTGTTTAATGGTAAACCTGTCAAAACCTTGGATTAGTGACTTTGTCTTGTCGAGGTATTGGACCATGTTATCCTCTTTAGCCACATATTCGCCCAACACATGGTTGGCTACTAATCGAGAATCCACATTCGCTTCTAGGTTGCGTACGCCCATTCGAGTTGCAATGCGTAATCCAGCGATTAGGGCTTCATATTCTGCCTCGTTGTTCGTGGCTGTGAATTCAAAGCGCAGTGCGTAAGTGAATTCCATTCCTTCTGGATTAGTGAGGATAAGGCCAGCGCCCGACCCATCCACGCATGAAGATCCATCCGTGAACAAGACCCATGGTTCTTGTAGTTCTACCTTGCTCAGTGGAGGTGCAGCATCGGTGTCTGGTTTTTCGATGATGAAGTCTGCTAGTATTTGCCCCTTAACCGCAGTGCGTGGTCTATAGGAGATATTATACTCGCCTAGCAGCACACTCTATTTTTGTAATCGCCCCGATGCGTCAGGTTTAGAGATAACTTGCTTGATAGGTTGGTCTGTAATTACCGCTATTGGGTGCGCTTGAAAGTATCTACGCAGTCTTTTGGCGGCAAATACTAACGCCAAGACCAACTTCTCCATTGGGCTGTAGTTAATCTCTGTCTTCTTGAGTGCTTTGCTTACAAAATATACCGGTGTTTGTACGGAATTCCTATCCGTCAGTAGCACTGCACTGACCGCTCCATGAGTCGCAGATAAGTAGACGATTAACTCCTCCCCTGGTCGGGGTGCGACTAGCTTAGGAAGCGCTGCTATATGTTGCTTAAGCTGTGTGAAAGCTTCTTCCGCTTCCGTAGTCCAACGAAAGTCTCCCTTTTTTGTACACTTCTTGAGTGTTTTAAAGAGAGGAAGTGACTTATCCGCTGATTTGGACAGGAATCTGTTCAAACCGGCTAGCTTTCCATTCAGAGACTGAACTTCTTTTAACGTGCGTGGTGAAGGGAGTTGGATGACAGCCTCTGTTTTTTCTGGACATGGCTTAATGCCATCTGGTTCTATCAAGTATCCCAGGAACATGCCCTCTGTAGCGCCAAAAGTGTATTTCTTAGGATTTAACTTCATGTTGATCTTTCGTAGTGTTCTAAATGTTTCTTCAATGTCGCGCACCACTTCGTCTTCAGTATGGCTTTTTATGACAAGGTCGTCCACATAGACCTCTAGGTTGCGGCCCACTTGCTTTTCAAATGCATTATCTACCAATCGCTGGTAGGTGGCGCTCGCATTCTTCAGGCCAAAAGGCATCTTTGTATAACAAAAGACACCTTGGCTTGTGTGGAAGGCTATTTTTTCCTCTTCTTCCTTGGCCATTTGGATTTGGTGGTACCCTTTGTATGCATCTAAGAAACATTTAAAGGGATATCCGCACAGAGATTCTACCTTCCAGTCTATCTCTGGTAGTGGGTAGCAGTCCTGTGGACATGCTTTGTTGAGTTCAGTGAAATCCACACACATCCGCCAACTACCGTCACTTTTCTTGACCATTACTGGATTGGAGAGCCAGTCATGGTAATAGACTTCTCGCATGATGCCTGCGTCCACAAGTTTGTGTACTTCTTCCAGAATAGCTTTTGCGCGCTCTGGAGCCTGGCCGCGCTTTTTCTGCCTTACTGGGGAATATCCTTGTCGGATTTTTAGCTTGTGTTCTGCAATCGAGCGTGGCACACCAGTCATGTGCTTTGGTTCCCATGCGAAGATATCCAGATTCCTTTGCAAGAGCGCGCACACGGCCGCTCTTCCTTTGTCAGACAACGATCCTCCAATCGATACTTCTTGCTCCGGGTATTCAGGGTGAATTGCAACCTTTAGGTTTGATACTTTAGCTGCGCTCTGTTCTGGGGTGTGCGTTGTTTCGCATGTAATCGTGTTACATTCTCTAGGTGGCGCGGCGCTATTGTAGATGGTGACAATGCCGCCTTCTACCGGGAATTTGAGCATCCCATGTGCTGTGGACGGTACTGCGCGTATTGCCGAAATTCCTGGTCTTCCAATAATGCCATTGTATGGTGAAGGAGATCTGATCACCATAAAATTCATCCAGGCTGTCGTGGAGTGTTCCTTATTACCAACAGCGACTAGTAGTCGCAGTTGCCCCATGGGCCATATCTTTTCTCCTGTGAAGCCAGTCAACGCAGTCGTGGCTGGGCTTAACTGTCTTTGTATCTCAGGGCGCAATCTCTTGAAACAATGCTCATACATTATATCCGCTGATGCCCCTCCATCAACATACATGCGGTGGATATCGTGACCCCCCGCATTTATCTCAATGGTGAGTGGTTCTGCCACTGCGTTGTCCGCAGCCAAGGTGGGGAAAGAGATTTCGCTTCCATGGGAAAATTTTTGGCTGACCTTTTGCCTAGTCTTTCACTGCCATGATTGTATCATGTAGATTGTGTCAGCCTTGTCCTTGGGCGCTTCTTTCTTGCCCCAGTTTTCTGTTTATCTTTCCCATCCTTAATTTTCTTAACTAGATGGTCCAATCTGCCTTCTTTTACGAGCTTCTCTATTAGTTGGCGCAATTGGACACACTCATTAGTCGTGTGGCCCTTCTGTCCATGATACTCGCAGTATCCGTTCCCTACGCGCCGATCTTCTGGGGTGCGCATAGGTGGGGGTCTCGGAAAGTTCGCGCCTTCCGTCGCAAATATCTCCTTTGGAGTCTTCGTTAGTGGGGTATACTTGTCGTTTCCCCGTCCGCCCCCTTGACTGCGATAGCTTTTGTTACGATTGCTACTCTGGTCATTGGATTGTCTCCTTGGCTCTTCTTGTGACCTATGGTTTGAGTAGCCTTTCTTGCTATCCGTAGCGACGGCTTCTCCTTGGATGAAGGACCTCGTGCGCTTCATCAGTTCATCAAAGGTTTGGGGAACCTTATCATTTAATTTTTTGATAAGCTCCGGGTTATTGATCCCGTTCATAAACCCTGAGATCTTTAGTATTTCGGGACATGCCTTGACATGTATGCATTCATCTTTAAAGCGCTCCATAAAAGCGCTTGTGGATTCCCCTTGGCGCTGTTTTACCCTAGCGAGCTCGACAGGGTTCTTGGCGCACTTCTTCCTCTGAGTAAAGTTCAAACGAAACGCCTTTTGCAACTCTTCAAACCCATTGATGCTTCTACGTGGAAGCTTACTGAACCAATTTCGCGCATTCCCCACTAAAGTAGAGTTAAACATGTGGCACCACACAGGTTGTAGCCAATTTTCGATGGTTGCTGCTGATTCGAAAATTTTTAGGTGGTCATCAGGATCACCTGTCCCATCATAAGTCTTAACATTAGCGGGCATGCGCCTTTTTTTATCTTCTGAAAAATAACTGATGCGCCGAGTGAATGCGTCAACCTTTTGACGGCGCCAGGGACGAGACATATCTTCGTCTTCCCAGTCGCGGGATCTTCCCCTGGACTTCCAGTGTCTTGTTTCTTTGTCCTCGTTGTCCGAGGAGTCACTTGAGGATGAGCTTACCCTTTTGCGGCGCTTGCGCCGACTATCCTCGGAATCCGAGCTTGAAGGGCTTTCACTTGGGGAGCATCGTCGCCCAAGTCTATCGTGGATCCTGCGACTACCAAGTCTAGCGTGGACATTGGTGCGCCGTCCATCATCTTCATGCTCTTCCAGAGACTGTGAATCGGCTGCTTCATCGTCCACAACTTTCCTTCCGATCCTAGTAAACACTGGGTGTCGGCGGCCATCCTTTTCGCGCCTTTCCTTTCGGTAACGCGGTGGGGATGCTTCATGCTCAGGGTCAAAGTTGAGCCTGGCTTGCAGGCTCTGACTTGACCTCTTTTTCGCCTCCTCTCGCATCAGCGCAGCCAAAGTTTCGTAGTTTTGGGACACGAAATCACTTGGCGCTAGTTCAGGCGCGACTCCTTCAAGCGCGAGGATGTCTGTTTCCACATCAGGACCCTTGTTTCGGGTGGGTGCCTTTGGCGGCTCAGTGAAATTTAATTCTGGCATGGTGAAAGGAGTGCGCAGTAGATCTACCGTGCTAGTGGTTGTTGTAGTAGCATGAGTAGTCTTTATGGGCGGTTCTACTGCAGTAAAAGCCAGATCTGAGTACGATCCTAGGCTTTTGGGCGCACTGGTTGTCCCAGAGGCCTGCTTAGCGGCTGCATCAGTTTGCTGCTTCTTACCTTGTAGGTCGTCATGCGTTTTCTTTGCTTGCGGAGTCCGCTGATTTGGGTTTCCATGCTTCGTCATTCTAGTTCTTCGTAGAGTTCTTAGTGTTGGGTCCCACGGATGGCGCCACTTGTTGATACAAAAGTTGGGCGTTCCTTGTTTCCGTACCAATTAGATCTTAATGCTTGAGACCTGCGCACTAAGAAAACAAAAAGACACCGTTAGGCTTATCGTGGGATTGTCTCCCACGATTATCCTCCGGCGTGAGAGTAAGTAATCGGTTTTAGGGTTTAGTTGAAGAGTTAGGGTTGTCGATCGTACCTTTAATGAGAGTCGAGGGACTCTTTATATACACACGAAACCCTAGTTGGTTTCGTGTTCCTCACTCCTCAGCGTATCCCGCATAAGTCGGTTTTGATACATATCCCATAAATAAGAGATATCATATATCAAGACCATAAATAGCTCCGGGTTTGGGCCATCGTGAGCCCAAACCGTCATCGTAATAGCCCATTCGTGATGGGCTTGAGTGGTAGTAGCGTCCATTGGTCGGGTTCGTAACCCGAGTGCGGACTATACGTCATCATATATCTTGTTAAATGTGAGCGTTATTCATTTATTTAGCCGGCACAACCTAAAATACTCAAAACAAATCGACTTATTTATAAAAAATTAACTCCGAAAAAGTTATGCGTATTTATATTCGTTTTTATTGGAAAAAATAATTCGGACTCAATGGCGCAAGCATCGTAGTTTAAAACGGACGTTTACTACCTTAAAAGGGCCCCACAAGGTTTAATATAAAAGATTTCCCAATTTGTCAAAAACTACCCCTTCCTTATATTTACACCGCCGCCCTTGTGGTTTCTTTTATCCATCTTCGACCCCTCCCCATCATATAAAAACCCCTTCCCTCTCTCTCCCCTCCCTCATTATAACACCCACTCACCGGAATTCTCCCCTCTCTAGGGTTCCGGCGCCGTCACCCGAATCAGATCGAGTTTGAATTGCAATAACTTGTGAGTTCGAGTATATTGTCTACCCACGTAAGTGTTTCATTTTAGAGTTAATGAAAATGATAAGTAGCCATTACGTGAGTTTTCGGTTGCACGTAACCAATAATCATGCATTTAATTTACTGTTCGAGAAAATATATTTGATTCTTTCATGTCTTATTTCTTCAATCAAAATCTAGGCTTTTCTACTTTGGCTTATTGCTACAAGAGACATGGTCGGTACGGTACAATTATTGAATCACATTTATGCAGGGACTGAGCCAGATCGACTTTCGAGTGGCTTCAAAATATTAGTTAACGATATGATTGTACGCAATATCATTGGCTTCAAAACGAAAACTAATATTAAAATTGTACTAAACTTGCCCAAAAAAAATATAAAAATTTCATGTACTGTGGGTTTAGTTGAATCCGTTCGACTCTATGTAGCTCCGCCCCTCATACGTTGATGTGTTATAGACCACATCCATATCTCATAAGAACTTATCTATCGAAAATAAAAATAAAATATTAATGGCAACAAACCAAGTGCAATTTTCAAATCATTGGAGAGTGGTAGCTAGTGTTACATCTCCAAATTTATGTGGTATAGACATCATGTTCATATTAACATACGACACGATATTCTTTAGTAATAAATGCAATTTTGTGCATGGGCAGCATGTTAACAACATGCACACATGTGTTTCTAACTTTCAAGCTTACATAAGTTACATTTGTAAGCTCTATAATGAATGATTTGTAAATCTGTCTGAATATGTTTAGACCCGTGTTTCAAAGGCTCATTTTTACCATGTTACTTGTCTCGTCCATTTTGCCACGCTATTACAAAACAGCCAAAACTGTTTCGGCTTATATACTAAAAAACACATCGTAAATAATGATGTAAATTTAATAAGCTAGTAAATATGTTTCATGCTCCATGCGTAAAACTCATATCAGTTAAATAAATAATTTTCCTAACATTATTTGAAAACGATGGTCATGGATATACACATTATAGTAAGCAAACACCATTCAAATTTGCCAAGTGGTATTGCTTCAAATCTTTAATATAATCAATATTAATATTATTTTATACACATCACCTATTCACCTCTATATATAAACTTGCCTCCATTCTTTTTTGGGAAAATCATCTGAAAAGGCATCATACTTGCCACCTTATTCTTTTGTTGGCATCAAACTTTTTTTTTTCCTATTGTGGGCACATACTCCCTTAATCACCTCTATTGTAACTATTTTAAGGGAGATGTATGACGTGGCACTACTTAATCACACTAATTACGTTATATCCCTTTTTTTATAACTTTGGGTGTCTTTTGACAATGTTTGATAGTTCGAGGTTGTGTTTTATATTATATTTCATTAACCCAATTCCCTCTCACACAATTAAACGTTTCCTTCTTCCCCAATTTTTTTGTTTTCCCTAAACGGTCGACATAACTAACCCTAATTCCACAGACGCAGTAATTGACCCACATTTGATGTGCGTTTTCATAATTCAGGTACATTTACTTTGATTTCGTTGCTTATAATATGTATTTATCAATATAATTACCCTAATTAGGCTAATTTTCACAAACCCTAATTTTTCGTATTTTGTGATTTTTGTAACAGCATGATACCTGGGACCAATTTACATCAATTTGATGTACACAATGATGGGTTCTTTGCACATTCACCTTTAAGGTATAATGATGGGGTGATTCTGAATATGGCTGTTCCAAGGATGACCTACGAAATGTTTGCTCAGTTTGTGGAAGAAAAAGTTGGTAACTACTTCCAAGGTTTGTATTACAAAGTTCCAAATATTGATTTAGAGAAAGGCTTAGTTAGAGTAACAAATGATAAGGAAATAGCATACATGTTTGATGTTGCTGACTTGTTTGGTAGGCTAGAGCTCTATTTAGATCACTTAGATATGGATCTGTCAGAGTATCTAGGTAATGCAGATACCTCTTTTATGGATGAAACTGTATCTAAGGGAAAAGGCACACCCAAAAAAAGGTATTGCAATGAGTTTTCTGTGGATGAGTTGATTCATTGGGCTGAGATGGAGGTCCAGGTTGAGGGTTCATCTTCTTGCCATCATAGAAACTCAGAGGGTGATAGTAGTAGGACTAGGGTGAATGTTGATAAGGGCAAAGGGAAGGTTACAGAGGATGCAACAGATGGTGATGAGAGTAGCAGGACTAGGGTGAATGTTGATAAGGGCAAAGGGAAGGTTACAGAGGATGCAACAGATGGTGATGATGATTCTGAATATGATAGTGACTTTGATAGTGACTATAATTCAGATAAGTCAGTTGACTATCTTAGTCCTGGTGAGGAGGAGTTGATTGAACTAAGGAAGAGAATGAAAGCTAGTAGAGGGAAGGAAGCTGAGGGTATTCCAGAAATGAATGATGACACTATACCTACTGATGACACCATACCTACTAGTAACCATGGAACAGAAACACTGGTACAACATGATTTGTTCATGAATAACCTGATGAGAAGGCTACAAGCTACTGATGAGAATGGAGCATATCAAGATCCTTTTGTTTGTGTGGAGAAAAGTGTGGACAGGTATCCGGTGTATGATGAGGCTACCCACTGGAGACTTAGGCATCCAAAGGTATGCTTCTATAATATGAAATTGTGATATTATGAAGTTGTGATATTGTTTATAAATGATTGTTCTTTTTGAAATGCAGGTTGGTGAAAAGTATCCGAGTGTTGCAAAGTTTAAGGAGGGACTCACCTTCTATGCATTAGCTAATGGATTTTCAATTTGGTATGAGAGGAGCAACAATAAGAAGGTTGTGGCTAAATGTGGATATAGACCACCAAGGATCACAGACCCTGACAAAGGTAAACAGAGGAAGCAAAAAAGGTATCCTACTGTAAGTACCTCTGAGTTACCTTCCTGTCCATGGAGATGTTATGCTAGGTGGATGAGAAAAGAAAAAACTTTCCAAATACAGACATTAGTTGATGAACATAAATGTGTTAGGAATTTTGAATTTGGGTCATTGGTAAACTATAAGTGGATAGCAGATAGGATCTGGGTTGGAGGGCTGGTTGTAGGAAAGTTATTGCCTTAGATGGCTGTTTTCTTAAAAGGCCAAACCAAGGTGAAATTCTTACAGCCATTGGAAGAGATGGAAATAACCACATTTACCCAGTGGCTTGGGCAGTGGTTAATGTTGAAAACAAGGACAATTGGAGCTGGTTTTTAGAGTTGCTTGAAGGAGATTTGGGTTGCACCAAAGGACAAGGTCTAACTCTTATGTCAGATCAACATAAGGTATGTTTGTATCCAAAATTATTTCCTTAGTGTCTTATTAATACATATATTATAACATTGTTATTATATATAGGGTCTTATTGAAGCTGTGAAGGATGTAATGCCATATGCCGAACACAGGCAATGTGCAAGGCATATTTATGAAGGCTTTAGGAAACAATTCACAGGCTTGGAGTTTAGAGACTTGTTTTGGGCAGCATCAAAAGCCTCATATCCACCACTCTTCTACAAGACAATGGACAAGATAAAAATGGCAAACCCAAATGCTCATAAGTATCTTATGGATAAGAATCCCAAAACATGGTCAAGGGCTTTTTTTGAAGTTAACAGAGGATGTGAGGCGGTTGAGAATGGATTTAGTGAATGTTTTAACAGTGTTATTTTAAGTGTTAGGGACAAGCCATTGATAACTATGCTAGAAGCTATCAGAGTGATAGTACTAGAGAGGATGCACAGAATGAGGGAAATCAGTAAGAAATGGAACCTTGGAGTTTGTCCCAGCATTCAAAGGAGATTGGAATTGCTGAAAGATCAACAAAGGTAACTCTATTTTAAATTAATTGTGTATTATCTTATGAAAGATGTTGCATTGACACATATAACTGTGTTATGTTGCAGGTTCTGGCATGTTATCCCTGCTGGTGGGAATGTGTTTGAGGTGAGATCAGGAAGTGACGCATTCACAGTTGATGAACCAAAGATGTCTTGTACATGTAGAATGTGGCAGTTATCAGGTATACCTTGTGTGCATGCTACAAAGGTAATACTCTATCTAAACAAGCTACCAGAGGCCTATGTTCCAGCTTAGTTTGAAACAGACATGTATTTTGTGGCATATCACCATTATTTAAAACCAGTTGGAGGTATGAATTTCTGGCCTGATCAGAGTATGTACTCAGTAGTTTTACCTCCTAAACCCAAAAAAATGCCTGGTAGGCCTAGAAAGAAAAGAATTAGATCAAAGGGTGAGGGTGGTAGCTCATCAAAAGTGTCAAGGGTAGGTATTGAGATTACTTGTAGTATTTGCAAACAAATTGGGCACAACAAAAAAGGATGCAAAGAAAACAGTAAGGGTAGTAGCTCAGTTGAAAAGGCACCTAGAAAAAATGTTGGAGGTAGGCCTAGAAAGAACAAGGTTAACCAGGATGAGGCATCGGTGGCAGATGATGTTATGCCGGTCAGACAAAGAAAAGAGAATGAAACAAGTGGGTCAAATAGAAAGAACAAGAAAAGAGGTTGCACTTCAACTTATGCAAGATGGTTTGGTGAGCAGCAGAATGAAGAGCAAACTGAGATTGACTTGACACCTGTTCAAGATGATCTCATGCAGACACAAGATACTCAAACAGAAAAGGTCAGAGTGAGGAGGCCTAGTGAAAGAATCATCAAAAGAAAGTTGGCAAAAAAATTGAATGGCCAGGGCAGCACTCCTCAGTCTGCCATGAATATAGATGATGCTTGAACTACTGTCATTTAATGTGCCCATTTTGTATATCTTTTGAGGGCAACTGATGTAAACAATTGGTAACTAATCTTGGTATGTAATATGGCTAGAACAAGTAGTATTTAGTAGCCACTAATGTATTTAGTAGAACAAGTAATATTTAGGGCAACTTATGTAATGACCATCAACCAATAGCCCATTTTGTACATGATACAGGGCACTTTTGATGGTCAATCCAAAAACTGTTATGTCAGAACATAACAAAATGCAGTATGCAGTTTGGTATTCCTTTTACTATTCTTCATGTGACCTTAATGCAGTTTGGTATTCTTTTTGCTCTATACAGTAACATAACATTAAAAAGATCCTTAGATCACTTCGATAATGACATACCAACCAAAACACAGATTACACACAAACATCCTAACATGATGATACACAACCTATCATACAATTCCAACTTTGACTTTGTAGCCTTCAACTCATCTTCCAATCTTGACTTGTCCAAAGCAAGAGACTCAATTATGGGTCCACTATCCTCATTGTTCTTCATTCGCTTCTGCCTTAGATAGAACCCATACACCAACTCTTTGTAGTATTCACTAGGTAGATCTTCATCCAGAAACTCATACACTTGACAAACATTGCATGTGACGAATCTCTTACCCGGATTCCTCCTTGTGGTGGCTGTTTGCACTCTTAATTGACGATTACAGTTACAAAAATGTTCAATCTTACCTCCAATTAAACGGGATTGAGCTGTGCTTGAACTGCTCATGCTTTAGGGTTCTTGTTCGACCATTTATGGAGAAGGGATTATTTGGGGAAAGAGGGAAAATAAATAAGTTGAAAGGGGATGGTAGGGTTTGCAAGTGGAAAAAAACAATAGATAAAAATCACCCTCCAAGTTACAACATTGTCAAAACGGACCCAAAAGTGTGAAAAAACGGGGTAAAACGGGATTATTTTGATTAAGAAATGCCACGTCATCAAAATAGTTACAATAGAGGTGATTAAGGGAGTATGTGCCCACAATAGAAAAAAAAAAAAGTTTGATGCCAACAAAAGAATAAGGTGGCAAGTATGATGCCTTTTCAGATGATTTTCCCTTCTTTTTTGTTTACACAGCTCATACCAATGGAGCAAGACCCCGACTAACCACCAAACATATGGTTCCAACCACCACTACCCACCGCTCGACGTCGAAAACCGCCTATCGACCTGGTCGTGCTCATAATACTAATCCCAATCCTAATACTTGTTTTTTTGTTCTTTTTCCTCCCACCTTTTTTAACACATACGTTACACATACTCAAACCAGGTTCAGTAAAGTCCACATGGGATTCCTTAAATATTTTCCTTGTTATTTTCGCTATTCTTTGCGGTGTTTTAGCTCGTAAAAACGACAAAGTTTCGGGAGCTAATGAAGGTGTAAATGAGGCTACCAGTTTTGTAGTAGATAGTAGTAGTGTCAATAGTACTAGTGTGGATAGTTCGGGTCAAGTTTTCGGGTATTCGTATACGAAAGTGGTGTCGGGTGGGTTGAGAAGAAATAGCAGTTCGTACCCGGATTTCAGAAATGAGTCTGTTTGGGAAAATAACCGGGAAAATGTCCGAAACCGATTTTACGACGATTTTGACCACTACACCAAAAGCTTAGTTTTGGCACCAGCAAATTCTTTGGGTCGACATTGTCGACCCAAATTTTGACCATGGCCCACACCACTTTCAACAAAAAATTCAGTCAAAGATTTGAGCAATATGGCACGACAATGTCGTGCCAAAGCTCGTAACCTTTTTTTTTTTTAATTTAAAAACTTTTTAAATTAGTTTTTATTTTAAAATAAATATTAAAACATATTAGAAAGCAGAATGGGTCGACAATGTCGACCCAAACTGCGAGTATATATATATTTTTTTAATTTAAAAACTTTTTAAATAACTTTTTATTTTAAAAGAAATATTAAAAACTTTTTAAGGGAAAAGAATTAGGAAAAAAAATACGGGAAGCAATATGGCACGACAATGTCGTGCCATATTTTACCACCAAAATATTTTCACGAAAATTAAAAGAACCCGCCAAAAAGAAATATTAAAACATTTTTAAGAATCAGATTGGGTCAACAATGTCGAACCAAACTGCGATTTTTTTTTTTTTTTTTTTTTTTTTTTTTTTTTTTTTTTTAATTTAAAAACTTTTTAAATCGCTTTTTATTTTAAAATAAATATCAAAATATTTTAAGACGCAGAATGGGTCGACAATGTCGACCCAAACTGCGGTTTTTTTTTTTTTTTTTTTTTTTTTTTTTTTTTAATTTAAAAACTTTTTAATTTAGTTTTTATTCTAAAAGAAATATAAAAACTTTTCTACTATATAATTAAAATTAAAAACTTTATATTTACAATTAAATACTTTTATAAAATTAAAAAAATATATTTAATTTAAGTACTTTTATTTAAAAAAAATATACATTCAAAGTCCATGTGTGTAACACCCCAACCCGACAAGGGCAAAGGTGTCACATATACGGATTCTTATCAGAACAAACACAGACATTTGACATAAATAATACAATGAAACTCCAAGGTTTACAACTGAAATCAGAACTACAAGCTTTACATTACAAAATTTCTATGTCTAATATAAGGTTTTTCTAGTCATCTTCCAAAAGCTAATGAAGTCTTCTAAAGTCAACACTTTTCACCCAACTCCCAGCTTCCAACTAAACCTGCCGCGGGAAAAGAAACGCGGCTGAGCTACACGAGCTCAGTGAACAGATATAACGGTAACAAACAATAATAATGAAATAGGGAAGATGGAAGGAAATCGTACATGATGTAATAATAGATGAGAAGAAATATGAAGGTTATACATAGATATCAGAAAGTATGGATAGTATCATGAGTAATGGTGAAGTAATCAAAAGATCCCATCAAGCCCAAACATACCAAGCCCAGTACAGAGATAAGTCTAGTATCATGTCATAGGGTGTCAGTAATGAAAGGTAAAGGTCATAAGTCTATAAGGTGCATGGAAAACAGTAATCCTCTACGAGCCCAGAAACATGAACATGAAATCATAATCATACCGCCATGCAGAGAGATGTTCCTCTCACTAATCCCAGAAATCAGAAATATGGAGTAGCTAGCTCCCAGAGTGTGAAAGACGTGTATCGCACACACCATCAGTCACCATACATATCATAACATATCATAACATGAACATAATACAGAAACAAATCTAGGATGCATCCATACGCCCCTGGTGGCCATAACTCCCAACACACCAAATAAAATACAGAAAGGGACGGGACATGTCATCACTCTCCTGCCCTAGAGTCATGCCATCGGTGCATCGACTGACATGGACATGAAACCCTCATGCCTAGTGAGTGGCTCGTAGTATCAAACTGTGGGTCAAGGTCAAGTATCATGTATCCAGTATTTAATTTAGTTTCATAAGTCAATTTCCATTTCAGAATATCAGAGTTCATAATCAGAGGTTCATATCAGAGGTTCATACCATAAAGGTTCCATGTCAGAAAGGTCATATATCAGAAATGTTTAATATCAGAAAGGTTCATAACAGAAAGGTCATGTATCAGAAAGGTTTAATATCAGAAAGGTTCATAACAGAAAGGTCATGTATCAGAAAGGTTTAATATCAGAAAGGTTCATAACAGAAGGGTCATGTCAAAGGTTCATAATATCATGAAAGAAACCAGAAAGGTTCACAGAATCAAAGAACATGGCAGTGAATCAGAAATCAGAAATGAGACGAAGGCACCTTATTAAAGAAGGGCAGAATATCTGTACCTTATTGCTGACAAATGAAAATACTGAATAAGATGATCAAGAGCACAGGACTACTCCCTCTTCACACCTAGAGGAGTAAAGACATGATTACTAACGATCCCATTTCCATATTAAGTAACTTTCTATTTTTAGCAGGTTTCCATTTTTAGAAAGTTTCCTTATTTAGTAAGTTTCCAAAATTAGCAGATTTCTATAATGAGTAAGATTTAAGTCTTATGATTTAGTTAAGTCATTAATTTAGTCTCATTATGGAATTAGGGTTGGTTTTAGCAGGTTATAAAAGTTTAGGGTTAAATATGACAAGTTTACAAAGTTTAGGGTTTTAATTGTAATTCTTCCAAAGTTAAGAGTCAACCATGTAATTATCATATTCATTCATTTTAATCCTTCATTTACCAAAGTGTACGACCTGGATACTTCAAGTTTACCAAAATTACCCTTTATACCCCTTAGTTTATAAGTTTACAAATTAAACCCCCTTAATACATAATTTTACATTTTACATCCTTATCTTCTCCATAATTACTAAACAATCTCTTATTTTATCATAATTACAGAATATAACATCAGAATTACTTATTGTATGAATCCAGCCCCTCAAGTTTCAGAATTTACACAATAGGTCCCTCAATTTAATTAATTCACATATTTAACCCTTAATTTCCATTTTCAATCTTTAATTATCAATAACTACCTATTAATCCATTAAATCTTCAAAATGACACAACACACCCTTAACATGTTGAAATACACGAATACACCTTAACTTTCCAGAATTTACAATTTTAGTCCCTATATTTTATTTATTTCCAAATCGAATTACATATATTATATAATTCACAAATAAATCCCTAAGTTGCAAAATTTACAAAAAGGACCCCCATTTTATATTTTATTTACATCAGCCACGATTTATAGAGTATGACAAAAATGACCCACAAGTTTTACAAATTACAAAATAGCCCCTTAACTATTTTAATTTAAAATCGGTATACATTTATATATCAAAATCAAAAACCCTTATCATCAAAATCATTACCCAATATTCATATCATCATTAAACCATTATTAATTAGTCAAGAACAACCCTAAATTCCAAAAACCTAATTCAAACCCTTTTTATTTCTTTTCTTCCTTGTTTTTCCAAAAACCCGATTATACACATAATTCACAATTAAATATTTTAGGCCCCAACAATTCGACATAACATTTTTCCCAGATTAATATGATCATATAGAGTCCAAATAAAATAAATATGAAGCCTCAAAAATTCGTATCTAATTATTTAGGATTTATGTACGTTTTTAAGATTTAGTTCACAAATAATATATAGATCTTGCATGATTCGATTTCCATATTTTATACAGGTCTTATATGATGTAGAAAGCACGAGAAAAATACCAAACCAAGATTTGAACGTGTGGATTTGGCTGGGCGAATTTGTTCTACTCGGTTGGATAATTCGAACCACAAAAATCACCACGACTCCAACAGCTACTCCACGACCTTGGAATTATTTTTCACAGATGATATACGATATAAGGGTCATGAGAAAAATAATGAACGAATTTTATAGTGACCGAATGAATTGATTTGGTAATTACCTTGCGATTTAATTTTTGAGGTAATTAAATGGCTAGCGATCAAAAAAGGGCTTCCCACGACCTATACCAATTTTTCTTAGCTTCCTTAGGACGTGTACAACACCAGAAAATTATGCTTGGTATTCCAGAAAATCGGATGAACAATGGGAGGAATTATTTGTGTGTTTTTGTTAAATCGGCATATTAGGGTTTTCTTAGGATAAATGAGTTTTGATTGATTTTTAAAAAGAAACCGGTCAAAGGGGAGGGTTAATGGGCCCAAAACTTCAGAATTTTAGTCAAGGAAGTTAATTGCCTTGATTAATTATTTTTAATGCCTTTTATTACTCTTAATTTACCATAATTAAATCATAAAATTTGAAATTAAACTCTAATTGGCGCCCAAGGGCATTTTGGTAATTTTGTGGCTTGTATAAAAGTTAAATGGAGTTGTTAAAAATATTTGGGATCATAACTTGTTCATTGTTAGAAGTTTGGAATTTATTTTGTGCTTTACATATGTTTTATTTAGATTTTAAATTCCCAGGGGCAATTTGGTCATTTTACATGTTATCATATTTTCAGGTATTACAACTTCTTCCCCACTAACAAAAAAATTTCGTCCTCGAAATTTGAAGTCGCAAAGCTAAACGAAGTCGTAGCAAATCGTAAAAGATCGTCACAAACGTTTTCGTGCCGGGGAGGTTCTTTCAGAAAGGATCTTCGGATCAAATAATTCTCATGACTCGAATCAACGAAGGGAGTTCAAAGTTTCTCAGAAGGGAACTACTTACGTTATTGCTGACCAAACGACCCTGTAACAAAGTGGATGACAGGAGAGTCTTCAGGAAAGCTCATACGGAAGTATGCATTAAATTTCGGATCAAATTAACCGTATCCACAGTAGAGAGTTCTTCAAAGGGTTAACGATTGATAACTGAGGTCAACAGAATGCAAATCGAGAATTCCAACTTATTCAGATATCTAATGAATAGAGGCAGAGTATACGCATAACGGTGAAAACAGATTAAACGCATAGGTAGATTGAACTTAACATCTTACTAAACACAGATGATCTCAGCCAAATGTCAAAATTTCTAAGGTTTCAAAGGTACTCCTCGAAATATCCTACGATCACAATGAGGGTACGTCATATGACGTAGGTATTATCACGTTCGCGAACCGTCATAATGCCAGCCTCATATGAGTATACCATCATGATGATCATACTTTATCTCAAGTTGTGAACTAAACGTCTTATCTTAATCCACCTAGTACTTCTAAAATCTCAAGGTCAACAAAATCGAATGCCATAGTCAAGAGGGAACGTCAAACTATTCGCCATGGAGATTCTCAAAATGCCCAAGAGGCATTGAAATGATTGACAAAAGATCAGAGGTCAGAGTCGGAATCTGAAGGTAAGGATCAAATAGTGCCAGGAAATTATTATGAAATTTTCAATGGATTCAAGATTTATTTAGGTTTCAAAACTTAGGTGATGCAAGGCATAAGCTTTCAATCTCCATAAGTGATCTCAACAAGCTTTAACCAAAAGCAAAGCACGAATCAGAGTGATGCGGAAGCAATACTACTTACATAGATGTCCTAGTCTACCCATTCCTTACCGGTAATACTTAGGTTCCTATGGGAAGATCCTAAAGCAATTCCTCAACGGTTATCTTATGAGCGCCTACAGTGGAAACTTAATGGTCCTAAACGCACAGGACAGGGTAAATGTATTACAAGTCGTCAGCCTGTTCTCTGATACCATAATTGTAACACCCCAACCCGACAAGGGCAAAGGTGTCACATATACGGATTCTTATCAGAACAAACACAGACATTTGACATAAATAATACAATGAAACTCCAAGGTTTACAACTGAAATCAGAACTACAAGCTTTACATTACAAAATTTCTATGTCTAATATAAGGTTCTTCTAGTCATCTTCCAAAAGCTAATGAAGTCTTCTAAAGTCAACACTTTTCACCCAACTCCCAGCTTCCAACTAAACCTGCCGCGGGAAAAGAAACGCGGCTGAGCTACACGAGCTCAGTGAACAGATATAACGGTAACAAACAATAATAATGAAATAGGGAAGATGGAAGGAAATCGTACATGATGTAATAATAGATGAGAAGAAATATGAAGGTTATACAGAGATATCAGAAAGTATGGATAGTATCATGAGTAATGGTGAAGTAATCAAAAGATCCCATCAAGCCCAAACATACCAAGCCCAGTACAGAGATAAGTCCAGTATCATGTCATAGGGTGTCAGTAATGAAAGGTAAAGGTCATAAGTCTATAAGGTGCATGGAAAACAGTAATCCTCTACGAGCCTAGAAACATGAACATGAAATCATAATCATACCGCCATGCAGAGAGATGTTCCTCTCACTAATCCCAGAAATCAGAAATATGGAGTAGCTAGCTCCCAGAGTGTGAAAGACGTGTATCGCACACACCATCAGTCACCATGCATATCATAACATATCATAACATGAACATAATACAGAAACAAATCTAGGATGCATCCATACGCCCCTGGTGGCCATAACTCCCAACACACCAAATAAAATACAGAAAGGGACGGGACAGGTCATCACTCTCCTGCCCTAGAGTCATGCCATCGGTGCATCGACTGACATGGACATGAAACCCTCATGCCTAGTGAGTGGCTCGTAGTATCAAACTGTGGGTCAAGGTCAAGTATCATGTATCCAGTATTTAATTTAGTTTCATAAGTCAATTTCCATTTCAGAATATCAGAGTTCATAATCAGAGGTTCATATCAGAGGTTCATACCATAAAGGTTCCATGTCAGAAAGGTCATATATCAGAAATGTTTAATATCAGAAAGGTTCATAACAGAAAGGTCATGTATCAGAAAGGTTTAATATCAGAAAGGTTCATAACAGAAAGGTCATGTATCAGAAAGGTTTAATATCAGAAAGGTTCATAACAGAAGGGTCATGTCAAAGGTTCATAATATTATGAAAGTGTAATTGCTTGAAATCCTACTTTATCAAACCCACTTAAACTATAGATCGAATGGCAGTAACATATAAGAGAAATATGGAAATGAGAAAAAGAAAATAAGAAAGATAAGATAGAAAGATTGATGACAGTATAGATGAAACAAGGAATGAGTGTATATTAGATTGGAAAATGAAAGAAAGATAACAAGAGAGAAAACACACTCCCACCTTATCACTTTACTGCATACTATCTAATGTGGTGGGAGTGTGTTTGATATAGCAAAGCACAGCCACGCCCTAAATGATTAGGTGGGCTTTTGATGGGCTTAGGTGGGCTTGTGGGTTGGACTTGGTTTAACATACATTAAATGGACATATGTATTTAGAAGAAGATACATATATTTGTCCAATCCCACTCGCCCTTCATCTATTCTACAATATTACATATGACACAAATACAAAGTTCTAATATTTGGAATGACCATCACTTCAACATATAAAATCAATGCTAACAATTCCCCCTAAGGGATGGTCATTCAAATGATGATCCCATTGATAAGATCTTTAGACTTTGATGTCTTGAACTTTGTGTGTCGTTGTAGAATAGACTTGATTCATTGTTCCTTCATGCTCTGTGATCTTCAAAGTATCGACTTTGAATGTTCTTGCTTTGATCTACTTCTTCTGATCAGATGCGTCTATGTTGTAGATGATGATGGTGAATAGACTTTCGTCAGTACCTGCATAAGACAGTTAGCAATAAATCGTCCAGCGGCCATCATGTCGTGAGGCAAGATCTAAAGATCTCATTAAGACTCATACAACTTGTATCCTTTATGAGTGAACACAAGTGTATTGCATAGGAAGTGTACCTAAGAGATCTTTGATGAATCTCATGTCTCTAGACTCAATAATGTGCGTTTTGGTTTTAGTCGTCGGAGGCATGGAGTAGAGTGCCACCTTTTCAATATCAACACTTCTCGGAGTGAGAGGTCGATAGATTATGTAGTGTTCTCCGTGAGAAATGAAACAAATATCTTTTGAGAGATATCTGAGTGGATAAGAGGGGTGGTGCAAATGCGTCACTGGGTCCATGACGTCTTGTCTTCAATACCAGTATCACCTTAGTGAGTATCGATAGCATATGTATTGACCCGGTTTCTGACCTAAGTTTTCATGGAGGGCTATTTCTTTTCACCCTTACAAAAACTTTTCTTTTTCATTCTTCAACCCCTTCTTTCTCCTTTCTCATTAACTCCTTTTTTCAATCTTACCTAAGGACTTCTAATTCTAGACTATTGTAATTGTCCTTGGGAAGATCCCTCCGGCTCTGGCGGATCATAGGACATAACCTAACCATAATCACCTTATAACTCCATGATTATCCTAGGTTTGTTGATCACTTGCCATAAAACCATTTGAGAAAATCTCTCAAAGTGTTCATGAATAAAACACATTTTGTTAATACTTCGAGAGTTTTGCATTTTCTGAAATACTCCCCCTTCACATGTGCATATGAGATTTAAGAAAGAATTGCACATGATGGGTAGAGTTCGCACTTTTTGAACTGATCGATTTTCAATTAATATGACCATTGCGAGACACGTTTACATCACTAGTTAGACTAGCTTGAAGTTATTACCCGTCCCGGTCATATCAAAAGATCATCTCTCGAATTGGTACATTCTACTCAGACAAGTCCTTTGCGAGACACGTTTACATCAATGGATAACCATCTTGAAATTATTACCCGTCCCGGACTAGTCTTTTCGATTACAGACATTTCTCTTTCGTCAATTCGAGGGTTCATGCTGAGTCTTTTTGAGATTCTCTTTTGATCACATTTTAATCACATCTTCTCCCCCTCAAAAATAGCATGCAGTGATATTTTTGATATCAACTGATTAAAATGAAACTTTTTGGAGAGATAGACGGATTTGAGCATGAAATTGGAACATTTTTGTTTTTCTACTCCCCCTTAAACAAAGCATATGGTTAAACATTTTAGTTTAAAAGCAGTTTTAAGGGTTTAGGAGGGAGTCATCTTGAGCACTTTATGAAAGATTTGGAAAAATCTTATTGAAAAATCTTGAAGAAAATGTGCTCAAGATAGAGAAGATTTTGAAAATCTATGAAGATATGTAAGGAGAAATATCTTCATTAGTTTTTAGGATAAGTGTTAGAGAAAGAAATTGGTTTTGCACAACACTTTCCTTTATTTGAAGTTCGGGTCCGAAACTGAGATGTTCCGAAGCCATTGGGTTAAGCTCGGGTTCTGGAGTGAGTCTCTCAGAAGCCATTGGGTTAAGCGCGGGTTTCGTACTGAAATATACGAAAGCCATTGATTTTAGGATAAGTGCTCGAAAGATTATGACTAAGCACTTTCCTTTCTTTGAAAAACGGGTTATGCACTGTTATGTGTACATAAGCCATTGGGTTAAGCTCGGGTTCTGGAGTGAGTCTCTCAGAAGCCATTTAAGAAAAAAGTTTGAGAAAACGACATGTTTTGAAAACATTTAAAGAACTCTCGCTCAAGCATCTGTACATGCCCGTATCATTGTTGAATGATATTTCTAAGTACGTACAGAATATTGATTATACGAGAGACATGTCGGAGAAGAATATTTTTGGATTTTTGTGATTTTATATTGTTTTTGTATTTTTTGAAAATTTTCCATTTTTGTATATTCTTTTTGATGTTTTCAAAAAATGTATATGCACAAAGAATGATTAAGTATGAACAAGTAAAAGTGGAGTTAAGAGTGGAACAAGACAAGGATTTCCAAATGCGATGTTGGCATAAAGGTCTTCTCTTCCACATTCAGCGAGTGAACTCTCAACACTTTCACGAGTACCTGCAATCACAGAATCCACAAAAGAAGAATATGCACAAATAACAGTGTTAGAAGAACATGAATCATCACATTGAGGGTGTCCACTATCAACGGTTGTAGTGGTTTCTACATCCTTATCCTGATGATTTTCACTATTACTTGTTGTGGTGCAACTATCAAGAATCTTTCCTGTGGGAATCCATCTAAGACCAACTGTTTTAAAAACTTTTCCCGTGGGAATCCACCTAGGGCAAGATCTAGGAGATGTTTCCTTTTCAGATGCAGCGGAAATCTTATTTTGAGAAACACTCCGTCCTGTAGAGATCCACCTAGTTGGTTTCTTAGCCTTTTGCTTCTTAGCAACGGGTTTGTTGCTATTTGATGTCTTAGAGGATTGTGCCTTAGCACTTGCATTTGCTTTCTTGATATACAGTGCAACACATGCATCATGATTAACTGAAACGACACATTTTTGACATGTAGGACAAACAAATTCGACATTCTTGTTTAAAATGGCAACCTTAACTTTGTCACTACAGTCATTTGAAGCTTGTTTCTGGTTCGAAGAGGAATTTGAGTTCATAGTGTTTGATTCTACGTGGGTAACATTTTCTTTTGCGCAACTACTCTTAGATGCAAGCCAATCCCTAGTCTTTAGTTGAATGATCCTAGGTAGTGGTTTACTACTACTAGCAGTGCTTTATAATGTTGTAGAATTCATCACTCTAGGTTTTGTTCCTAAAATTCCGTCTTGTCGAACCTGTGCCTTTTGCCTAGCAGTTTCTAGGTAGTGATTGTGGACCATTTTGTTTGAACCAACTGATTCCTTAACTGTTTGAGTGGTCACATTCGGTGAGCAATTCCTAGAAAGGCCAGGTGCTTTCACTTTTGGTGTTTTAGGCGAGGGTGTTGGAGTGACTGGTTTTGTCAAATCATTTGTCACATCAACTGTTGGAACCGTTTGAGAATTTGACATTTTTTGTTGTTCCGAAGTTGATGGTTTTGCAAACTTAGTTTCCTCACCCTGCCCTTTTTGACTTTCAAGCTGAGACTTCAAAAGATCAATTTTTTCTTGCATGTTTTTGTAAGAGCGCTCATACGACAATTTGTCATACTTGCATTCTTCCTTTTTTGTATCAAGTTGTTTAAAATATGTGCAATTTTGTTTTTCAAGTTTCAAAAGCGCCTTTTCATATTTTTCAACAATTTGAGAAGTCTCAGCTCGAAGTGTTTCCTCATCTTCCACAGAATATGTTTGGTAAATAATTGACATGATATCGGTCGATAGAGCTTCGAAGCAGAGATTGTCATTATGCTTTTCCAAAACTTTTATGTGTTCCAAGTATTCATTAGCTTCTTTCACTAAGGATTTGTGGTCCTTAACAAATTCGGCTGACTCTTTCAAAAGACATCGTTCAACATTAAGAACTACCGCATAAATTGCAGCAATATGTGGATTAATTTCCGATTCAAAAATCTTTTTAATTCCATCCTGAACACCTGGAAACCATTCAAATTTTTGATTATTAGTTTTGGAAGCCACAATACTTTTAAGTGTTTCAATTCTCTTTTTAAGATCAACCAAATATAGTCTAGCTGCACTTGAATCATAAGTGTTTTTAGATGCCATTTGTTCGATGTTAGGCAGATGTTTTGAAACAGCTTTTTGTCTTGTGAAAACCACTGGTTTTTGAAAAAACAGAGGTGACTCCTTTTTAACAAGATGAACCCCAGCAAGTTTGTTAACTTCATTATAGTTAATGGGTTTTATTTCTCTGTTCAATTGTCGCATTTTCTTTCGACTCTCTTCTGCCAGCTCAATCGTTTCGCTAGAATCATTACCCGAAGGAGGGTCATGGATAGCATTTATTAAATTACCATTAAAAAGCACATTCTGTTCTTTCTGAGCTTTCTTGAGAATATAAGGGTTTTCATAACCGATAACCACCTTTTTTAATGTATGTAAAATCGGGTTTGGATCGTTTATTAACAAGTTAACTGTTTGTGCAGAATGACCCGTTTTTACAAGCAAATCATCCAACTTTGCAATGGTTTCCTTTTTTTCATTGATCTCTTTAAGAAGATCCTTTTCACGTTTTGAAAACCTTTCATTCAACTCCTTCTTTTCTTTTTCAAGATTGGAATAAGTTGATTTTTGTTTTGAAAGTTGGTTGGTTAGTTCAGAAATTTCCTTGTTAAGAGATTTTATTTTGTTGTTCAAATTGACATCTAGAGTGTCAAATTTGATTTGTAAACGTTTTTCTCTTAAAACAGAATCTCTTAAACTATTTTCAAGTTCTGACTGTCGATTGGTGTGAAAATCATAAGCTCGTGCATTCACCTTATAACTCTCAAGCTCAGTGGTCAATTTTTCATTCGCGGCTTTTACCTCGCGATTGATCTTTTTGACCTTTTCAATCTCAATTTGACAATTATGAAGTAATGATTCAAAGAGAGAACGGGTTTCCTCATCATTAGCAACATTTTGTGCAACTTGAACTTCATTAGGATCCATATCTGGATTTGTCAAATTAGTATTGCTACAACTTGGCGTGTCCATGTATGTATCATAATTAGGTTCGAGAGGCACAGAATGTGGCTTTTCATGAGTAAACAATGATGGTACCTCATGGAGTGGTTCTGTGTCATAGGACGGAGGAGTTTCAGAATCACTACATGATGTTGTTTGTTGGTGATCAGGCATAGGATCGGAGACTCCAGTGACTTCTGTAGAATTATCATTGATTCTGGTCATAAGCAGGAAGTCTGATTCCTCAGCAGTCAACGGTATTCCCGAATGTTCCTTGTTGGCTAGCATCAGCATGTACTGGAGCTTTTCTACCTTCGTCATAGCCTGAACATTACCAATTCTGCCTATATCACTCCTTTGGATTTCAGATGAAGTCATGAAACAATAATCCTCATTTTGATTGACCCCATTCTGATTCACAAACTGATCCATTTGATTTCCCGTATACTGCCCTGCATATTGCATTTGATTCCCAGTCTGTATACCCATAGCATTTCCTTGCTGATTCCTGATAACCTCAACCATTTGTCCTTCTTGACCTATTGATAACTGCGTATTGTCAGTGTACGGTGAATTCCATTGGTTGTTGTTATGTTGATTGAAGTTTAATGCCTCGGTGAATAATGCAAAAGCATGTGCCAGATCAGTTGCCATATTGTCTTGTTGAGTTGCCATTGATGATGACTGTATGATAAAGTGGATACAGGATCTTTGCAACAAAGTAGGAGTTGTTGTTGTTGAAGGTTAAACTTGGTTGTGGTTGTGGTTGTGAAGCTTTGGTTTGTTGATGATGATCGTTTGAAGTTGTAGGTGGAATTTTGGTCTGGAAACTTAAAAACTCAATAACTTCATTCTAGAGCGTTTTCTCAGAGTGTGAAAGACGTGTATCGCACACACCATCAGTCACCATGCATATCATAACATATCATAACATGAACATAATACAGAAACAAATCTAGGATGCATCCATACGCCCCTGGTGGCCATAACTCCCAACACACCAAATAAAATACAGAAAGGGACGGGACAGGTCATCACTCTCCTGCCCTAGAGTCATGCCATCGGTGCATCGACTGACATGGACATGAAACCCTCATGCCTAGTGAGTGGCTCGTAGTATCAAACTGTGGGTCAAGGTCAAGTATCATGTATCCAGTATTTAATTTAGTTTCATAAGTCAATTTCCATTTCAGAATATCAGAGTTCATAATCAGAGGTTCATATCAGAGGTTCATACCATAAAGGTTCCATGTCAGAAAGGTCATATATCAGAAATGTTTAATATCAGAAAGGTTCATAACAGAAAGGTCATGTATCAGAAAGGTTTAATATCAGAAAGGTTCATAACAGAAAGGTCATGTATCAGAAAGGTTTAATATCAGAAAGGTTCATAACAGAAGGGTCATGTCAAAGGTTCATAATATTATGAAAGTGTAATTGCTTGAAATCCTACTTTATCAAACCCACTTAAACTATAGATCGAATGGCAGTAACATATAAGAGAAATATGGAAATGAGAAAAAGAAAATAAGAAAGATAAGATAGAAAGATTGATGACAGTATAGATGAAACAAGGAATGAGTGTATATTAGATTGGAAAATGAAAGAAAGATAACAAGAGAGAAAACACACTCCCACCTTATCACTTTACTGCATACTATCTAATGTGGTGGGAGTGTGTTTGATATAGCAAAGCACAGCCACGCCCTAAATGATTAGGTGGGCTTTTGATGGGCTTAGGTGGGCTTGTGGGTTGGACTTGGTTTAACATACATTAAATGGACATATGTATTTAGAAGAAGATACATATATTTGTCCAATCCCACTCGCCCTTCATCTATTCTACAATATTACATACGACACAAATACAAAGTTCTAATATTTGGAATGACCATCACTTCAACATATAAAATCAATGCTAACAATCTCCCCCTAAGGGATGGTCATTCAAATGATGATCCCATTGATAAGATCTTTAGACTTTGATGTCTTGAACTTTGTGTGTCGTTGTAGAATAGACTTGATTCATTGTTCCTTCATGCTCTGTGATCTTCAAAGTATCGACTTTGAATGTTCTTGCTTTGATCTACTTCTTCTGATCAGATGCGTCTATGTTGTAGATGATGATGGTGAATAGACTTTCGTCAGTACCTGCATAAGACAGTTAGCAATAAATCGTCCAGCGGCCATCATGTTGTGAGGCAAGATCTAAAGATCTCATTAAGACTCATACAACTTGTATCCTTTTGAGTGAACACAAGTGTATTGCATAGAAAGTGTACCTAAGAGATCTTTGATGAATCTCATGTCTCTAGACTCAATAATGTGCGTTTTGGTTTTAGTCGTCGGAGGCATGGAGTAGAGTGCCACCTTTTCAATATCAACACTTCTCGGAGTGAGAGGTCGATAGATTATGTAGTGTTCTCCGTGAGAAATGAAACAAATATCTTTTGAGAGATATCTGAGTGGATAAGAGGGGTGGTGCAAATGCGTCACTGGGTCCATGACGTCTTGTCTTCAATACCAGTATCACCTTAGTGAGTATCGATAGCATATGTATTGACCCGGTTTCTGACCTAAGTTTTCATGGAGGGCTATTTCTTTTCACCGTTACAAAAACTTTTCTTTTTCATTCTTCAACCCCTTCTTTCTCCTTTCTCATTAACTCCTTTTTTCAATCTTACCTAAGGACTTCTAATTCTAGACTATTGGAATTGTCCTTGGGAAGATCCCTCCGGCTCTGGCGGATCATAGGACATAACCTAACCATAATCACCTTATAACTCCATGATTATCCTAGGTTTGTTGATCACTTGCCATAAAACCATTTGAGAAAATCTCTCAAAGTGTTCATGAATAAAACACATTTTGTTAATACTTCGAGAGTTTTGCATTTTCTGAAATACTCCCCCTTCACATGTGCATATGAGATTTAAGAAAGAATTGCACATGATGGGTAGAGATCGCACTTTTTGAACTGATCGATTTTCAATTAATATGACCATTGCGAGACACGTTTACATCACTAGTTAGACTAGCTTGAAGTTATTACCCGTCCCGGTCATATCAAAAGATCATCTCTCGAATTGGTACATTCTACTCAGACAAGTCCTTTGCGAGACACGTTTACATCAATGGATAACCATCTTGAAATTATTACCCGTCCCGGACTAGTCTTTTCGATTACTGACATTTCTCTTTCGTCAATTCGAGGGTTCATGCTGAGTCTTTTTGAGATTCTCTTTTGATCACATTTTAATCACATCTTCTCCCCCTCAAAAATAGCATGCAGTGATATTTTTGATATCAACTGATTAAAATGAAACTTTTTGGAGAGATAGACGGATTTGAGCATGAAATTGGAACATTTTTGTTTTTCTACTCCCCTTAAACAAAGCATATGGTTAAACATTTTAGTTTAAAAGCAGTTTTAAGGGTTTAGGAGGGAGTCATCTTGAGCACTTTATGAAAGATTTGGAAAAATCTTATTGAAAAATCTTGAAGAAAATGTGCTCAAGATAGAGAAGATTTTGAAAATCTATGAAGATATGTAAGGAGAAATATCTTCATTTGTTTTTAGGATAAGTGTTAGAGAAAGAAATTGGTTTTGCACAACACTTTCCTTTATTTGAAGTTCGGGTCCGAAACTGAGATGTTCCGAAGCCATTGGGTTAAGCTCGGGTTCTGGAGTGAGTCTCTCAGAAGCCATCGGGTTAAGCGCGGGTCTCGTACTGAAATGCACGAAAGCCATTGATTTTAGGATAAGTGCTCGAAAGATTTTGACTAAGCACTTTCCTTTCTTTGAAAAACGGGTTATGCACTGACATGTGTGCATAAGCCATTGGGTTAAGCTCGGGTTCTGGAGTGAGTCTCTCAGAAGCCATTTAAGAAAAAAGTTTGAGAAAACGACATGTTTTGAAAACATTTAAAGAACTCTCGCTCAAGCATCTGTACATGCCCGTATCATTGTTGAATGATATTTCTAAGTACGTACAGAATATTGATTATACGAGAGACATGTCGGAGAAGAATATTTTTGGATTTTTGTGATTTTATATTGTTTTTGTATTTTTTGAAAATTTTCCATTTTTGTATATTCTTTTTGATGTTTTCAAAAAATGTATATGCACAAAGAATGATTAAGTATGAACAAGTAAAAGTGGAGTTAAGAGTGGAACAAGACAAGGATTTCCAAATGCGATGTTGGCATAAAGGTCTTCTCTTCCACATTCAGCGAGTGAACTCTCAACACTTTCACGAGTACCTGCAATCACAGAATCCACAAAAGAAGAATATGCACAAATAACAGTGTTAGAAGAACATGAATCATCACATTGAGGGTGTCCACTATCAACGGTTGTAGTGGTTTCTACATCCTTATCCTGATGATTTTCACTATTACTTGTTGTGGTGCAACTATCAAGAATCTTTCCTGTGGGAATCCATCTAAGACCAACTGTTTTAAAAACTTTTCCCGTGGGAATCCACCTAGGGCAAGATCTAGGAGATGTTTCCTTTTCAGATGCAGCGGAAGTCTTATTTTGAGAAACACTCCGTCCTGTAGAGATCCACCTAGTTGGTTTCTTAGCCTTTTGCTTCTTAGCAACGGGTTTGTTGCTATTTGATGTCTTAGAGGATTGTGCCTTAGCACTTGCATTTGCTTTCTTGATATACAGTGCAACACACGCATCATGATTAACTGAAACGACACATTTTTGACATGTAGGACAAACAAATTCGACATTCTTGTTTAAAATGGCAACCTTAACTTTGTCACTACAGTCATTTGAAGCTTGTTTCTGGTTCGAAGAGGAATTTGAGTTCATAGTGTTTGATTCTACGTGGGTAACATTTTCTTTTGCGCAACTACTCTTAGATGCAAGCCAATCCCTAGTCTTTAGTTGAATGATCCTAGGTAGTGGTTTACTACTACTAGCAGTGCTTTGTAATGTTGTAGAATTCATCACTCTAGGTTTTGTTCCTAAAATTCCGTCTTGTCGAACCTGTGCCTTTTGCCTAGCAGTTTCTAGGTAGTGATTGTGGACCATTTTGTTTGAACCAACTGATTCCTTAACTGTTTGAGTGGTCACATTCGGTGAGCAATTCCTAGAAAGGCCAGGTGCTTTCACTTTTGGTGTTTTAGGCGAGGGTGTTGGAGTGACTGGTTTTGTCAAATCATTTGTCACATCAACTGTTGGAACCGTTTGAGAATTTGACATTTTTTGTTGTTCCGAAGTTGATGGTTTTGCAAATTTAGTTTCCTCACCCTGCCCTTTTTGACTTTCAAGCTGAGACTTCAAAAGATCAATTTTTTCTTGCATGTTTTTGTAAGAGCGCTCATACGACAATTTGTCATACTTGCATTCTTCCTTTTTTGTATCAAGTTGTTTAAAATATGTGCAATTTTATTTTTCAAGTTTCAAAAGCGCCTTTTCATATTTTTCAACAATTTGAGAAGTCTCAGCTCGAAGTGTTTCCTCATCTTCCACAGAATATGTTTGGTAAATAATTGACATGATATCGGTCGATAGAGCTTCGAAGCAGAGATTGTCATTATGCTTTTCCAAAACTTTTATGTGTTCCAAGTATTCATTAGCTTCTTTCACTAAGGATTTGTGGTCCTTAACAAATTCGGCTGACTCTTTCAAAAGACATCGTTCAACATTAAGAACTACCGCATAAATTGCAGCAATATGTGGATTAATTTCCGATTCAAAAATCTTTTTAATTCCATCCTGAACACCTGGAAACCATTCAAATTTTTGATTATTAGTTTTGGAAGCCACAATACTTTTAAGTGTTTCAATTCTCTTTTTAAGATCAACCAAATATAGTCTAGCTGCACTTGAATCATAAGTGTTTTTAGATGCCATTTGTTCGATGTTAGGCAGATGTTTTGAAACAGCTTTTTGTCTTGTGAAAACCACTGGTTTTTGAAAAAACAGAGGTGACTCCTTTTTAACAAGATGAACCCCAGCAAGTTTGTTAACTTCATTATAGTTAATGGGTTTTATTTCTCTGTTCAATTGTCGCATTTTCTTTCGACTCTCTTCTGCCAGCTCAATCGTTTCGCTAGAATCATTACCCGAAGGAGGGTCATGGATAGCATTTATTAAATTACCATTAAAAAGCACATTCTGTTCTTTCTGAGCTTTCTTGAGAATATAAGGGTTTTCATAACCGATAGCCACCTTTTTTAATGTATGTAAAATCGGGTTTGGATCGTTTATTAACAAGTTAACTGTTTGTGCAGAATGACCCGTTTTTACAAGCAAATCATCCAACTTTGCAATGGTTTCCTTTTTTTCATTGATCTCTTTAAGAAGATCCTTTTCACGTTTTGAAAACCTTTCATTCAACTCCTTCTTTTCTTTTTCAAGATTGGAATAAGTTGATTTTTGTTTTGAAAGTTTGTCGGTTAGTTCAGAAATTTCCTTGTTAAGAGATTTTATTTTGTTGTTCAAATTGACATCTAGAGTGTCAAATTTGATTTGTAAACGTTTTTCTCTTAAAATAGAATCTCTTAAACTATTTTCAAGTTCTGACTGTCGATTGGTGTGAAAATCATAAGCTCGTGCATTCACCTTATAACTCTCAAGCTCAGTGGTCAATTTTTCATTCGCGGCTTTTACCTCGCGATTGATCTTTTTGACCTTTTCAATCTCAATTTGACAATTATGAAGTAATGATTCAAAGAGAGAACGGGTTTCCTCATCATTAGCAACATTTTGTGCAACTTGAACTTCATTAGGATCCATATCTGGATTTTTCAAATTAGTATTGCTACAACTTGGCGTGTCCATGTATGTATCATAATTAGGTTCGAGAGGCACAGAATGTGGCTTTTCATGAGTAAACAATGATGGTACCTCATGGAGTGGTTCTGTGTCATAGGACGGAGGAGTTTCAGAATCACTACATGATGTTGTTTGTTGGTGATCAGGCATAGGATCGGAGACTCCAGTGACTTCTGTAGAATTATCATTGATTCTGGTCATAAGCAGGAAGTCTGATTCCTCAGCAGTCAACGGTATTCCCGAATGTTCCTTGTTGGCTAGCATCAGCATGTACTGGAGCTTTTCTACCTTCGTCATAGCCTGAACATTACCAATTCTGCCTATATCACTCCTTTGGATTTCAGATGAAGTCATGAAACAATAATCCTCATTTTGATTGACCCCATTCTGATTCACAAACTGATCCATTTGATTTCCCGTATACTGCCCTGCATATTGCATTTGATTCCCAGTCTGTATACCCATAGCATTTCCTTGCTGATTCCTGATAACCTCAACCATTTGTCCTTCTTGACCCATTGATAACTGCGTATTGTCAGTGTACGGTGAATTCCATTGGTTGTTGTTATGTTGATTGAAGTTTAATGCCTCGGTGAATAATGCAAAAGCATGTGCCAGATCAGTTGCCATATTGTCTTGTTGAGTTGCCATTGATGATGACTGTATGATAAAGTGGATACAAGATCTTTGCAACAAAGTAGGAGTTGTTGTTGTTGAAGGTTAAACTTGGTTGTGGTTGTGGTTGTGAAGCTTTGGTTTGTTGATGATGATCGTTTGAAGTTGTAGGTGGAATTTTGGTCTGGAAACTTAAAAACTCAATAACTTCATTCTGGAGCGTTTTCCCAGAGTGTGAAAGACGTGTATCGCACACACCATCAGTCACCATGCATATCATAACATATCATAACATGAACATAATACAGAAACAAATCTAGGATGCATCCATACGCCCCTGGTGGCCATAACTCCCAACACACCAAATAAAATACAGAAAGGGACGGGACAGGTCATCACTCTCCTGCCCTAGAGTCATGCCATCGGTGCATCGACTGACATGGACATGAAACCCTCATGCCTAGTGAGTGGCTCGTAGTATCAAACTGTGGGTCAAGGTCAAGTATCATGTATCCAGTATTTAATTTAGTTTCATAAGTCAATTTCCATTTCAGAATATCAGAGTTCATAATCAGAGGTTCATATCAGAGGTTCATACCATAAAGGTTCCATGTCAGAAAGGTCATATATCAGAAATGTTTAATATCAGAAAGGTTCATAACAGAAAGGTCATGTATCAGAAAGGTTTAATATCAGAAAGGTTCATAACAGAAAGGTCATGTATCAGAAAGGTTTAATATCAGAAAGGTTCATAACAGAAGGGTCATGTCAAAGGTTCATAATATTATGAAAGTGTAATTGCTTGAAATCCTACTTTATCAAACCCACTTAAACTATAGATCGAATGGCAGTAACATATAAGAGAAATATGGAAATGAGAAAAAGAAAATAAGAAAGATAAGATAGAAAGATTGATGACAGTATAGATGAAACAAGGAATGAGTGTATATTAGATTGGAAAATGAAAGAAAGATAACAAGAGAGAAAACACACTCCCACCTTATCACTTTACTGCATACTATCTAATGTGGTGGGAGTGTGTTTGATATAGCAAAGCACAGCCACGCCCTAAATGATTAGGTGGGCTTTTGATGGGCTTAGGTGGGCTTGTGGGTTGGACTTGGTTTAACATACATTAAATGGACATATGTATTTAGAAGAAGATACATATATTTGTCCAATCCCACTCGCCCTTCATCTATTCTACAATATTACATACGACACAAATACAAAGTTCTAATATTTGGAATGACCATCACTTCAACATATAAAATCAATGCTAACAGAAAGAAACCAGAAAGGTTCACAGAATCAAAGAACATGGCAGTGAATCAGAAATCAGAAATGAGACGAAGGCACCTTATTAAAGAAGGGCAGAATATCTGTACCTTATTGCTGACAAATGAAAATACTGAATAAGATGATCAAGAGCACAGGACTACTCCCTCTTCACACCTAGAGGAGTAAAGACATGATTACTAACGATCCCATTTCCATATTAAGTAACTTTCTATTTTTAGCAGGTTTCCATTTTTAGAAAGTTTCCTTATTTAGTAAGTTTCCAAAATTAGCAGATTTCTATAATGAGTAAGATTTAAGTCTTATGATTTAGTTAAGTCATTAATTTAGTCTCATTATGGAATTAGGGTTGGTTTTAGCAGGTTATAAAAGTTTAGGGTTAAATATGACAAGTTTACAAAGTTTAGGGTTTTAATTGTAATTCTTCCAAAGTTAAGAGTCAACCATGTAATTATCATATTCATTCATTTTAATCCTTCATTTACCAAAGTGTACGACCTGAATACTTCAAGTTTACCAAAATTACCCTTTATACCCCTTAGTTTATAAGTTTACAAATTAAACCCCCTTAATACATAATTTTACATTTTACATCCTTATCTTCTCCATAATTACCAAACAACCTCTTATTTTATCATAATTACAGAATATAACATCAGAATTACTTATTGTACGAATCCAGCCCCTCAAGTTTCAGAATTTACACAATAGGTCCCTCAATTTAATTAATTCACATATTTAACCCTTAATTTCCATTTTCAATCTTTAATTATCAATAATTACCTACTAATCCATTAAATCTTCAAAATGACACAACACACCCTTAACATGTTGAAATACACGAATACACCTTAACTTTCCAGAATTTACAATTTTAGTCCCTATATTTTATTTATTTCCAAATCGAATTACATATATTATATAATTCACAAATAAATCCCTAAGTTGCAAAATTTACAAAAAGGACCCCCATTTTATATTTTATTTACATCAGCCACGATTTATAGAGTATGACAAAAATGACCCACAAGTTTTACAAATTACAAAACAGCCCCTTAACTATTTTAATTTAAAATCGGTATACATTTATATATCAAAATCAAAAACCCTTATCATCAAAATCATTACCCAATATTCATATCATCATTAAACCATTATTAATTAGTCAAGAACAGCCCTAAATTCCAAAAACCTAATTCGAACCCTTTTTATTTCTTTTCTTCCTTGTTTTTCCAAAAACCCGATTATACACATAATTCACAATTAAATATTTTAGGCCCCAACAATTCGACATAACATTTTTCCCAGATTAATATGATCATATAGAGTCCAAATAAAATAAATATGAAGCCTCAAAAATTCGTATCTAATTATTTAGGATTTATGTACGTTTTTAAGATTTAGTTCACAAATAATATATAGATCTTGCATGATTCGATTTCCATATTTTATACAGGTCTTATATGATGTAGAAAGCACGAGAAAAATACCAAACCAAGATTTGAACGTGTGGATTTGGCTGGGCGAATTTGTTCTACTCGGTTGGATAATTCGAACCACAAAAATCACCACGACTCCAACAGCTACTCCACGACCTTGGAATTATTTTTCACAGATGATATAAGATATAAGGGTCATGAGAAAAATAATGAACGAATTTTATAGTGACCGAATGAATTGATTTGGTAATTACCTTGCGATTTGATTTTTGAGGTAATTAAATGGCTAGCGATCAAACAAGGGATTCCCACGACCTATACCAATTTTTCTTAGCTTCCTTAGGACGTGTACAACACCATAAAATTATGCTTGGTATTCTAGAAAATCGGATGAACAATGGGAGGAATTATTTGTGTGTTTTTGTTAAATCGGCATATTAGGGTTTTCTTAGGATAAATGAGTTTTGATTGATTTTTAAAAAGAAACCGGTCAAAGGGGAGGGTTAATGGGCCCAAAACTTCGGAATTTTAGTCAAGGAAGTTAATTGCCTTGATTATTTATTTTTAATGCCTTTTATTACTCTTAATTTACCTTAATTAAATCATAAAATTTGAAATTAAACTCTAATTGGCGCCCAAGGGCATTTTGGTAATTTTGTGGCTTGTATAAAAGTTAAATGGAGTTGTTAAAAATATTTGGGATCATAACTTGTTCATTGTTAGAAGGTTGGAATTTATTTTGTGCTTTACCTATGTTTTATTTAGATTTTAAATTCCCAGGGGCAATTTGGTCATTTTACATGTTATCATATTTTCGGGTATTACAATGTGATTAGTCATCTCGGCTTATTCGTGTAACATCTCGTGTATAACCATATTATCTCGGCTCGTTTCATACAGACTCAAACGAAACAAGCGAGTTAATAAACTGCTTTACGCCTGGTGAGACATTGTGGTTAACACTTGGCCCATGGTTAGGAATTGCATCTGATGTGCGTTGTTGATGTCGTTAGCATTGTATTGTAACACCCCCAAAATATCGCAGCGGAACGATAGTGTCACTGGGGTGCTACTTCTCAATAGAAAGCACAAGGTATAGAAAACGACCTCTAAATGAGACGTTTTTGAAAAATTACCATTCAATTTATTTAAATCAGAGTTATTACATGAGGTCCCTAAGTATACTAATACATAAGAGTTTTTAATATAGGTTGAATGGTAAATGATAGACTCCAAAGCATGCAAGTGACTTTACGATCCATGCATCCACTATCGCCTTTCTATCCTGAGATAAACATGCTAAAAAGTGTCAACACAAAGGTTGGTGAGTTCATAAAGTTTATTTAAAATAATTTGAAATGATTTTAAAGAATATATTTTCACAGCAAATGTATTATAAATCCACTCAGTTGCAAATCCCGCCCATACAAAACTTGCAACCTGTGTGTTCACAAACCACTGCTAAAATATAGTATGAATAAGAATGTTTTCACAGTAAAGGCATTGTAAATCCACTCAGTTGCAAATCCCGCCCATACAAAACTTGCAACCTGTGTGTTCACAACCCATTGCTAAAATATAGTAAGACATGAGTATATACGATATATGTAAACACTTAATGTAAAGCATAACAGCAAACTGAACCTCACGACTAGAATAAATACGTATCATGAATAAACTGGATTATATTCACCCAAGGTCTCGAATAAGTGTTGGACACAAGGGTGGGGGTGTCAACCCGATAGTACTATCAATACCTCTCCATCGGCTCCATCCAGGAGTTAAACAGTTGCTAAGAATAAAGTGTGGAATAAGTGTAACACATTAAGGCACATATCGTAACTATATTTCATGTCCAAAAGTATCATAAGTAAAGCGTAGCATAAGAGTATAAATATTTTGAGTATAAAACAAGTAGTTGAGCATGTATCTCCCCCAAAAATAGTTCAAAACGTATAAAAATAGGGGCTATGAAACTCACCTTGATTAGTCTGAATGATAAACGAATTTAACTAAAGTTGATAAACGTCTCCGGCACGCGTTGGAACTTACCTTAGCAATATGTGTCGAATAGGGTTTCTATGGAACTAGGGTTCTTGGAAATGATCTCTAGACCTAATATCCTTCTTCCTTGGCTTCCTTAAGATTGTTAGGGTTTATAGTAGGGTTGTGGTTTACATAAATGGATGGGTATGTGGCTGTGGAGGTTTGTTCGAAGGGTACTGATGGTGGATTAGGGTTTCATGGGTGCTTTCTATTTATAGAGAAGGTTTAGGGTTTCTAACCTGTTTTCGCGAGTTTATTAAAGAGTGTGTGATGAAGTGTATGGCTGTTTTAGGCGTCACATAAGTTTTGGAGGCGGAAAGTGATGTGTAAGCTTAGGTGCCATACACCTAGGCTTCTTCTAGAGGGGGAATGATGTGGCTAATTAGGGTTAATACATGTGGATTCTTAGGGGATAAGGAAATGAGCTAGGGTTGGTTATTCTAGTTCTATTCGAACTAAATTAGACAAACTAGGGTAGTTTGGTTCGTAGGTTGCTTTAGGGAGTTGTACCTAGGGTTTAGTTAACTAGTACTCAAGGGTTTAAGGTAAGATTAGGGTTTCTAGGTTTATGGTTTACTTGGAAATGGTTTTTAGAATTCTATGAAACATTATAATGTATACCGAATTCCATGTATATGTGAGAAAATGATTTTTGTGCTTAGAAAGGTTGTACTCCAGGCTTAAGAGGATTGTAATATAGTTTAGAAAATATGAAAAATATAATTTTAGTTATTTCTTAATTTTATATAATTTTTAGAAAATTTTTATTAAGCTTTAAATGCATATAAATGAGTTTTTAGGATTTTGTGCATTGGAGAGTTGTACTCTAGCTTTAGGGATATTGTACTAAGGTTTAGAAAATATGAACAATAAAATTTTAATTATTTATTAATTTTATATAATTTTTATATAATTTTTATTAGAGTTTTAAGATGATTAAATGGATTTTCAAGTTTTTGTGCATTAGAGGGTTGTACATTGAGGTTGAGAACTTGTACACTTATTTTTATAAATAAATAAACTTATTTTAAAAATTAATATGTGAATTTATTACAATTTATGTCTTTAAAATAATTATTATTAAGTTTTATATAAGATTTTTATAATTATTTAGTTTTTATGCATTAAAGACTTGTATATTAGTTTAGAAGACTTGTACTTATATATTTTATAAAAATTTTAATTAGGGTTTGTAGTTTTATTACGTATATTATTAGGTTTGTGAAATTAGGGTTTATTTGGGAGTTATAGTGATATTATGGTTTCTGTGCTTTAGTGACTTGTACATTAGCTAAATAAATTATATTTTATTATTCCTAGGGTTTTGTTATTTTCACATGTTGTTATGATAGTTAAATACCAATTCCGTTGCGAGCACGTTTATCAAGGATGTGATCTACGTCACATAAGATAATAGTTATAATCAACTAATAAATAAATAGAGTTAAGTACATTTTTGGTCCTTGTGGTTTACCGGGTATTTCATTTTCAGTCCAATTTTTTGAAATGTATCGGATCCACTCCAAAATAGTCGACCCGTTGTGGGTTTGGTCCAAATTTTCGTTACAGGTTAGCACCATTAGTCCCTGAGCTAACGACCGTCAGTTATGTTAGTTATCATGTGACAACGTTAGTCCATTTAGTTAGCGATTATTAGCAACGTTAGTCCTTTAGACATTTTTGTCCGTTTTTCTTATGTTTTCATACGGTTTTGTCCGTTTTTATACGTTTTCGTCCGTTTTTAGTCGTTTTCATCCGTTTTTCTTACGTTTTAATACGGTTTTGTCCATTTTTTTCGTTTTTGTCCGTTTTTCTTACGGTTTTGTCCGTTTTTTTCCGTTTTCGTTCGTTTTTTTCGTTTTTGTCCGTTTTTCTTACGGTTTTGTCCGTTTTTATACGTTTTCGTCCGTTTTTATCCGTTTTCGTTCGTTGTTTTTCGTTTTTGTCCGTTTTTCTTACGGTTTTTATACGTTTTCGTCCGTTTTTTTTCCGTTTTCGTTCGTTTTTTTCGTTTTTGTCCGTTTGTCTTACGGTTTTGTCCGTTTTTATACGTTTTCGTCCGTTTTTATCCGTTTTCGTTCGTTTTTTTCCGTTTTTCTTACGGTTTTGTCCGTTTTTTATACGTTTTCGTCCGTTTTTTTTTTTCCGTTTTCGTTCCTTTTTTTCGTTTTTGTCCGTTTTTCTTACGGTTTTGTCCGTTTTTATACGTTTTCGTCCGTTTTTATCCGTTTTCGTTCGTTTTTTTTCGTTTTTGTTCGTTTTTATTCGTTTTTTAATTTTTGAAAAAAAAATATTTTTTTAATTTGTTTGAAAAAATTTAAAAACAAATTAAAAAAATACTTTTTTTTCAAAAAAAAATTTTCCGATTTTTTAAAAAAAAAAAAAAATTCCGAATATATTTTTTTTTCCGAAAATTATTTTTGAAAATATTAAAAAAATTGAAAAAAAAATTTCAAATTTTTTTTTATAACTTTTTTTTCGCAAAATTTTTGAAAATATTATAAAAAAATTAAAAAATTATTTTCGCAAATTTTTTAAAAAAATAATTATTTTTGAAAATATTAAAAAATTAAAAAAAAAATTTTGCGAAAAAAAAGTTATAAAAAAAAAATTTTGAATTTTTTTTTTCAATTTTTTAATATTTTCAAAAATAATTTTCGGAAAAAAAAAATATTTTCAGAAAAAAAAAATTTATAAAAAAAATCGGAAAAAATTTTTTTTGAAAAAAAAAGTATTTTTTAATTTGTTTTTAAATTTTTTAATTTTTTTTCGTAGTTAAGAAAAACGTACGAAAACGAATAAAAACGGACAAAACCGTAAGAAAAAACGGACAAAAAACGAAAAAAAAAAAGCGAACGAAAACGGAAAAAAAACGTATAAAAACGAACAAAACCATAAGAAAAACGGACAAAAACGAACGAAAAACGTATAAAAAACGGACGAAACCGTAAGAAAAACGGACAAAAACGAAAAAAAAAACGAACGAAAACGGAAAAAAACAGACGAAAACGTATAAAAACGGACAAAACCGTAAAAAAAAGGACAAAAACGAAAAAAAAACGAACGAAAACGGATAAAAACGGACGAAAACGTATAAAAACGGACAAAACCGTAAGAAAAACGGACAAAAACGAAGAAAACGAACGAAAACGGAAAAAAACGGGCGAAAACGTATAAAAACGGACAAAACCATAAGAAAAACGGACAAAAACAAACGAAAACGGATAAAAACGGACGAAAACGTATAAAAACGCACAAAACCGTAAGAAAAACGGACAAAAATGAAAAAAACGAACGAAAACGAAAAAAAACGGACAAAACCGTAAGAAAAACGGACAAAAACGAAAAAAAGGGACAAAACCGTATTAAAACGTAAGAAAAACGGATGAAAACGACTAAAAAACGGACGAAAACGTATAAAAACGAACAAAACCGTATGAAAACATAAGAAAAACGGACAAAGATGTCAAAAGGACTAACGTTGCTAATAATCGCTAACTAAATGGACTAACGTTGTCACATGATAACTAACATAACTGAGGCCGTTAGCTCAGGGACTAATGGTGCTAACCTGTAACGAAAATTTGGACCAAACCCGCAACGGGTCGACGATTTTGGAGTGGATCCGATACATTTCAAAAAATTGGACTTAAAATGAAATACCCGGTAAACCACAAGGACCAAAAATGTACTTAACTCAAATAAATAAAAATTTCTACGTGGAAAAAGGATAAGTGTAGTTTATAACGTCGTATTTTTTACCAGTGGTTACAATATAGAGCTCTATAGTCATCTCGGCTTATTCGTGTAACATCTCGTGTATAACCATATTATCTCGACTCATTCGTTAAACATCTCGGCTCGTTTCATACAAACTCAAACGAAACAAGCGAGTTAATAAACTGCTTTACGCCTGGTGAGACATTGTGGTTAACACTTGGTCCATGGTTAGGAATTGCATCTGATGTGCGTTGTTGATGTCGTTAGCATTGTATAGAGCTCTATAGTCATCTCGGCTTATTCGTGTAACATCTCGTGTATAACCATATTATCTCGGCTCATTCGTTAAACATCTCGGCTCGTTTCATACAGACTCAAACGAAACAAGCGAGTTAATAAACTGCTTTACGCCTGGTGAGACATTGTGGTTAACACTTGGCCCATGGTTAGGAATTGCATCTGATGTGCGTTGTTGATGTCGTTAGCATTGTATAGAGCTCTATAGTCATCTCGGCTTATTCGTGTAACATCTCGTGTATAACCATATCATCTCGGCTCATTCGTTAAACATCTCGGCTCGTTTCATACAGACTCAAACGAAATATTTGGCACTACATTGTCGACCCAAACTGCGTGTATTTCTTTTTTTTTTTGCTTTAAAATTATATGTTAGTGTAAAAATTAATTTTAAAAATTACATAAATTAAAAAATTTACAAAATCAATACTTTACTATTTATCAAAAATAATTTTGATGTTAAAACGTAATCAATATGATCGTATTTACGGCTCCGATATAGAAAAAATAATACGACAAAGGTGCTCAATAATATCATGCCTTGTTTTCCTATAAATACTTGCATTGTATAGAGCTCTATAGTCATTAGCATTGTATAGAGCTCCATTTTCATCTCGGCTCATTCGTTAAACATCTCGTGTACAACCATATCATCTCGGCTCATTCGTTAAACATCTCGTGTATAACCATATCATCTCGGCTCATTCGTTAAACATCTCGGCTCATTTCATACAGACTCAAACGAAACAACTTGACAAGCAAACGAAACAGATCAAACGAAACAACTCGGCTCATTCGTTAAACGAAACAGGCGAGTTAATAAACTGCTTTACGCCTGGTGAGACATTGTGGTCAACACTCCCATAGTTAGGAATTGCATCTTTCAAACTAGAACAAGATAAGCTGGAACTTTGTTGTTGAGCACGAGTTCTATAATTGCTCGGATCATTCGTTTAACATTTTGTGTACAACCATATCAACTCGGCTCATTCGTTAAATGAAACTGGCGAGTTAATAAACTGCTTTACGCCTGGTGAGACATTGTGGTTAACACTTGGCCCATAGTTAGGAATTGCATCTTTCAAACTAGAACAAGATAAGCTGGAACTTTGTTGTTGATCATTGATATCAAACTTCCCACCAAAACATGAGATGATATGGTTGTACACGAGATGTTTAATGAATGAGCCGAGATGATACGGTTGTACAATAAATGATATACCTTAACATCTCGTGTATAACCATATCATCTCGGCTCATTCGTTTAACATCTCGTGTACAACCATATCATCTCGGCTCATTCGTTTAACATCTCGTGTATAACCATATCATCTCGGCTCATTCGTTTAACATCTCGTGTACAACCATATCATCTCGGCTCATTCGTTAAACATCTCGATCAAACGAAACAACTCGACAAGCAAACGAAACAACTCGGCTCATTCGTTAAACGAAACAGGCGAGTTAATAAACTGCTTTACACCTGGTGAGACATTGTGGTTAACACTTGGCCCATAGTTAGGAATTGCATCTTTCAAACTAGAACAAGATAAGCTGGAACTTTGTTGTTGAGCACGAGTTCCATAATTGCTCGGCTCATTCGTTTAACATCTTGTGTACAACCATATCATCTCGGCTCATTCGTTAAATAAAACAGGCGAGTTAATAAACTGCTTTACGCCTGGTGAGACATTGTGGTTAACACTTGGCCCATAGTTAGGAATTGCATCTTTCAAACTAGAACAAGATAAGCTAGAACTTTGTTGTTGATCATTGATATCAAACTTCCCACCAAAACATGAGATGATATGGTTGTACACGAGATGTTTAACGAATGTGCCGAGATGATACGGTTGTACACGAGATGTTTAATGAATGAGCCGAGATGATACGGTTGTACAATAAATGATATACCTTAACATCTCGTGTATAACCATATCATCTCGGCTCATTCGTTTAACATCTCGTGTACAACCATATCATCTCGGCTCATTCGTTTAACATCTCGTGTATAACCATATCATCTCGGTTCATTCGTTTAACATCTCATGTACAATCATATCATCTCGGCTCATTCGTTAAACATCTCGATCAAACGAAGCAACTCGACAAGCAAACGAAACAACTCGGCTCATTCGTTAAACGAAACAGGCGAGTTAATAAACTGCTTTACGCCTGGTGAGACATTGTGGTTAACACTTGGCCCATAGTTAGGAATTGCATCTTTCAAACTAGAACAAGATAAGCTGGAACTTTGTTGTTGAGCACGAGTTCCACAATTGCTCGGCTCATTCGTTTAACATCTTGTGTACAACCATATCATCTCGGCTCATTCGTTTAACATCTCGTGTACAACCATATCATCTCGGCTCATTCGTTTAACATCTCGTGTACAACCATATCATCTTGGCTCATTCGTTAAACATCTCGTGTATAACCATATCATCTCGGCTCATTCGTTAAACATCTCGGCTCATTTTATACAGACTCAAATGAAACAACTTGACAAGCAAACGAAACAGATCAAACGAAACAACTCGACAAGCAAACGAAACAACTCGGCTCATTTGTTAAACGAAACAGGCGAGTTAATAAATGGTTTACGCCTAGTGAGACATTGTGGTTAACACTTGGCCCATAGTTAGGAATTGCATCTTTCAAACTAGAACAAGATAAGCTGGAACTTTGTTGTTGAGCACGAGTTCCATAATTGCTCGGCTCATTCGTTTAACATCTTGTGTACAACCATATCATCTCGGCTCATTCGTTAAACATCTCGTGTACAACCATATCATCTCGGCTCATTCGTTTAACATCTCGTGTACAACCATATCATCTCGGCTCATTCATTAAACATCTCGTGTACAACCATATCATCTCGGCTCATTCGTTTAACATCTCGTGTACAACCATATCATCTCGGCTCATTCGTTAAACATCTCGTGTACAACCATATCATTTCGGCTCATTTGTTAAACATCTCGACTCATTTCATACAGACTCAAACGAAACACTTGATATTGAGTTTCAGTTTTTATCTCTCGTTCACAATGATGGCGATCCTTTGTCCACCGATGATCAAACTCATTCGTTTAACATCTAATTTAAATCATTTTTAATGTATTCATTTATAACTAATTTAAATCATTTTTAATTTATTTAAATAATTTATAACTAATTTAAGTCATTTTTAATTTATTTAAATAATTTATAACTAATTTTAATCATTTTTAATTTATTTAAGTAATTTATAACTAATTTAAGTCATTTTTAATTTATTTAAGTAATTTATAATTAATTTAAATCATTTTTAATTTATTTAAATAATTTAAAACTAATTTAAATAATTTTTAAACACATAAGATAAAGGGAAAAGGAAAAAAAAAATAGAAGAAGCAATATTCGTACCATATTTTACCACCAAAATTTTTTCAGTAAAATTAAATCACCCAGACAAAAGAAAAAAAAAAAAAAAAAAAAAAAAAAAAAAAAAAAAAAAAAAAAAAAAGCAATATGATACGACAATATTTTACCCCCCAAATTTTTCACCAAAAATTGAAGGGCCTGCCAATATTTTCTTAAACACAAAGGGACGACATTGTCGTACCTAATGTGTATCCATTATTAACCTTTTCTTTCTAACGGGGGGCATCGACCGAAACGTTAGATAACTGGAGAAGTCATTTTTTAACGTAAATTAAGACAAACCGGGTCGGTTTTAATAAAAAGGAACAAAAGTGCTCTACTAGGATGCGGTTAACACTAATTAAACAAGTTTATGTGCTGATAAAAAAAAATTCGGTTGGTGATTTTATCTTATTTATCTAGAACAGGTACGTTAGTAAGTAAAAGTTATATTAAAACTCTCACAATTTTTAGAAGTCACACTCGTTCACGAGGTGAGCTGTGAGCATGATTTTGATCTGTAAATTATGGACAACATATATAGAGTTGACTTTTCTTTTACTGGCTTTACTAAAAAAAAATACCTTTGCTTTGAATTAAATACCACGGAGTAGCAATATAAACCACATTTTGCTGTACCTTGTAGTAGTACCTATTTATTTGTACATTAAAAAAAAAAAAAAAAAAAAAAAATACAAACTATCTTCTAACTAGTGGCCCACTCTCCACCATCCCACCCACTTTCACATTTCCCCATTGCATGTTCATCTCCTTCTACATATTTTCTGATGAAAGACCACCGGAAAAAACAACTTATTTGCAACAGAGAACACTCAGATTGATAGCAAGCTGAGAACGACGAGGGCACTTTGATTTGATGGGTGAGGGCACCGGACTTTTTTCTCATAAATTTTACTTTTTTTCCTATATATTTTGTGTATCTACAAGAGCTTGGTTGGGGGCATCTCCCCCCGCTACTAGTAAGGTGGCTCCGCCCCTGCTAACTCTCTTATCCAAAAAGAATACCCACTGCTCTTCTTCTTCTTCTTCACTGATCGACCCCACCACAACCAACTTCAACACACACAAAAAACTCAGAGTATTCATCTCTTGAAAGCATATGAGAAGGGATCTTAAATCTAAGTGAGTTTACTCAGAGTATTCATCTCTTGAAATATTACACGTGCATTATTGAATATTCCAGTTTAATGACTTCTATAACCCATTGTTTATCTTCAGTGGATAGAGCCTTTTATGTCATTGTTTCCATTGAGGTAAGTAATTTAATTTTAGAGTAATGCACTGTTGTCACTTTTTGCTTATTGTTTCTTGTAGAAATATGGTTTAGACTCTAGAAGAGTTGAAATGTCATGTTGTACTTTATAAACTGTTATGTATATGGATTTGGTATACACCACTGTGCACGATTTTTTATTTTTTATTTTGAATTTTAGTTTGTTTTAAAGGTATGTTTTATCTTTTAATTTTTGTGTGTTAATTTGTTTATTGTTTTGTTTAATTTTGGTTTGTTAATATTTGTTTGTTGTTTGTTGTGCTTGAGTTTGTTAGATGGCACCGTCATGAACGTACCGCCAGCGAACCACCACCACGGCCGCATTAGCCACCACCGCCAGCAGCAGTAGCACCACCGCAGATATGAGACTTATGTGTATGAACTGAGAAATACAACTAGAATGAGGATAGTGGGTTGATATAATTAGTGTTTGGTGGTCACACCCATGACCCACCGATAATTCTTATATATACGGTTTTTGATTGTTGACAATTAGTTTTTGGCGGCAATGACCGTGTTATGTGTGTGCCATGTGATTGTGAGATGGAAACTATGCTATCTGTAGATATGCTCCATTTGTGAGCTCCGAGTTGGTTTAAGGTTTAGTTATTCATCAGCGATTTTGTAATATGAGAAAGTTTAGTTTTTAGGATGAGGCGTTAGGGATTTTGTAATATGTTTACTGATTCAAATGCTTATAACTTTTTATGTCTCTTAATCTCAAAGTTTACATCAGCTTATCTTTGCTTGTATGTATGCAGCAGAAGTTGTAATTTTAAATGTTAAAGTGATTTTATTGATCGATGGAATTTTCTGATTGCTTGCAGTGATCTTCATTCTAAGGATGAGCATGTGGTGAGCAATGAAGTGTATGAACAAAGAAAAGCAAGATTGAAAAGTTGTGTTGGACAGGCTGAGAGTGATTCGAGACATATAATAAATTATAATACAAACAGTTCGATTGTTATGTTCGCGTTTCTGGTTATATTTTGTACGTGCTCTAGAGACATACTTGGTTGAAAGAAGAAGAGATTTTGTTATAATTTGTTTTAAATAAAGAATGTACATTGTCGAATGGTATCGTGGATTTGTGGAATGGTATTGTATCGTTTAGTAATTTGGCATTGCATCATATTGCCGAATTGGTATTGCGGATATTGGTTGATTTACAGTTGTAATGGTAGGTTTTTTCCGGAAAAAACCTGGAAATGCAGGCTGCTGCTGCTTTTTTTTTTTGCATACTTGACATTATGGCACGACATTGTCGTGCCAAAGGGTATTTTCTAATTTATTTTTCGGAATTAAATAACTGATTTAACAAAAATAAATAAAACTTTGGCACGATAATGTCGTGCCAAAGATAATTTCCGAAAAAGATTTTACGAAATTAAATAAACGATTTACGAAAATAAAAAAAAGGATAAAAATATTTGGCAAATATTATCGTGCCAAATTTTAAAAGTAATGTCGACCCAAAGTGCATTTCCAATGTTTGACTGGTTTGCGGGTCCTTTAGAAATGTCGTCCCACTCTTTTGGAATTTTGTCGAGACAAAACGACTTGGGACCAAAGTTTTGGCACGACCAAAAAGGGTCATTATTGTCGACCCAAAGTGTTTGGGTCGACTTTTCTTTACGATTTAGGTCCATATTATCGTGCCAAACCTTACCCTTTCTTGTAGTGGACGTGTATAATTCGTCTCCGATGACTAGGTATTATGGGAGATCACGTCAGAATGAACTTGATCCGGTTGAGTATTGAGATGTTAAAGAGATTGTTGTTGATACGGTGGTTCCAGTGGCGGAGGCGGTGGCGCCTCCGACACCTCCGCCGCCACCGCCACCACCGCAGCGGGAAAGTTCGAAGAGGCATTCGTTTCGAAGTGTTGGAAGAAATGTTGAATCTGATGAGTTTGAGAAAGTGCGAAATGAGCCTCCTTCACCGCCGCCTCCGCCACCTCCTCCACCGCCGGCGATGGCGGAGACGGTAGTGAAGGTGCACCGACCGCGGCACAAGCATAACAAGCTTGAGCGGAAAGTTAGCGATGCAATGAAGGAAATAGCTACGGCTATTTCGAATATATCTTCGTTGTATTACAACAAAAAAAAGAAGAAAAAAAACAAAAGGAAGATAAAAAGTGAATCCAGCACTAGTTCAGATTCATCTCCACCATCCGTTCATTCTACTCATTCAATACAATTAACGGACGTGGAAGAGCCACGTCACTCATTTATACCAACACCTTCACCACTTTGTAAAAGGAAGTAGCTCTTATTCATAGTGTTATCTTAGAATCGCTATGAAATGTTTGTTTATTTCGAACTGAGTTTCATTTTAAATCACATCTTCTGTTAGATTAGCACCCACAAATATTTTGGTAAAATGCAAAATAAATAAGGTAAACTTTTATGTCAGATTGTTGATGAAGTGTAACGGATTAATATAAAACAGGTGAAACAGAACACGGGTTTAAACACCCTTAAGGACTATCTGATGATCGGTAAGTTGGTAACTTTCGGGCATTCTATAATCTATATTATCGTAATTCTATGAAACCAAATCAAAATTTACATTTAATTAGAAGTTACAGATTATTGAATTTGATTTTGATTCAGCATGTCAGGATTGGCGTTTGCAAGGCGTAATCAAGATGCTACTATACATTCTGGCAGATTAAACAACTTGTAACTCTTTGAATCCTTTCATTTCAGATGAACGTGTCTCGTTAGCAATAAGAAACTAGCTAGTCAAATAATTTGTACTCACAAAAAGTATAGTAATAAATCAACCATGGTCATTTTTTTTATTAGATAAACATAAAAATTCATATGTTTCGAATAATCAACAGTTCAGCAGCGGACATACATCAACAATTCAGAGAAGCACGGCCTTGTACCTTGTGAAAAAACTTAGAAAATTCAGTACGGATGTGCTTCTGCTTAAAACTTGCAATAATCACTTTGAATGGTATCGAGTGCTCGCAATTCGCGATTATTTAGAAACTTTTTTTTTTTTTTTGAAAGGCGATTATTTAGAAACTTATAATAGAAACTAAGGGGTAAGGGCACATTCATAATTCTACCCTACTTGTTACTAACCATTACTAAAACTAACTGCTTCTACTTCACATACTCGGCTTTATTCAAATATACATAAGACATTAAAACATTAAAAAAAAAAAAAAAAAAAAAAAAAAAAAAAAAAAAAAAAAACAACTTACTTGACGTGATTGCATTTGCCACGGCTGAGTCCCGTACGCAGACCCAGGAGGCGGCGGCGGTGCACTAAACGTCGGCGGTCCAAAAGCCGGTTGCATCCCCCCTCTCGCCGACGCTCCAAAACTCGGCCCTCTCATCTGATTCTCACTCCCAATCCCACCTCCCAAAAAATGACGACATAGTTTGTTGAGGCGGCGGAGGTCCCGTCAGGGGCGGATCCATGTATAGTCCAGGGGTAGGTAGCGGTCGCTACCCCTGAACTTTTACCCGGTAGTAGAATTTTTGGCCATTTTTTTTACGTTTTTTGGCCATTTTTGGCAATTTTTTGGCTATTTCGCTACCCCTGAAACAAATTTTCGCTACCCCTAAACAAATTTTCGTATTTCGCTACCCCTGACAGAAGCTCCTAGTTCCGCCGCTGGGTCCCGTCACTGCAACACCACCACTCGGCACTCCACGCGGCGGTCCAAACGCCGGCGGACCATTACTCATCACACCACTACCTAACTGCGGACCACTAGACGCAAACGGACCAGGACGAGGGCCCACATTACCGCCAACTGGTCTATTAGGCAATGTACCTTGCGTAGGTCCTCTCGGACCAACACCTGGCGGTCCGGGACGACTACCGAACGGCAGAGGACCATTCGCCACATTCGCCGCATTCGGCGGGCGGTTTAGTTGCATGTTTTGTAAATTATCAGCAACAAAATTAGGGTTAGGGTTAGGGTTATACAAAATTATTAGCATAATCAATTTTTATATATATTTTTTTTAACAAATCGTGATGAATTAATTGAATGATTAGATGATACCTGAAGTAAATTGAATGAAAAAAGTTACAAGCCCTAATTTGATTTTATGAGATTAATTTTAAAGGAAGGTGTTTTTCATGTGATGTAATTGGAGGAAGGTGGTGGTAACTTTGTTAAAATTAGGAGTGACCATTGTGAGCGGTAGCTACACAGTTTTTGAAAGAAGCTTTTAAAAATTAGGCGAAGCTGATCGCTCTTTTGTTAAACGACTACTAAAATTTAAAATGCTCATTGCTCATCACTCACCGACTTAAAATGCTCCACACAGCTCTGCGCCAAACATACCGTGTGGTGTTTGGGATTTGCTTATTGGTGTTGCGGGCGAGGAATGATACATCCATAAAATATTTACAAATAATATTTTATAAAATGATGTGTCATAAAGAAAAATCATTTTAATTAATTATTTCTCCTTTTAAATTTTTTTTATCTTTCTATGAATACATGACACATCTTTTTGTGAAAAAGTTTTTCGCAAAATTTTGTGAATCTAGCATTCTTCGTTGTCGGCTTATGGCTTATTTGGTTTTGGCCTTATGTTACATAAAATTTATTTGATTATACAACTAACAAATCTTATAACAAAAATCTTGTTTTGTCATGAATAAGTAGATCTCATCTACTTTTTTATCTTATGTTATGTTATTTCTAACTATGAGTTACTAACGTATCTTTCATGAAATATTTTTACTAGTAGTCAAGTATTTGTATATTAAATTTAGGGCCCGTTTGGTTGCCATGATTTGGCATGGGGATTTGTAGTTTGCTTTATTTACAATGTTTGGTTAGAAAAAGTATGCTTGATATTTGGGTTCATGCCAAATAGTAGGGCATTCATAAAACCCACGTATCCCACCTCCTTTTATGAGGATAAAGACTTTTGTGGGACCATGTTATCTATTAGCCACAAATTTTATTATTTTCATTTATTTTTATTATTTTTAATTCCTTAACTGACTATTTAAATAATCATTTTACATTAAATATAATATTTTCTCTCACCAAATTCAAATCCTAATTTTTGTTGTTATGTGTTGTAACCCGATAGAAATTCGAAGTCGTGTGAGTACACTTTCAGATCAATAAAATGGAGTGGATACCAATTTATGATCGGATAAAATCGAATTTGATTCAAGATATTGTATGTAAGTATGTTTGCAGAATTCGTGATCAAAGATATATATCTTGATCAGGGTCCTTTATTCTCCAAAAGAGAATCTATATATAAACGGTTTATAGGGTCAAAACGGTTATTAGGGCCTAATAACTGTAAAACAGTTATATTGGTCTACACCAACTAGCAGCAGTATCTAGCAACTAGCAGCACAATCTTGTAACTAGCAACAGAAACTACCAACTAGCAGCAGTATCCAGCAACTAGCAGCAGAATCGTGTAACCAGCAGCAGAAACAAGCAGCAGAATCCAATCTTGTAACTGCCAGGGGCTGCCGCCCCATGGACCCCGCTATATCCCAATCATAATCCTAATCATAAACCCATCTACAAACCAAACGGGCCCTTAGAGTTTGAGTTGGCTAATTTGATATGTTTGATCATATTCGTTATATTCTCAACAAGTCCAATACTAATAGCAGCAATACTGCCAAATTTCACCATATGATCTTCACGTTTCGTGGAATGAACCAATGCCCGCAATAAGGGCGCTATATTTTCAGCTTTATGGTAAAATTAGGACTCATTTAGCGAAATACTTGTTGAAAAAGCAAATTTCAAAGTCAACAATAGTTACATGCTTTGAGAACTAAAGTCAGCAGAGAAGTTTGAACTTCGATAAGCATTGTCAAACCGAAGAACAATGATTAAATCTCGAATGACTGAATGAATTTTATTACCTCAAGAAGAAAAATAGAGGGATATAAAGTATTGCTTCATATTATCATAAAAGTCAACTTTAAAAGTCAACCATAAAAGTCAATGATCTAAAAACTAACTGATGTAAAGATATGGCAAACTAAGTGAGCATGCATCATTTAGACACAAATACACACCACAACACACTCACATAAACACACAACAACAACAACAAAAAAGAGTGAACTTCCTTAAAACCCATTTGGTAGTCCCGGTCGACTAAACCTTGCCCAAATACCAACCACCACATTGGGTGGTGTCGGTGGTGTAATAAGCAATCAAAACAAACAAACAAAAATCGTTAATTTTAACCGTACAAACACAAATAATAGACAATACCTATAATCGCGACAAAGACGTTCTTTATAATTCTCATTGGAAACAACAAAAAGAGGGGGGGGGGGGGGGGGGAAATGGATAGAAGATGTATATACTGCTTCCGGGAGTCCTTGTATGAAGCCGAAAACGGTTCCTACGTTTTAGGGGAAACAATATGGCAAATGAGGCTTGAATTTCGGAGCAACATGCTTAAATCCAAGAGTGTAAAGGAGTCAAGCTACTCATGAGCTAACCGATATCGACTCGACAAATGATTCAAATGTGTATAGTCTAGTCTGGGGCTCACTGAGCTCGATCATCACACCTAATAATCGAGTATGTTGGCGAAGCTAAATGAACATTAGAAATGCATACATACATATATGTTGGATACGTTGTGCATACATGTATAATCAATTAATCATAATTGTTTGAGCAAGTCGGAGCCAAACTTGAAACTTCATAATCCAAAGATTAGTCACCTTTAACACATTTTCTATGCATTTTGACTTTTTATATTTATGAAACCGATTAAGGTTCAAAACGTTTAAAGTAAGGGAAAAAAAAGAAAAGATTGTAAATTTGGATAACCGAATGCTTATCCTTAATATGTATTCTATTTTGAACAAGTTATCCCTTGTCTTACTTATAAGATACTCTATAGTTTGTTTCACGATCAATGTGGGACAAAACAAAAACCATATCTATTTTTCAAATCTTTAACTATCAGCTCCATTCTCGGCGAACGAGTAGTTACCGTCAGTCCCTTCTTCTAAATCAAATAACACGATTATAGTTTATTTTAAAATGTTAGACCGCGGGATTTGAGTTTTGTAAATAGAAACTTGCTTATTCTAGGCTAAAAATGAAATCTTATTGGATTTTAAGCTGAAGCTTTTAACAGTTGTTGAAGAAAATGCGTACATGACAACATTTTGGTCCAAGTTCTAGTAAAATCCATGAAATAAACAAATCATACTTGAAACCAAAGGATCTCATACCATGTCAAATTTCTAGGCTAACAACGACACATTCGTTCACACATCAAACACAATGATATGTTCAGTCCAAGAAATGAAAGTAAATGGTTGCTGTTTCGCCAAAGTTAAATGTCTAAAGGGGATGCACAAGTGGTAAAACGTTACCACTGAACTACTACAAACATGCCAAAGGGTGCGTCATGACAGTTATTCTTCCCGTGAAATTCTGAGACAAAGCCGCAAGCTACAAAGGGTCCAATAGTAACAGCAACAGTGCCAAAATTCATCATATGATCTGCATTATGCTAATTGTAAGTTTGTGAGTATATTATTGTTCACCTCATGAGATGGTATGATAGTGCTCATAAGTAACAAAATAAAGACCTATACCGAGCCCATTTTCAATTGCGTCCAGAAGTTCTGCCATTCTATCCCACCACAAATCAATCTGCAATTACACCTTATCTGGCCAATCACCTTGTGAACAATATTCTCGGGACTAATAAACTCTAAATTCTAGCTTGGATAAAGTGTTAAGCATATAGGTATTTATTGAGAGACAGACTGATTTTGGGTACCTATACCGAGCCCATTCTCAATTTCAACTCATTGCTTTGATATAATATTGTAAGTCATTGACAATTAGCATTTATCGGTCGTTCCGTGTTTGTATTTTGTAACTCTTTACTCGTTTTGTACGTTTTTCAAATTAAAGATATATAATTGTAGATATATTTCATGTCCTATTAACAAATGACGCATTAGTTATCAAATAATCTCATAAAAAGTAATATGGTTTTATAATCCATTGACCATTAATCTTGTTTGTGTTCGCCAATATGGTATTACTAAGAAATTTGATATTCAAATGTGAGTATGTGTCATTGATTTAACATTTGATTATTGGAAAACAAGTTAATACAAATATAAAATGAAAATGAAAACGACTTCTTGTAAATGGTTGGGGAAATTAATGGACACTAAAATACTATATGATTGATTGTAATAAAAGCTTATTCACGTGTAATATTATACAACGTGTTACCTAGATGACTAAGCAACCTAAAAAAAACATGTGTAACCACAAATGGTTATCCTAAGTGCACTTATTGCTCCATAATCATTCGTGTCATAATGAATGTGTAATGTAACTTAAAATAACAGTATATATATATATATATATATATATATACTCTTTTAGATCAAAATATTTGTTTGTGTGGTGAGTGTTGGCGTATGTGTCCGGACGGACTAAATCCTCCGGCCGTCCGGATGGTACGGAGTTATTCGGTAAATACCGGAAGGCACCTAGCTCGTCCGGCAAATACAGCTGTAAATAATAGGACAAGTGGCATCACATTTTTGACAGATGGCAGCAGCAGACACCGTCGCCACCGCCCCAGGATTTACGGGATTATGTCTGCGACATGTTCCCTGAAAATCCGGCGCCGCCATTTCAGGTACCAAGGCTGGGTACTATAAATACCCAGCTCATTTACTACCCTCAACCAACATTCATTACTCGCATTTACTCTCCATAACTGTCTAAAGCCTTTCGGAATATCCAATACTTATTCTCACGCTAGAGGTGGGTCCTGGGATAACACCCAGGGCGAGCCTAACGCGTGCTTTTGTGTGCAGATATCCGAAGGACCTTTGAGAGCCTAAGGGATCGACACACAAGCCTTTCGGAAGAACCCTTGCCTAGTTCAACCGAAAGGCCTCATTTATTTGTCCGAAGTGATTGCAAGAAATTACTTCAACAAATTGGCGCCATCCGTGGGACCAACTGTTCGATCTACCTGAAGTTCAGAATGGCTGCTTTTACACCTGTTACACCTATCCGGAACACCGGAGGAGCCGAAGGATCCAGAGGAGGCGGGCCAAACCCTCCGGATGCTCGGGCCGTGATTGAAGGTCACATATCGGCTCTCAAGGAGTTGTTCAAGCAATAAAGCAACCGCGACTTGATAGACCCCATGATGTTGAGGTTTGAAGACGATCATACGGATGATGAGGATGAGTACGTCGAATGGTCACAGAATGGTAAGGGGAAAATCGTGATGAATGATGATTTGAGCAAACCATTTAAAGAGGTGATAAAATGTCCGTTCACGAGGAGGATCATAGAGTTCTCAGCTCCCAAGCACAAAATACCTACAAACCTTAAACTGTACGATGGAACAACCGATCCGGATGATCACATCAATCGCTTCACCGGAGCAGGGAATCATGAGGAATGGCCAATGCCCGTATGGTGTCGAATGTTCCAGCAAACGCTGGACGGGAAAGCTAGAGGATGGTTCGACAAGCTCCCGACGGGAAGCATAGATAGCTGGGATGAGCTTCAGAGGAGGTTCTTGAATAGGTTCAGTATGTTAAGGGTAAGTGTCAAGGATATCACGGAGATCAACAAGATTCACCGGAAAGCCAATGACAGCCTTCCAGACTTCAAAGAGAGATGGGTAAGTGAGGCCAATTAGAGACGCTCCAGAAATCATGCAGATCTCTTCATTCCTGAATGGCCACCACTGCCCGGAGTTAGCAAAGAAATTTTCGGATAAGATTCCCAAGACGGTCGATGAGATGTTGGAAAGAGTCGACGATTTTGTTCGCGCAGAGGATGCCTTCCGGACTACAGAGCTATCGAAAGGAGAGAGAGCAGACGCTCCCAGAGATCATCGTCCTAGTCCGTACAACAACAGAAACGATCAACTTGCACCTAAGGTCTCTTTCGGAGGGGACCGCCGTCGGAACAACCCTAGGAATGAATTCAGAGCTCATAGAAATGATTACTAAACCCCTTACGCTCCCCCAAGAAATGACAATGTTGGTAGAATTGATCCCCGCAGTAATGACATCCGTCGAAACGACACTAGACCGTTAGATCTGAACTCTCTGACAAAAACCCCATAAGAAATACTGGCCACCGAACATCAGCTGAGATTGCCGCAACCTCCTCCTATGAAAGGGAAACCCCAAAAAGAGCATTTAGACGGGTATTGCGATTACCATGGCGAAAAGGGACATCTCACTGATGATTGCTGGCTGCTCAAAGAGCAAATAAGAATAGCGTTAGACACGGGGAAGCTAGACCACTTGTTGAAGGATCTCAGGCAGAGAGGAAGAGCACCTCAAGGAGGCAACAACCAGGCGAACAAGGGGAAGGTCATCAACATGATTCGACGCTCAGTAGTTGATGCGTGGTTTTGCAACCTTACAGCAGGTTTTACCTCTCAAGGGATCTCAAGAGGCTTACAACCCCACCAGGCAGTGTACCTGACCGATGTAGTATAGTGTAGTGGTAAGTACGGGGGATTGATCGTTCTCCACAGGGAATAGTGTTCGTTAGGTATGAAAAACTACTCTAATTAGGTCTAAGGGTTGAGGAAGATTCTTTTTTGTATTTTTATGTTTTTATGAAAGCAATTAAAATCTCGGGTTTGAAGGAGTGGGCGGAATTAGTTGCTAGTCAACTAACCCAAATTACTACGAATGCAAATAAAATAAAATAACTGAAAATAAAATGTGGTGAAAACTTATGTGTAGAGAAATGTGTTTACTTAGATTTCCTTACTCCCTAACTATCTTTTACCGGTTGATTAGTGTGTATTAGTTGCGTGGATGACGGGTGTATTCCTTAATACCAATCGTGGGGTGGCGTACGTACTTCCCCAACTCTATGAACTCCTACTTCACTCCTATGTCGAGCCGGCTAGGAAGCTCCTAACATGGGATCACTAGAATTCGCTCATGCATTAAATACAACCATAAAAACCTTTAGTACGCATTTGGTTCATGTTTCTTAAGACGTTCAAGCAAGTTACCGATTAGGAAGTTAGCCAGTTTTCTTAAGCCTAACATAGATGAACAATCATCCAATACAACTAATAACACACTAATAACCAATAATCAATAGCTAGGTTTCATTAGATCTAAGCAAACACAAGATAAATCTAGCCTAACATGTTAAACAAAAGACAAGAACAAGATAGAATCAAACAACACATAGACATATTGAATGATTAATTGATAACTTATCTTCAATGTAACATGGAAGATCTCAAGGCAAAAAGCCTTGAAAAAGCTGCCCAATTCGTCTTAGGGTTTTCACACACAAAATTCCTCAATAAGTTCCACACTAATGACAAAAAATTAGAAAACTATATATAGACTTTCAGATCTGACGGCGTCACGTTATGGAGTGTGACGCCGTCACCTCGCCGCTTTTAGGGTTCCCGGATGACCTTCTTGACGCCGTCCCTCTTTAGCTCTCCAAAATCCGTTCTGGCTTATCAAGGCTTGACGCCGTCAGATTATGAACGTGACGCCGTCCCTCTTTAAATTATAACGTGACGACCTTGATCAGATTAAAGCGTGACGCCGTCAGAATTTCCATGCAATTTCTCTGGCTTATCATGAGTAAATTTCACATCCACCACTTTTGCCAAGCCATGACGCCGTCCAGGGTTAATCCTGACGCCGTCAAAGGTAACTTCCAGCATGATTTTGAGACTTTGTCGTTTTCTTCACTTTTATGCTCCAAAAACGTCCAAAATGCTTCATTTTCCAGATTTCTCCTCAAAAGTACCTAAAATGACAAAAGGAACGATTTAGGGCAATATTTGATCAAATAAATACGATTTAGGGCTTAAATGACCCCTTAAAAGCGGTACACTTTTCGCTTCATCAAATACCCTTACACTTGAGATTTGCTTGTCCTCAAGCAAATGCGCTTTTATTCTAATCAAAATACAAGTTAGGGGTCATTTAACGCTAACATAAAAGTAATTACAACAAATATTCGTTCCACTTTATTTATAATAAGCACGGAGATTATAAACTAGCACCTCACAAGTAGTGTTTAGATACTCACATCTCTCAAGTGTCATCAAAATAAATCTCATAAATGAAAACGGATAATATCTCTCACTACCTGTCATAGCAAATAGATTACCATAGGCTTGGGAAAGGATCGAAAACCTCCTCCACTAGGCGTAAGCACCTAAGATAAACTATCAAAGAGGGCTTTTAAACGGGTTATAACGTTAGGTGTAGGGAAAAGGAAAACACGGTTTTTTTGGATAAAGGATATTTTACTGGTGGCGAGTTAAAGATCTTGATTAATTACATGTACTATACAATGTTGCAAAGCCAAGACTCGACTCGATTTAAACTAATTAAAGAAAGTAACAAAAACATAAAATAAACATAAAATAAAACGGGATGGTAGTCCGTATGTTTTTTCTATTTTTCTTTTTCTCATTTTTTTTGTATTTTTCTTGATTTTTTCGATTTTTTTTTTTTTTTTTTTTTTTTTTTTTTTTTTTTTTGCATACACTTTTGCCCTACCATCCAAAATAATACATCATAGGGGCGTTGCATCCCCTTACACTTGAACTTTTACATAACTTTACAAAAAACTATTCTAATGACTCGAATTAAGATAATTGAAAAACTTGGAGTACTTTTAAAATATTTAGCACATATGGGGGTAATAAATGATGTTCTTCCCCATTACTTCATTACACTAGTACTTTACCCATGAGTCCCAATCGTCCCAAAACAATATGTACAAGGATATGACTCGACTTAGCAACCATGTAATCAATTAGATAATTAACTTGGGTTTAAACAAATGTTGTAACAATAATGCACTAAAAATGAGTGCATACAAGGTAGGCTAAGGCGATTTGGGTGTACATTTTAGTGGGGTGTAACAAATTCTTCCTTTAAGTAAAATGCTTAAAGGTCGAAACGAAAAGATAGGCTCTGAGGGGTGTACTAGGGTATCGTGTACTAAAATTGAGTACAACGCAAAGGGTGTGGGAGAATTACTTGACCAATGTAGCCAAAGTAATTATAACAAAAACACAGGTGTAAAACAATGGGTTAATCCTAATGCCTCTTATCATGTAGTAAATCTAACTACACGAATGTAGTCTCACTTGTGGCCTCGGAATGGTCCTAACGCAAGTTCTAGAATCTAAGTGCTACCGGTACACACATCATAGCATAAATGCTTTTCCTACCAATTCTAGGGGCGAACCTCACATATTTGGGGGTGGAAAATTTTTTTAGTGGTACGGTTTTGTGCTAGTCATATAACTCCTATCCGTGAGACGCTCATTAAGATCAAAGTTTCACTCCTATATGTTGTAAAAAATTTTAAATTTGGCACTAAAATTACCCTAACCGGTGTTTCTCTTAGTTTTATTACACATCTACTATTAAACAAACAAAAATCAAGCGCAATTGTATTTTCTAAAATCGTACTTTTACCCTCCCCTTACACTTAAGATGAACATTGTCCCCAATGTTCAAATAATAAGATGTAAAAGCATAAAGTAAAAGAATGAAATCAAATACTCCCCTGATTCGCTCGGTGGATAATGAAGTTACACGGTTAGATCTTCTTCCAAGATAATGTTGAAGCTCCATGACTAATGCATCGCCATAAGCTTGATCCAAAACATTTCCTTGTCCAATATAACCTGTTAAACCTGAGAAAACAAACACGAAAACCTGCATAACATCGGTGGGATAAACTCTATATATAAGGATATAATGCTTGTGGAATGATAATTTTGCAGATTCCTGGAGATTATAAGTTAGAGATTTAATAAAAACTTTTTATGAAAACAAAACTTTCAAAAATTTTCAGAAAATTAAACCTGACGCCGTCAGGTTGTAGAGCCTGACGCCGTCAGAAATGATCTGACAGAAATTCTCATTTTAAGTTTCCGGAAAATTTCTGGAAAAACCTTTACCTTACTTCCTGGAAATCCTGCGAAACATCATTATGACTCGATACAAGCATTTGACTCAAACAAATACTAATATGTATGTTCATTTAATATTATTACGATTCATGTTCATTTGTGTTCTAATAAACCGATTTAGATTTCCCTTACACTTATCTTTTGCAAAATACCTTTATATGTAGTTAAGACGAAGTTAAAAACAAAATAAAGCATTTTCACAAATTAATTTTTGAACATGAATCAATAATAATAAAAATTAAACACACATACGGAAGCAAATAAAATCAAACAAACAAAGAAATAAACACACAAAGCAAATAAATAAAGCTTGGGTTGCCTCCCAAGAAGCGCTTTTCTTTATTAACGAGTCTTGTAGCTAGACTCAAAGTCAGGTTTATCTAGTGTCGCTTATGCTCACATACCCGAGTGTGAGCCATCTAATTGTTGCCTCATCTTTCTTGTATTCATCATTCAGCTCCAAACATCCATGATAGTATCTCTTGTTTTTCTCATGTGGATATTTGAGCCCCTTCCTCTTATCATTCTCACTAAACAAATCAAGAGGCACAAGTCTATTGCAAGATTCAATGGAGTAGTTCTTAAACCTAGGATGTGCTCGGGGCATTTGGTAAACAAAATCTTCATCCCCATCCGAGAATGTAATTAACCCGTCCACAAGTTTTTCGTCAAGGTTGGTCAACCTTTTGAAGGGTTCTCCAAAAATGACTTGGGTTAATTTGTCATCGATAAATTCTCCTAAGTTCTCCATAACCATAAAATCCACCAAATACACAAAACTTCCTACGAACACGTGTAGTGGCTTAATCCTAGCAACAATGTTATCTCCATGATATTCAAGCTCATCTACCATGATTTTATTATAATTAGCGCGAGAGATAATGTTCATAGGCAAAGATGAGTTAAGATAAGCATAAAAACTATGATAACCAATCTTACATGGAAATTGCATGTTAAAGAGGCTATCCTTTTCGATCTTAGTCCTAGGGTCAACATACTTAAAGGGATCAATTTCCTCTTTTTCCCCATTCTTCGTTAACTACTTCTCCATTACCGGCATCCTCATCGGAGTCTGAGTAGTAAAATGGACTAACATAGTCATTCTCATGGTCAGACTCCTCCATATCAGAATTGTTACCAAAGTGGTGGTCAGGTGAAAGGTTGTTGTTTTCTACGATAGGGGCGGGAACGGGTAGTTGAAAGTTTGCACGGCGGAAAATACGAATAACAGGGATCAAATGATCAATGTTACTCATGAGGTAAGTGGAAGGTATCACAAACAAAAGTACAAAGAAATAAGATAGACTAAAGAAAACCTAGAAAAATAAAATAAAAATCTCACTAGAAAGGAATCTAGTGAGTAGACCTATAAAATAAAAATTCAACCTAAACAATAACTACTCCCCGGCAGCGGCGCCAAAAACTTGATGCGTGGTTTTGCAACCTTACAGCAGGTTTTACCTCTCAAGGGATCTCAAGAGGCTTACAACCCCACCAGGCAGTGTACCTGACCGATGTAGTATAGTGTAGTGGTAAGTACGGGGGATTGATCGTTCTCCACAGGGAATAGTGTTCGTTAGGTATGAAAAACTACTCTAATTAGGTCTAAGGGTTGAGGAAGATTCTTTTTTGTATTTTTATGTTTTTATGAAAGCAATTAAAATCTCGGGTTTGAAGGAGTGGGCGGAATTAGTTGCTAGTCAACTAACCCAAATTACTACGAATGCAAATAAAATAAAATAACTGAAAATAAAATGTGGTGAAAACTTATGTGTAGAGAAATGTGTTTACTTAGATTTCCTTACTCCCTAACTATCTTTTACCGGTTGATTAGTGTGTATTAGTTGCGTGGATGACGGGTGTATTCCTTAATACCAATCGTGGGGTGGCGTACGTACTTCCCCAACTCTATGAACTCCTACTTCACTCCTATGTCGAGCCGGCTAGGAAGCTCCTAACATGGGATCACTAGAATTCGCTCATGCATTAAATACAACCATAAAAACCTTTAGTACGCATTTGGTTCATGTTTCTTAAGACGTTCAAGCAAGTTACCGATTAGGAAGTTAGCCAGTTTTCTTAAGCCTAACATAGATGAACAATCATCCAATACAACTAATAACACACTAATAACCAATAATCAATAGCTAGGTTTCATTAGATCTAAGCAAACACAAGATAAATCTAGCCTAACATGTTAAACAAAAGACAAGAACAAGATAGAATCAAACAACACATAGACATATTGAATGATTAATTGATAACTTATCTTCAATGTAACATGGAAGATCTCAAGGCAAAAAGCCTTGAAAAAGCTGCCCAATTCGTCTTAGGGTTTTCACACACAAAATTCCTCAATAAGTTCCACACTAATGACAAAAAATTAGAAAACTATATATAGACTTTCAGATCTGACGGCGTCACGTTATGGAGTGTGACGCCGTCACCTCGCCGCTTTTAGGGTTCCCGGATGACCTTCTTGACGCCGTCCCTCTTTAGCTCTCCAAAATCCGTTCTGGCTTATCAAGGCTTGACGCCGTCAGATTATGAACGTGACGCCGTCCCTCTTTAAATTATAACGTGACGACCTTGATCAGATTAAAGCGTGACGCCGTCAGAATTTCCATGCAATTTCTCTGGCTTATCATGAGTAAATTTCACATCCACCACTTTTGCCAAGCCATGACGCCGTCCAGGGTTAATCCTGACGCCGTCAAAGGTAACTTCCAGCATGATTTTGAGACTTTGTCGTTTTCTTCACTTTTATGCTCCAAAAACGTCCAAAATGCTTCATTTTCCAGATTTCTCCTCAAAAGTACCTAAAATGACAAAAGGAACGATTTAGGGCAATATTTGATCAAATAAATACGATTTAGGGCTTAAATGACCCCTTAAAAGCGGTACACTTTTCGCTTCATCAAATACCCTTACACTTGAGATTTGCTTGTCCTCAAGCAAATGCGCTTTTATTCTAATCAAAATACAAGTTAGGGGTCATTTAACGCTAACATAAAAGTAATTACAACAAATATTCGTTCCACTTTATTTATAATAAGCACGGAGATTATAAACTAGCACCTCACAAGTAGTGTTTAGATACTCACATCTCTCAAGTGTCATCAAAATAAATCTCATAAATGAAAACGGATAATATCTCTCACTACCTGTCATAGCAAATAGATTACCATAGGCTTGGGAAAGGATCGAAAACCTCCTCCACTAGGCGTAAGCACCTAAGATAAACTATCAAAGAGGGCTTTTAAACGGGTTATAACGTTAGGTGTAGGGAAAAGGAAAACACGGTTTTTTTGGATAAAGGATATTTTACTGGTGGCGAGTTAAAGATCTTGATTAATTACATGTACTATACAATGTTGCAAAGCCAAGACTCGACTCGATTTAAACTAATTAAAGAAAGTAACAAAAACATAAAATAAACATAAAATAAAACGGGATGGTAGTCCGTATGTTTTTTCTATTTTTCTTTTTCTCATTTTTTTTGTATTTTTCTTGATTTTTATATTTTTTTTTTTTTTTTTTTTTTTTTTTTTTTTTTTTTTTGCATACACTTTTGCCCTACCATCCAAAATAATACATCATAGGGGCGTTGCATCCCCTTACACTTGAACTTTTACATAACTTTACAAAAAACTATTCTAATGACTCGAATTAAGATAATTGAAAAACTTGGAGTACTTTTAAAATATTTAGCACATATGGGGGTAATAAATGATGTTCTTCCCCATTACTTCATTACACTAGTACTTTACCCATGAGTCCCAATCGTCCCAAAACAATATGTACAAGGATATGACTCGACTTAGCAACCATGTAATCAATTAGATAATTAACTTGGGTTTAAACAAATGTTGTAACAATAATGCACTAAAAATGAGTGCATACAAGGTAGGCTAAGGCGATTTGGGTGTACATTTTAGTGGGGTGTAACAAATTCTTCCTTTAAGTAAAATGCTTAAAGGTCGAAACGAAAAGATAGGCTCTGAGGGGTGTACTAGGGGTATCGTGTACTAAAATTGAGTACAACGCAAAGGGTGTGGGAGAATTACTTGACCAATGTAGCCAAAGTAATTATAACAAAAACACAGGTGTAAAACAATGGGTTAATCCTAATGCCTCTTATCATGTAGTAAATCTAACTACACGAATGTAGTCTCACTTGTGGCCTCGGAATGGTCCTAACGCAAGTTCTAGAATCTAAGTGCTACCGGTACACACATCATAGCATAAATGCTTTTCCTACCAATTCTAGGGGCGAACCTCACATATTTGGGGGTGGAAAATTTTTTTAGTGGTACGGTTTTGTGCTAGTCATATAACTCCTATCCGTGAGACGCTCATTAAGATCAAAGTTTCACTCCTATATGTTGTAAAAAATTTTAAATTTGGCACTAAAATTACCCTAACCGGTGTTTCTCTTAGTTTTATTACACATCTACTATTAAACAAACAAAAATCAAGCGCAATTGTATTTTCTAAAATCGTACTTTTACCCTCCCCTTACACTTAAGATGAACATTGTCCCCAATGTTCAAATAATAAGATGTAAAAGCATAAAGTAAAAGAATGAAATCAAATACTCCCCTGATTCGCTCGGTGGATAATGAAGTTACACGGTTAGATCTTCTTCCAAGATAATGTTGAAGCTCCATGACTAATGCATCGCCATAAGCTTGATCCAAAACATTTCCTTGTCCAATATAACCTGTTAAACCTGAGAAAACAAACACGAAAACCTGCATAACATCGGCGGGATAAACTCTATATATAAGGATATAATGCTTGTGGAATGATAATTTTGCAGATTCCTGGAGATTATAAGTTAGAGATTTAATAAAAACTTTTTATGAAAACAAAACTTTCAAAAATTTTCAGAAAATTAAACCTGACGCCGTCAGGTTGTAGAGCCTGACGCCGTCAGAAATGATCTGACAGAAATTCTCATTTTAAGTTTCCGGAAAATTTCTGGAAAAACCTTTACCTTACTTCCTGGAAATCCTGCGAAACATCATTATGACTCGATACAAGCATTTGACTCAAACAAATACTAATATGTATGTTCATTTAATATTATTACGATTCATGTTCATTTGTGTTCTAATAAACCGATTTAGATTTCCCTTACACTTATCTTTTGCAAAATACCTTTATATGTAGTTAAGACGAAGTTAAAAACAAAATAAAGCATTTTCACAAATTAATTTTTGAACATGAATCAATAATAATAAAAATTAAACACACATACGGAAGCAAATAAAATCAAACAAACAAAGAAAATAAACACACAAAGCAAATAAATAAAGCTTGGGTTGCCTCCCAAGAAGCGCTTTTCTTTATTAACGAGTCTTGTAGCTAGACTCAAAGTCAGGTTTATCTAGTGTCGCTTATGCTCACATACCCGAGTGTGAGCCATCTAATTGTTGCCTCATCTTTCTTGTATTCATCATTCAGCTCCAAACATCCATGATAGTATCTCTTGTTTTTCTCATGTGGATATTTGAGCCCCTTCCTCTTATCATTCTCACTAAACAAATCAAGAGGCACAAGTCTATTGCAAGATTCAATGGAGTAGTTCTTAAACCTAGGATGTGCTCGGGGCATTTGGTAAACAAAATCTTCATCCCCATCCGAGAATGTAATTAACCCGTCCACAAGTTTTTCGTCAAGGTTGGTCAACCTTTTGAAGGGTTCTCCAAAAATGACTTGGGTTAATTTGTCATCGATAAATTCTCCTAAGTTCTCCATAACCATAAAATCCACCAAATACACAAAACTTCCTACGAACACGTGTAGTGGCTTAATCCTAGCAACAATGTTATCTCCATGATATTCAAGCTCATCTACCATGATTTTATTATAATTAGCGCGAGAGATAATGTTCATAGGCAAAGATGAGTTAAGATAAGCATAAAAACTATGATAACCAATCTTACATGGAAATTGCATGTTAAAGAGGCTATCCTTTTCGATCTTAGTCCTAGGGTCAACATACTTAAAGGGATCAATTTCCTCTTTTCCCCATTCCTCGTTAACTACTTCTCCATTACCGGCATCCTCATCGGAGTCTGAGTAGTAAAATGGACTAACATAGTCATTCTCATGGTCAGACTCCTCCATATCAGAATTGTTACCAAAGTGGTGGTCAGGTGAAAGGTTGTTGTTTTCTACGATAGGGGCGGGAACGGGTAGTTGAAAGTTTGCACGGCGGAAAATACGAATAACAGGGATCAAATGATCAATGTTACTCATGAGGTAAGTGGAAGGTATCACAAACAAAAGTACAAAGAAATAAGATAGACTAAAGAAAACCTAGAAAAATAAAATAAAAATCTCACTAGAAAGGAATCTAGTGAGTAGACCTATAAAATAAAAATTCAACCTAAACAATAACTACTCCCCGGCAGCGGCGCCAAAAACTTGATGCGTGGTTTTGCAACCTTACAGCAGGTTTTACCTCTCAAGGGATCTCAAGAGGCTTACAACCCCACCAGGCAGTGTACCTGACCGATGTAGTATAGTGTAGTGGTAAGTACGGGGGATTGATCGTTCTCCACAGGGAATAGTGTTCGTTAGGTATGAAAAACTACTCTAATTAGGTCTAAGGGTTGAGGAAGATTCTTTTTTGTATTTTTATGTTTTTATGAAAGCAATTAAAATCTCGGGTTTGAAGGAGTGGGCGGAATTAGTTGCTAGTCAACTAACCCAAATTACTACGAATGCAAATAAAATAAAATAACTGAAAATAAAATGTGGTGAAAACTTATGTGTAGAGAAATGTGTTTACTTAGATTTCCTTACTCCCTAACTATCTTTTACCGGTTGATTAGTGTGTATTAGTTGCGTGGATGACGGGTGTATTCCTTAATACCAATCGTGGGGTGGCGTACGTACTTCCCCAACTCTATGAACTCCTACTTCACTCCTATGTCGAGCCGGCTAGGAAGCTCCTAACATGGGATCACTAGAATTCGCTCATGCATTAAATACAACCATAAAAACCTTTAGTACGCATTTGGTTCATGTTTCTTAAGACGTTCAAGCAAGTTACCGATTAGGAAGTTAGCCAGTTTTCTTAAGCCTAACATAGATGAACAATCATCCAATACAACTAATAACACACTAATAACCAATAATCAATAGCTAGGTTTCATTAGATCTAAGCAAACACAAGATAAATCTAGCCTAACATGTTAAACAAAAGACAAGAACAAGATAGAATCAAACAACACATAGACATATTGAATGATTAATTGATAACTTATCTTCAATGTAACATGGAAGATCTCAAGGCAAAAAGCCTTGAAAAAGCTGCCCAATTCGTCTTAGGGTTTTCACACACAAAATTCCTCAATAAGTTCCACACTAATGACAAAAAATTAGAAAACTATATATAGACTTTCAGATCTGACGGCGTCACGTTATGGAGTGTGACGCCGTCACCTCGCCGCTTTTAGGGTTCCCGGATGACCTTCTTGACGCCGTCCCTCTTTAGCTCTCCAAAATCCGTTCTGGCTTATCAAGGCTTGACGCCGTCAGATTATGAACGTGACGCCGTCCCTCTTTAAATTATAACGTGACGACCTTGATCAGATTAAAGCGTGACGCCGTCAGAATTTCCATGCAATTTCTCTGGCTTATCATGAGTAAATTTCACATCCACCACTTTTGCCAAGCCATGACGCCGTCCAGGGTTAATCCTGACGCCGTCAAAGGTAACTTCCAGCATGATTTTGAGACTTTGTCGTTTTCTTCACTTTTATGCTCCAAAAACGTCCAAAATGCTTCATTTTCCAGATTTCTCCTCAAAAGTACCTAAAATGACAAAAGGAACGATTTAAGGCAATATTTGATCAAATAAATACGATTTAGGGCTTAAATGACCCCTTAAAAGCGGTACACTTTTCGCTTCATCAGTAGTCGTTCGGGAAAATAAGGGGATAGACGCAGAAGAAGAGTGGATGAATGTTCCAATCAGTTTCCCATCTATCCGTCCGAAGGACATGTCGGATGAGCCTTTAGTGATTGAAGCCGAGGTAGAAGGGATGACAGTACAAGGGGTTTATGTGGATCCTGGAGCTTCGGTAGAAGTAATGTATGAACACCATTTTAAATGCTTGGACCCCTCCATTAAGGCCCGGTTGAAAAAGGTCGGTACAACTTTGATGGGATTCACAGGGAAGCCGGTTAAGCCATTGGGAATGATAGGGTTAGAAGTTTGCTTCGGGAGTCAAGGTCGATCCCAAAAAACTTGGATGGAATTTGCCGTGATCAAGTCTCCCTCTCCCTACAATGTCATATTAGGACGTGCCGGGTTGAGAACGCTACGAGCTGTCCCCTCGACTATCCATTCTATGATAAAATTCCCCACTCCAAACGGTATAGCAACGTTGATCGCTCAGCCAACGAATAACCGAGAACGGCGCGAATCAGGGGGAGGGCAGATGATAAAGAGAGTTAAAGAAAGAAACCCGGAATGCCGAGATCACAAGGGAGTTAATCGAAAAGACAGGATCATACGGCACCTTGCATGCATCACGAGATCTATCACGGAAACAAAAGAAGATACATACAATCCGGAAGGAGAATGATGAAAGGAAATTGGTGAGAAGTGACAACCGAAAGGCCCACGCCGGACCGTCCAAGGTAAGAGCTACAGATCAGGTAACTGTTGAAGTAAAATACCATCAGGATATGCTGCTACTTCGTTCTTGCCAATATTTTTATTATGAACTAATGAAAAAAAACGAAAATACCTTTGTAACTAAAGACAGGTAACCTCACAAGCCGAAAGGACAAAACCAACTGAAACATAAGTCAAGAGAAAGCTCAAACCCATTGGGGAAGGACCTTGCCGGACGCGGAAGCCCATCACGCGAGATCACATAAGTCAGATAACGAAGGAAAGGGAAGCACCGCGGATGCGGCACGCAATCGATTGTAGAAAGTGTTTTCATGAATATTGATTTGTATATCTTATGTAATGCCCGAAAGGGCTCGATGTTGACTGTTTAATTGATAAATGCAGCTATCCCACCATCAAGGGAAGGCAGTTTTCCTACATATTGTGTTCCTGCAATACTTGTCACGTACTGAACATAATTCGAAAGTGATCCCTCCGCAGGGCTGGCCACCCAAGGAGATCAGTGGTCAATGTTCAAAGAAGCTTCATACCCAAAAAGGAGCGGCCACATGATCATTCATTACGTTCTGAACATAAGTCGAAAGTGACCCCTTCGAGAGGTTCACGCCCTCCGGAGATCAGTGGTCAATGTTCAAAGATGGTTCATACCCAAAAAGGGGTTGCCATGTAATTATGGCAAAAAGGCCGAACGGCACCCAAAAAGGGGTGGCCGCATAATCATTTATTATTTTCTAGACACAAGTCGAAAGTGGTCACTCCGAGAGGTTCGTGCCCTCCGGAGATCAGTGATCAGTGTTCAAGAATGGCAAAAAGGCTGAACGGCACCCAAAAAGGGGTGGCCGCGTAATCATTTGTTATCTTCTGAACATAAGCCGAAAATGGCCCCTCCGAGAGGTTCGTGCCCTCCGGAGATTGGTGGTCAATGTTCAAAGATGGTACACCCAAAAAGGAGTTGCCATGTAATTACGGCAAAAAGGCCGAATGGCGTGTGTTGCCCAAAAACGCATAAGCTTGTACCTCCGAAACTATCCAAATAGTGAAGGTAATAAAAAACAAGTATTATACGTTCATAATCAAAATCCAGCTCCAACGTAAGCTTGTACCTCCGGAACTATGAAAATGGCAACGGTAATAAAAAACAAGTACTGTACGTTCATAACCAAAGCGTAGGCCGAACGTAAGCTTGTAACTCCGGAGCTACGCAAGTAGCAATGGTAACAAAAAACAAGTGTTCGGTACACGTTTGGGGTCGAAACATAAGGGGTACACAATGGCAATTCGGAAATAGTAACGATTATGATGAAATTACACTTCGCCTACACAGGAACAATTACGGTGGTCTAAGGCTAGAGTTGGCCAAGTGGCTCATAGCCGTTCAAAGGTAAAAAAAAATAAAAATAAATAATCATTGACAATGGCAAATCTATCCAAACGGTCAGAAAATGCTATCACACAAGTCAAGGCAAAAACGCCGAAAGACCCAAGCGAAGCTAAGCGGCCCGGCCGACTGGAAAAGTAATTCGCTTTGGAAGCAAGAACAAAGTGGCACGCAAAAATAAAAACGTGATGCACTTAGTAACAAGTAAGGCAACCATCCGGCTAAATACGAAAGTAAACAAACAAGTGTACAAATTGTTCTAATTATTACATTCATCCGAATCAAATAAATTGTTTTCTAGAGGCTCAAAGGCCTTACATTCCCAACTGTTTTTTCTGAACAACAAATTTAAAAAAAAGCTTCACAGGAAATCCGAAGTAGTTTTTACCCGTAGTCAAAACGGAATTACCCGAACCTCCCGAATTTCCCTAACAATCCAATCTTCTAAGGGGCCGACCCACCCTCTTCTGCTGTGGACTCCTGGACATTGGCACCTTCAATCTCTGGAGCTTCGAAAGAGGTCCCGGCGGAAGTGGATGGAGCAGGATCAGGAAAGATCTTCATTATCTCATCAAGAGACTTGAGATAAGAATTGCTTACCTTCTTGATGTAGGGGTACTCCGAAGTGAATAACCCATCGTACAAAGGGTCGAACTTCTTACCAGCCTCCACATCCAGGTCATCCATCTCGGCCACAATCTTAGCCACATCCTCCGCCTTACAGCCCACAACCACGCCCTCTAGAAATCCGGATTGCGAAGACAAACTAAAAGGGCCCGCCAAATGCTCCTTGTATTCATGACTGTTCAAAAGTCGGTGAACCACCTCCGGGATAACGTCCTTCACAACCCTAAACCTATCTGTCTCCGTGCGACCCACTCTGGCAACAAGATCTTTCTTTTCTTGACAGAGGACCAAATTGGCTTTCACCTCTTCGCTCAGCTTGGTCTTGGCTTTATCCAAATCAACTTCCAAGGCACTGATCTGTTCCACCGCGGCCTGCCTCTCGTCCCCCACCAGTTTCTCCAACTCCGAGACCCTACCCATCAACTCCGAATCTCTCACCATGCAGTTAGAGTGTTAGGTTCTCAGCTGTTTGAGCTCTCCCCCATCTTTTCCGATGCTTCCACACTGTTTGTGGGCTCGGTATAGCTCATGATGCTCGTGAAGAAGATTTTTAAACCGAAGCAACAAGTCCGACTGAGCTACATCCCCCATTCCCAGCAGCTTCCAAGCCCTTTGGGCAGCTTCAACATCACCCAAACTCTCAAGATACGACTCTTCCTTCGGAGTAGGCAGATTCAGCATTAAATCCCGACATACTTCCCAGCCATCCAATCGGTCGTCCTTCCTGACCGACCACGCCGGTACATGCAAAGTTCCCGGGTCATCCGCACCGGCTACCTTTTCCTTCCCGCGACCAGATTCCAGACCGGAAGAACCCCCTGAAAAAGAGATAGATATAACTGTTATCATGAAAACAAATGCAAAGAGGCAAGGTACAAAGATGGACACCTCCGAAGAGCGCTTACCAACACCAGCAGCCTCGGACGTAAAGCTCACGCCAATACCCTCTTGACCCGCCCGCTATTTCCTTGAGTCCTCCAGATGCAGTGACTGGAGGGGAAAAGGGCGGGGAATGGGCTGCTCCGTGGAATCTAGATCCACCACATCAGCATCTTCGTTTGGCCTGCTTTGTTTGATGTGCCGGATCACACCACCTCCTTCCACACCGCGCTGAACGCGGAATCTGGTCTCTTGTTGCAGGGACTGAGACATTTGCCGAGCAGCGTTTTGCTCCTGCTTTTTCTTCTTTGCCTCCAATACTTTATCATCGGGCACCTCGACCTTCTTCAGCTCGTCGAATTTCTCTGGAATGTCAGCATTGGAAGTGGCGGGAGTGGTCACATGTGTCTCGTGGGATTGACCCTCCGGGTATTGATCCCCTCTTACCACGGACGCACCCTTTCAGATTTTTGACTTTTTCAGATATTCAGACATAGTTATAGCTGCGGAAAATAAGAACGTCAAACAGTTAAAAGATAAACACGCAAGTATACCAATCAAAGAAATATAAAAGAAAATAAAAGAGAAGGGAGGCAGAAACAAAGGCTGTAAGGTTATACCCTTTCCCTCGGCATCCCTTATTACCGCCTGGTAGCCGGGATGGTCCCAATGAGATGTAATCCCAACGGTGTAGAGAAAACCCCGAGGAACCTGGATGAGATCGATTACATTCTGGGCCAGTCGGTCAGCATCCGCAACATTGAATTCCCCCTTCGGATAAGGATCCGATATATCCGAATCATGATGCCTCCAAGGCATGGCAAATGGAATGGCCCGTCTATCTATCAGAAAGAAGTCGCGTTTCCAACCTTTCAAGCCGGTAAGAATTTCTTGGAAGCAAACCCTTTTCTACCAACCACCCCTCTTTTTAAAAGAAAACCAATGGCCTTGCTTGCTCAGTTTGTAGAAAGCCCGAAACAAAGGAGTAGTAGGGCCGATATGTAAGCTTCGGCAATACACTTCAAAAAGGGTCGCACGATGCATGCACAGCGGAACCAATTGAGAAATATGAACTTTATAATATTTTATGACATCCAGCAGGAAGGTAGAGAAAGGCACACTAAGGCCACCCTCAATAAAATATTCCAAGTACAGGCCAATTGCATCATTCGGCAGCTCATCCATTGTCATACCTTTCGGAGGTAGCCGCGGATGCAGGTCTGTCAGTATCCCATAGTCCGTAGTTATCTTTTACACAGCCTCTTCGTCCAACCGAGAGGTGTATTTTTGAATGTCAAACTTGGGAATAAATCCTCCAACCCCTTGAGTATCCTCGTCATGAATCGAAACGGGAGAAACAGACATGGCTTAATCAAGGGAAAGCGGGATACAGCCGAACAGCAAAGAAAATACAAGATATGGGTGATTCGGAACGTACCTTTACAGACGAAGGACTAGTATGGAAACCGCTTGGATTGATTCACAATTATCGTTTGGAAAATAATACCGGAAGGCGCCTTAGATAAATGTATAGAATTACGGTAGTAAAAAACTAACAAGTGACGCTATTTATAGGGAAAAAGAAAGATGTGAAACGTCACACCCAATCGGGCGCTGACGTGGCAGCACCTCCGCCCATGCGCTGGACACACGCACGCGTGTCAACACCCTGTGATTGCCATCTTCTTTAAAAAAAAAATAAATAAATAAAAATAAATAATAATAATAATAAAAAAGAGGAAACCAAAATGACTCTTGGCAAGTTAAAAATGACGCAAGACATACTCAAACCTAACGGATTAGGCCCCTCGGAAAAGTTCAAGCATGAGTCCGTAATTTGTTTAAAGTATCACACCATCGGCACAGCCAATGCTCTGATACTGGGGGGGGGTGAAACCCCCCGGATTAACCAAAAAGCACATTGACTCACCCGGCTAGCACGACAGTTATTCTTTGAAAAAAGCAATAATGATTTTTGGCAACCTAGGCCCCTCGGAATTGGTAAAATGGGATGTATGTGTCCGGACGGTGGTCATTAAGTCAATGTAAGTTGCAAGTCATGTGCATGTTGTAAATCATAAAAGCTTTAGAGGTATTGTAATGATAACTTCTGCACAGCAAAGTCACATTGTGTTAATTATATGACGTGGGTAATGTTGGAATTTTCAGAGTATCACAATATCGGTGAAACCGATACTATAATACTGGGGGAGACATGTTGGCTTATGTGTTCGGACGGACTAAATCCTCCAGCCGTCCGGATGGTACGGAGTCATCCGGTAAATACCGGAAGGCACCTAGCTCGTCCAGCAAATACAGCTGTAAATAACAGGACAAGTGGCATCACCTTTTTGACAGATGGCAGCAGCAGACACCGCCGCCACCGCCCCAGGATTTACGGGATTATGTCTGCGACATGTTCCTAGAAAATCCGGCGCCGCCATTTCAGGTACCAAGGCTGGGTACTATAAATACCCAACTCATTTACTACCCTCAACCAACATTCATTACTCGCATTTACTCTCCATAACTGTCTAAAGCCTTTCGGAATATCCAATACTTATTCTCACGCCGGAGGTGGGTCCTGGGATAACACCCGGGGCGAGCCTAACGCGTGCTTTTGTGTGCAGATATCCGAAGGACCTTTGAGAGCCGGAGGGATCGACAAACAAGCCTTTCGAAAGAACCCTTGCCTAGTTCAACCGAAAGGCCTCATTTATTTGTCCGAAGTGATTGCAGGAAATTACTTCAACAGTGAGTCGAGTCCTCGGGTCGGGTATGGAAACCTATCTGAGTTTCGGCTCGAGACCCGTGTGGGTTGTGGATTGCTTATTTTATTTGTGTTTTGGTTAGGTCATAAAGTTTTTGTAGATGTAAAGGGGGAAAGTGAATCCAAAGGAAACTTAAAAAATCATTCATCCAAAAAATGAAGTCATTGAATACAAAGAGCAACAATGCCTTGTTGGGAAGATTGCTTTTTATCACTTTTGAACCATTTAGAAGTAAAGCATTATAATGCTATGGCCCTCTCTAACCTAACATGCTTTTAAAGTGGTCATATTTTATGTTCCAATTTTTGTGATCATTGGCGTTTAATTATGTGTGTTGGAGAAAATAGATATCGTTGACAAGAAACTTCGTGATTTTCGTGGCAAAAGTATATCATGAATACAAATATCTTCACTTTTATAAAGGTTGATAATTCAATATTTGTGGTGCTTTTGAGGTAAATGACATTAAACCGTAGCTTTTTTATGAAACACCAAATAACTACTATTAGCTTTAGCTGATCAAATGATTCGATTGATGAAGTTGCGAGAACGGAAAATGTGAACACCCTTTCAATTGCAACGTACTAGAAGTGGCAAAATAAGAACGTCGTAGTGATATAAAGTTATAAACCATGTCGATTGAAATTGACTATCCAACATTTTTTTGTACACCTTTTTTTGGTTCCATAACAAAAAAGTGCCATTTGGACACGGCCCAATGGGCTAATTCTACATTGTTTCTACTGCTATTGTCAATACTAATTCGATTGGTTCACTTTTAAACCGAAAACCATTCTATAAAATCAGGTTCGTCTTTTGGTTCTTCTTGATATTAGTATGAATAAATTCTAACGGATATGCAAATTTCCCCTTGGTAATTTTATAATTGTAAAACATAACTTAAAGAAATTACCAACAAAATCCATAATACACGTAACTGTATTATTCTAGAAAGGTAGCAATACTCATTGATATAAATTATTTGCTTATTTAATACAGTAAAAATCAACAACATAATTCAGGACAAGAAAAAGAAACATAAAAAGTTTCTTAACCTTTATGACTTATGACTAGACATCATACAAAATCGATCAAGCATTAAGTTACTGATACATGCATCTTCATCCCAATTCGATCATCCACTGACAATAAATCTTTGACTTGGCGCATTGTTGGCCTTTCGTGTGGGTTGTAGTTCAAACATGCCCGTGAGACCCTCAAAATTGAATGAGCTAGTTTCTCAACTAGAGGTGATGGTCGCGGAATCCGTCTATCTCCTACATTGGCCAGCAATAGATCATCAGTCGACATTGTTGGTAGACATGATATAAGTTCTCCAGGATGCTTTCCCATAATCACTTCTAGTGCAACAACTCCAAAACTATAAACATCGCATTTCTCTGTCGCCACCATTGTATAAGCAAGCTCTACATTGAAGGAAGCCGGACAATCCAAAAAAAGTTGTTATATAACTTGAGAATAAGTATGTATCGTATATATAACTTTAAAATATATGGTAGTTACCTGGCGCAATATAGCCATAGGTGCCTACAACCGCAGTCCAATTCGATGAATCCATCTTTAGAAGCTTCGCTGTTCCAAAATCCGAGATATGTGCCTCATAATCAGAATCAAGAAGGATATTATCTCCAGAAATGTCTCTATGAATTATAGGTGGTGTGCAATCATGGTGCATATAAGCCAAACCATTCGCTACAGCCCTAACAGTTCTTACCCTTTTCAGCCAATCCATTTCCTTTGCTGTGATATCGCTACATAAGAGCGATTTTAGACTTCCCTTCTCAAGATATTCGTAAATTAAAAATGAGTGACGAGCATGGAAGCAGTATCCATAGAGTTTAACTATGTTTCTGTGCCTTATGTTTGTCAATGCTTGTACCTCATTTAGGAAGCCTATAAGATCGTCACCCTCAGATGATGAATGAAGTTTCTTCACAGCTACTAAATTGTTGGGTTGCAACACAGCTTTATACACAGTACCATATCCTCCAATCCCAATACAGTATGCATCATCAAAATCATTTGTTGCCTTGATGATTTCATCATACATCGCCTGTCCATCAAAACTTGTTATTGAGAAAAAATTGCCACCTTCTTCGCCTGATGGTATCTGTGGAGAAGTTCTCTTTCTACGTCGATAAGCAATGAGACCACACATGAATAAACCAAGTAAAAGAGCCGCAAAAAGTGGGACCACAGTTACAAGGATGAGCTTATGATGAAAATGATTATTTTTCTTTTGACTTTCACAAAGTTTCAAACCTGTAACATTTCCACACAGACGACGATTTCCTTGTAATGCTTCTCCAGACACATTTTGAAAGACAGCACAAGGGGGAACGGGACCAGTGAGCTCATTGTAAGACAGGTCTATATCAATCATTCCGGGCAAGTTACTGAAACCATTAGGAATTGAACCAGATAGCTCATTGTGAGAAAGATTCATCATTACCAGACTTTCCAAACTTCCAATATCTGATGGTATCTCTTTTGTGAGTGAATTCCAAGATAAATCAAGAACATTGAGTTGCCTTAATTTACCGATCTCCGATGGGATCTTTCCGCTGAGCTTGTTATTACTAAGATATATGTGATTGATTTGTACCCAATCACCAACATATCTTTGTAATGACCCGTTCAACCTATTTTTTGATAGGTCAAGAGTAAGGAGACCATGCAGTGACCCAAGCTCTTGAGGTATAGCACCTGAAAGGTTGTTATCGCTCAAGTTTAAATTTAACAAACTTTTCATCTCCCCAAACTCCTTTGGAATTTGCCCAGACAGCTGATTTGTGTTCAGCAGTAACTTAGACAATTGTGGACTTCCAATTCCTTGTGGTATAGGACCGGATAACTTGTTGTCACTGATAGACAGAAACTGAAGGCTTCTCAGGTTTTTTAACGATGAAGGGATTGAACCATTGAGTTGATTTTTCCTCAAAGATAAATTAGTGAGAGACTTCATATTCCCCAATTCAATTGGAATGGGGCCAGAAAGTTGATTTTTGTGCAATTCTAAATTAGTTAGATTCTTCAAATTCCCTAATTCAATTGGAATGGGTCCAGAGAGTTGATTTCCCCACAAATAAAGGTTTTTCAAAGACTTCAAATCACCCAACGATGAAGGGATTAAACCAATGAATTGATTTTCGTTCAAAACTAATTCAGTGAGAGACTTCACATTCCCTAATTCAAATGGAATGGGTCCAGAAAGTTGATTTTGCCACAAATATAATTTAGTGAGAGATTTCAAATTCCCTAATTCAATTGGAATGGGTCCAGAGAGTTGATTTCCCCACAAATAAAGGATATTCAAAGACTTCAAATCACCCAACGATGAAGGAATTGAACCATTGAGTTGATTTTCGCTCAATTCTAATTTAGTTAGATTCTTCAAATTCCCTAATTCAGTTGGAATGGGTCCAGAAAGTTGATTTATGTACAGAAAAAGGATATTCAAAGACTTCAAATCACCCAACGATGAAGGGATTGAACCAGAAAGTTGATTTGTGTACAGATAAAGGGTATTCAAAGACTTCAAATCACCCAATGATGAAGGAATTGAACCATTGAGTTGATTTTCGCTCAAATCTAAATCAGTTAGATTCTTCAAATTCCCCAATTCAATTGGAATGGGTCCAGAAAGTTGATTTATGTACAGAAAAAGGATATTCAAAGACTTCAAATCACCCAACGATGAAGGGATTGAACCAGAAAGTTGATTTGTGTACAGATAAAGGGTATTCAAAGACTTCAAATCACCCAATGATGAAGGAATTGAACCATTGAGTTGATTTTCGCTCAAATCTAAATCAGTTAGATTCTTCAAATTCCCCAATTCAATTGGAATGGGTCCAGAAAGTTGATTTATGTACAGATAAAGGATATTCAAAGACTTCAAATCACCCAATGATGAAGGAATTGAACCATTGAGTTGATTTTCGCCCAATTCTAATTTAGTTAGATTCTTCAAATTCCCTAATTCAGTTGGAATGGATCCAGAGAGTTGATTTCCCCACAAATAAAGGATATTCAAAGACTTCAAATCACCCAACGATGAAGGAATTGAACCATTGAGTTGATTTTCGCTCAATTCTAAATTAGTTAGATTCTTCAAATTCCCCAATTCAATTGGAATGGGTCCAGAAAGTTGATTTATGTACAGATAAAGGATATTCAAAGACTTCAAATCACCCAATGATGAAGGAATTGAACCATTGAGTTGATTTTCGCCCAATTCTAAATTAGTTAGATTCTTCAAATTCCCTAATTCTATTGGAATGGGTCCAGAGAGTTGATTTCCCCACAAATAAAGGATATTCAAAGACTTCAAATCACCCAACGATGAAGGAATTGAACCATTGAGTTGATTTTCGCTCAAATCTAAATCAGTTAGATTCTTCAAATTCCCCAATTCAATTGGAATGGGTCCAGAAAGTTGATTTATGTACAGAAAAAGGATATTCAAAGACTTCAAATCACCCAACGATGAAGGGATTGAACCAGTTAAATTGTTTTCGTTTAGTTGCAAAAGAGTTAACTGGCTTAGTTTACCAATGGTAGGTGGAATTACACCAGAGAACTGATTGGTTGAAAAATCAAGATGGACAAGTTTGGACAGGAGTCCGATTTCTGGTGGGATGGGACCAAAGAAGCTGTTTACACTAAGCTCAAAATGGGTAAGATTGCGTAGAATCGTGAACGGGAACTGGTGAAGCGTACCTTTTAACTCAGACGTCGAGAGGTTCATCCTGTTAATGTTTCCATAAGCGTTGCAAGCAATTCCAAACCAAGAAAGGCACGGAGCGAGTGAACTAGTATTCGTTGGAAGGGGTGTCCAAGAAGATACAATTTGGGAGTTGTTTGGGATTTTAAGGGTTGCTTTCCATTTTTGAAGAGCATTTGCTTCCTCCAAAGAAGCAGAAGTAAAGTTTGGTACAAATGATAGAGCAATGAGTAGTAGAGCTAGAGATAAAAGTAAGAAGTTTGAAGAAGCCATTGCTTGCTTTTGCATGTTTTTTTCTATAAATTTGAAGGTTCGTATGTCTTTATTTATACTTGAGCTACCCTAGCCTTTTCTCATTAATTAATTTTCCATTCTCAGAAATTAAATTAGGTGGTGTCATATTATTCCACAATGATTGTTTTACTTGAGAAATTAATGTCCCTTTTGGAGAATACTTTCACTGTGTAGTTCAACTTTGATTGCTTTGTAAACAAGTATTCTATTTTTGTTTTCAAATCAGTTCCAGTAAAAGCATTGTTCAAAATGATCCAGAATGTGTGATCAACTGTGAAACTATGTGCTTTTGTACAGATCCTGTCGCGAAAGTAGGGAAAAAAAAAAAAAAAAGGCTTAAAAGAGCTCGTCTATTGTGATGTTAAAATTCTTATTGAAGTATAACAAGTACATAATCAGATAATTCTCTCTTTTATTATTATTATTATTATTATTATTATTATTATTATTATTATTATTATTATTATTATTATTATTATTATTATTATTATTATTATTATTTATTTATTTATTTTTTATTTTTTAAGTTCTGTTTGATGCAATTCTGTAAATAGATTTTCATAATAAAGTTCTTCAACATTTGCTTATCAATTGTTAAAATATACAAGATCAGTTATATGATTCTTCACAATATCGACCATAAAGTCGCATATCATTTCTGTTGTAGAGCTATTTTTTGTTTTCCCTCCCACCTGACGGGGCATGCATCAAGTTCTTCAAGCGCCCAATCCTAAAAAAGAATGTATACCCAAAGTCAGGTGAATAAAATTGTCACGGCGAAAATTTTAGATAAGTTACAAGCCACGAACATTAATATCACCGTGTCTCGACCACTCAATCCCCTTGAGATTCTAGATGATGAAGAGGATGGAGAAGACGTAAGTGAGCAGGGATGTATTGTGAACTTTGAACTATTTTCTTTGTTGAACTTATATTCGTATTTTTATGGGATAATTATTACAATGCCCCAGTTGCCCAATGCGTTTGCTTATCCGCCCCGATTTTACAAAATTCTTATATTAGACCAGGATTTTGGGAAACTGACAAGTGTCACTTTTCTGCAAGTGACAAGTGTCACTTTTCTGGGCAACTTGTGTGTTTTTTGGGCAACTTGTGTATTTTTTGGGCAACTGGAGGACACTTGGCATCCCGTAGTTGGTGTGAAAAGTTGCCCTGGTCTAATATAAAAATTTTGTAAAATCGGGTCGGATAAGCAAACGCATTGGGCAACTGGGGCATATTAGTAATTTTTCCTATTTTTATTGTGACGACTGCCAATGTTTTTTTTTTTTTGAACTTTGAACTTTCAAATGGGATTAGTACGTTTTTGGAAAGAAAAAACTGGAAATTTGGTCATGAAAAATCTGGGAAAAATGTAGGCAACAGCCTTACGGATCTGGAATTGATGCATGTCACTAAAAGTTTTTATCATTTCTTTTTATTTAATAAATACTTTTAGGCGGCGACTTATGTTGTCTCTAAAAGTGTTTTTTAGTTATTTAGTTTTATCATTTATTAATTTTAATTTATCAAATAAGTTTATTAATTATTTAATAAATACTTTAGCGACGACATGTCATTACTTATATAACCCACTATCCTTGCACGGAGTAGTGTACTAATGCATGTTACTATATATAAAATATACATAACTGCAGTTGAGTTTGAATAACTTTATAATTTGTCATGCGTTATTTAAGAGGGTCTCGGCCATCCAACTTGTTTGGTTTAGTGTGAGGTGATCTGCACACATGTCATATACTTTAGTCTTTAGATTTGCACATATTTACTTTAGATTTACACATAACAAGATACAAGGAGAATAAGCACAACGTAACACATATACAAAGCATAAAATATTATGTACAAATCAAAACTAAGTTTGTGCAAATCACGTTAGCTTTCAAACTTGAGACCATTAATCCATAAAAGTAACTATAAGAAGGGCATTACGAATTGTAAATCCAAAGTTTACCATCAATATAGGAAAAATAGCCTCTCATTTATCTATTATTATGAAAAGTCAAGGTCAACAATAACTGACATCCATCGTTGTTATGCAAAGACTAGAAAGATAGAACGTATAAAAAAAGTGATAGACTAATATGAAGTGCATTTTACTTCCGTATTCAATGTCCTTACTCCTTACTCTTATCTAGAGTATTATGTAGTCGTAATATGCATATATATAAGGTCCTTTTATCCATCATTGTTATGCAAAGACTAGAAAGATATAATGTATACAAAAAGTGATAGACTAATATGCAGTGCATTTTACTTCTGTATTCAATGCCTTTACTCCTTACTATTATCTAGAGTATTATGTGGTCGTAATATGCATATATATAAGGTCCTTTTATCCATCGTTGTTATGCAAAGACTAGAAAGATAGAATGTATACAAAAGGTGATAGACTAATATGAAGTGCATTTTACTTGAGTAGTCAATGTCCTTACTCCTTTCTCTTATCTAGAGTAATACGCATATATATATGGTCCTTTTAGTCAATGATGTGTAGGGTCGTATGTGGCTATGAATATATTTGGTGAAAATGAGTTGGAGGAGGAGCTAAGGCCGGAGTTGTAACTGTAGCTTATATTATAAGTTAAAAGTTGAAGTTTATATTTTTGTAAAGCTGTTTGTCGAATTAATTGGCGTTGAAGCTTATTATAATAAAATCAAATCAACATACGTCAAATTAAATTCACATACATTTCAATTTTTGCGTGTTAATCCATTATATTTTTATATTTAAATAATTTTGATTGACTATAAGCCTTGCACATTTTTAAAAGCTCGTTTCAATTGGTTTGGCTTATTGAGCCTTATAACTTGTTGAGCCTTACAACTTAAATAAAGAAGCTAACCATGAATGCTAGACGTGATTTTTCGAAGATCTTTAGTAAGTTCAACCAAATTATAAACTTTATTGCCCATTGCGAATATGCCCCCACAATTCTCTAGATGATATTGTAACAAAAATATTTGCCAAGACATCAACAAAAGTATTTATTTATAATTATATATAATTCAGCGACATAAAAGAACGGGCAAATGTCACAAAAACCATTACAAAATAAAATTTGTCAATAAATCCACTCAATATTTTTGAACCGCCAAAAAAAAAAACCTTTTGACTGGTTGGACCCTTACGTGTTACGGGTCACTAATTATCAAGTTATGAAGTAAATTGAATGAAAAAAGTTACAAGCCCTAATTTGATTTTATTAGATTAATTTTAAAGGAAGGTGTTTTTCATGTGATGTAATTAGGGGAAGGTGGTGGTAACTTTGTTAAAATTAGGAGTGACCATTGTGAGCGGTAGCTACACAGTTTTTGAAAGAAGCTTTTAAAAATTAGGCGAAGCTGATCGCTCTTTTGTTAAACGACTACTAAAATTTAAAATGCTCATTGTTCATCACTCACCGCCTTAAAAAGCTCCACACAGCTCTGCGCCAAACATACCGTGTGGTGTTTGGGATTTGCTTATTGGTGTTGCGGGCGAGAAATGATACATCCATAAAATATTTACAAATAATATTTTATAAAATGATGTGTCATAAAGAAAAATCATTTTAATTAATTATTTCTCCTTTTTAAAATTTGACCAATGATGGTTAAAAGTCATCATCTTTATAACCTTTTGCATTATTTTAAAAACCGGTTTTTTATCAACACGACGAGTCGCTCATTGAAGCATCGTGTGGAACCCGTTTTATGCAACAACAAAAAAAATAATAAAATAAAAAAAAATGATAGCTTTTGAACATGGAAATTCATTTCCTACGACTGCAAAAAGCTTTTAAACCTAACCAAACAACCCTTAATTAGCTCCAAAAACACCCCTAAACATATATACCCAAACAACCCTAAAAAAGCTCCAAATAACTCTAAAACGTTAGAAATTCAATACCAAACCAATACTTTCCAACAAAACTACAGGTCCCAAATTAAAAAAAAAAAAAAAAAAAAAAAAAAAAAAAAAAAAAAAAGTATGACCCAGGTCAACAAAAGAACCGCTCGTTCATAAACAAGCAAACAACAATCATATCCGGACCTATTCCCGGTTCAACCGAGGTTATAAAACATTGCCCTCTTAAACAAAGACAAAATGAATTCAATGGTTTAGAATGTTTCATCCATGAGCTTGTATAAGTTTATTAGTATATCATATGTAACAAGCTAGGTACAAACAATCCCTAAAGTGGCCACACAAAACTCCTAGAAATGAAGGGCTTTACGCGGTTTAAGTCTAATTCACCTTGAAACTTGTTTGGTTTAGTGTGAGGTAATCTGCACACACATATACTCTAGATTTGCACATAGTTACTTTAGATTTACGCATAACAAGATACAAAGGAGAATAAGCACAACGTAACACATATACAAAGCATAAAATGTTACGTACAAATCAAAACTAACTTTGTGCAAATCATGTTTATTGTTTTAAGGTAGAGACCATTAATCCATAATAGTATCTATAAGAAGGGCATTTCGAATTGTAAATCAAAAGTTTAACATTAGTATCTATAGGAAAATAGCCTCTAATTAATTTATTATTATGAAAAGTCCAGGTCAACAATAACTAACATCCATCGTTGTCATGCAAAGACTAGAAAGATAGAACGTATACAAAAGGTAATAGACTAATATGGAGTGCATTTTACTTCAGGAGTCAATGTCCTTAGCAAAACGACTCTTATCTAGAGTATTAACGTATTATGTGGCTGTAATATGCATATATATGGTCCTTTTAGTCAATGATGGGTCGTATGTGGCTATGAGTTTGTTTATATCCAGTTGGGTTGTCAGGATATTTCAAGTTGCCTTAGTTGAAGCATCATATCTTTAGTTTCTTCTTTAACGTTTGTGCAAGTATTCATCATTATAATAATATTTATACTTGAGATCCTACTGCATGTATAATTCATTCATCCAAGAGTTATGCAACAAATATGAAAGTAGAACAAAGCAAGCAACAGTAGTAATACGTAAAGTCAGTTTAAACATCCATGAAGTGAGAAAAACACAAAACTTCTACTTTGATAATTGAATAGGCATTCTTCCTTGAGATTGGTTTTGCACTTATTGTATAGAGTAAACTACATTTTTGGTCATCGTGGTATACCGGGTGTAACGATTTTGGTCCAATAGTTTCATTTGTAACGGATCTTGTCCTATTTTCTCTGACCCGTAACGGGTTTAGTCCATTTTTCATTGACCGTTAGTTTGACTCGTTAAAAAAACATGAAATGACTAAAATACCCTCGGATGATGATGTACAATGACTAACATGCCCCTTTCCTTTATTATTATTATTATTATTATTATTATTATTATTATTATTATTATTATTATTATTATTATTATTATTATTATTATTATTATTATTAAACAAAGGAATATAAAGAGAAAATAACTCATTTAGGCTTATTCTTTTTTTTCTTCACCTTCACAGCCCATCTTCTCTCTTCCCCCTCATCTCCTCCGGCGAAGTTCCGGCCAACACCACAAGCCCTCACCGCCATTCTTTTTCTTACACCACCACCACCAAACCTCGTATTTTAATCTCCTTGTTGTTTTTCCCTACTGTACGCGCTCAAAACCTTCCTTCCAACATCACCACGCGCCACCACATAATTTTTCGACCAAGATTCGTCCACATACGAGAGTACCAAAGGTGGGTAACATGGTGTTGGTTACGGCTGAGAAATCGCCTGAGGTTGTGAAGGATGTTTTTAAGATGTTGAAAAGTGAAATTGTGCCCGATTTGCAAGATGTTAAGCCCATGGTGTTGGTTACGGCTGAGAAATCACCTGAGGTAGTGGTGCTCTATGGTGGCGAGGATGGTGTTAGTGCTTGGGGTACACCTAAGTCTCATTTTAGTAAGATGTAGCATACTTGTTCATTTTTAATTTGTTGTATTGTTAGATTTTTGGTACATTGTTGTTCATGAGTGATACAGTTTATTTTCTATTGATTTTGATTACCAATCTGTTGTTGTTTTTGTAATGGTTAACAGAGTAATTTGTAATGGCCATTGTTGGTAATTAGGGTTTTTGACTTTAGTGTTTGGTAAAGCTAGGTGACTTTGGGGAAGAAGACTTGTGGTTTCGCTGTGTTTGGTAAAGCTAGGTGACTTTGGGGAAGAAGACTTGTGAATGACAGAAATACACTTAAAACTGACGGTCAAACATAGTCAATTTAACGGAGTTATTAAAAATGGACCAAACCCGTTACGGGTCAGCGAAAATAGAACAAGATCCTTTACAAATGAAACTATTGGACCAAAATCGTTACATCCGATAAACCACGAGGACCAAAAATGTAGTTTACTCTATTGTAAACTTAATGAGAGGTAGATGCATTAAGTATTAACTATATCAATATAATATATTTAGACTAAAAAACAATATTATAAAATGTGGGAACTGAGTTATGAGTAAAATTCCTGAAGACATAATACCACTTTTGCTTATAAATTTAAAGTATACGCAGATACCCGTGCATAGTGACGAAATTTGATATCGGCGCGTATTTGTAGTTACTATATTATGGCTAAATGTTTTATGTAACGATTATGCATGCAATGTAAAATAACTGTAACCCAGTTCGAGTATATCAAATTGAGATTGAAATATGGATTGGGAATGAGATTGGAATTTTCATAGAATCTAAAATATAAAATATAAAAAATAAAAAATAAATTAATAAGCGATTGGTAAAATTCGAAAATGCTATAATCAAAATAATAAAATTAGAGTGAGCATTTTGACCCGAATCACGACACCGAACTGGAGGCGTACCGAACCAGTAGTGGATCCCGGTACACGGTACAGTACCATTACTACGTTATTAGCTTAAAAAAACTTGGCTTACCCAAAACGGTACCGGTATCAAAAGGGATAATACCGAGATTGGTGTCGAAATATAAAGAGTCAAAAATTTTCAAGTAAATACTTATCCTAACACCCTTGTACGTGCTTATTGCATGCAAATTAGAGCGTCTAAAGTATACGACCCACAACCAAACACATTATTTTAGGCTTTTAGGTGCATCCATATAGATGTTAAAAAAAAAAAAAAAAAAAAAAAAAAAAAAAAAAAAGGTGCATCCATATATAATCAAATAACATGCTTTACATAAATCTTTTGGGCACATAATCACGTATAACTAATAAATGAGGTTTGTTTCTCTATTTTTCTTTAATCTAAACTCTCATCATCATTATAACTGGCATATCTAAGTTCTTCTATCTTAGATATGCATGTGTATACTAATAATCACCATCATGATTGAAATGAAAACGCACATGGATTGTTCTCTATACATGGAAGAAAAAAATATATTCTAACAAAATTCATATGAGGCCTAAGCACATGTAAATGGTTCACTATCTTGTCGATCTTACACAAATGGTTTCAGATAAGAAAAAAAAAATATATCCGTTGAACTTTAATTTATTTTATATTATATAGTTAGTTTACCTTTGTTTTTTGTTGCTGTTACAGAAGCTTTAGGGCATGAAATCTAATTATTATTATTATTATTATTATTATTATTATTATTATTATTATTATTATTATTATTATTATTATTATTATTATTATTATTATTATTATTAATTTCTACTTGTAAAAGAAAGGGAAAAACTGGATACGTACTATTTCCCGAGAACCGGTACCGAAATCCCGTCCGGTACAGTACCGGTACACATTTTTATCAACAAAATGAACAACATTTTTATGCTTACAAGGTTACTAAGTCGAAGAAATCTAAGTCGAACAGATAGAAAGACGGTAGAACTATAGAAACTAGGTAATCTGTCACAAATTCGGTAGTCACAAACTCGGTAACCTAGAAACTCGGTAAGTCCAAACTCGGTAACCTAGAAACTCGATAGCCTTGTCCAAACTCGGAAACCCTAGACACTTGGTAAGTCCAAACTCGGTAACCAAGAAACTCGGTAAGTCCAAACTCGGAAACCCTTCTGAGAAACTCGACAACTTCTGTAGAAACTCGGTAGCAACTATAGAAACTCGACATGGTTCAGGAAACTCGATAACTCTGATAGAAACTCGACAGAATCTTTACAGAAACTCGGTATAACTGAGAAACTCGAAATGCCTATAGAAACTCGGTAAAAAGTGTCAGAAACTCGATAAGAATCAAAGAAACTCGGTAAACTTTCTTTAGAAACTCTAAATCTTGTACAAACTCGACAAAACTTCAAGAAACTTGATAGTTATGATAGAAACTCGAGATAACTTGTAGAAACTCGACAGAATTTGTAGAAACTTGATAGCTTTCTCAGAAACTCGACAGACTGCTTAGAAACTCGATAGCTTTCTCAGAAACTCGATAGAAACTTGAGAAAGTCGATAAAGCTTGAGAAACTCGACAAATCTATCAGAAACTCGACAGATTTGAGAGAAACTCGAAAGTTTCTAGTCAAAGTCTTTCAAACTCGAAAGAAAGTGACAGAAACTCGGTAAACCCTCCTGATGAATAGTAAAACTCGATAAACTCTCCTGATGAACAGTAACTCGCCCCTAAAAATTTCCTAGATCTTTGTTTTGGCTATTGATACCACTTATAGGTCGCCTTATATCAATCCTTATCACACACACAAAAGATTAAAGAAGAGAGAAGAGATAGAGAAAGATGGTTACTTCTAGAGAGAGAAATAGAGATATTAGATTAAGAGAGAATGAGAGATACAAGAGAGAATACCCTAGAAGCAACACCTTCCAAGTGAGGAGGGTGAAGGGTATTTATAGTTTACATGAGATGGGCTTGTGGGCTTGCTATGGAATTACACTTAGCCTATTAGATTTAACTAAAAGCCCATTGACTATTCTATTACTTACACAACGACACATTACAAAAATATTATAACGACAGATGACCATCACTTTTTATAAAGCTAACATGTGGATAAGGGAAAGGGTATTGCAGTTGGTGAAGCAGGTTCCAAGAAGAAACAACACAGGAAGAAAGTGATTAACCTTGGCTAGTGTTCATTTTACTTTGTAGTTTATCTCAATGGTTGCTTGTATGCACCATAAATAATATTTCGTTTTGGTCATATTTGTGATTATGTTAGTGGTTGCTCGTATGACCCATAACCTTGGCTAGGTTGGTTGTTAAGACAATTTGACTTCTATTTATGTGTTCTGGATACCAGAACAGGATGATGACTCATTTAATCTAATAGTTAATAGCTGCTAACGATATTAAATTTTCCCTACAACCTTGTTGTGTTTCCTGCTTCATTTTGGTCATATATGGATGGTTTTGTTTGTATAGGTTTGACTTTAGTAGAAAGTCACTGGATGATAATTGGATTGGTTTGTAATGCTTGTCTTTGAATTGGGTCCATTTTGTATGGGTTTGACTTTAGTAAAGAGTCATCATAAAGATTCATTTGGTTAAATTTCTTATGGGTTTGACTTTGTATAGGTTTGACTTTATTAGAATTCATTTGGGTCCGCATTTACTAAAGTCAGTTGAGAATGTAGTTATGCTTGTTTGCTTCTCAGTTTTGCTTGTTTTGGTACATGTTTACACCAAAATATTTACACAAAATCTTCTGTACACAAAATATTCTCAGTTATGCTTGTTTTGGTCAATTTGTAGAAGTCAAAGTCTTGTTTCAAGCACTTAAGTCAGTACAACAACCTAGCATTGAATGGCATTAACTTTTACTTTGACAAATAGGTAGGATTTGCCTTTAAATTCACATCAACACATCCAATAATACACAAATTACATCCAGTAAAAACCTAAACTATTTCCAAAATTCTCAACAATGAGTTCAAAGCCAGAAATCATTGAAATTTCTTCTGATTCAACCTCTTCTAATGAACTAATGTCTCCTCAACCACCATGGAACTTACCATACAATTATGCTACAAATCCAAAAACGATAATCTCAAGCTCAAACTCAACTTATTCCAACTCTGTTTCTAGCTATATGTCTAGCTATCATTCAACCTCATTTGAAGATTATCAAGCTGTCTCAAAAAAGAGTACAACTGCTAGGTCTTGCAAAAAGGTTTCAAGCTCTGTCAATCCTCCTGTGCAAACTAAGCATGTTACCACTCATGCTCTTTCAATCACTGGCAACAGGATTCAAGTGCTAGGCCTTGCAAATAAGGAGACTTATGCAAAGATCACAGCCAAAGGGAAAAGGAAAAGGAGACTTAGTTGAAGCATTCCCACCACTGTCTTTTGTTAAAAATGTTTGACTTTATCTTTTGAATGAAGTATGCATCTATCTATGTAATGAAATGATGCATCTATGTATGCATCTATGTAATGAAATGCTACTTGTTTCTGTTAAGATAAAACTGCTTGTTTTCATTCATCATCAATGCCAAAATACAACTTGGTACATTGTTACATGTCTAAACTTAACATACTAACCTAACACTTACTTCAAACGTAAACAAAAGACCCAACTTCATACATTTCCTACTTGATAGCAAAAAGAACAACAAACAAGATCTAAGACCAAACAAGATACTTCTTCATTTTTGCACTACCAATTTGGGCTTCCATTAATGCTCGTTCAAGATTTTTCTGTGACATTAATAAACCCGGTATGATTTGAAGAGAACGATTACACATGGGGGGGGGGTCATACCAATCAATCCATCTACAGTTTCATCCCTGTTGAACAACATTACACCAACAATTATTTGCTTTACGTTAGTTTGATTCAATTAATTCAATCTTACACAAACTTACTTGAATTGGGCATGAGTAAAACCGAAGGCCTGGGTCGGCATTCGTCCAAGAGGTTTTAACAATGGCAATTCTTCCACAATGGCACCTAACCATATCCATTGTTCTTGTAAGATTTTTGTTTTTGAATTAGGGTTTAGATGAGAGAATTTAGGTTAAAGAAAATGAGAGGATTTAGGTTAAAGAAAGAAATGGAGTAGATGATTTTGTTAGTGGCATTGGGAAAGACAAATAGCTGAGAGGGAGTATTGTGTTAGGACGAAAATACCCTCACTCATTACGCACATGTCATAAACTTAACGCCTTGACCAAATGGACGTTTGGTCAAGGGACCATTAGTGTTAAGGGTTTCAGAGTTGGTGGCTGTAAGTGCAAAAAAAATAATAAAAAAAAAATAAAAAAAAAAATCAAGGGACCAAGAGTGTGAGTCTATGCAAACCACATGGACCATCTTTGTAATTTACTCTAAGCATTATGTAACACATATACAAAGCATAAAATGTTGTACACAAATCGAAAACTAAGCGTGTGCAATGACGCGTGTAGTTTTCTCTTTAAAGTTTAAATAAGGATATATATTAAAAAAAAAAAAATAAATAAAAAATTAAAGGTCGATTAGCTTCGGGTCCCTTACAATATCTAATTTGGGTATGAAAGTGATTTGTGGTAATCAAAGACTCTTGTTACAAATTTCAACTTCATTTGATATATCTGATCCATGCATAATATCATGAAAAATGGATACAAATTTTTGACTGCTACTTAGTATCGGCAATAGGTATGAAAAAGTATCTAAAAATAAAAACTTTAGATATCTGTACCCTGTCGAAGTAAGGAACCATGGCATATATGTTTGGAATAGATTCCATTTTGAGAGAGTTGAATAAGCACTATCTCGTTCTCATTGAAAAGTTCTATACATCTGCCCTTTCTCAACGCATTTCTGTAGACAAAGACTCCGTTTTTTCCTCTTTTCGGATGGTAAATATTTTTCAGAACATGGAGTGTGAATCAAACCCATGTTTGAATTGAAATTGATATACTGATACAAGTTCTTCCCTTCTGAATCAGATATGCTATTAAACATTCATAATGTCTAAAACATGATATCAATATTAATTTAACACCATCAACCACAACTCCATGCCAATTGACCTAAGTCAAATTATTCATCTTACTATACAAAATATTAATCGATATTAATATATAATAAAAAATTATGTAAAAATTGCGGTGCATGGCTATTATAAATATATAAGTATAAAAGATTTTACATAATGTAATAGATAAATCTTATTAACAAAACCTTCGAATTGCCGTTCAAAAAAAAAAAAAAAAAAAAAAAAAAAAAAAAAAAAAAAAAAAAACCTTCGAATTAAGCATGTTCAAGATAGATATTTACATTCTTAATGAATTGTATTATTAAAATTAGACAATATACACTTTTTATGCACAAATAATTAAAATTTAGATATATTGTGGCATGTAAAAACACATTTTGTAAGATTTATGCCATAGCCCCGTGTGAGCACGTTAATTATCTATAGGAAAAATAGCCTATAATTTATTTATTATTATGAAAAGTCCGGGTCAACAATAACAATAGCTAACATCCGTCGTTGTTATGCAAAGATTAATATTAAATGATAGACTAACATTAAGTATATTTTACTTCAGGTGTCAATATCTTTAGCAAACGATATGTGGTTGTAATATGCATATTTGGTCCTTTGAGTTAATGATGTGTAGGGTCGTAGTGGTTGTAATATGCATATATGGTCCTTTGAGTTAATGATGTGTAGGGTCGTATGTGCTAATGGCCACAGCTTGAACGTGTGAATGAGGGAACTGGGAAAAGAGCAAAATTTGTGAATAGACAAATTTATACTTTTTTTTTTTAGTCAAGGATATATTAAAAACACCCCAACTATGAGGGGGAAAGGAAAGAACACGAAATGCTTCCAAGATAGAAGCTAAAAAAAAAGAAGATACAAATAAAAATGTCACTAACCTTTTCTAACAACTTTGTAAATCTTGATTTACCTTCGTTAATCTCAAACGTTATAGTCTACCACTCTAATCTAGCTAGGCTAATTGTAATAACTTCTAGCCACAAATGGATGTGATCACTTATCACTTTCTAGATGTTCTCAATTACAAACACAATTCACTCACCTATTGATTACGTTGGCGTAATATACAAAGTTGGTTAGAAACTTTGTACAAAAACTTGTGATTGTGTTTAAACATACTATATTCTTTTATTAAAAACTCGTTTGAGAAGTACCTACTATATTATTGAATCCTTTCATTTGAGATGCACTTATCTAGTTAGCAATAAAATACAGCTCGAATCAAACATACTCACACATAAAGTCAATAAATATAAGAAATAAGTTGAAACTTGCCCCTCAAAAGAACAGCATTACATGTAAATCTTATATACCATGAACCAGGCCAAATGGTGTTTCTATTATCAGTTTATGCTAAAGCTTTCACAAATAACACTAACAAAACTTTACTCGAGCTTTCACCACGAATAGGTGAAACCAATGATGACTATCCCCAATTTTTTATGTTAAGATTCAAGCTTCGCTTCTTTAGGCTCAAACCCAACTGTCTCTCCATGTAAATTCTAACCACAAACCCATATACATAACTGAAGTGGTGTTGTAAAACAACATCAACCCATTTTGTTTTGAATTTGTCTATGGACATGTACTAAAAACTCAACGCATGAAGGACTATTTGGAGACTTGTCTTCCACCATATACGAGAAGAATGTCATTCCTGGAATTGAAACTAATATCAAAAACTAAAAAAAAAATAATAATAATAAATAAGGAAAAAAAAAAAAAAAAAAAAAAAAAAAAAAAAAAAAAAAAAAAAAAAAACCCTGCAAGTTAGATTGACAAATGTGTCCGCACTGTACTATATTTTCTTTATCTTGTCTTTATAATGCTACTTTTAGATACTTTGCAAATACTGAGAAAAGACGCAATTTTCATACGAAGACAGAACTACGTGATATATATATTATAAAACTCACCTGGTGGTTCTCCTTACTTCATAATTTTAGCCTGCCGTAAGTACAATGAGATTAAACAAGGTGTTAATGCCTAAAATCTATCCTAACCAATACAACTAATACTAGATTAGATCAAAGAATAAGAGTGGAACTTGAAATATAACTTTATTAATCACACACTTACTCTTTAATACAAACCCTAGAATGACTAATGATAATCCTTAATCACCAAGAGGACCAACCTTCCAAATGAGATGGAAGGTGGTATTTATAGTTATCTAGACTTGGGTGGGCTTGGGCTTGAGATGGGCTTATACATGGATCACATGAACATAACATTTAACTAACAATCTTAAGCCCAAGCCCGTTGATTAAATTAACTAACTCAAACAACGACACATTTAAATACAAATATTACTACAACGATGACCATCACTTTTATAAATCCTAACAATCTCCCCCTAAGGGATGGTCATTCAAATGATGCTCGGAGTGATGTGGTCTTTCGTCTTCATTTCCTTGTGCTTTGAGTGTCGTTGTAGAATAGTCTTTGATCTTGTTCCTTCATGCACTGTGATCTTCAAATAATCGTTTTTGTGGTTGTTCTTGCCTTCGTTCAGTATCTTCATGTGATAATAGTGTCGTGTCCTCCAACATATTCATACCTCTTGAACTTCATACTTATGCCTTCCTCACTTGATACTGGAACTTGTTCTTGACATCTTGATTAGCCTTTTGACTTTGTCTTTACACTTTGTCTTTAACTTGATCATTTTGTCTTGAACTTTTACACTTGAGCTTTATTGAGGATGATCTTCATAAGTATGAGTATGCTGAGGTGAAGATGTTTGATATATGTGATGATGGTTAATGGATGTTTATGGGTAGATGCATAAAACCGTTAGTAATAATCATCCAGCGCTTACAGGTTGGGACTTTGAGATTGTCAACAGCATAGTGTGAAGACTTTCACTAATCCTTCCCCAGGCCGTTCTGAACCGGATACCCCCGAGAGGGCTTACACAGACACACCGAAGTGAACCCACGACTCAGTGAGTCGCTGGAGATCACCCCACGACTGTAGACCGTTTGAAGCACGTAACCATCATGATATAAGTGGCAAGATCCATAGATCACATTAAGACTCTTGTACACCTTGTGTCCTTTTTGGTGAACACAAGGGTATTCTTATGGAAGTGTTCCTAAGAGATTTTTGATGAATCTCATTGGCTCTAGACTCGATAATGTGCGTTTTGGTTTTAGTGATCGGAGGCATGGAGCAGAGTGCCACCTTTTCAATATCAACACATCTCGGAGTGAGAGGCCGATAGATTATGTAGTGTTTTCCGTGAGAAATGAAACAAATATCTTTTAAGAGATATCTGAGTGGCTAGGAGGGGTGGTGCAGCGCGTCACTGGGTCCATGACGTCTTGTCTTCAATATCAGTATGAACTTGTGATAACCGATAGCAGATGTATTGACCCGGTTTCTGCCCTAAGTTTTCATTGAGGGCTATTTCTTTTCACCCTTTCATTAAACTTTTCTTTTTAATTCTTCAACCACTTCTTTCTCCTTTCTCATTTTACTCATTTTTTTAATCTTACCTAAGGACTTCTAATTCTAATCTATTGGAATTGTCCTTGGGTAGATCCCTCTGGCTCTGGCAGATCATAGGACATAACCTAACCATAATCACCTTATTACTCCATGATTATCCTAGATTATTTGATCACATGCCATAAAACCTTTTGAAAATCTCTCAAAGTGTTTATGAATAAACACATTTAGTTAACACTTTGAGAGTTTTACAATTTTTGAAATACTCCCCCTTCACATGTGCTCATGCATTTTTTAAATAAAATTGCACATGTTGGGTAGAGTTCGCATATTTTGAATTGATCGATTTTCAATGAACATGACCTTTGCGAGACACGCTTACATCACTAGTTAGACTAGCTTGAAATTATTACCCGTCCCGGTCATATTCAATGATCATCTCTCGAATTGGTACATTCTACTCAGACAAGTCCTTTGCGAGACACGCTTACATCACTGGAAAACCAGCTTGAAATTATTACCCGTCCCGGAAAAGTCCTTTCGATAACGGACATTTAGTTTCGTCAATTCGAGGGTTAAAACTGAGTCTGTCTGGTGAGCTTCTCTGAGATTCCATCCGCGATCTTCGATCACATTTAATCACGTCTTCTCCCCCTTATACCTAATCTCCCCCTCAAAAATAGCACGGAGTGATATTTTTGAAATCAAGTGATTAAATGAGTGTCCTTGTGAAGTGATAGACGGATTTGCATGAAGTGGGTATATGTTATCTTTGATTACGAGTTCTGATTAGTAATAATCAGAAGTCTTCCTTTAGGTGCGGGTTTCGTACTGATATATACGAAAGCCATCGATGGAGTGCGGGTCCGAAACTGAAGTGTTTCAAAGCCATTGTGAGGAAATTTTGGGGAAAGATATGTTCTCGCTCAAGCATATGTACACATCCGTATCATTGTTGAATGAAATTTCTATACACGTACATAATATTAATTTATACGAGACATATCCGAAGAAGAATATACATCATTTTTTTTATATATCTAACTATATCTATATCTATATATTTAAAATAAATATCTATATATATATATATATATATATATATATATATATATATATATATATATATATATATATATAGGATCCGGTTCTATTGAGAAGGTTTTTATTTTGAGAAGATTGAGAAATCTTCGTTTGAACAAATTGATTCATGTTTTTGATTTGATTCACAAGTAAAACATCATTTTATGGTGAATCGAATCTATAAATTACAAATTTGATTCACAAATCATTGTTAAAATCGAGTTATGATGATGATTCATTAAATTTGTACAGATGATTCAGTATTCTACATATATCGCAAAATCGAGAGATTTTTAACATTGATTCAAATTTTTTTTACACATTTTGAATTTTAATCACATTAAAATGAGTTTTACGCTTGAAAAACATGAATCAAAGTTAAAAATCTATCGTTTTTGAAAACCTTCTCAATCTTCTCAAAATAAAAACCTTCTCAATCGATCCAGATTCTATATATATATATATATATATATATATATATATATATATATATATATATATATATATTATATATATATATATATATATATATATATATATATATATATATTTTTTTTTTATATATATCTAACTATATCTATATCTATGTATCTATATCTATATATTTACAGTGATAATTTCAAGAAGTTTCGAGAAGACCTTCTAACTCTTCGGGAGTTAGGCTGCGCATGCCAATTCGTCGAACCAAATTGTCAAATCTCTCTTTTGGAAGATCTTTAGTGAATAGGTCGGCGAGTTGGTATTCAGTCTTCACGAAAAACAGTTCCACAGTGCCCTCTTCTACGTGTTCCTTTATGAAGTGATAGCGGACTCTAATATGTTTGGTCTTGGAGTGTTGAACTGGACTCCACGAGATGGCTATGGCACTTTTCGAGTCACAATACATAGGTATGCGGTCGAAATAGTAGCCATAATCAGTGAGTTGTGTCCTCAACCATAGAACTTGGGCACAACACGCAGATAGAGACACATACTCGGCTTCTGCGATTGATAACGCCGTACAGTCTTGTTTCCTTGATGACCAGCCTACTAGCTTCTCTCCCAGAAATTGTGCTCCCCCGGATGTACTTTTTGTGGTTACTTGGCATCCAGCATGGTCGGCATCTAAAAAGGCTGTTAGTGTAAACTCCGAATCCTTCGGATACCAAAGTCCCATGTTAATGGTTCTTCGTAGGTACCGTAAGACTCATTTAACCTCTTGGAGGTGAAGTTCGGTAGGCCTTGCCTGAAACCGTGCTAATAAATAGACAGCAAAATGTATATCGGGACGACTAGCAGTTAAGTACATGAGAGACCCAATCATGCTCCGATATTTTTTCGGATCCATGGGTTTCCCATATACATCAGCACCAATTTTGGGTGAAGTGACCATTGGAGTACCAACAGAGTCACAATTTTCAATTCCATGTTTCTTTAAAATCTCAATTGTATATTTAGCCTGATTAATGAAAATGCCACGATGGGATTGATGGATTTGAAGTCCAAGAAAGAATTTTAATTCGCCCATCATAGAGACTTCAAATTTACTTTTCATGAGATTTTCAAAATGTTTTGAGTGTTTTGGATTAGTGGACCCAAAAATTATGTCATCTACGTCAATCTGAACAATCAAAATTTCATTTTTGAATTTCTTGGTAAACAAGGTTGGGTCAATTGTTCCTTTGGTGAAATTATTAGAAAGTAGGAAATATGATAATTCGTCGCACAACGCCCTTGGGGCTTGTTTCAAACCATAGATAGCTTTCTTTAGCTTGTAGACGTAGTCCGAATGATCTTTGTCAACGAATCCATCTGGCTGACTCACGTACACTTCTTCTTTCAGAGTTCCATTCAAGAAAGCCGTCTTGATATCCATCTGATAGACCATGATGTTCTTGTGAGCCGCGTATGCTAAGAAAATTCTGACTGCCTCAAGCCTTGCTACTGGCGCGAATAACTCCTCAAAATCTATCCCCTCTTCCTGTCTGAATCCCTTGGCCACGAGACGAGCTTTGTTGCGAATTACAGTCATTTCTTCATCCTTTTTGTTCTTTCATATCCACTTAAGATCAATGACGAGTTTGTCAATTGATCTTGGCACTAAATCCCAAGTGTCATGTAGCTTGTATTGGAGAAGTTCTTCCTGCATCACTTCTATCCAAGCATTATCTTCCATCGCCTCCCGAATATTCTTTGGCTCTTTTAGACTGACTGAGCAAGCGAAGATGCACAAGTCGCAATCGGTGGCGAGTTGTCTTCTCGTCTGAACTGGCCTTGAAGGTTCACCAATAACGTGTTCTATTGGATGGTCTTTAGTCCACTGTAACGTAGAAGGGTACCTTGGATTTGACGAATGCGTGTTCGTTGGTTCTTGTAACCTAGAAGAAGATTCAGCAGATTCCGTTGCAAATGGGTTTTCAAATGGTTCTTCTTCTAACACCGCATCATTTTGTAGTTGTTCTTCTTGAATTGGGGTATTTTGGTTTTGCTCATCAACTCTTGGTAAAACAATTTCAATCACTGGAGTTGGTGGAGTAGATGTTGATGACGTTGAGGGAGTTGGTGCGTCAGCTTCGAATGTAGTAGATGCATCTTGTGGTGGTGGTGGTGGTTATTGTTGTTGAACGGGTGCAGCGGATGGTTGTTGTGATGCATTTGTCGAAGCTCCACCATAGTACTCATCATACATAAACTCGAAGAAGTTTTCCAGTTCTTGATTTGTCGGTTTATCAGTAGTAGTTGACTGAGCTCCTTGGGGTGCGAGTCCTGAACTGATATGTCCAGAAGTCTGACTGTTTGGTGCGGGTCCTAATCCGATACGATTAGAAGCCATCGGGTTAAGCGCGGGTTCTATAGCGAGTCTCTCAGAAGCCATCTATGAAATTTCATCAAATTTCACATTCATCGTCTCCATTACTCTTTTAGTCCTTCTATTATATACCCTGAATGCCCTCGAGTTTTCTGAATAACCAATGAAGATTCCAATATCACCCTTAACTTTCAGCTTCCCCAAATCTTCTCTGTCGTTCGTAGGATAGCACAAATCGCCAAATACATGAAGGTAATAGATATCGGGTTTTCTGTTGTTCACTAATTCATATGGGGTTTTATTGAATCTTGGATGGATTAGGGATTGGTTTTGAGTAAAACAAGCAGTGGCAACAACATCAGCCCATAAGAATAACGGTGCACTGGAATAAATCAGCATTGTGCGAGCAGCTTCCACAAGAGTTCTATTTCTTCTTTCAACTACCCCATTCTGCTGTGGAGTTCTAACCGTTGATGTCTGGTGAGTAATTCCAGTTTCTTCAAAGTATGTTCTTAACTCCTGGTTGGTGAATTCCGTGCCATTGTCAGTTCTTACTATCCTAACTGGAGCTTGAAGTAAAACTTGAATCCGCTTCAGAAAGTTGACGATGATGCCTGGTGCTTCGTCTTTTGACCTCAAAAACTGTACCCATGTATATCTTGAATAGTCATCGACGATCACAAGAATATACTTTTTCCCATTGATACTCTCAATTCTCATTGGGCCACATAAGTCCATATGTAACAAATGTAACTTATTGACCGAACTGGGTATGGTTTTGGGTTTGTATGTTGCCCGTTTGCTTTTGCCTTGCTCACAGGATGGACATAAGTGTTCTTTGGTGTATTTGAATTTAGGGAGACCGGTGACGATGTTTTCTTTGGCAAGTTTGGTTAAGGTGTGGAAGTTGAGATGGGATAAACGTTTGTGCCACAACCAGGACTTAGTTTCGTCAGCTCTTGTCATGAGACAAATTGGTGATGAAGAGGCCATTTGATTAATGTCGATAGCGTAGAGATTGGTTCCACGATTTCCGGTTAAGAGATCATCTCCAATCAAATTCCTAACGAAACATGTATTCCTCCTGAAAGCAACCTCTAAATCTGCATCACAAAACTGTCCAATTGAGAAAAGATTGTGTCCCAACCCTTCGACATAGTAAACCCGAGTGATTAAAAAATTCCCGAACTGTAGATCTCCATAACCCAGAATAGCTGCTACATGATCATTTCCAAACCGAACTGTTCCCATGAACTTCCATACAAAGTTGATCAGCTGCTTCAGATTCCCGGTCATGTGCTTGGAGCAACCCGAGTCGATGATCCAAAGACAAATTTCAATGACCTGCCAATAACAGAGGATTTTGCATGTGGAAACCGTTTTTCATTTGGTTCCATGGGGTTAGGGGTAAGAAATGAATCACACTCATAGAAGGTTTCTTCTTGTTCTAGTGGAACAATTTCTAGTTTGCCATTCTTAAGTGTAAACTTTCTACCCGTTGGTTTCCATGTGCAAAACTTAAGATGATCCTTAGGCAATAATATGCTACTAGTGGTTAATCTAGCTAATTTAATAAGTCTTTTAATATATCTAGACTTAGCACTAGTCCCTGAAGGCACATCTTTCTGTTTAGGCATGGCATTCACATTTACATCATTAGAAATAATATCATCACAAACATTTTCAGAAAAAGATTTCTTTCTCATTAAACAACCAGATTCATTACATGCACATGAAATATTGTCCTTAATAGTACATCCTGACGACATATGTTTCTTATTTGAAAGCAGTAAAATCCTAGGGTGTTCTTCTACTTCTCCCGTTTTATTCTTGCTTTCACTCTTAGATGCAGGCGAGACTCTATTCCTTGTATTGCTCCTAGGCTTTAGTCTGCTGCTCCTAGAGGTACTTGCTACTCCTGTAGAAGGTAAGGCACACGCATTAGGATTTATCATGTTGTCTTTTGAATCAGTTTTAGCAATCATAGTCTCTTTTGGATTATCTTGCACGCTTTTGTCTATCGCCCTATATGTTTTAGAGGTAGAGGTAGACGCAGTAGTGAGACTAATCCTATAAAGGCCAGGCGTTATCACATTTGAGTTTTTGACAACAGCTTTCTCTTTTCCTTTATCACTTATTTTAGGCAAGGGTGCTGGAACACATTCAGATATCGACATTTTTGGTTTAGCTTTAATTTCCTCACCCTTCCCTTTTTGACTTTCAAGCTGAGACTTCAAATGATCAATTTGTTCTTGCATGTTTTTGTAAGAACGTTCATACGACAATTTGTCATACTTGCATTCTTCCTTTTTCTGATCAAGTTGTTTAAAATATGTTATATTTTCCTTTTCAAGCTTAGCCAGCGCATTTTCATATTTTGAAACAATTTGAGAAGTCTCAGCTCGAAGAGTTTCATCATCCTCTATAGAATATGTTTGATAAATAATGGACATAATATCAGTTGACAGAGCTACTTCGAAGAGAGTGTCATTGTGTCTTTTCAAAACTTTTATGTGTTCAATGTTTTCATTAGCTTCCTTTACCAAGGATTTGTGGTCCTTGACAAATTCGGCTGTTTCTTTCAGAAAAGTTCTTTCAACATTAAGCACTACCGCATAAATTGCAGTTAGTGGAGGAATTATATCCTTTTCAAACATCTTTATTTGTTATGTATGAAAACTTGAGAACCAGTCATTGTGGTTACTATTTGTTTTGGATGCCACAGTCAATTGAAGTGTTTCAACTCTCCTTTTAAGATCAGTTAAATATTGTCTAGCTTCACTTGTATGACAAGTGTTCTTAGAGAATATTTGTTCGATGTTAGAAAGATGTTTCGAAACAACTTTTCTTTTTGTGACAGCCACTGGTCTTTTGAAAAACATTGGTAACTCTCTTTGAGCAAGAGGAACTTCAGAAAGTGCATTCAGTTTATTATAATCAATTGGTTTAATTTCTGTGTTCATCTGTCTCATTTTGTTTCGACTCTCTTCAGCAAGCTCAATCGTTTCATAAGAATCACGAACCTTGGGAGGATCATGTTTATCATTTAGCACACTACCATTATATAACACATTCTGTTCTTTCTGAGCTTTTTTGAGATGATAAGAGTTTTCACAACCGATAGCCATTTTCTTCATTGTATGTAAAACTGGGTTTGGATCGTTAATTAACAAATTAATTGTTTGCGTTGAATGACCCGTTTTTACAAGCAACTCTTCCAACTTTTTAATGCTTTCTTGTTTATCAATGATTTCATCAAGAAGTTCATTTTCTCTTTTTGAAAACTTTGCAATCAACTCTTTCTTTTCTTTTTCAAGATCCGAGCAAGTTGATTTTTGTTTAGAAAGTTGGTTGGTTAATTCTGAAATTTCCTTGTTTAGAGATTTAATTTGCATGTTCAACTTAACATCAAGAGTGTCGTATTTGATTTGCAAATGTTTCTCTCTTAACATAGAATCTCTATAACCAATTTCAAGTTCTGACTGTCGTTTGTTATTAAATTCAAAAGCTTGTTCATTCACCTTATATCTCTCAAGCTCAGCGGTCAATTTGACATTCGCGGCCTTAACTTCGCGATTGATCTTTTTGACCTTTTCAATCTCCATACCACAGTTATTCAATAATGATTCAAATAGAGCATTTGTATCCTCAGCATTCTCAGTATTCTGGGGCTCGAGGCTTCCATTATGATCCATATCTGGAGTTACCAAATTAGTATTGCTACAACTTGGCGTATCCACATATGTGTCATAAATGGATGCAGGAGTCGCAGAATGCTGTTCATTTTGAGGTGACATATCAAACATTTCATTATTATGACATGTAGCATATGGTACCTCAGAGATTCCATTGATATCATAAGCAGGAGGTGCTTCAAAATCCGTGTCATATTTAACCTCCTGAAGATTGGCCATGAAAATGCAGTTGGCATCGATATCCTCCATATCTTCTGTGTCATCCATCAGTGCCATGAAGTCATGCTCCTCAGCGTTCAACTGAAACCCTGCCTTTTCCTTCTGAGCTAAGAGTAATGCTTTCTGAAGATACTCAACATCTTGCTTCTTTGGCTTTGTGGGACAGTTTCTTGCCATGTGACCAGTTCCTTAACAGTTAAAACACTTTAACACATTGTTCTGATTCATATTCCCAGCATTCCCAGCAACTAGAGCAGCAACATTTCCATACTTATTCCCCATATACTGACCCCTATTACCAACAACTTGACCCCTCTGATTTCCCATTTGATGACCCATCTGATACTGATTCCCAACATACTGTCCTTGATTCTGATTCCCCATCTGGTATTTAGGAGCATATCCCTGTTGGTTCCCATAACCTCCAACCAGCTATCCTTGACGTGTCACACCATGAAAATCGGGTCCAGCGGAAGCATACATGTCACTGGGGTGCTACACAATTGGTATCACAACACAAGTTACCAAGAACAGTTTAACCTCAACCGTTTAGAAGAAAATTCATTATCAAAAGTATTAAATTTACATCATTCAAAAAATAGTGCGGAAGTAAGGCCCATAAATAAATAAAGCGGTCCCATGTATAAATATCAGAGTCGACTATGACCATGCCCTTGCCAAGCTCCTCCAGAAATAAGCTATCACCTTAAACCTAAAAATACATGCTAAAAGTGTCAACACGAGGTTGGTGAGTTCATAGGTTTTAGTTTAAAACAATGTGGCTCAACCAAAAGGTTTTCAAGTTCAAACATCATTGACAACAAGTCAAATTCAACGTAGGCTCACACTGCCTAAATCATAGTCCCAAAACTAATCCGCAAACAATATCATAATTTCAAAACATCTCGAACCATGATCAATCATACAGATACTACACGCATATAGTGACGCGCCAACTGAGCCTAAGATGTTCCTCGTACTCGTAACCAATATCACGTGTGGAGCTACCCCGATAGATCTATCAACACGTAGGCTCTCAACAGAGAGTTAACAGTTACACCAACTGAACCTATAACACGTAGGCTCTCAACAGAGTGTTAACAGTTACAACAACTGAACCTATAACACGTAGGCTCTCAACAGAGAGTTAACAGTGGCCGTCATGTACTCACAAAACAAACATGTCACAGCATATAATCACATCATCACACGTATATGTCCAAAATCATGTAACACAGTAGTATACAGTATAAAAATGTTTGTAAAGCATTGAGTTTAGTGAAAAACAACGAGCATGTATTCTCCCCAAAACAGTTATAAAACAAGTAAAAGTAGGGGCCATGAACTCACCTTAGCTACAACAATGCAAAGATCACACTGACACGACTGGCATCAAGGAGCAAAACACGACAGTCAAGACATACGGCACGACGGTACCCGAAGGTACAAGTACAGTGGTACACAACGATCTAGGATCGGCACAACCTAATACGCATATAATTATCTCAAAATATGTCTCGCAAAATAACGAAGTCTATAAAAGACAACGTGTCGTAGTTTTCTTGGATTACTCGGTTTTCAAACTCATCAAAAGCTTAGTATCAATGTTTCGTGTGGTGTGGTAAGAAAACATAGACTCGACATACAACTCACGCCAGAGAGAATAGACATCGACATAGTCGAAAGAATACTGACGAGAACTCAAACCAAAGAAGACAAACCTAGAAGTTAACGACAATTAAACACCTCAAATAAAATAAATCAGTTTGTACGTTTCGGTATTTACCCCGATAACCCAAATAATTCGTAAACAATACCATGAGACTTAAATAAAATTGATTTACTCAAAATAGTTTGATAGAAAATAACCAAAAAAGTGCACATTAATTATTAGACATTATTTCCTTGCTGTATATTTGTTGCGAATCAAATATATTAAATTCGTCTAGAGTCTAATATATTGTATTCGTTCCAAGCCTAATAAGTCCAAATTGTCCAATATCCAATGTTCAACAAATGTCTATCCGATAATTCCATATTATTGTCCAAATTTCCAAGTATAATAGTCATAAATCAAGTATTTAATCCATTATGTATCCGTATTATACAAATCCAAATCACGTTTCCAAGTTCAATTATTAGTCCCGATATATCCGAAACGTACCAATGAGTATCAATGTTTAAACAAATAATCTTGTTAGTCCAACATATTTTGAGATAATAAAAATAACCAAACACACCATATTTGTTTCATTGGGCTTAGCCCATGATCAAGATCAAACACACTATCAATAATTTTATGGGCTTCGGCCCAAGCTAACACAAACCAAACGCGCCCCTATGGGCTGTTAAACTCAAGACGAATCCAACCCAAACACGGACTCAAAACCAGCACCCCTTGCGGGTTCCTTATCTACCAAACACCAAAACGATGAACACCCTATACGGGTTTGACTCTCATGCACTGAAACAAAATAGTAGTCTTATACTCACTCCTTGGTGGTGTTGCTTCTAGACCGAGACACAAACCAACAATTGCACCCTAATGGGTGTCTCACTTAGGTCGAAACTGACCGCAACCAATTTAACAAATATATTTCGACAACCACTTTTGTGGTTTCCATTTAAAATGCAGCGCAACGCGACCATTACAACATCTACCTCTAATCTATCACCAAACTGAGCAATGATTAGGACACGATCCCACAATCAAACCGCGACCAAAAATTCAGGACTAGCAAATAAGAAATATAACACAACATAGGCAAAACTGAAGGAACTGAGACCAAGATGGTTCTCGACCCAAATACCCTAGTCGGGTTACACTCGACCCGAACCAAAATAATTAATCCAAATACCCGTTTCATAGTTCTTACCACACGAAACTTAGCCAAAGATACGTTTAATAAGTTTTAACTAAACGGATTAGTTCCAAAACTCACTTTAATAAGTATTTCAATCCCAAAAGAAAAATGTGGAAGTCGCGTACAAGGTCAAACCGTGATTCCAAAAGGGTTGACTCGGCTGAGTCGACTCGACTCGCCCGAGTCGAGTTGACTCAGTTTGAAATAACCACAAGAACTAACAACAACAAGTTATATCCGGTTTTCAAGTCACGAATTAATAATCCTTATTTCGAAAAACAGTTTAAATCCCCGAAACCAATGACAACATAAAGAAGAATCGGTTAAAAAAAATTAATAAAGCCAATGTTTTTTCTCGGTTTACCATGTCGAGAAAAATGAGAGATAGAGGGGAAAGACGGCGGCTGTGGTGGCTGGTGACCGTGGTGGTGGCGAACTCGACCAGACGGACAAACAAAACAACCCTTAAACCTTCGATCTTCTTTTATCTCAACACAGGGGCAGAAGTGGCGGCGATACACGGTGGTGGTTGGCGGTGGTGGCCGGAGTTGGGACAGAAAAGTGGCGGCCGAATGAGATGAAGAAGAGAGGAGGGTTTTTTTTAACCCTAGAAATCTTAAAATTATGTTTATATAGTGTTAGGTTTAGGGTTGTGAAACTCTAAGGACCAAAATTGCCAACAGCATAAATCTAGGGGTGGCGGTGAATCTCTAGTCCAGGGACCATAGTTGTAATTTTTGCAATTTTTCACGAAATCAAGTCCGGGACTCGTTTAGACTAGTAAACTATAGATTCAAGATGCGAGAATTACGCCATCGTGCTTAGAATAATATATTCCAATAAAAACGACTATTCATACGTCTCGTCTCGCACAAATAATAAAATAATCAAATCAAATCGTCGGTTGTGCCAGTACGCGTTGTGTACAATTTTCACGTTTCGCGAGATAACTTCACGTTTTTAAACCAAATAAGTTCAGAAAAGATCTGTATATGAGAAACAGGGAAAATCTCGTATAGGAATACGTCTAGAAAATTGCGGTTGTTACATGATGACCCATGTTGAAACTCGGCTGAGCGATTTGCTTGTTGCGAGTATTCGATGAAATCCTTTGGTTGTTGTTAGTGGAATTGGATTTTCGTCCTTGGAATACCTTTGTGAGAAGGGTAAATGCTTGAGTCAAAGCAGCACTGTCATCATTTTCATCGTATGCTTGTTCTGGGTATTGTGGGTATTGTGGTTGTGAAATGACTTGTTGTTGAGGGTAGAATGGTTGTTGTGTGACATATGGTTGTTGCATGATGTTCTGGGTGGAAGATGATGATGGTTATGTTGGAGTTTTGGATAAATATTAATATTCGTATGACTAGAATCGAACTCGAGACCTCGGGATTGCACACTTTACGAATGAGTATCAAGAAGTAAATAATTAATGTATATTAAATGTTATGTATATATATTTATTTTTTGAACACAAGAAAAGGACTAATGATCGTTAGTTGTTAACGGTATGGACTAATTATCATTAAATGCAAAGAAAAGGACTAGATTGTAAATTGGATGACAAGAAGGTTCCGGAATACCCTCTTGGAGAGGTATGGCCGGCCAACCCAACCCAAGGGGCATCCCTTGCCCTAACTTGTCCACCAAGATTACAATTAGTATATAAACACATCAAGGGTTCAAGGTTTTGGCTAATCTCTTGCACACACTAAACCCTAAAGTGTTTTTCTTTTCTTCTTTGTTCCAAAAACGATCGTACACCCTTTTAGGGTTGTGGGATCGAATTTTGTTCATCAAAATTCTTTACTTGTGTTTTTTACTAGCATAAACTTGATATGGTTTAGTTCGTGTGTACAAGAACGAGGTAATTACTCACTATAGTAATTATCAAGGGATCGATTAACAAAACGGTAAGGGGTTAATCATTGATCCATATAAACCCTTATTTGGGTTCTTCATATTGTTCATGATTTATTGAAGTGCAAAAGGTACGTTCCTATTTAATTTATGTTAATCTATTATGTGTTATAATCGTTCCTACGCTTCCGCATATGTGAATACATGTTTTGTTAATTTATATGGTTCTCATATTCTAACAGTGGTATCACGAGCTTGCTATAACATGTAATTGATTACATAAAACACATAAAAATCGGATCTTTAATGTTTTAGATACATGTTAAGATTGTTTTGAGATCTAGGGCTTGTTAAATTTTGAAACCCTTAATTTTGGGGGGGGGGGGGGGTCGATCACTCCTTTATCCAAATTAGGGTTTGTGGATTCAATATTAAGTGGATTAGTAACCCTAGGTTGTTAACAAGATTTATGTGTTAATTGAACGTATCTTGTGACCTAATTGATAATTGTTTGAGATAGACATGTTCCATGGATCTAGGTTTTTTTTTTTTTTTTAAAAAAATACGAAACCCTAACCCTATATTTGGGGGGTACGCTTTCCATAAACCCTAATTAGGGTTTGTGGTTTAATTTTTTAATTAATTGGATTAGAAACCCTAGGTTTGCAACGTGTTTATGTGAACTATGTGGTAATTGTTATGCATGAATCCATGACGAAACATGCATGTTAGTCATGGATTGGATTAATTGTTTAATTGTTAGAACTTGTTTTACACATGTAATAATTAGATAATTCTAAAATTAGGGAAGACTCCAATTATATATTAAAATCAATTAATGTGCAATTTGGTATATGTTTACTATGACTTACGCAATTGACTTTGTCAATGCATGTGGCTCACCTGTGCAAGGTGAAAGTCTTAGTTAAACCATATGCATACTTGACATCTAGATATTGATTTTATTTAGGATTGTTTAAAAGGTTGCATGTGGCTAGATGTTTCACTAACAATTAATTGTTTTTCTTATTAGTTAATTGTTGTTTTCTTTTAAATTACTTGTTTATTGTTTTTTTTATATGTGCTATGTTAAAGTAAGCAATAAAAGGGTAATTTTCAAAGAAAATTAAAGTGGACTAATAACGGTGAAACATAAAGTAATAAAGTAAGGATCTTGCAGAGTCTTATGTGCCGCAAGTGCTCCGATTCGCACGGTAATCAGCTCCCATGCGAGACTAGCAAGATCTAAACTTTGTCACTTAATTTTTAAGATCAAGATCATAAAATTTTGCTTGATTGATGTTTTTGTACAATAGTGTGTGAAAGGCGGACCAAAGTTGACAAACTGTGTGGTGGGTTTATCTGGAGAGGGGTTTTTTAAGAGATTCGCTCCTACCGGCTCTCCGGGCCCGCTTGTGCGTCAACTGCGACTTACCTATATCACTATTTACGTACACTATCATCTTAAGGGTGATTTACCTCAATTCCACGCGCCACTTTTGTGGCAAATATCCGAATAACATGTAAGAGTAGGATATGTGGACGATAATTGTTAGTACTTCTTTAATTGGTGAACCCAATACCTCAAGTACATAGTTTTGGTTTACTCTTAACTAATTGGTAAATAAAATTGTTTTGAAAATTTATGCTATAAAGATGAGTGCATGCATCTTTATACATGTTTTGATTACACATCAAACCAAATACCCTATAATTTAAGTTACATGCCATCTAACTATAAGGAACACTTGAAGTTAATTTTGGGTATGCGTGAGACCTGGACCAAAATTAATGACAAGGTAAATTCTCGAGTGTGCGTGAGACCACACATGGATGAATTTACAGTTTCTAAGTTCGACAACTTAATTAAGCTGATGCGTGAGACCTAGAGCTTAAGGCATGAGATGGGATGAAACATGCTTACATTGCAAATTGATGAATCAATTTGATGTAAATCCCATAATGATCTAGGAATTGGAAAATTGTTTGCCAATTATTGTTCGACAGATTACCTAGTTGAATACTATCATTACTAGCAGATCAACTGATGTAATGGTACTATGACAATTAGGATCCTAGCTTTAAGAAAATACTATGGTTAATATGAATATTTACCAATGGGTATTTTATTTTCTTAAAGAGTAATTATCGAAAATACTAAAATTAAAGTTTGTAAATTTTTTTAAATGTATTGATGCAACGTTAAACCGTAAACAAGGGTTGTACTTTATTAGTAAATTGATCTACACCCGTAGGGGTCTTGGCTAGAGTCAATTTCATTAAAAGAATAAACCTAGTCTCCTTTCATGTGAGAAGCGTGAGACTAAATCCTATTCTTTTTCATGAATGAGAAAGGTATGATAAAAAAAAATTAGATTGTCTAAATTCTAAATACATAACTCATAGCAAATTTTAATCGTTAAGATTATTGCAAATTTTACGAGTTATTAAGTTAGAAGCTAGACAAGTTACCGCATAATGGTAAAAGACAAGCTAGTATATCTAGTTGTTTTGTTTTGACCATTTGAAGGTACTACATACAATTGTTGGAATTGTAGACCTATTAAGGAAGAAATTGCATGCCAATTTTTCAAGTTAATAGTTTGGAATGTGATGAATCACATTTAGTCTATATGTGGATAGTCCGTCATATATGTAGTAGAATACATTCTTTTAGTACCTGATTAATTGTTACGAATGGGTTTTCTCAAAGATGTAGGAAAGTGAATAGCAACACCATTATTCTTTCACTGGTTATTGAAACAATTACAATGTTTTCAAATCCAGTGGGAGTATTGTGTTCTTATTACTGAATAAGGGATTATTGTAATGTTCTCTAATTCAGTGGGAGTTACAAGACTTATTGTCTTGAAAGTGACTCGGGTTATCTTTTGAATGTCTCAAGATAATTGCTTTCCTAATATAGATATTAATATTTTCAAGGATAGTCATGTGCGTTTCCTTGATTAATTAAGTAACTCTATATCTACTAAGTTATGCTAATGACACAATCATATTGATCACATTAACAAACGCGTGTAGTGTTGTTTATGTGGTACATGATGTTGTTCCATGCACAAGTGGGAGAAATCTTTATTGTGTGCAAGGTATAACATATAGCAATATGATTTAGTAGATTCTCTTAACTGCAAGGTAAGAGATTCTAGTTCTTGTATGATTGAACATATCTATTCTAAGAAACACTTAGAGTTAATTTTGGGTATGCGTGAGACCTGGACCAAAGTTAATGACAAGGTAAATTTCCAAGTGTGCGTGAGACCACACATGGAAAATTTATAGTTTCTAAATTAGATACTTATTAGAACATGTGTCAATGTGATAACAAGACTACTTCAACTTTAACATTTGTGTATGATTGGAATAACATAAATGCATGAAGTAATATAATACTACTACGATAATTATGTATTTTGGAATGACATAAATAAATGAAGTAAAGAAAATTAACTTGAAATTAATATTGAAACCATATTGTGGTGTTCGAGAATACTTTAGTTATACATGTTTATATCTTCTTATAAACATGAAGTCTTACAAGACTTATTATAATAAAGTAAGACGTTAACTTGTTGTGTCTTATTTATTAAGACATTTACAAGAAGTCATTGAGATTGATCAATGACTTATAATGTATAGTGGAATTATAACAGTTTATGTTTTCTTGTTGAGGCATGGACATGAAGTGACTTTATTAATAAGTACTTGTGTTATAAAGCATGCAAGGGGTTTGGAAATTCTATTTCACCAATAAGTTGATTTAGTTGGTAAATAGATATGCCAAAAGAAATATGGTTATCTTTCATATTGTTAGAATATCTAACAATATTAGTCCTAATGAATACTACAAATTTGTGGTGTGGAGAATCAAACTCTATTGGTATTGTTTGATTAAAGATAACTATGACTTCTTTTCTTCCGGAAATTATCAAGGTTAAAGAATTGAGTATGGATTAAATATACTCAATTAAACTCCAAGAAGATTAATAAGACATTATGAAATGTGATGAATCACATTAAGTCTTGAAATAAAGTTCTGAATTTGTTAAAGCTACTTATGTGTAGGTTATTAACAAAAGAATGTCAGGAACTGTCAATGTGTATTTGTAATGTCCTAAAAGAGAAAATTGGATTGCTGCTCTAATTGCTAAGTATTTATAGATGATCTATCTATTACTAAAAGCAAGTGGGAGTTTATTACAAAATACATAATCTTCTAAAAACACGCTAGTCAAAATCATGATGAGGCTTAACATGTAAATGATAAACCTCAAGATGATGAAATTCTCATTCATAGATCCACTTGGATATCTCAGATGTTTAGTATGCCGAGGATTATATGATGAAGTATTACCAAATAATGAATTGGGTAAAATCACTCATACTATGAATGTTATAGATGCTGTTCATAAAGATAATCAAATTTTGAAAATTTGGTTTATCTTAATTCTTAATAGTTAGTGTTGATATAAATAATGCCTAAACACGTTATTAATATTTTTCGATATCTCTACGTTTTGATAATCACAAAATGTAAAATCATTAATCGGAAAATTATGACGTAAACAAGTATTTAGTTGTAAATATCTATTTCTACAACTCAAATCACTTAAGGTATGAATGAACTAATGCTTAATGCATTATATGATCAAAGGAACATTTTCTTAATAAACTAGATTTTTTATAAAACATCAAAAACATTTTATATATTTTTGAAAAACATTTTTGGCATTAAATAAAAATGTTTAATCTTTTATAAAAATATGAATTCAAAATTTTAACCAAAATCAGTTAAAATGTTCCAGAAAAACCTTCCCCACAAAAGGACAAAATTGGCCAACGGACAGAAGGGGCGGCCCCCTTAATTATTAAGGGGACCGCCCCCTATTTAAGGGGACCGCCCCCGCTCCAGTAGACCTCCAGCTGTCCAATTTTTCTCCTATAAATACCAGCCTTCTCCTGGACTTTTACTCACCTTTTGCACACTAAAACTTTCTGTTCTTAATTCATTCTAAACATTGTAAATCCTTTGATCATATTTTCTTAAGCATTGGTTTCTAAGTGATCCAAGCTTCCACCACCAAAAGTGCAAAAGAAGAACTCTACTTCAACTAGTGAAGAAGTGTTATTACTTACCTCATTCAATTGTGTTGTTGTGTAAAGTGTTGTGTAGTTGTGATAAGTAGATCTAAGTGTAACTACGTAGTAGTGTTGTAAATTAGTTGTGAAGTAGTTGTGAATAAGTAGTTGTGAAGTAGTTGCGAAGAAGTAGTCGTGAAGAAGAAGTCGTGAAGAAGTCGTGAAGCCGTTGTGAAGAAGTCGTGAAGAAGTCGTGATTAAGTCGTGTAGAAGTTGTGTATAAGTTGTGAGATTGGTTCTAGCTACGATTAGGACTCGACATCTAGCTTTGTGTCGTTAAGCCGGTGTAAGCTAAAGTTGTGTAAGGTTTCTCCGCCATAAGGGAGTTTGTTGACATAGTGAAGAAAACTCTCGAGTAGGTGACTCGAGGAGTGGAGTAGGGCAAGGAAGGTGTCCTTGTAGCCGAACCACTATAAATCTCCGTGTTGTGGTTTGATCTTTCCATCTCTCTCTCTTATTTCATTATATTTACCTTACTTGCATTAATTATCTATATTTGCTTATATATGTTCATATTGATCAAGAGTTGAATTCACATAAGATAGAATCGAAGTTTTAAAAAGTAAACAAAAGTTTTTATAAATTAAAAAGACGTAAAACTATTCAACCCCCCTTCTAGTTTTCCACAATTGGTATCAAGAGCCACGTCAAACAAGATTTTTAAAATTAACTGTATTTTAAAACTTGAAACGATCTATGGAATCTGAAAAATATTTAGAAGGGCAATCTATGCAAAGACCACCACTATTTGAAAGTGATGGATTTTTATATTGGAAAAATCGATTCGAAACTTATGTGAAGTCAAAAGATCTAGATCTTTGGCATGTTATTACTAATGGTGATTTTTTACCTATTCAACATAATCTTGAAACTAAAAAGGATGAAATTGTACCTTTTGAAAAACAAAGTGATGATTTAAAAAGAAAAACTTTCTAAAAATAATGAGGCTAAAATGGTTATTTATAATGCGCTACCACGTAAAGAATACGAAAGAATCTTTATGTGCGAAACCGCAAAAGAAATTTGGAACTCTTTACTAATAACTCACCAAGGTAATAGTCAAGTCAAAGATAATAAAATAGATCTTCTTGTTCAACAATATGAACAATTCACGATTCCGGAAGAGGAATCAATTGATAATACATTTGCTAAGTTTAACACAATCATCACAAGTTTAAAGGCACTTGATGAGAGTTTTTCTAGTAAGAATTTTGTCAGGAAATTTCTTAGGGCTCTTCATCCAAAATGGCGGGCTAAAGTTACGGCGATTGAAGAATCAAAGAACTTGTCAACTCTTCAACTTGACGAGTTGATTGGCAACTTGAAAGTCTACGAAGCAATAATCAAGAAAGACTTCGAGATGGTCAAAGGAAAGAAAGAGCAAAGCAAGTCAATCGCGTTGAAAGCTAGGAAAGCATCAAGTGACGAGGATAGCTCAACCTCCGAAAGTGATGATGAAGAATATGCCATGGCCGTAAGAGACTTCAAGAAGTTCTTCAAAAGACGAGGAAAATTAGTTAGACAACCACATGACGAAAGGAAAACTCTCCAAAGAAACAAAGACGACAAAGGTAGCAAGAGCGAGAGGAAGTGCTTCAAATGCGGTGATCCAAATCATCTCATTGGAAGATGCCCTATGATGTCAAAGGAGCAAAACCAAAAGGCGTTCATTGGTGGAGCATGGAGTGACAGTGAAGAAGACGAGAAAGAAACCACAAAAGAGGAGAAGTGTCTTATGGCTAAGACATCAAGTGAGGTACGTTCCGAAACCGAATACTTTAGTGATGAAAATTTATCATTAGATGAAAAAGACCTAGATAACGAATATAATAGGTTATGTATATTAGGCCAAAAAGTAATGACTAAAAATAAATCACTAAAACACATAAATAATCAATTAGAAAAATAAATACTAGAATTAAAAATTAAACTACATAACTTAGAAAAAGGAAAAGAAATTCTTGAATGTAAAACATGTCAAGAAACTAAAAATGAAAATGAAATACTTAAGGAGGAAATTTATAGGCTTAACAAATTTGAAAATAGTAGTAATTCTCTTAGGGAAATAATAAGTATTCAAAGAGTATCAAGTGATAAAACCGGATTAGGATTTAATTCAACTAAGGATTCAAATAGTCAAACTAAAAATGTAAAGTTTGAATGTGAAACTAGTGAGCAAAAACCTTTAGAGTCAAAACCTAAGTATATACTTATGAAAGATAGAAAAATACCCATAGCTAGTGATGAGGAAGTAAAAACCTTTTATAAACCATCCTTAAAAAATGAAGTAAAATACTCTAAACCAAGGTTAAGGTCAAAAACACCTCCACCTAGAAGACCACCTAGTCCTCATCCTCGACCTAAAACTCCTCAACCTAAAAGAAATCAAAATATACCAAACCGTCATAATAATAGTTACCCAATGTGGAATTACCCAAATCCACCAAGCTACAATCCTTGGGAAATACTTCCACCATATATGCATCCGAGTCAATTGCAAACCATGTTTGGGCCAAACAACCTTGGACCAATGAGACCATGGGGACCAAGTGGCTAAAATCTCAAGTCATCGGGATTATCGGTAAATCTCTCATGTTTGGCTTTTATAAGTCAACACTCTTTGAAGATTTTGAAGACCACACATTGAAGACTAAAAGGTACGCACCTCCTTCATGCTCATTATTATACACGAAGATTAAGTAACTAGCCTATTGCATGTTCCCCATTAGTTTAAGATGCCTAGTTTATTAATTATTATGTAAGTGTTAGTATATACCTCCTCTATACACATATATATAATATATACCTATACTATTATACATACTACATATATATATATACATATATAAACGCACATAACCTAGATACGTCATTTGTTGATCATCTAGAACTAAAAGAAATTGTTCGTCATCGAACCTTTTCTTCCCCCTTTGCCTCTTTTGAACTTTAACATTCAACACGAAAATCTTCCGTGTCCATTATTACATAACTCATGGTGATGAAGAGAAGTGAGTTAAGTGGATTAACGTAGAAGTAGCACTTTGACCGTTGAGTCAAGAAAACTATGAATGAAACAAACTCCCGTCATCGCCAGCACCTATCTTCGTCATTACCTCATCATTTCTTAACTCCAGTCAACATCCCACACTTACACATAATACTAATATATATATCTATATATACGCACATTTCTTCCCAATCCTTAAACCTCTTGTCGACTTGACGTCTTGAGCATTTTGTCCAAAATTATCAAGATTAAGTTTATTAACGAAATGTTAATAAAATATGTCAAGTGTTCCTTCTTCGTGCCAAATAAACGTATTTTTGATATATTATAAATATATACATATAAATATTTTGCCGTCAGAAACAAAAATCAAGTAATTCGAAAATTTGGCAGGCGGCCCCCTTAATGTTTAAGGGGACCGGCTAGTAAACGGGGGCGGTCCCCTTAATGTTTAAGGGGGCCGGCCTACTGTTGCTGCCAAAACGAATTTTCTCCTTGAAAACTTTGCCAAACACCCCATTTTTCAAACTCACTTCACTCCCACTCTGCTGTATACGAACTGCCATCACAAATCCATCATCAAATCACCTCTTCGAGTCAATTTCACAAGGGGCAAACATCTATACATCGATTAGCAACACGTTTAGTAAGTTTTTCATTATACATTTCATCTAATTTCATTCAATTTTGAGTCTAACCTTAATTAGGTCTTTTACTAAACTTTCTTTTAATCCATAATTTGTTAAAATTAAGTCTAGAAATCTTATAACCAAATGCTCCCCATAGGACTAGAATGATTAATCAACCTAGAAACTAAGTAATTAAAAAAAAAACCATTATGTCAAACTAATCACTCCTTTTCAAAACTAATCATATTGTTGAATTATGCCATAAACACATGTTAAAACTAATCACATTGGTTTATTACAACTCAAAAATCTTAAAAATATATTTTTCGAATCATAAAAAATGTTTTTGTTAAATATAAGAGAGTGTTTGGATTAGGAGCTCGAATCATCAAAATTTAATCAAAATTAAGTTCATAACTACTTGTCAAGTTTATAAACATACAATTAGTTGTTTTAAGTCATCAAGATACATAATTCATATGTATATTGAAATTTTACTAGTTATTTTCTTATTTAAAGGAGCGTTTGGCACAACATTTTGAAAGAAATTTTTGAGTCAAAATCTAAGTTACTTAACATAAACACTCGTAAGAAATAGCTAGATATACAATCCAATGTTTGTCTAGCCACATTTCAAGGTAGCTTATGACGTATAAAAGAACGTTCGGATATTGTTGATTTCTTGTCATAATGTCCCTATAACTATTCTTTAACATCATAAAATACATTTCAAGCGAGTTAAAAATTAAAACTAAGGAACATTGTAAACTACTTCTTAGGATTTAAGTTTTAGAGTCGAAGTATGTTTACGTTCCACATAAGTAGCATATATAATATATGCATGTCATTTTCTTATTTTTCTTTGTTGCTTTCTTGTATAGGTGAAAATGCCCAAAACTACAGTCGGTGATGTCTCCAAAACAAAAGAATATATTCCTAAAGTCTCTGCCACTCCAGGCATTTCTCCTGCTGTTGCTTGTTTCTATCGTCCCATTGAAGATAGAAACATTCATGAAGGGAGAGTTGTCTATCCATCGTTCTATGAATCCGACTATATCGAACGAATGTTCTCCAATGTTCGTCTTGATTGTCTCTACAAAATCAATGAGCTTATCATTCCCCGATTTGTTCTTGACTTCTATAGCCAAGTGATGGTGCAAACCGATCCCAATGGCTGTATCCTCATATCCTTTATGATTCAAAACAAATTCATTACTCTTACTCTCGCTCAATTCGGTCAAATTCTAGGCATTCCCTACTCCGGTCAAGCTGTCTTCTCTAATGAGTGGGATCTCTCATCTCTTGAGCAACATCGACCTCAATATGGTCCTTACTACTCTGAGATTCCATCCTCTGAAGAAATTCGTCAATATCTTGGGCTAGATCGTGGTACGACTAGCCGGAGGATCAAGTCAAAAGATGTTGACATCCATGCTAACCAAATCCTTCTCAAGGAGTTACGCCCCGACATAAAGCGTTGGGAAGAACTCATTCGTGAGAATGCGTTCGGTACCGGTGGTCACCGTGATCATGTCACGGCGAGCATAGCTCATATGTTGTACTGTATTGTCGCTGAAAAGCCGTACAATTTGGCATATCTCTTTGTCTTCCGTATCATGTCCGCCAAAAATACTCATAATGCAAATCTTCCGTATGGCATGTTTCTCACTCGCCTCTACAATCATGTCATGATGCATTATCCACATCTTCAGAGTCCAATTTATGAGTCTGTTCAACCGGTCCTTAATCCTCTTGTTCGTGTCCGTGAACGTCGCCCCCGAAGCGACAAGGGAAAATCTCGTAAATCTGTCTCACTTCCACCTCGTGGTTCCACGTCACATCGAGGAGACGATGATGATGATGATGAGGAGGAAAGCGCAACACGTGCTAGTACCCCATCACCAAGGACCTTTGTTCAAAATCTTCCGGATCTTGATTACACCGAGTATCAAGTTCCTTCTCCTTCCGAACGAACAGACGAACTGCTGTTTGAAAGACAAACCGAACTACTCAACACCACACAACAGATGCATCAAGAAGTACGAGGAGGTTTCAAGTCCATTGGAAAGTCACTTGGAAAGTTGTTTGGGAAGAAGAAGAAATAAACATATTTGATTAATGTTTAGTTGATTTTTATTAGACACTTATATGTAGTACTATTATCTTCACACTTGCTTGCTATGACTTTTATTATGTTAGTTGATAAACTTATTAGAACTAAGCTACTAGTTTATTTGAAATTATATGACTATGTTTCTAATATGATTTTTTTTAGTCTTAAATATGTATATTATTTTTGATAATATTTAATCATTCTTGATGTACATGATCCAAATGGAACTTGCTGCAAAGACACCCTAAAAATGACCTTTTTCTGGAAATTTTTCAAATTTGGTCGCCTGGGAATTCACCAGATGGGCGGCCCCCTTAATTCCTTAGGCGGTCCCCTTAATTTTTAAGGGGGCCGCCCAACAATTAAGGGGACCGGCCATCTGGACAGTAAATTTTACTGTTTCCTTTTGCATCTTGTGACCACTTTTACCTAGCCCCAGCTACCATTACCCTTAATGCACGAACTGGACTTGGAATATTACCACAAAACCTCCACAATTTGCCTAAATCAACCACATTTTCACAATATAAAAACCCTCCTTACAATTACCTTTCACTCCATCAACCATCACCTTCATCAAACACCCATTTTCATTCACAATGCTATCACCAAAATCTTCCATCTCTAAGACTTCAAGGAAACAAAGACTTGTTATCATACCACCAAAACAACCTTTCATAGACCTAACCCAAGATGACATCAAAACTCCATCACCACCACCTCAAAATTCATCCCCAAGTGCACCAAATGCACCATCAAAAACACCATCCACCCATGGAGCTTCATCTTCCTCCATTCCATCCACTTCATCCATAAATGACTACATCCACACTCACCTAACATCATCACCAAGAGCATCATCACCACCATCCACTCAAGAACCTTCATACACCCAACTTGCTATTTCCCTATCACTCATCACACCTCTTGATGCTCACTTTTCACCATCACCAACCCCACCACCATTCTTTCCTATACCTTGGGCAATGCTTGAAGCCCATGGTGATAATTGTCTTTGTTGCGTCCATAACCGGACCTTAATCTTTGGTCTTAGAGACGAGATACACTACATGTTTTCATCTCTTGAACACATGATTGCCAACCCACAACCACCACCTCCTCCACCTCCTTCACCCACTACACCACCACCACCTCCATTTTCACCCAATTAAGCACATGCAATGCTTAAAAATAATTTTTCAAACCCTTCGTGTAAGCAAGCTCCATGGAAGACCATGTACCTCTAAGATGATTATGTAGGTTTATTAGTAGTTTTTGTTTGTATGCTTGCATGTTTCTTGTTGTAATCTTTTGGTTGTGTACTTATCCACAACACCTTTATTAAATGAATTATCTTATTCTATATGCTTGCTTATTGTTGTTACATATACTTGTGCTTCTAACATTTTTTTTTGCAAGCGTTCCATAGCTCGTTTCCTTGGTGCCCCCAAACGAGGGGGAGTACACATCAAGGGGGAGTTTTCGTCCCGACATATTTGATTATAAAAATTGTCAGCTTAACCTTTTTGATTCTACAAAAAGGGGGAGAAATAGATGTAAACTCACTAAATACTTATCTAAAAACTAACTTTTAGATTTAATGAGTTTAGATTTTGTAATCATCAAAAAGGGGGAGATTGTTGATATAAATAATGCCTAAACACGTTATTAATATTTTTCGATATCTCTACATTTTGATAATCACAAAATGTAAAATCATTAATCGGAAAATTATGACGTAAACAAGTATTTAGTTGTAAATATCTATTTCTACAACTCAAATCACTTAAGGTATGAATGAACTAATGCTTAATGCATTATATGATCAAAGTAACATTTTCTTAATAAACTAGATTTTTTATAAAACATCAAAAACATTTTATATATTTTTGAAAAACATTTTTGGCATTAAATAAAAATGTTTAATCTTTTATAAAAATATGAATTCAAATTTTTAACCAAAATCAGTTAAAATGTTCGAGAAAAACCTTCCCCACAAAAGGACAAAATTGGCCAACGGACAGAAGGGGCGGCCCCCTTAATTTTACTAGGCGGCCCCCTTAATTATTAAGGGGACCGCCCCCTATTTAAGGGGACCGCCCGCGCTCCAGTAGACCTTCAGCTGTCCAATTTTTCTCCTATAAATACCAGCCTTCTCCTGGACTTTTACTCACCTTTTGCACACTAAAACTTTCTGTTCTTAATTCATTCTAAACATTGTAAATCCTTTGATCATATTTTCTTAAGCATTGGTTTCTAAGTGATCCAAGCTTCCACCACCAAAAGTGCAAAAGAAGAACTCTACTTCAACTAGTGAAGAAGTGTTATTACTTACCTCATTCAATTGTGTTGTTGTGTAAAGTGTTGTGTAGTTGTGATAAGTAGATCTAAGTGTAACTACGTAGTAGTGTTGTAAATTAGTTGTGAAGTAGTTGTGAATAAGTAGTTGTGAAGTAGTTGTGAAGAAGTAGTCGTGAAGTAGTCGTGAGGAAGAAGTCGTGAAGAAGTCGTGAAGCCGTTGTGAAGAAGTCGTGAAGAAGTCGTGATTAAGTCGTGTAGAAGTTGTGTATAAGTTGTGAGATTGGTTCTAGCTACGATTAGGACTCGACATCTAGCTTTGTGTCGTTAAGCCGGTGTAAGCTAAAGTTGTGTAAGGTTTCTCCGCCATAAGGGAGTTTGTTGACATAGTGAAGAAAACTCTCGAGTAGGTGACTCGAGGAGTGGAGTAGGGCAAGGAAGGTGTCCTTGTAGCCGAACCACTATAAATCTCCGTGTTGTGGTTTGATCTTTCCATCTCTCTCTCTTATTTCATTATATTTACCTTACTTGCATTAATTATCTATATTTGCTTATATATGTTCATATTGATCAAGAGTTGAATTCACATAAGATAGAATCGAAGTTTTAAAAAGTAAACAAAAGTTTTTATAAATTAAAAAGACGTAAAACTATTCAACCCCCCTTCTAGTTTTCCACAGTTAGAGAATGGAGATGAGTTTATTCAAAGATTATGTAACCTTAATGGTTTAAATCTTTGTATAAAAATCATATGGACAAAATTGTATACATATTTTAATGCATGACTTATGACAAGATTATTAATCATACTTAAGCAATTAACTATGAATGAATACTCTTTCATAAGTACATTAAAGTTACAAAGATGGTAATTGTCATACTTGGTTTCATAAGTATGAAATTGACAATATCAAACTCTTTCTTTAATGATTACTTGAGCGAGGACGATAAGTAATCAAAAGGAGTTTATGAATTCAAATAAATATTTGGAAGTATACAAAGTGCAATAATCCATGAATGGATAAATGCATGCATCTAGGAGATTACTCTTATGTTTAATTATTAAATCCATGTTTTGATTTATAATTGAAATAAGATAATTTCTAAGTATTTCTGAAAGCTAGTGGGAGTATTATGTTTGATTTACTAAATCATATATGTTGAAGTAACATTCCATATAAGTAAAATTTTAAGTCTTAGTTTGGAATAAAACTTTACTTATAAGATTTAGAAAATAAAACATACAACCTTGGAACAAAAGTTTATTATTTAATAAACATGTGCGGTAAATAAATCTAATAGAATATGATATATCATTTTGAAATACTAAATGAATATATATATTTGTAAAGATAGAACATGAATAAAAATCTAAGTCTGACTGAAGGATTTTCATGTACATCATATTATTGTTGTATCATGCTTAAATGCTAAATGATTTGACAATATTTGATATCCAATAAAAGGTTATTAGATAACTTGTGTAATGAATATTCTGATGGAATATGTTTGGACTTAGAATACACTATCCTCGACCTGGAATTGCTCCTAAATTCTAAGTATAAACAATATGGCAAAATTGTTGCGTAATTGTTATAGCCAACAAATCTTGAAAGATTGGAAGGCATCGAATTACACAATGGATATTAAGTTTACGGAATAGTTAAAAAGCATATTGTAGTTTTATACAATGATGCTAGTTTAATAGAGTTGACACTCAATACTAGTCATGGTAGGATTTTATCCTTGATAATGGCCATGTGAACTAGTTATGCTTATCTAATAGCATAAGTTGCATTATACATTAAAGAATTAGAATACTTTAAACTTTAAAATTGTTTAAAAGTTTGATTGTTATAAATTGGTGATTGAGGATGTTACACCATTTATGAAAAATTATGTGGCAATATCAAAGATAATTGAATGCACACATACAAGAATTTCAATAATTGAATTCTTGAAATAAGTATTCTCAAAATTTCTATAGATCAACGTTAGTTGATTTATGCCTTGTCAGCAAGTATGATTGACATGACTTGAGGCATAATTCATTAACAAGTATTATCATGCATTGATCTATTTAGTATTTGGATAAAGGACATTAAGCAATTATTATTTATAATGAATTAAAGTACTTAGTACGTTTGTTTTCATTAATAATAAATTGTGTCCTATATTTGCATGTTTAAATCCATGAATAACTTATGTTATTCTAAATTGTCCGTTGTCAATTAATGATATGGGAATATCATTAAACTAAGACAAATCTGAGTATTGGTTAGAATATACTTGAAAGTATATTGATGAGTAGACATACCAATTTCACATGATGTTCAATGAATTGAATATAGGACTTATCCCAACTACATGAGTTTACTTTATGGATCTTGTCATTAAGTAAATTATGAAAATAGTTATCCTCAGACTTGAGATACCAGATAAGTGTCATGGATGTAGTGCATTTCTGTGAAGCAATCTACCGCTAACCGTAAATGGTAGCTATAAGGGTTGTTTTCAGAAGTGTTGCAAAGTCCATGGGTTAGTCTTGTAGTCAAGAAAGAATTTGTTCCTTCAAATTCGTTTTGAAGTTTAATACTGCTGGGCCCCTCGTAGGGTTGACAAGGTGTTTGCGTGCGCACGCCCAAAGTCTATCTGGAATACGTTCAGATGTTTTGGTAATCTTGCTCAATCATAAACAACGAGAAACAGAATTGTTAATTAAAGAATGACTGAGATCCATATCTTTATTAACGTAGTATTAGTAACAAAAGGATAATAATAATGATGAATCATTAAAGGTTTTTTCCAGGAAACCTAGCTCGAGTTGGTGTAGGGGCATTGGCGTGTTGCTAGACGCTAACCAATGTCATTACGCTATTAATAGATATCCAAGTGGGAGCTGTTGGAGTTTTGGATAAATATTAATATTCGTATGACTAGAATCGAACTCGAGACCTCGGGATTGCACACTTTACGAATGAGTATCAAGAAGTAAATAATTAATGTATATTAAATGTTATGTATATATATTTATTTTTTGAACACAAGAAAAGGACTAATGATCGTTAGTTGTTAACGGTATGGACTAATTATCATTAAACGCAAAGAAAATGACTAGATTGTAAATTGGATGACAAGAAGGTTCCGGAATACCCTCTTGGAGAGGTATGACCGGCCAACCCAACCCAAGGGGCATCCCTTGCCCTAACTTGTCCACCAAGATTACAATTAGTATATAAACACATCAAGGGTTCAAGGTTTTGGCTAATCTCTTGCACACACTAAACCCTAAAGTGTTTTTCTTTTCTTCTTTGTTCCAAAAACGATCGTACACCCTTTTAGGGTTGTGGGATCGAATTTTGTTCATCAAAATTCTTTACTTGTGTTTTTTACTAGCATAAACTTGATATGGTTTAGTTCGTGTGTACAAGAACGAGGTAATTACTCACTATAGTAATTATCAAGGGATCGATTAACAAAACGGTAAGGGGTTAATCATTGATCCATATAAACCCTTATTAGGGTTCTTCATATTGTTCATGATTAATTGAAGTGCAAAAGGTACGTTCCTATTTAATTTATGTTAATCTATTATGTGTTATAATCGTTCCTACGCTTCCGCATATGTGAATACATGTTTTGTTAATTTATATGGTTCTCATATTCTAACAGGTTATGTGTTAACTGTTGTTGGTGTTGGTACTTGAGCAATCAATGCTAAAAGGATCATGTTGTTTGGCTAGCTTCTCTTTCCTAACTTCATCTGCCTCTTTCTGGTTTTGTTTCGAGAAGTCATACAGTTGATCATAGTTCACCTCATGAAGGTTCTTTGTTTGGTTGACAATAGTTACATATCGTCCCCATTCCTCTGGTAGGTTGTTGATGAACTTGATGTTTTGAACAATTTGCCTGGGTGCCAATTTGTTCCTGATGAGCTCATTCATGAGAGTACAAAACCTTGTGTAGTAAGATTCAATTGGTTCAGCCGGGGTGGAAATGAACTTCTACCATTCAGTTAGAAGCTTGTTTTCAATGTCTTGTTGTCCAATTTTCGTACCATGACAAAGCCTTCGAACTTTTTCCCACATATCATAAGCAGTTTCACAACTGTCAACAGCACAAAATATTTCCTGTGGTAAATCGAGTTGAATTAAGTGCATGGCTAAGTCATCAGCTTCAATTTGTTTCCAATCATCTGCTGTGTATTCCTCTTCCTTTTGATCACGAAAGGATGGTGGAACAGGAGGTACTGAATTTGGATTACCCGGTTCTTGAACCTGACGAGGCTTGAATGGACCATTTTGGATGGAGTTAATCAAGAGTTTACCTTGTCCATTAGGTTTGGTTTTCAAGTATCAAAGCATACGGCTTGTCCATGGAAGGTAACTGCCTTTTTCTAGCATTGGAGGATGGTTTTCGGCACCTGCGGCATGGATATCTTGTTGAGTAGTCATTGTTGTTGTTGTATGGTTAAGATGATGTTGGATCGGTTCAAAGAACTAGAAGTGGGTTGGTTACGGTTCACGAGTGTTGGTTTAAAGTAAAGTCCTTTGTCTGTGAGTAACTTGAGTAAGTTTGAGTAACTGAGTTGAGTAACTTAAGTGACTTGCAAAATTTCACCAAATTTGGTATTGAGTAAGTTGAGTAAATTTCGAACTTGGTTATAGTGATCACAAATTCTAGCAAAGTTGAGGAACAACCAAAGTTGAGCAGCAATCTAAAACCAATCTCAAGTAGCAACCAAAGTCGAGGAGACCAAACTTGAGCAACTCGAGTATATTTATCAAACTTGAGCAACAATCTTGATTAAACCTTACTTGATGAAACCTAACTCTATTAAAACTAACTTGGTTAACAAACTTAAATAACAAACTTGGAACCCAAGTCGAGCAACAACCTCAAACTTGAGGAAACCAAGTCGAGGAAACCAAGTCGAGGAAACAACCTTAATGAATCCAAGTCGAGCAACTTGATTAACCAACTTGATGAATCCAACTCGAGTAAATTCAAACTCGATCAATCTCAACTCGAGCAACTCAACTCGAGCAATCTCAACACGATCAAGACCCAACTCGAGCAAACTTTTAACTTGAGCAACCTTTCAATCAAACCCAACTTGAGCAATCTCAACACGAATCTCAACTCGAGCACGCTTAATTCGAGCAATCTCAACTCGAGCAACTAACCAATGTCGAGCAATCCCAACTCGAGCAAGACCCAACTTGAGCAAAACTCAACTCGAGCACAAACCGAACTTGAGCAAAACACAACTCGAGTACAAACCGAACTTGAGCAAAACACAACTTGATGAAACTGAACTCGAGGAACTCAAATTGAAACCAAACTCGAGCAACAAAATATGATCTAACTTGATCAAATTTTCCAACTCGAGCAACAGAATTCCCAACTCGAGCAAATGATCTAACTCGAGTAATGTATAGTCGAACTTGACTAACACTTCAACTCGAGCAAAGTTGTAACTCGAGCAAAGTTGCATAACTTGATTACTCTCTAACTCGAGCAAGCAGTCTAACTCGAGCAAGCAGTCTAACTCGACTAGCCAATCGAGGAAGCCAAAAGATCTCGGATGAACAGTGTAATCTCAGGTGAATAGTAACACGCCCCAAAAAATTTTCTAGATATTTGATTTTTGCTCTTGATACCACTTGTTAATGCCTAAAATCTATCCTAACCAATACAACTAATACTAGATTAGATCAAAGAATAAGAGTGGAACTTGAAATATAACTTTATTAATCACACACTTACTCTTTAATACAAACCCTAGAATGACTAATGATAATCCTTAAGCACCAAGAGGACCAACCTTCCAAATGAGATGGAAGGTGGTATTTATAGTTATCTAGACTTGGGTGGGCTTGGGCTTGAGATGGGCTTATACATGGATCACATGAACATAACATTTAACTAACAATCTTAAGCCCAAGCCCGTTGATTAAATTAACTAACTCAAACAATGACACATTTAAATACAAATATTACGACAACGATGACCATCACTTTTATAAATCCTAACACAAGGGATTACTTGTCAACACAAACATTCTCATATGCAGATAAACTAATCCGACTGATAAGATTATATACCACATACATTACATACCTTAGGTAGTTACATCTTTGGCTTTGTATCTCATTTACAATCTCATTTAGCTTCTTTGATAAGGGTTTTCATATTGCTTCAGTACCAACTGTATCAAAAAGTTTGAGTTAAACAGATGATTGATGAATCAATAGATCTTCTGAAAGTGTTACTCTAGCAAACATCAGACTTATAAGCCACAGAAAAGTTATGCAATGAGCGAGCATATACAGATGCCAACTTCGACCCATTTGCGTATATACGGGTCAATTTGGGTAGTATTTTATCACAAACAGGTTGAAAGCTGCCAACAGTGTATTACAAAATGTAAATGAAAATATATATATATATATATATATATATATATATATATATATATATATATATATATATATATATATATATATATATATATATATATAGTGAGACTTTCTTGCGAGAACCATCTTATCTGCGATAACTGACAGAACCACCAAAAACATACATGCACACCTTCAATAATTGTATTTTTGCACATATGTTCTAAAAACAACATTTTTGTTTTAAAAAAAACATGGTTGTTGTAAAGAATTTGATAAGAAATTGAAAATACAAAATTTTTGTTTGAAGGTGTGCATGTATGTTCTTATAAGGCGTGCAATGACAATATTGCGGCCGTGTGTAAGGTTTTTGTGAAAAAGAGGATGAGTTTATGATGATATTGAAGAACATAGGTGGATACTTACGATTATTGATGATTTGCATGTATTTTTATTATATTTTAAAAGGCGTGCATGTATGTTTTTGGTGGTTCTGTCAGTTCTCGCAGATAAGATGGTTCTCCCAAGAAAGTCTCCATATATATATATATATATATATATAATATATATATATATATATATATATATATATATATATATATTCAAGTCGATTCAAGCCAACCAAAGCCCGTTTAGACCCATTACTAGACCAACTATTCAAGAAATACGAATATCAAGGGTACTTGACTGGGAATTTGATACATGCTCAGCCAAGAAGTCAATTAGTCAAAGGACCATTGATGCAATTAGTCTTGAGTCAAGGGACTAATGTGGTAGAACTTTGAATAAGTTTGAAAGGCGGTTAGCTTCTCAGCTCAACCCGCCTTTCTACCATAAATAGTATTTCCATTTCACTTTCTTATTTTCATGTATGTGTAATCGAACTTTCCTCTCATTGTAATAAATTCACAATTTCACCTTTTAATACCAAAACATTTCGGATTTCTCTTCTCTGTTTGGAATCCCTAATTTTTTTGTTTGTTAGACTTCAATTCTTTGTGAATTCTGGTTTAGCCTCTATCAATTGGTATCAAAGCACTTTCCTGGTGCTCATATCACGATTCCGATGAAGTTGTTGCGATTCCGGCGAGTTGTTACGATTCCGGCGAGGCAGTTATTTTTTCCGGTGAACAAATTTTTTTCAGAAATAGAGTGCTACACTAGTTCTCTATCCAATTGTTGTAAGCTATCCGCCAGAAACACGACCAATTGTTGAATACACATCGCGATCACGAGAATAGCGCATAAGTGCTTAAATCCTCTATTCTCGAATCTATGATCAGTTTTGATTTGATTCAAGGTTGGCCAAGAGCGGTTAGTTGTTAGTAGTAACTCAATTGTAGAAGAAGGAGTAAACCTAACAACTTACATCATTAAAGTAACTTACAATGGCAGTTCAAACTCGCAATCAAGAGCAGAGTAGTGCATCTGCTAATAATGAGGCTCCTACTTTGACTCAATTAGGTCAAAGTATGGCTGATATAAGCCAGTTGCTTAGGCAGATGGATGTCAGTCTCTTCCAAGCATTTGCTACACCAGGCTTACTGTAATGGAACCGGTAGCAACTGGCATTAGAAATCAAGCAGTTCCACATGGTCAAGCACATGGAAATGGACCTCATCACAACTAGCAAAATAGCTATGGGAAGTTGACAAAGTTGGAATTCCCAAAGTTTTATGGTAATGATGTTAAGGGGTGGTTGTTTAGGATACAACAGTTCTTTGCCATTGATCAAGTAAGAGATGATCAAACACATAGGTTAGTCTCCATGCGTCTCTTTGATAAAAAAAACCTAGGGGATCTGTTGTTTTGCATCCAACTAAAATTGTCCATACATATGATTGTAACCTGATACCAAAACATGAAAAACCTAGTTAGTTAGATTTTGAAATCTAATGAATTAAGGGAAAATGTTGCCTAATAATAACAAAGTTTGATGACTGTTCCAATTAAGTCACGCAAACTTTAAATTAACCACAAAACCATCCAAGTTTCAATACTGTTCCTTATTGTCTAATTGTTTAAAAAATCTACTTTTAGGATATTCATATGTGCATTATTTGGTTGTATTGTAACAACAAATGCCCACCCCCTGAATTTCACTAGCCCCAACCAACTTATGCATAAGTGAAAAGAGATATATGCCATAAAATAATAACAAAGTTTGAAAAGTGTTTTATTTTAGTCACTCAAACATAAAAATTACATAATAATAGAACACTATTCAAATTTTGAGTGACTAAAATGGAATACTTTTCAAACTTGATTATTATTTATAATCAAATAAAAGTTACGGTGACTAAATTGGAACAAAACTAAAGTTGGTTACTATGTCATGATTTTCACCCAAATAACACAGAAGATTAGACGATATACGCATACCTCAGCAGCCATGGGAATGTCGAATGTAAAATTTGAGTGTTACATTATGATCGAAGATTAATGTTTAGGGTTTTGTTTTTTCTTTGTACGATTTGCTTCTTTAAGTATTGATGGTTCTAATACAGAGACCTTATATTACATTCAAGCCCATGCATAAAATGACGTTCTGAAAAGATTAAACGACTTATAAAATACGCAAATTAAATGGTACACCAATCTCAAACATATATACTCGATCTATTAGGAATCTTATAATTATGTGAGTATCCCTATCTATTCCACAAGAACTAATTATAATTCTCGTGTACATACGGGTTTTTAAATAAACTTTTCAATATGTATTAACATTCTTGTGGTAGATGCTTAAGCAATTAAGCGTGCTCAAGTGAGAGTAGTACCGGGTTGGGTGACCGACCGGGAAATCCTCACTTAGGGACCATAAGCTCTAATGATATCAACCAGCTGCCTTAGAAGCCTGGCCCAGCCATGTGATGTCTTGACTAAACAAAGGACGCGAGTTCGATTCCGATCCGCAGCATGGTTGGGTATTGGGTGGAGGTATTTCACAGGCATCAAACCTTTGCTGGGTAGGGTTGATGGGTACCATTATGGTACACAGGGTTGAGGTGTCCCTGCCAATCTACACTTTTGACCAAACATTCTTGTGTGTTGATCAAAACACATAGCTTTAGATTAAACGAGTGGTGTACCCGCGCGTTGCTGCAGGATTGTTTTGTTTAATCTAAACTCGAAAAGAAACGGTTGTCAAAAAAATATTTTTGTTATTAAGGACTAAATATGCAAAAGATCGGTTACAGCAAATACTATTTTCGTTAAGTATTTCTGAAATTAGTATGATTTTTTACGGAAAAAGTCCCTAAAGTTATCGGTATTTTGCAAAGTTAGTCCTTAGGGACTAACTTTGAAATTTATAGATAATATGAGGGACTATTTGCGTAATTTGTGATGAATAGTAAACACTATTCTGCACTATTCATGGGTACTGTTCTGCACTGTTTTGCACTGTAGCACTAATATTTTCTTTTTTTAGTCCCTGAGAGTGTCAGTATGTTGCAAAGTTAGTCCTTAGGGACTAACTTTGAAATTAAAAGTTAACCTGAGGGGCTTTTTCTGTACAATATTTGCACAGAAACAACCCCTGAAGTTGTTGGTACGTTGCAAATTTAAGTCACGAGTGTTAAGTAACGGCCGTTAAGGACTACCTTTGCAATGGATCAATAACCTCAGGGTCAAACGGAAAATTGCGGGACTACTGTTTGCTACAATGTTTTGGGGGCAATGTTCCTTGCTTTTTAGTGTATATATATATATATATATATATATATATATATATATATATATATATATATAGGAGAGCTTTATTTTCAGAACCCTGTTAAGTGCGGGAAGTGCGAGAACTCCCCTAGACCAATCATATTTTTTTAAATATTAAATATTTTTATTTAATCAAAATGGTATAATAGTAAAAGACAATTTCTATTTATTTGTGATTTTTTTTTTATTAAAATTCGTTTTTTAAAATCCCATAATTTTAGGATTTTTTTTTTTTTTTTTTTTTTTTTTTTTTTTTTTTAATTTCCAGCATGCATTATTTGATTAAAAAAAAAAAAAAAAAGACTCGGTGCATGTATGTTTTATATGTACTAATTTTTTCTAGCATGTATGTTATTTTTCAGATGTAGTGCATAGGTGTTTTTATGTACTAATTTTTTCATTTTATTTTCGAGATGTAGTGCATAGGTGTTTTGAATAATTTTAGAACATGCATGTTTTTCAAATAGTAAGGTGCATATGTGTTTTTTATATAATGTAAAATTATAACAAAACAAGAACATAAATGTTACACACAAAATTCAATATCAATTAAAATACAATTAAAAAACAAATTTTTATCACGCCTTCAACATTTTTAGAAGTTGAACATATATGCACGCCTTCAATAATCATATTTCTTCAAACACCGCATTGTATCTATGTGTGCATCCACTTCTAATATCTTCATTGCTATCACCATCTTCATCAATCTGATACAAACATGCCCAAAAATAATTAAACCATAACCAAATAGTGTAAGTAACTTTCTATTCATAATAACTAGCCTAACATATATGCACAATCTATGTTCAATGAAATACATCCATGTTCAATGTAACAACAAGTATGCTCAATGAATAACATGTATGTTCTATGAAAACCATGTTCAATGTAACAACAAGTATGCTCAATGAATAACATGTATGTTAATAACATGAAATACAACCATGTTCAATGTAATAACAAATATGTTCAAACAATAACATGTATGTTCTATTTATATCCACCGTCTTCGATAAAACCATTAATATACGATTGACCCCACTATTAATTGTACACCAGCAACCCATGTGATATTAAAGAATTTATTCATCAAATCAGTACGAGGATTAGTGAATCATCCAAGAATATTAAATTCCATATGCACTTAACAACAATCTCATCTTTCCATTTATGTGAATCGTTTATTAATCGACCTATTAATATGTATTGGATGGACAGATCTGTTCGTGGATTTAAAGAATAGGATTGACCACCGACCCACGTTATAAATCGACGAATAACTAATGAATCTTGTATGAAACAATTAAATAATCCACGTTATTAATAATCTAACATCAGTAGCAAGTGGACACCATGATCGATCAAGAATTTAATAATACTCCACATATAACTTGACCAATTTATTAAAGATTCGAAATCAGTACGAGGTATTCCAAATATGAACCCTTAAAACTGAATACTTTTCAGAAGCGATTATACCTTTTTCTTCGAATCTGCTTTCTTCGAACTGCTTTCTTCAACACTAAAACCTTGTAAACTTCCATTTCTTGTTTTTGATATCGAGTAACAAGAAACAACAAAAAATGAGATCTAGCTCGGATTAGGAGGGGGCCGGCTCTCAGATCTGGAAACAAGATGATGGTGGCAATAGTGGCTGGGGTTTTCTTTTGAGAGAGAAAAAAATGCGGTTAGGGTTTTGAGAGAGAAGTGGGATGGACGGTTTTAATCATGCCTTTAATTTACGACGGTTTTCAAAATTGTTTGACATAAAATTCCTATATTGCCCTTCGAGCCAAAAAGGAAAATATTTGTACTTTTAATTAATTACATTAATGGCACAATCAATTATAGCCATTGATCAAACTCATCTAACGGTGTAAAGCGAGTTCTCGCAGTTCCCGCACTTAACAGGGTTCTGAAAATAAAGATACACTATATATATATATATATATATATATATATATATATATATATATATATATATATATATATATATGTATATAGAATCTGGATCGATTGAGAAGGTTTTTATTTTGAGAAGATTGAGAAGGTTTTCAAAAACGATAGATTTTTAACTTTGATTCATGTTTTTCAAGCGTAAAACTCATTTTAATGTGATTAAAATTCAAAATGTGTAAAAAAAATTTGAATCAATGTTAAAAATCTCTCGATTTTGCGATATATGTAGAATATTGAATCATCTGTACAAATTTAATGAATCATCATCATAACTCGATTTTAATAATGATTTGTGAATCAAATTTGTAATTTATAGATTCGATTCACCATAAAATGATGTTTTACTTGTGAATCAAATAAAAAACATGAATCAGTTTGTTCAAATGAAGATTTCTCAATCTTCTCAAAATAAAAACCTTCTCAATGGAACCGGATCCTATATATATATATATAATGAGGATTGGTATCATTATAAAGTTGTTACCGATTCTTTGACGAGTTATGAAATTGGGATTATCTACAAATGTTTAAATCTCTTATTATAATAAGAGATTTCTAAAATTTGAAAAACTAATATATGTTGGAGCAATTGAACGGATTGCACTATTATGTCACGTGCTAAAATTGAGCCCCTCATTAATTGAAAGTCAAGATTGAATTCCTTTTAGTCAAACTTAAAAAAAAAAGTTTGGCAAAAAATAAGTATAAACAATAAAAGCATAGGTGTTGATTTTGAAAAAGTATAAAAAAGGGTAAATTGCAAATTTTGTCTATAATGTTTCCCGAAAATGCAAGGATTACACCACATCACAACACAGCCACCATCACCACCACCCTCTACAACCACACAACCAACACCACCACCCTCTACCACCACACAACCACCGCCATCAAACCTAGAAAGGACTGTAATACAGTAATCCTCTAGTTTATTTATTTAGTTTAAAACAGGACAGTAACAAAGAAAAAACCCAAAATCCATAGTAATAAAGTGTGTCAAACACGAAACATAAATACATCATAGAGAAATCAAGAACACAAGACATGCATCTTCGATCACCCACTTAGTGACGACATTTTGGGCTTTTTGGCTTTGTCCCCAAAGGCCACACATGCGGTAGTGCTTTGAGTCGGATTATCGCTCTTGTAGACAATGAGATAGCGATTGTGACAAACGGTACTAGAAAGATTGGTTTGTAGTAATTAAGCTACTTGTCCAATCTGGTAACAAATCACTGATGTCTACGTCTTTCTTGATATGTGAGTAATGCTTCGATAAGATCATTTTCCCCAAAATTGGGGAATTATTCTGTTGTGAAATAGAGCTCGCTATATGCCATTTGCCACAACATAAAATTACTAAGCCTCTCTTCCCCACTTGTGCGAATAACTAGACCAGGATAAGGAAAATCAATCATTTTTGTTTCGAGTTCGTGTTTAAAATACGTTTCATCGATTTGGTCTAGAATAAGGACACCATCATTGACTTTCATGGCAATGCTCGTGGGTTAAAACTGACAAACCACAGTGACCATTTATCTAATTAACTATATTTATTTACTCATGTGGGTTAAAACTATATAAACAATTAAATATGGTACATGTTTCTTATTAAAACAAAATAATATTTTAAATTATCATTTATTTATTTTTTATTCCACTTTCAGTCAAACCAACACCAATTCCAATTCCGATTCCAAACCCTTTTACGTACCAAACGGCACCCTAATATTAAATGATAGCAAATCATTTACACTCTGTTCTCAAGATTTATTTTGGAGTGAAAGTGAAAGGAGTGGAAAGTGAAGAGGAGGAAAGCAAGTGGTGGGAAAGGAAGTGAAAGATTATTGCAAATTTGGTTATGTTCTTAAGTTCTAAAAATAAAGAAAGGAAGTGATGACAAAAAAAGAAAACTGGGTGTTTGTACATCATCGTATTATTTTCCATTTACCCAAAATGAAAAAATAAAAATAAAAAAATCATAAACCATAACCAAAAAAAAATTTTATTTACAAACATCAAACTGGACCAACTATCATCCCAACAACTACTTTAACAAATCCCAGAAACTGCTAAGAACTGAACCCTCGCCGATCAGACCCACCGCCAAAACGGAAACGCCGAATTTGAATCTCCGCCAGTCAGAACCACCACCAGAATGCAGACCCGTCTCCGATCAGAGAGATCTCCACCATCGCGTTCAGAACCGCCGATCAGAAAGGTCTTGTATTAAAACAAAACTTTGGGAAAGATTTGAGGAAATTGTGGTAATTTTGTTGTTGCTAATTTTGTTGTTGGTAATTAAACGATTGGATAATTTTTAATGTGTTTGTGAATAAAGATTGGAGATTTTTAGTGGGTGTTTGATGAAATTGTAAAAGATGGGTTTGTGATAGATCGAGCATAACATGGGTTTTGATGTTTCCAAAAGATGAAAAAGTTACCGGGAGAGTGGTAAGTTACGGCGGTGGATCCCGGTCGTCGGTTTGGAATCTACATCGGTTAGCATGATTACCAAAAATTAGCTACAAATCTTTAATAATTTGAAATTATAGTATCAAACGTGAATATTAGATCGAGGAAATAATCAAAATTTTATGGTGAAAAATGTGCTTTAAAGGTGAAGAAGATAAGGCTTTGAGAAAAAATGTATGTATCGTACTCTTTACTTTGGTTTCTGCCCAATATTGGGATGAAAGTTTTCTTTCACAAAACAGCCCCACTTCCCCTCCTTTTCAATACCTTTCACTTCCCTCCACCCTTCACTTTTTTCTTGAGAACACAATATTATTTTAGTTACTCTCCACTCCCTTCACTTTCACTCCAACACAAATCTTAAGAACAGAGTGTAAGTATATTTTACTTCAGGTGTCAATATCTTTAGCAAACGATATGTGGTTGTAATTTGCATATATGGTCCTTTGAGTTAATGATGTGTAGGGTTGTATGTGCTAATGGCCACAACTTGAACGTGTGAATGAGGGAACTGGGAAAAGAGCAAAATTTGTGAATAGACAAATATATATATATATATATATATATATATATATATATATATATATATATATATATATATATATATATATATATATACTAGTCGCATGACCCGTCCGATGGACGGGCTAGCGTCATGTAAATTTAATAATATTATTACTTATTAGGTTCATACATTTAAGTTTAAAGTTACATATTTTTTTTGTTAATGATAAACATATCTTTTCAAAATTATGATTTAGTATATAACTTATCTTATTATTCAAGGGTCAGTTTACATATAAGTCGTTAAAATACATCAATTAATGATCATCCTAATGATTATCCTACTGTTACAAGTTTAAGCAACATAGGCTTATAAATACAATATATCCTGCAGACTGCAGTCTATTTAGTTATAGCTTATTTTGTATGATTATTAAGTCATGTCCCAAAGTCACTTTGAAAATGTAATGACAGACACCTATAGATGTGAAAAATGGATAACCATATATGTAAAAGGAAAAGTAAGAACCATTCTCTCCGTTAGTTCCTTTTCATTCATTTCCAGATTTTCTTATTTCACAAAATTTTCATAAGTTGTGATCACAATGACCCTGTCAAAGATAATATTCATATTATAAGAACACTAAAGCTATAAGAACACTAAAGCAAGTTGGTACTTCTTGAAAGTTTACTATTTTGCTGATCATAATGTCTACTATCTAAAGTTGCATTAAACATTCTTTTCCATCGGGTTGTTGCGCTTAGCATGGTCCATGATTAAATGTCGGAATAATATGCTAGTAACCCATACCGTATCAGCTAAATCAATATGCCTTCTCTTGGAGATCATAACTGCATCTATGGGTTCAAATTCTTGGCCTTGTGAACCCTCATTCACCTTCCTCTTCGTGCTAGGAAACATTTTCAATCCTGCAAGTACCAAGTTGTACATTAAACAAAGAGGTATATTGCTTATGATTTAAGTAACTAAGGTTCTAAGTTGATGTTGTTTAGGTATAAATGCAAAACTAACTGCATATTTAGTCACATAAAAATACTCAAGTCATAATCACTGATGTGTTTGTACCCATGATTCGACCCGCATTGATAACCCTACCTATTTCCCACATATGTGAAATTCATAACTGATCACTACCACATTCAAAGTGCCTTATGACTTCTGTGATAATATTCAATTGTGTATACTAACCTTAGCCTTGGTCTCCATCATTTTTCTTTCTTGCGATGGTTCTTTTGTCATTGGAACATCAATTTCCTCTTCTTGAATAAGCCGGGATGGCGTAACAAATCGGAATAATCTTGAAATACTAATGATAAACAGAGCTAAAGATGTGATTAAAGCTGCATTTTTTTCTCGCTTGGTACTAAGAAGTTGAAGAACTAATGCAATTAACTGATGGATGACCTCTGATGGTAGGGCACATACACGCTGCATTATTACCTAAAGAGCACCATAGTTAGATGAGTTGATACATAAGCATGACAACATTTAGCATAGAAAGTCACAGGCACACTTAGGAATGCAAGAAGCTTTTTTATACCACTGCGGTTGACAAATAGTGCAACAAACATGCGGTGGACAACTAAGGCACATATTAATTTCAACACATTGGGTATGAGGCGCGTAACTAACTGATCCTTTAAGGCCTTATATCCTCTCATAACACTATGAGGGGTTTTATAAAGTTATTAGTTTTATAAAGCCATTTGCCTTACCTTCTATGAAGGGTTGTGGATCAAAATTTGCTAATCGTAACAACCGTGTGAAATTAAGATAAGCAACTATCTTAAATCATAGTCTTGTACCACCCTTTGATAGTTGTATTGATCTTTTATGCTTTAATCCTGTTACAGTACACCAAATAAAAAAAATAGATTAGAGTCTAGACACATAAGAAGGACATATATCTCATGTAATCATGTATGATCCAACCAAACTGATACTAATCCTAATTTCTACACATGTAACTGTTTAATCCTTATTTCAAGCATTGATTAATGAATTCATATCAATCACTTCCAGAACATGGCGTTGTAATGTAATTCGAGCTATGGCTAAAGATATTAAATTCTCGAGAACTTCACTGGTTACTTAGTGATTTAAATTTACCTTGTATACTGCACTAAATCTCCTTGCTCGAGCTTATTATCGGTTGAAAACTTTCTAGTTGCCTTAACTACTTCATTGAGGCTGAAGAAAGGTAGTCCCGAATCTTGCATTTGGTCCTTGTTTACTTGAGCTGCTAAAATGTGAAAACACATACGGTACAACTTGCTTCATCATTAACTGTGTCCCATTGATTGCAGAAGCCTACTTCTTGCTTTCCTTTTGCAATCGGTTGATAATCTTTAAAACACTCACATACGTTCGGGGGCACCGAAAAAAAAGTCTAAAATCTTAGACTAACATAAGTAGATACTTTACCACATTAGTTATAAAGTTCAAAACTACCACTTACTTTTGAAACCTTTTGCTCAAATATGTCAAACTTGTTTAGATGCATGAAGGATGTTTTCTGCATAGGCCAAAAAACACAAGCAGTCCTCATCAGGTAAGAACATCATATAGAGATTTATGATTTGAAGTCATGAATATTATTAACACAAAACATTATATAAATTATTCTGAAATAAGAAAAGTGTCGAAGAACCATATGATCCTAACCTCGAAACATTTTTGCTTTAGGACGCATTCAAAAAGTTCTTTCGTCTCCATCAATCGATTCTCGTTTTCATCTTCAAATAAGGTTTGATTGTACCTGGAGATGGTTAAAATATTTTAATCACGTTAGCATTTGAAGGTATCAATATATACTCTAAAAATGTCTGGAAAATAACCTTACTCGCTAATAGCCGAACAAAATATCACAGCTGTTACACCCTCAAATAAATGAATCAAGTTCCATATGGATGAATTAAATTAAGAACTTGACAAGAGGGAGTTAATGGGCCAACCAACTCATCTTAGCCCTTCTTGACCAGAACTTAGAAATACATATTTCAACCAGAACCATTTGTAAAATTATCTACAGTCACCAGGGTGTTTTTCTATACTAATATCTTACTGAAGTAGTTAAGGGATGTCACAACAATGAGTAGCCATGCATATTTTTTTAAGCTAAAAGAAAATACATCAAGTAGTTTTAATAACCATTTTAACGAAAACAATGCGACCAGTTATCAAAATAGGGATTCAATTTCTTATATAGTTTTTTTATGCTAAGAGAGAATACATCAAGTAGTTAAGGGATGTCACTATAGCATACGTCATTTCTTCTCACATAAAGCCCATGAAACAATTTCCTACTATAAATTTTTCTATATTTTAGCATACTATCTTTGTATATGTGCTTTAAATTATGACTACCTCACATGTTCTGATTTTTATTTCATGTCTCTTCTTTTTCGGACCCTTCTTGGAATCGATCAGTGGATCCCATAGCTTCGCCATTATACCCCATTAGTGCCCATTGTCCTTATAGGGACCAAATTAGGTTGGTGGTTCTTTCTTTACCTCCATACTCGCAAAGTTATCGCATTTTATATATTTTATTTGCAAATCAAGATAAATGTGTCTTAGCCAAAGGCATAAACGTCATAAGCTTTTTACTCAAGGGTCTTTATTTAACACTTGCAACCTTGGCATAAGTATCAAAACTTTCTTATATCGAAACTGATGCCTTGTAAGTTCATTTTTCTCCAAATCATGAATAAAGTTTAGCGCATCTGTTATTGCAGATTTAAGAGAAGACAATAAATTATTAATGTACTATCGAGGGGCTTGTGATATATCGACGTCATGGGTACCAACACCTTATATAGATCTTGCAAGTGTACAACAAAAGAGGCTCTGATTGCTAAACAGGAAAGTAAAAGGATCGATACTACAATTAAAAGCATAAGTTGTACAAAATATTGAATCTCAAGCACCCTTAAATATGATTTGATAAGTACCTTGTATCAAGTCTGAAAAATAAATTTCCATAGAAGTGGTGCCTCCGTTATAATATCTCTCACGGGTTATATCTGCAATATTACATTTTTGTTAGTCTAAAAAATTCTTGCATAAAAAAATATCTTTTTTGATCATTTCATATTTAGGGAGACTGTATAAGGAGGCCACGAATTATGCAACATTTTTTATTAAGGCATCCCAGCTATTGAAACTACTTTTAGTTACCAAATTATGCATCTGGTTCATTTAATACGAAATCGAGCGGTCTGAAAACTGTTGTTCATCATTTTGCATGTTTTTTATCCGATTTGATATAAACTAAGGTGTATATATTATTGGGTCACCTGTAAAGTACTTTCTATAGCCGGGTGTCGTTGATCAACTGATTATTACGTCAGTCCAAAAAGCACATCCAAAGCACCGTAATTTACAATATGCTGTATTAGAGTTAATTTACGTCAGTCTGAAAACGAATATTATAAAGTACTATGTTTGACTTTACAAAAAAAAAAGAATATATAAATGTGCGTTTTTAATCACTTAAGCAAAAGAGTTAACAAAATGAATATTGAAATCAAGGGTAGTGTACAAAGATTAACCTTATCAAAGCGGCATCCCTACAAAATCTATTGATTCCTAAATAACCATAAAGTGTTACACTCAAACATCTTATTATTATAACTTAGTACGGCATAAGCACATCCAAAAATTCAATCACTATATTCTAGAAAATGTTCAATCAAAACGTTCTTACATGGTGGTTTTGATAAGCTTTTACCCACTATGATAATCATATATGCAGTAGTCTATTATCATCATGGTTGATGCAATACCTTGTATTTTTTTATTTTTAGCTCATACACTTAGATATGTAATTTCTTCACATAAAGACTATATTCGAAAACAACAACAATTTAAAAAAAAAAATCATTCAGGACTTTCATAAAACACTTGATATGCAAATTAATAGAACTGTTTATAGTCTTCCTTTTGAATTACTTCTATCAAAAACTCAAACTATACTAACAAAAGTAATCCCTTATTTGTCATACAAAACTAATCGGCTAACCTAATTAGATTTACTCAAAGAAAAAAATTGAATTTGAATGACGTTTGTGATATCGTATATTTTGTATCGCAACAAAAACTAAAAATAAAAAATTACCTTAGAAGAATGACCAGAAATTGAACTTGGTTGCAATGGAGAAATCATTCTTTGATCATTTTGTGCATGTTTTTTGTGTGGGTTTAGACTCAAACGATCCACATCATGAAGAAAAAAAAAATGGTTTTGTGAGATTTGTAGTTTGATCCATAACATATGTAGTGCGATTGTTTAATAGGATTATAAATAATGATTTTGAATCATGAATCAAAATAAATTGATTTGGTGTAATATTTTTGAATTAACAAAAATCATAACCGATTGTGGGGGTTTATTTTTGGGAGATTTGAATGTAATTGATTGTGGGTGCTGAAGATTAGGGATGAAGGTGAAGTGGAGTGTGGGAGGAGTGTGGGAGGAGCGTGTATTGAGATGCCATGTAATTAAATTGAGACAGCTTGGCATTCTTTTGGTTTCCACATATTTCTTTCATGCCAAGTGGCATATGTGAGGTGGCATGTTCCTCTATTATATATGTTGGGAGATATATATATATATATATATATATATATATAATATATATATATATATATATATATACTTATACTAGACTTCAAGGCCCGCCCGATGGGCGGGCATGACTTGTAATTTTATTTTGTAAGGTTTTACTTATTATGAAACCATTTTTAGGGAGCCCGACGGGTGGGCATGATTTGTAATTTTAATTTCAATGACTTTACTTATTATGAAATTATTTTTTAAGGACTTTTTTGTAAGGGTAATCGACATTGGGCACGATGGCCGGTCGGCGGGCATGACTTGTAATTTTATTTTGTAAGGTTTTACTTATTATGAAACCATTTTAGGGAGCCCGACGGGTGGGCATGATTTGTAATTTTAATTTCAATGACTTTACTTATTATGAAATTATTTTTTAAGGATTTTTTGTAGGGGTAATCGACATTGGGCCCGATGGCCGGTCATGGTTTGTATTTAGTGTATAGTCAACATAGTGTATTGTAAAACAGAGCCAATTATATATGATTAAAAATTGTAGCCCGCCCGACTTGTAATTATAATTTGGATGATTTTAGTTATTCTAAAATTATTTTTTAGGACGTTTGTTTTATTTGGCTTGATGGTTTTAGTTAACTTAAAATTATGTTTTAAGTTTGTTATATTAAATACAGTAAAATAGAACCAATTATATATGATTAAAAATTCAAAGCCCGCCCTACTGGTGGGCTTGACTTGTAATTATAATCTTCATGGTTTTAGTTATTCTAAAATTATTTTTAAGGACGTTTGTTTTATTTTATTTTTTAATATCATAATTATTACCGCTGAGTGCTGTAAAAAACCCCACACCGACACTTGCATAAAAGACATATATATATATATATATATATATATATATATATATATATATATATATATATATATAATATATATATATATATCATAATTATTACCGCTGAGTGCTGTAAAAAACCCCACACCGACACTTGCATAAAAGACATATATATATATATATATATATATATATATATATATATATATATATATATATATATATATATATATATATATATATTTTATGTTGGTCTATTTTTCTATAGCGAAAGAAGGGTGGTAAATGACTTGTATATAAATATCGTTGTTGCGGGTATTTTGCTTCATCATTACGCACAAAGAAAACTCAATAAGTGTTGACAAAAGTTTCATACCTGAAAGTTATTATTGTCAAGAACTCATATTTTATAATTCATAACAAATTTGGTTTCTAAAATAGAAACTAACAAAAGATGCATACAGTTTAAATTATGTCGAAAACTAAGCACTTTCCAAGCGTGAGAGGAAACAAAATCTGTATTTTCCGTTCGGGATGACATACGCATCATGTGACTCTTGGTAGAAATATCAGTTGTATAATCTTTTTTCTCCGAGAGCTGAGCAGCCCATGAACCAACATTTTCGAATCCCTAAAAAGCAAACACAATTTGTATTAAGAGTTGCATTAACTAAAAATCTACCCAACCTACCTTTAGCTTTAGAATACTTTCAGCGTTTTTGATGCATTTCTTTATTAGAATGTCTAATAAATTAGGCTTTTACCTTAAGATCTTCAAAGTCTATCTTTAGAGCCAATGAAAAAAATTTACGGTCAAGCATAGGCTTAGGGCAGCTATACAAAAATTTCTATTAAATGGTGAATAACGTGACCACGTGCAGTGACACATAAACTATAAGATACATATTACATAACGGCGAAAGAATGAAAACCTAACAGAACTACTAACATGATTTTCCCATAAAAACTTTTCATCATAATAATTAAGCACGGTCTGAAAGAAACTTAACATATAAATATTGTCCTTTAAGACTTTTCTCTAGGTAGATCAATTTCTATTAGCTATAAATTGATAAAATATTCAGCATGAATATATAAAACAGAAGAATACTTGCCTCACCAATGCTATGTACGCCTCCATTAATTGTAAAACGGAGGTCGGGAAAGTCACGAATAAGTGCATAGTAGAACTCGTATCTACACAATATAAAGCCATAAACATCATGTCAAGGCCCAAGGATATAGTAAAAGAATGAACGTGAAGGTGTTACGGTGTTACGACTTTAAAGCATATTGATATCCTTTAGAAAAACCTGATCATACAACTACATATCCAAATAACAATATCACCCATGTCTTTCTTTTGGTATAACCTTTCAACGATATCAGCCTGATCATACAAATAACAATATTCAGATAGCATTATTCAGATAACACGACCACGTATCCAAATAACAATATCAGCCTGATCATACAACTACGTATCCAAATAACAATATCAGCCATGTCTTTCTTTTGGTATAACCTTTTAACATTGTTTGAATCATTTAGGTAGCTATTATACCGTTATATCTGAATTGAAATAAAAAAAGTTAACAACTGGAACATATAAAACACTTAAATGAGGACATGAGTTAAATTAGGACATGAGTACAATACCTCTGTTGTTTTATTACCTACAGATGTTTCATCCCACAAATGTTTATAAGTGTTTCATAAGTAGTTCAAGAAATGCAAAAAAAAAGAAGACTGCCTTTATTTGTAACTTACATACCTGATATTTGACGTCTTTGATACCTTGGGACAAAAAAAAAAGAGGTTACGTTGTTGATGAACCAACACAATTAATCAAATACTAATGACTTCATTTACCTTGGAACATTAGCCTACACAGGTTGAGGGACAACCATATTATCTAACATTAGCCTAATTAACAAAGTTTTACTCGGGCCGACTTCTTTGCCCTTTCTTAATGAAAAGATTTATAATGATCTTTTACTAAAAGAAAACTAAATACTAACAAAATAAACTTTTAAGTATTTGAACAAAATGTGTTTTGGGTCAGTTCAAAACAACTCCACCAACTTGCAACCTCATGTAATAATAGTTAAAAATAGGAAAATGCTTAAGATCACCAAACCTATAGCCTTGAAAACAAAATATATTCCTAGATAATCCACTTCTGCTATGTGCTCCATAATTATATCAAAATATGAGATATACTAACTTAAAAATTGTTTTTTAATTCCCGTTGAAGCTTTTTTTCTTTTCAAATCATTGATCCTTCAGTAAAAAAACCGTTACCACATCTGTTCCTTAACTGCATTTATCAAATTTCAAATAGAAATGCTGCCCAGTTGCATCAAATCTGAATTCGTGGGACTGTTACACATTTTTAACATTGGGCACAATTTTATTAAGCTTACAAATTGTTAATTTGTTTTATCCCATTCCTAGATAATCCACTTCTGCTATGTGCTCCATAATTATATCAAAATATGAGATATACTAACTTAAAAATTGTTTTTTAATTCCCGTTGAAGCTTTTTTTTTCAAATCATTGATCCTTCAGTAAAAAAACCGTTACCACATCTGTTCCTTAACTGCATTTATCAAATTTCAAATAGAAATGCTGCCCAGTTGCATCAAATCTGAATTCGTGGGACTGTTACACATTTTTAACATTGGGCACAATTTTATTAAGCCTACAAATTGTTAATTTGTTTTATCCCATTTTTCTCTAAAATGTGCTCCTTGTACCAAGAAAATAGCAACACTACCTGTAAAATTTCGTCATCTCATTGATACCTATAACAACATTTCAAAAAGAATAAATGACTTTCTCCTCTGGTCTAGACTGGTCTCGTTCCTAAGCCCTTTGTGCAGCTCTTTTTAATTACTTGGTTCATGTGAAATACTGAAGTTAGAGTATTGTATACTTACCCATGTTTTATCACTTATAAAGCCCTTATATTTTTTCATAACGTGTACTATATTTAGAAGATAATGTGTAAAACTAGTTTCCAAGGATATTGAATTAAGCAATGTCTATAACTGATAGCTCTCAAGCTGATTAACCAATCTCTCAATCACCCATAGGAAAGCTTCCACATGTACATACCTCCCGAACCAACCCACCGAACCTACCCCCTGAACCCACCCCCTGAACGCACCTCCTATAGTAATATAGGCTATACTCAAAATCCAAGTTACAAAAATGAATGCTTGAGTAATATTGTATCCCAAAAAGTAACCAAAGGTATAAGTTTTAGAAAGGTGTTGATATAGATATGAACATGTAATGTTACCTGAAAAAGGTTGCATCTGCTTCCATAGTCACATCTTTAGCCAATTAGGATTTTGTCGATCCTGGAGGTCCATATAGCAGAAACGGTCCCCATGGCTGTCTCTACCCTTAATAAGAAAAAAAAATCAAGCATGAGTATGTGAAAATTGCAGATTTGAGAGCATACAGAGTTCTGAAAAGTAGCCGGTGAGCAAACAAAGGTTGTTGTGAGTTAAAATCATCACAACAACTAAGAGTGACCAAAATGACTGAATAGAGTAACACATCCTTCATACCAGTCTTTGTCATATCAGTGGAATATGTCCACTTAGTATTAAGCTATAAGACGCACAATCTGCATAGACCCTCAAGCTCAGCTGTATATGTAACCCTTCCCGCTTGCTTTTTCAACTCCTCTAGACAGATGTAATGTGTGAGCAGCAACACCCCTGTACTGTAAAAGCACACTCGTCCGTGATCATTTTTGTCAACACCCCCTAAATAATGCTGTCAAACACCCCCTAAATAATTTTCAAGCTGAACTATAAGCTGAACTATAAGCTAAACAAAAGTGATTCCTTTTGGGATGCAAGTGAGGATGTGCAGGTTGTGGATTTTCAAACAGGCTCATAAAGACCCAACATGTGACCATCAGTACATCGCATTGCAGCGACCTGTCAACAATGCAATAGAATTAGAGGCGTTCCTGTGGTTTATAAATAACAAACAGAGGAGGTTGAATGTTATAAATGGGCTCATTCTCATTGACTAACTGTTTATAACTTATATCGACATTCTACAAAACACGACAAAATATATGATATAGCTCTCCAATGGTATGCGGTCAATTGAAGTCAGATGAGTGGTATAAGGGCATTATTATTACCTTTCCATGGACCTTGTATTTAATAGGGCCATCCATATCTGCACCTAAAGCCATAAGTTTAGTCATGGAACTATTAATGTTAGTCACGGTGAACAATAACATTGACGTGTATCCCTTCTGAACTGCAATGTCACTGTATATAGTGAACATAAAATCAAAAATCAAACACTTAATATACAGGTCTGCAATTTGGGAAGGCCTCACAACGACAGAAATTTGCAACCTGGTAATATTTATAATTCTGCGCTATGGCTATCTGGTAAAATTGGATATGAAAATCCACATTTAATAAAACTAAAAGGTAACAATGAAATGATAATATGAAACTCAAGTCGGATGGCTGTCAAACACGAAAATGAACAGCCTGCTCTACACCTACACGCAATGTTTGTCGGGAAAAAAAACAAAAATTTTGAGACACAAATAATAAACTCCCAAACTATAATAGTGAATAAGGAAAAATTATTACTATTTTATTTACCGGGGTATACCCTTTTACCCAAGAAAAATTATTACTGTAAGGTGAAGGCGCTACTGGCTGCAACAGTTGCACAACATCAGCGAAGCAAACGCCAAGTAATTTCATAAGTTGTAGGGTATTAAAGGGTATCACAATAGCCGCAAAATACGTATTCAATGTTGCTCACCCAATGGCGACGTACGACTGGCACGCTAATTCACCCTAATTCACCTAAAAACAACAAAAGAAATATTCTTATGATCAGTAGTATTTTTATGTTGTCTATTTAGGGGGCGTTTGGATTACCTTATTTTCTGGGTTTAGGAGATTATTTAAAATTAAAAGAGCTCACAAGTCTATTTTTGCCGGCTTAAAAGTTTTTGGACATGCACAAACAAAAAATAACTGCGTACCTCCGGAAATTGAAGGAAATCAGAATTCAAGCGATGTTGACTGAGAACACGTGGAATTAAATGGCGCATTTCTATTCTAAGCTTCTCTTCAGATGTATATCCAGGAAGTTCAATCACTTCCATTCTGTCTAAGATGGGGGAGGAATTGGTTGTGCCCTATTTGCAGTGGCCACAAATATCACTTTCGATAGATCAAAAGGAACAGTCAGATAGCTTTAAGGTATAAATTAAGTAAATTGCATATTAGAATGGAAAGTGATGCCATATAATCAAAAGCATATAATAAAATTCAGCTAAAAGAAACCACAAGTTAAGCGTAAAGGGATCCATGACGCACACTAATTACTTACATAAAGTAATAATATGGGAAAATACTTATTTAATGACTTCTACATTCGGATACTGATCACTGAATGTTTTGTTTTGTTCTGGGTCAAGCACCGCAAGCAGTGCTGAAGCAGGGTCACCACGAACATCAGAACCCGTCTTATCAATCTCATCCGACAACATAACGGGGTTGGAAACCCCTCCTTTCTGAATAAACATAAAGTCAAAGTTATAGCTATATAAATCATAAATATCACTTAGCTCACACTTAGTAAGTTACAATCCTTCGCAACATAATCACAAATATTTGAAATTTATATGACATTCAAATTCACCTTTAATCCATCAATAAGGCGGCCCGACATGCTTCCAATGTATGTCCTCCGGTGCCCTCTAATATCAGCCTCATCCTTCACACCACCAAGGGATATCCGTATAAACTTCCTACCCAAAGCAGCAACAATAAATGATAACAAAGATATTTTCCCGACCTCCGGTGGGCCAACAAAGCATAATACCGGGCTCTTGGCATCTGGTTTCAGCTGCAATCCAAGAATTCAGTTATTATTTTCCAAAAAAATAATAATGTTAAATAGAGAGTCGGCCAACCTTGCGAACTGCTAAGTATTCAATGATCCTTTGTTTGACTTTGACTAAGCCATAGTGGTCACTGTCGAGCCGATCTTTTGCAGCTTTTAGGTCTAACTCAACCTCCTCACTGGTTGTCTCCCATGGCAAATCAGCAAGAAGCTCGAGATACACATGTGAGCTATTATACCCTGGTTGCTGAGGTTGCATTTTTTTCAGTATCCTGATAAATGAATACTATGCTAAGGTTAAAAAATAGCTAAAATATTTTATCATCGCAACTATATGTGAAAATGACTAAAGTTAGCACTCCATTTCAAATTAGAAAATGCACACATCAGACCAGAAAGTATATAATCAACTAATTAGTAATTACCATAAATTAAATAGAGGTATATGCACATCTAAAAAAAGATATGTTTACGTATCAGAGTTCACAAATAACACACCTTAATTCCCTCTGTGCATGCTTCCAGATATTTGGAGGCATTCCAGCATCTTGCATCTTTCTTTCAAGAGCAGCAACATCATCGTTTTCATCATCATTGTCACCAAGGTCTTCTTTAATAGCCATCATCTGATTAACATTTAATAAGTACGAATGAAATCCAAAAACATATTTTCATACAAAAGATAAGAATTACCTGCTAGAGAAGAAGATATTCCTTTTGTGATTTTGATAATTACCCTTCGACCTTTTGTGTAATCTTCTCTGCCACACGAATAGACTGGTACACAGAATAATGTCATCATACTACTCTCCGGATTTCTAAAGTTATAAAAAAGAAGAAGAAGTTTACCTGTAAATGGCGCTCAACTAACTCCGTGGCCTTTGAAAGCCTAACTTTTACATCAACAGAATCTAACATAGCCAACTGCTCTTCAAAGCTAATCTCGAAGCTAGCGACAAATATATCTGCCAGTTTATGCACAGGAACTATCTCCAGAATAATTTTAGTCCTTCCCGCAGTTTTTTGTTTCTAAAATGAGATTAAAAGTTATAATATTATTCTTGAAGCAGTAGAAATGAAAATACTACTTTTTGGTCATACCTGTTCAAGAAGACTAATGAGCTCCATGGCAGTTGATTTGAACTGACAACATACCTGGATACATATTACCAACAAAGAAGATCGGCGAACATCCTGCACATGTGATTTGTCAAAAAAACACCATCAAACGTGATACAAAGATTGGTAAGCACACATAATATTCATAAAAGTTATACAACAACTACGATTGGATAAAAAACAGTTAAAAAACAAAACATACCAGAATGTTCTTGATGATTAGTTAACACAGGTGATTCAGTATTCACTTCTTGCACATCCCTGGATTGCATCTCCTCCAGCTTCTAGGGTTTCTACCTTCAAGATATGTGATATGTCATATACTTTTTTGTTAATTATAGATTTGCATACCAGAACAGCAATCCATTCATGCAGATCTTCTGGTTTTTTGATTATTAGAGTTTTCTTTTGTAAAAAAATATACGTGTGTTTTTTTAAGAGGGATGTATATTATGTGATTATGCTAATATTAGGGTTCTGGAAAAAAGTATATTGGATTTAGATTGTAAAAATAAAATCCGGTCTATAAGGAATACTATATTAATCTATTCCTTAATTATAGCTTAGCAATATCAAATTTTTAAGCATGACATAAATATTTTCTGATGTAGATCACAAAAAAATGCTTGGTCCAGTGGTTGAAGTATTCGTATGTGGATCAAATGGCCAAGGTTCAAATCTTGCAAAGGCCAATTGTAATTAAATTTTTAAATTCGAAATTTTCAATAAAATCAATAATGCTTATGTGGCAAATTCGAAATTTTCAATAAAATCAATAATGCTTATGTGGCATGAAAAATCGAAAATTTTAACCAATAATGCTTATGTGGCATGAAAATCGAAATTTTTAACCAAATACTGCTTATGTGGAATTATAACATGGCATTACTGGGCAATCTAACAATTGATGACGTAATGCGCTTATTGTTATATATATATATATATATATATATATATATATATATATATATATATATATATATATATATATATATATATATATATTTTTTAAGTCAAGGATATATATTAAAAACACCCCAACTATGAGGGGGAAATGAAAGAACACGAAATGCTTCCAAGATAGAAGCTAAAAAAAAGAAGATACAAATAAAGATGTCACTAAACTTTTCAAAAATTGCGTAACGAAGTTTCATTTTATTCACTTGGGTTACTAAAGTTATGAAACATGACATTTGAGTCACTAAACTTACAAAAATATACATACACATCACCGAACTTGAAAAACGCAACATTTATGTTACTTAACATATAAAAAAATATGCGTTCAAGTCACTCCGGTTAACATTAAAATTATAGAACGATATTCTTGCTTAATATATAGCTCAGTAAACTAGTGAACAAAATGAAAGTTCTCAGCGCATTTTTTTGAAAAGTTTAGTTTCGATCTAGCAGCACATAATTGTATAGTGACGGAATTTTTAGTCTACCACTCTAACCACTTTGTAAATCTTGATTTACCTTCGTTAATCTCAAACGTTATAGTCTACCACTCTAATCTAGCTAGGCTAATTGTAATAACTTCTAGCCACAAATGGATGTGATCACTTATCACTTTCTAGATGTTCTCAATTACAAACACAATTTACTCACCTATTGATCGTTGGCGTAACATACAAAGTTGGTTAGAAACTTTGTACAAAAACTTGCGATTGTGTTCAAACATACTATATTCTTTCATTAAAAGCTAGTTTGAGAAGTACCTACTATATTCTTGCATTTTTATGTGTATCAAGATATACCATTGTTTGCATATTCAACTTGTAACCATTTGAATCCTTTCATTTCAAATGCACTTGTCTAGTTAGCAATAAAATACAGCTGGAATCAAACATACTCACACATAAAGTCAATAAATATAAGAAATAAGTTGAAACTTGCCCCTCTAAGAACAGCATTTGTAAATCTTATATCACTATAAAATGGAGGGGGGGGGGGGGGGGGGGGAAGGAACACTTGTAGGTATACATATCACCATTAGTCTTTAATAACAATTACCATGAACCAGGCCAAATGATGTTTCTTTTATCAGTTTATGCTAAAGCTTTCACAAATAACACTAACAAAACTTTACTCGAGTTTTCACCACGAATAGGTGAAACCAATGATGAATATCCCCAATTTTTTTTGCTAAGATTCAAGCTTGGCTTCTTTAGGCTCGAACCCAACTGTCTCTCCATGTAAATTCTAACCACAAACCCATAAACATAACTGAAGTAGTGTTTGTTAAACAACATCAACCCATTTTGTTTTGAATTTGTCTATGGACATGTACTAAGAACTCAACGTATGAAGGACTATTTGGAGACTTGTCTTCCACCATATACGAGAAGAATGTCATTCCTGGAATTGAAACTAATATCAGAAACTATAAAAAAAAAAAAAAAAAAAAAAAAAAAAAAAAAAAAAAAAAACCTGCAAGTTAGATTGACAAATGTGTCCGCACTGTACTATATTTTCTTTATCTTGTCTTTATAATGGTACTCTTAGATACTCTACAAATACTCAGAAAAGACGCAATTTTCATACGAATACAGAACTACGAGATGTATATTATAAAACTCACCTGATGGTTCTCCTTTCTTGCATAATTTTAGCCTGCCGTAAGTACAATGAGATTAAACAAGGGATTACTTGTCAACACAAACATTCTCATATGCAGATAAACTAAACCGACTGGTAAGAGTGTTAGCTTTAATTTTATAGTTAAAGTGATGGTCATTCATTAATATTAGAACTTTGTATTTTATGGGCTTGTATTAGTCTTAGTTTATATGTAAAAGCCCAACCCATGAGTGAAGCCCACACAAGGCCCACAAGGGAAATAACCTTGTAGTATTTAAAGTGCAAATTCCTCATTTGTGAGGTGTGGTTCAATGGTGTATGTGTGTGAAATAAAAGAAAAAGACTTTAACTTCTATATCCATCTAAACCATATGATCCATACATATATTGTGTCCCATCTCATCATCTCATCTCTCTTGTGTTTAACTTGCAAATATTGTGTGATAAAGAGTGATTATCGACTTCAACAAGTGGTATCAACAGCCGGTCAACGAGGTAGGAAGGTTGTGATTCGATTAGTGCTTAATAGAAATCAACTGCTGTGATTTTTGTCTTCTTAAAAACACCACAACGAGAGTGGTTTTTGGTTCTCTAGGAATCGAAATAGCAAAGATTCAAGTGAAAGGTTGTGTTTGTTCTTGGTTTGGCGATTTTGTGAAGATTCTTCATTTGTTTGTTGGAGAAACTGAAAAAAAAACTGCATTTTTTTTGGTGTTCTTAGCCTGCTTGATCGAAAGAATTCAAGAAAGAATTCACTTTATGTGTTTTTATAATATCTTGGATATTATTGGTCCAAGTGGGTGAAAAGATATAAAGAATATTTGAAATTTGGTATAAAGTTGTCAGCAAGTGGGAAAAGTTGTAAGATATCACGTGGGAAGGTACCCAAAAGTCAACAAAAGTGGGAATTAGCTGAAATTTCTCGCAATTCAACTTTGGTCTCGCAATTGCAACCCTTGTCGCAATTGGAGCATCTTATCGCAATTCACAGATCTCTCGGAATTCAAAAATTCTTCGCAATTGCTGCTTCTTTCGGAATTGCCGCTGGTCTCGCAATTGGGTCTCACAATTGGTGTCTCGCAATTCACTATCGCAATTCAGTATCGCAATTGCCTGAGGTCTCGCAATTGGTATCGCAATTCACTTTGTGTCTCGCAATTCCACTGCTTTCGCAATTGAAGGGTTTTATCGCAATTGCCAGTCTGTCTCGCAATTCATTTCGCAATTGGGGTTGTTTTATCGAAATTGATCTCGCAATTCAAATTTAGTCTCGCAATTGAAGCAGTTTTCGGAATTGGCAACTTCAGTCCTTGTACTTTCAGCTGCCTTAAGAGATCTTTCGAATTTGACACTTTTGGCCCTCGCAATTGTGATTAAAAGTCTTCAAAGTTACATAACTTTTAAGGATTTGATTCGAACGTAATTTCGTCAACTCGAAAGTGAACTCGGTATTTTTACTCTTGTATAAGAGTGTAAAATACTTCGACAAACGGTTATCTAACCTCTTGTATAAGAGTGTTAGATTTTATATAAATTACCGATTTATATAAATTAGATATATTTCTATCTAAATTGATATTTAGCCATAATTTGTATAAATTTTGGTCAAATTGAAATTTCTATAGAAATTGTCGAGTTTATCTAAATTGTAATTTACATAACTTTTGTCGAAATTGTAAACTTTTGACTTTGTCTTAATTATACTTGAATCAAGTTTCGTAACGTTATTTAATTTGCTACAACTTCAACGATCCTCACCAACAAACCAAAACATCAACAACCAAGCTTAACCGTCAACAACCCCAACTCCTATTTCGTTGCAACGATCCTGAATCAACTTTGTCACACATCAAGAATAATGGAATCGACTTCTCAAGCGGGACAGATGTCTCCAGTTGTGCAAAACGTTATTCATACGAAGGAACGTTGTCTCATACACTTTAAAAGTGTTAAGAGTCAATGTGTAACACTCTCTGAAGCAAGGTCACCAATGTTAAAACCATATTTATTCAATCAAATTTTTGGAAAACTCTTCGGATCTAAAAAGGATTTTTTAACCTTCGGATCTGGAATGGATTTTTCAACCTTCAGAGAGAAACTCTTGCACAACATATCTCAATTAGAGAATCAAATTGTACAAGGAGGTGACTGCATAGTAGCCTATCAAGCGCTCCAGACACAGCTTAAATGGTTTCTTGACTTTAATTCCAGAAATGATCCAGATTATGAATCAACAAGAGAAATATGGAGTGAATGTGTCAGCAGACACCTGGACGTGGAAACGTTTAGACTTCAGTTGTTTGGTCATATGAGAACACTGGAATTGGTGCTTACTTCAAGATCACTTCATCTGAAAGAGATGCTGAATGAGAAGAAAGTGATAGAACGGGAAAGGGAGCAAACTGTGAGAGAAATGCTATTAAAGGAAATTGTGGGAAATGAGAAAGAGGCAAACAAAGAGGAACACACGGTCAATGTGGGAACAACATCTGATGCTAGCTTGGTCTTCACGGAAACAGACACATCTTCAGAACATCATGTTGAAAGCAGCACTCCAAGGAATGATTCGGATGCTGATAGTACACACATGAATGAAGCTGTTTGGGATACTGAAGTTGACCATATCAGATCCTCATCTGACATAGCAATTTTGGCTACGGTACAACATTCACACGATAATGATAATGTTGTTTTGTTCGATAACGTGTTTGCTTATGACAAGACACATCCTGCGCATACTGAGTCCATTAGTGACACATATGTGGTGAATCGGTTTGATAGTAATATCACTCCTACGACTCCAGATATGGATCCTAATGGAGGTGAGCCTGCCCAGGATGGATCTTCTCATGATCAAGATCATGCCACATTTGCTTCTTTAATCCATAATTTCAAACATGAACTTGAAAAGTGCAAAGAGGACAATCGCAAAACTAAGCAAACAAACATCTTATTGTCCAAAGAGCTTGAAAAATTAACAAAAAGCAAAGACATTAAAATCTCAAACCTTAAATCTCAAGGTCAAAAATATGTGGATAGAAATTTGGGCCCCGCCAACAGAAAGGTCCAAGAACTTTTAAAAGAGAATGGTGAGTTAAAAATGCGGTACTCAATGCTTCAGGAAAACACTTCAAATCTTAAGATTGTTAATACAAAACTTGAAAAAGAAAATCAAGAGTTTTCGAAACAAGCAACCAATCTTGAAGTAAAACTTCGAAAAACAGACCAAAGTGCTCAAACTCTTAAAATGATGATTCCTAAAGCTGAGAAAGTTCATAAGGGAAAATCAGGAATTGGTTTTGAAAATACTGATCAGGTTGAACATAAATTTTTGCCGACTGATGCTCTGTTCATGTCAGAAGAAGATGAAAAATTGGCAGAGGAAAAACGATTAAAAGCCAAAAAAGGAAAAAGCCCACTCTCGTACCAAGGCTTTGTGTACAGTTGTATACAATTGTCAGAAATACCAAAACCACCTTTAAAAAGAAAAGAAACAAATGTGAAAAGATTTTTCAAAGAAGTTCAACTTGCTACTTATGATGCTAAATTATGGCAAAATAAAGCAAGGAAACAGTTTTGTAATCTTAAAAATCACATTGAGCACACGTTAAAGGTCATTTGGTCGAAACAACAATACAACGAGAGTGACTACCGTCGTCTCATGTCATCAGACGCTTGGCTAAAAAGGGAAGTCTGTAAGTATTTAAAAGATGAGATTGAACCTCTTGTGAAAAATATCAATTTCAGTTTTGAACATTTTGAAAAATTTCTTGTCACTGAAATGAGAGAAGATTTAAAGTACATCCATTCTCTTGAAGATGAATTTGATGCAAAATGCTTAAATCTTGATATTCAAAAAGAATTTTTCACAAATCAAATTGAGTCATTCAAATCGGTGTCTGTCAGCCTTGAGCATGAGAATGTGGATTCTGAACATACATATTTCTTGAAATCTGAAAATCTTTGCTTCAAAAGAAAAATCACTGAACTTTCAAAAGAAGTAGCTGAAGTCAAAGAAGAATTGTCAAAAAAGAATTGCTTCTTCTAAAAAGGAACAGATTTTTGAAGAAAAGTGTGATGATGCCATATTTAAGTTTGATTTGGATAAACTTGATACAAAAAATATTGAATTGGAACATGCTGTGGCATCATTACAAAAAGAAAATGAGCATTTGAAACAGACTTACAAAAACCTGTTTAATTCAATCAAGCGTTCACGTGTTCTGAATCAAAAATCAAACACGAAACAAAAGGAGTCTGAAGTATTGAAGCCTCAAGTTACAAAAGTTTCCTATCCAAATCCTCTGTTTGATTCTACTTCTTCAGATTTTGAAACAGACAATGCAAATCATGTGTTTCAAACAAAAGTGCTTGAGCTTGAAACGCTTTTAGCTCAACGCACAAACGATCTTGAGGATGCCAAAACTGATCTTTTCAACAAAACGAACAAATTCGAAACATATTTTGAAAAACTTGAAAAAGAAAATATTGTTTTCGAACGAAAATTGGCTCGTAACATAGATGATTCAAAAGCTGAAAAAGATCATTTTTTGAAACAAATTGCTTCTTTGGAATCTAAATTGGCATCTCAAGATCTTCTTCAAAAAGAATACAGTGATTTGCGATCATCATACAATGCCTTGAAAACAAAGTTTGATGATCTTAACCGTTCAAAAGGAAAATCTCCTGTTTCAACCAAGTTTCCCAAAGAGGGTAGTGTTTTAAAGAAGGTTTACACGGGTGAATCTTCAAAACCATTTTCGAAAAAGGTTTCCCAGTTTACTACCTATTCTTTGCAAAAAGGAAGGAAGTTTACAAAGAAACCAAGATTTTCTGAAACACCTACTCCTCCAAAGCTTTCAAGGTCAAACATGTCTCATGAAGAGACTTCGAGATTTCAAACTCCACAATCTCGCTTTACATGGGTAAGGCAAGTGTGGAGACCAAAGCAAAGTCCTTCAAACTCTGAAAAACTTCCGCTACAAAACAAGAATGACTCTGCTTTGAAAAAGATTTTTAAATCTCCGTTGATTCCACGAGTGTTATTTCCAGATGATAAACCAGTTTTCAGTCCTCGTTGGAATTCAACCTCCCTGAATCAGATTGACACAACTTACAAATGGATTGCAAAACATGCTAAACCCATTGGTGCAGTGCTCAAATGGGTTCCAAAAGTTGTCGTCTAATCTGGTCAAAATGGCTTTTGTTCAATTCAGTTCAAAACCCGCGCTTCATTAATGGCTTCTAATCTCATCAGATTAGGACCCGAGCTTCAAAGAAAGGAAAGTGCCTCATCAAAAATTTCGAGCGCTTATCCTAAAAATCAATGGTTTGTAAGTATTTCAGCTTACAACCCGGGCTTCAACGTTTTGGCTTATGTACACATAACAGTGCATAACCCGTTTTTCAAAGAAAGGACCCTGTTGTACGCTTTATTGCAACAATCCTAAAAAGAAAAAGAAGTTTTCATGCAAAGTTTATCAAACCAAACTTCTTACTCTTAAGCAAAATTTTATTCAAATATTCTTCAAAAGGTTTTTCAAATCTTTTCAAAAAATTTTGCTTAAGATTTTTCAAATCGTTACTCCCCACTTGCTTCAAAATTTACAAAAATGTCACAACCAATGCAAGTTTTGAGGGGGAGTATTTAAGAAACAATTTTGTTCCAAAAAGGTTCATGCATATCAGTTTCTCCCTATTAGCTTTCAAAAAACAATGATTTTAATCAAACGGTATCAAAAATACCATCGAAATGCTATTTTTGAGGGGGAGAAATGTGATTAAAATGTGATCGTGAGTCGAGCTCTACAAAAAGACTCAGAAAGTACCATCGAATTGACGAAGCTTAAATGTCAGAAATCGAAAAGACTTGTCCGGGACGGGTAATAATTTCAAGCTGGTTTACCAGTGATGTAAGCGTGTCTCGCAAAGGACTTGTCTGAGTAGAATGTACCAATTCGAGAGATGATCTTTGAATATGACCAGGACGGGTAATAATTTCAAACTAGTCTAACTAGTGATGTAAGCGTGTCTCGCGAAGGTCATGTTCATTGAAAATTGATCATTTCAAATGTGCGAACTCTACCCAACATGTGCTATTTATTTCAAAAATGCATGAGCACATGTGAAGGGGGAGTGTTACAAAAACGCAAAACTCTCAATGTGATCTAAATGTGTTTTCTCATAAACATGTTGAGAGATTTTCAAATGGTTTTATGGCAAGTGATCAACAAATCTAGGATAATCATGGAGTAATAAGGTGATTATGGTTAGGTAATGTCTAATGATCCGCCAGAACCGGAGGGATCTACCCAAGGACAATTCCAATAGTTTAGAATTAGAAGTGCTTAGGTATGATTGAAAAAAGGAGTAAATGAGAAAGGAGAATGAAGGGGTTGAAGAATGAAAAAGAAAAGTTTAATGAAAGGGTGAAAAGAAATAGCCCTCCATGAAAACTTAGGAAAGAAACCGGGTCAATACATATGCTATCGGTACTCACTAAGGTGATACTGATATTGAAGACAAGACGTCATGGACCCAGTGACGCGGTGCACAAACCCCTCCTAGCCACTCAGATATCTCTTAAAAGATATTTGTTTCATTTCTCACGGAGATCAATGCATAATCTATCGACCTCTCACTCCGAGATGTGTTGATATTGAAAAGGTGGCACTCTGCTCCACGCCTCCGACGACTAAAACCAAAACGCACATAATTGAGTCTAGAGCCATGAGATTCATCAAAGATCTCTTAGGAACACTTCCAATAAATACACTTGTGTTCACCTAAAAGAGCTGGACTATTTATTGCTAACTGTTTTATGCAGGTACTGAAGAAAGTCCATCGATCATCGTATGTCTCAACATCTACATTGGAAGAAAAGACGCTGTGAATACATGAAGATGTTGATCAAGGCAAAGAACAATCCAAAAGACGATACGATGAAGATCACAATGCATGAAGGAACAAAGAATCACAAAGTTCAAGACCCTGAAGTCTAAAGATCTAATCACGTAGTGCATCTTTTGAATGACCATCCCTTAGGGGGAGATTGTTAGCTTTAATTTTATACTTAAAGTGATGGTCATTCATTAATATTAGAACTTTGTGTATTATGGGCTTGTATTAGTATTAGTTTATATGTAAAATCCTAACCCATGAGTGAAGCCCACACAAGGCCCACAAGGGAAATAACCTTGTAGTATTTAAAGTGCAAATTCCTCATTTGTGAGGTGTGGTTCACTGGTGTATGTGTGTGAAATAAAAGAAAAAGACTTTAACTTCTATATCCATCTAAACCATATGATCCATACATATATTGTGTCCCATCTCATCATCTCATCTCTCTTGTGTTTAACTTGCAAATATTGTGTGATAAAGAGTGATTATCGACTTCAACAAAGAGTATATACCACAGACATTACATACCGTAGGTAGTTACGTCTTTGGCTTCGTATCTCATTTACAACCTCATTTAGTTTCTTTGACAAGGGGTTTTCATATTGCTCCAGTACCAACTGTATCGAAAAGTTTGAGTTAAACAGACGATTGATGAATCAATAGACCTTCTGAAAGTGTTACTGATGCGTGGTTTTGCAACCTTACAACAGGTTTTACCTCTCGAGGGATCTCAAGAGGCTTACAACCCCACCAGGCAGTGTACCTGACCGATGTAGTATAGTGTAGTGGTATGTACGGGGGATTGATCGTTCTCCACAGGGAATAGTGTTTGTTAGGTATGAAAAACTACTCTAATAGGTCTAAGGGTGAGAGAAGATTCTTTTTATGTTTTTATAATTTTTTGAAAGCAAGTAAAATCTCGGGTTTGAAAGAGTGGGTGGAATTAGTTGCTAGTCAAATAACCCAAATAACTACGAATGCAAATAAAATAAAATACTGAAAATGAAAAGGTGGTAAAACTTATGTGGAGAGAAATGTGTTTACTTAGATTTCCTTACTCCCTAACTATCTTTTACCGGTTGATTAGTGTGTATTAATTGCGTGGATGACGGGTGTATTCCTTAATACCAATCGTGGGGTGGCGTACGTACTTCCCCAACTCTATGAACTCCTACTTCACTCCTATGTCGAGCCGGCTAGGAAGCTCCTAACATGGGATCACTAGAATTCGCTCATGCATTAAATACAACCATAAAAACCTTTAGTACGCATTGGTTCATGTTTCTTAAGACGTTCAAGCAAGTTACCGAATAGGAAGTTAGCCCGTTTTCTTAAGCCTAACATAGATGAACAATCATCCAACACAACTAATAACACACTAATAACCAATAATCAATAGCTAGGTTTCATTAGATCTAAGCAAACACAAAGATAACCTAGCCTAGCATGTTAAACAAAAGACAAGAACAAGATAGAATCAAACAACACATAGACATATTGAATGATTAATTGATAACTTATCTTGATACGCCTCGGGCTTTATGTTATGTTATATTTATTTAGGATATGTCTTTGTGTCGCATTAGGAAAGTGTCATTGTTTAGATATGTTTTTATGTTTGGCTTGTTTTACAAGCTAGGGTTATTCGGTTATATATACCGAATCATTATTATGAATCATTCAATCAAAGTTTAAGATAAACAAATCTCTAGTTCTTCTCTTCTAATTCTTAAGGAGCTCGCACACGCTAAAAGTGGTGCCTTATCCCGATACAACCCCTAACCGGGTCGTATCAATTGGTGCTTTCATTGAGAGCTCTCGTTGAGAGGGCTTACGATTAGGGTTCCAACAAAAAAAAAAAAAAAAAAAAAAAGAAGTTACTGTTCATCGGGTACTATTTACCGGTACTGTTCATCGCGGGTACTATTCATCAAATTTTTTTTTTTTTTTTAGTTATTAATCGATTGATTATTATTTATGGCATCAGGCGGCAGCGATCAGGACGCGGAATATGCACTCTCTAAGCTCTTGCAAATGGGTACGGTGGCCGAATATGAGAGTGAGTTTGTGGTACTTGCAAATCGAGTAACGGGGATCTCTGAATCTTTACTTACATCGTTTTATATCTCTGGACTTAAATTGACGTTACAAATAGAACTCTTGAGGGCAAGGCCTACAACTTTAGGAGAAGCCTTTTCCTAGCCCATACAGGATAGTCGAGGCTCGTTGTGAGGCAATTAAAGAGAAGAACAAAGAGCATATAATTGAAAAGAAATTAGATACCATTCCGTCATTACAAAGTGAATTCGCTTCACTTGAGATTAAAAGGTCGTTAGATGCTGATGAAAATATTGGTGTTGATGTGGTTAATAATGCAATAGATGGTGTTTTCGATATTGGTGAGAGTAATGAAGTTCATAGCAAGTTTGAAGAATTTTCAGAAAATAAGAAAAGTATGGAAGAGATTGTTGTGGGTGGTCGTGAATTTGATGGTTGTTTGGGTGAAATGACTTTGAATTTAAGCGAGGAATTAGCGGACAATGGGGTTAGTCCTATACCCGCTTCTTTGGTGGCTCATGAAAGTCCACGGGTTCGCCAACTATGGGAACGAATTGGTATCGGACGCAACCATAAATTTGTTCAGCCAAATGTGTGGAAATGGATATCGGACTCTCAATCGGCATATTCTTCGTATCACCTTGAGGGCAAGGTGATTTTTGAAGGAGTGGGGAGTGTTATGGCATGGGTAGCGGAAGGCAAAAGAATGGTGTTGTGTTATGTCCAAGGTAGTGGAAGGCGGAAGAGGAAAAAGGTGTTGGTTGCGGTAGCGGAAGGCAGGAGAACTACGGGAGTGGAAGATAGGACTAGGATTAGGATTAGGATATGGGATCCCGGAGTCAAGAGAAATTTTTCAAGACCACACCTTGAGGACAAGGTGATTTCGAAGGAGTGGGGAATGATACGCCCCGGGCTTTATGTTATGTTATATTTATTTAGGATATGTCTTTGTGTCGCATTAGGAAAGTGTCATTGTTTAGATATGTTTTTTATGTTTGGCTTGTTTTACAAGCTAGGGTTATTCGGTTATATATACCGAATCATTATTATGAATCATTCAATCAAAGTTTAAGATAAACAAATCTCTAGTTCTTCTCTTCTAATTCTTAAGGAGCTCGCACACGCTAAAAGTGGTGCCTTATCCCGATACAACCCCTAACCGGGTCGTATCAATTGGTGCTTTCATTGAGAGCTCTCGTTGAGAGGGCTTACGATTAGGGTTCCAATAAAAAAAAAAAAAAAAAAAAAAGAAGTTACTGTTCATCGGGTACTATTTACCGGTACTGTTCATCGCGGGTACTATTCATCAATTTTTTTTTTTTAGTTATTAATCGATTGAGTATTATTCATGGCATCAGGCGGCAGCGATCAGGACGCGGAATACGCACTCTCTAAGCTCTTGCAAATGGGTACGGTGGCCGAATATGAGAGTGAGTTTGTGGTACTTGCAAATCGAGTAACGGGGATCTCTGAATCTTTACTTACATCGTTTTATATCTCTGGACTTAAATTGACGTTACAAATAGAACTCTTGAGGGCAAGGCCTACAACTTTAGGAGAAGCCTTTTCCTTAGCCCAGATAGTCGAGGCTCGTTGTGAGGCAATTAAAGAGAAGACAAAGAGCATATAATTGAAAAGAAATTAGATACCATTCCGTCATTACAAAGTGAATTCGCTTCACCTGAGATTAAAAGGTCGTTAGATGCTGATGAAAATATTGGTGTTGATGTGGTTAATAACGCAATAGATGGTGTTTTCGATATTGGTGAGAGTAATGAAGTTCATAGCAAGTTTGAAGAATTTTCAGAAAATAAGAAAAGTATGGAAGAGATTGTTGTGGGTGGTCGTGAATTTGATGGTTGTTTGGGTGAAATGACTTTGAATTTAAGCGAGGAATTAGCGGACAATGGGGTTAGTCCTATACCCGCTTCTTTGGTGGCTCATGAAAGTCCACGGGTTCGCCAACTATAGGAACGAATTGGTATCGGACGCAACCATAAATTTGTTCAACCAAATGTGTGGAAATGGATATCGGACTCTCAATCGGCATATTCTTCGTATCACCTTGAGGGCAAGGTGATTTTTGAAGGAGTGGGGAGTGTTATGGCATGGGTAGCGGAAGGCGAAAGAATGGTGTTGTGTTATGTCCAAGGTAGTGGAAGGCGGAAGAGGAAAAAGGTGTTGGTTGCGGTAGCGGAAGGCAGGAGAACTACGGGAGTGGAAGATAGGACTAGGATTAGGATTAAGATATGGGATCCCAGAGTCAAGAGAAATTTTTCAAGACCACACCTTGAGGACAAGGTGATTTCGAAGGAGTGGGGAATGATACGCCCCGGGCTTTATGTTATGTTATATTTATTTAGGATATGTCTTTGTGTCGCATTAGGAAAGTGTCATTGTTTAGATATGTTTTTATGTTTGGCTTGTTTTACAAGCTAGGGTTATTCGGTTATATATACCGAATCATTATTATGAATCATTCAATCAAAGTTTAAGATAAACAAATCTCTAGTTCTTCTCTTCTAATTCTTAAGGAGCTCGCACACGCTAAAAGTGGTGCCTTATCCCGATACAACCCCTAACCGGGTCGTATCAATTGGTGCTTTCATTGAGAGCTCTCGTTGAGTGGGCTTACGATTAGGGTTCCAATAAAAAAAAAAAAAAAAAAAAAAAAGAAGTTACTGTTCATCGGGTACTATTTACCGGTACTGTTCATCGCGGGTACTATTCATCATTTTTTTTTTTTTTTTTTTTTAGTTATTAATCGATTGATTATTATTTATGGCATCAGGCGGCAGCGATCAGGACGCGGAATACGCACTCTCTAAGCTCTTGCAAATGGGTACGGTGGCCGAATATGAGAGTGAGTTTGTGGTACTTGCAAATCGAGTAACGGGGATCTCTGAATCTTTACTTACATCGTTTTATATCTCTGGACTTAAATTGACGTTACAAATAGAACTCTTGAGGGCAAGGCCTACAACTTTAGGAGAAGCCTTTTCCTTAGCCCAGATAGTCGAGGCTCGTTTTGAGGCAATTAAAGAGAAGGAAAAAGAGCATATAATTGAAAAGAAATTAGATACCATTCCGTCATTACAAAGTGAATTCGCTTCACTTGAGATTAAAAGGTCGTTAGATGCTGATGAAAATATTGGTGTTGATGTGGTTAATAATGCAATAGATGGTGTTTTCGATATTGGTGAGAGTAATGAAGTTCATAGCAAGTTTGAAGAATTTTCAGAAAATAAGAAAAGTATGGAAGAGATTGTTGTGGGTGGTCGTGAATTTGATGGTTGTTTGGGTGAAATGACTTTGAATTTAAGCGAGGAATTAGCGGACAATGGGGTTAGTCCTATACCCGCTTCTTTGGTGGCTCATGAAAGTCCACGGGTTCGCCAACTATGGGAACGAATTGGTATCGGACGCAACCATAAATTTGTTCAGCCAAATGTGTGGAAATGGATATCGGACTCTCAATCGGCATATTCTTCGTATCACCTTGAGGGCAAGGTGATTTTTGAAGGAGTGGGGAGTGTTATGGCATGGGTAGCGGAAGGCAAAAGAATGGTGTTGTGTTATGTCCAAGGTAGTGGAAGGCGGAAGAGGAAAAAGGTGTTGGTTGCGGTAGCGGAAGGCAGGAGAACTACGGGAGTGGAAGATAGACTAGGATTAGGATTAGGATATGGGATCCCAGAGTCAAGAGAAATTTTTCAAGACCACACCTTGAGGACAAGGTGATTTCGAAGGAGTGGGGAATGATACGCCTCGGGCTTTATGTTATGTTATATTTATTTAGGATATGTCTTTGTGTCGCATTAGGAAAGTGTCATTGTTTAGATATGTTTTTATGTTTGGCTTGTTTTACAAGCTAGGGTTATTCGGTTATATATACCGAATCATTATTATGAATCATTCAATCAAAGTTTAAGATAAACAAATCTCTAGTTCTTCTCTTCTAATTCTTAAGGAGCTCGCACACGCTAAAAGTGGTGCCTTATCCCGATACAACCCCTAACCGGGTCGTATCATATCTTCAATGTAACATGGAAGATCTCAAGGCAAAAAGCCTTGAAAAAGCTGCTAAAATCGTCTTAGGGTTTTCACACACAAAGTTCCACAATAAGTTCCACACCAATGACAAAAAAATTGCAAAACTATATATAGACTTTCAGATCTGACGGCGTCACGTTATGGAGTGTGACGCCGTCACCTCGCCGCTTTTAGGGTTCCCGGATGGCCTTCTTGACGCCGTCCCTCTTTAGCTCTCCAAAATCCGTTCTGGCTTATCAAGGCTTGACGCCGTCAGAATTAGGCGTGACGCCGTCCCTCTTTAACTTATACCGTGACGACCTTGATCACTCCAATGGGTGACGCCGTCAGAATTCCCATGCAAATTTCTCTGGCTTATCATGAGTAATTTTCATATCCACCACTTTTGCTAAGCCATGACGCCGTCAAGAACAAATCCTGACGCCGTCAAAGGTACTTTCCAGCACAATTTTGAGACTTTGCCATTTTCTTCACTTTTATGCTCCAAAAACGTCCAAAATGCTTCCTTTTCCAGATTTCTTCTCCAAAGTACCTAAAATGACAAAAGGAACGATTTAGGGCAATATTTGATCAAATAAATACGATTTAGGGCTTAAATGACCCCTTAAAAGCGGTACACTTTTTGCTTCATCAAATACCCTTACACTTGAGATTTGCTTGTCCTCAAGCAAATGCGCTTTTATTCTAATCAAAACACAAGTTAGGGGTCATTTAATGCTAACATAAAAGTAATTACAACAAATATTCGTTCCACTTTAATCATAATAAGCACGGAGATTACAAACTAGCACCTCACAAGTAGTGTTTAGATACTCACATCTCTCAAGTGTCATCAAAATAAATCTCATAAATGAAAACGGATAATATCTCTCACTACCTGTCATAGCAAATAGATTACCATAGGCTTGGGAAAGGATCGAAAACCTCCTCCACTAGGCGTAAGCACCTAAGATAAACTATCAAAGAGGGCTTTTAAATGGGTTATAACGTTAGGTGTAGGGAAAAGGAAAACACGGTTTTGTTGGATAAAGGATATTTTACTGGTGGCGAGTTAAAGATCTTGATTAATTACATGTACTATACAATGTTGCTAAGCCAAGACTCGACTCAATTTAAGCTAATGAAAGAAAATAACAAAAACATAAAATAAACATAAAATGAAACGGGATGGTAGTCCGTATGTTTTTTCAACTTTTCTTTTTCTCATTTTTTTGTATTTTTCTTGATTTTTTCGATTTTTTTTTTTTTTTTTTTTTTTTTTTTTTTTTTTGCATACACTTTTGCTCTACCATCCAAAATAATACATCATAGGGGCATTGCATTCCCCTTACACTTGAACTTTTACATAACTTTACAAATAACTATTCTAATGACTCGAATTAAGATAATCGAAACACTTGGAGTACTTTTAAAATATTTAGCACATATGGGGGTAATAAATGATGTTCTTCCCCATTACTCCATTACACTAGTACTTTACCCATGAGTCCCAATCGTCCCAAAACAATATGTACAAGGATATGACTCGACTTAGCAACCATGTAATCAACTAGATAATTAACTTGGGTTTTAAACAAATGTTGTCACAATAATGCACTAAAAATGAGTGCATACAAGGTAGGCTAAGGCGATTTGGGTGTACATTTTAGTGGGGTGTAACAAATTCTTCCTTTAAGTAAAATGCTTAAAGGTCGAAACGAAAAGATAGGCTCTGAGGGGTGTACTAGGGGTATCGTGTACTAAAAATGAGTACAACGCAAAGGTGTGGGAGAATTACTTGACCAATGTAGCCAACGTAATTATAACAAAAACACAGGTGTAAAACAATGGGTTAATCCTAATGCCTCTTATCATGTAGTAAATCTAACTACACGAATGTAGTCTCACTTGTGGCCTTGGAATGGTCCTAACGCAAGTTCTAGAATCTAAGTGCTACCGGTACACACATCATAGCATAAATGCTTTTCCTACCAATTCTAGGGGCGAACCTCACATATTTGGGGTGGAAAATTTTTTAGTGGTACGGTTTTGTGCTAGTCATATAACTCCTATCCGTGAGACGCTCATTAAGATCAAAGTTTCACTCCTATATGTTGTAAAAAATTTTAAATTTGGCACTAAAATTGCCCTAACAGGTATTTATCTCAGTTTTATTACACATCTACTATTAAACAAACAAAAATCAAGCGTATTAGCATTCTCTAATCGTACTTTTACCCCCTCCTTACACTTAAGATGAACATTGTCCCCAATGTTCAAATAACAAGATGTAAAAGAAAAAAGTAAAAGAATGAAATCAAATACTCCCCTGATTCGTTCGGTGGATAATGAAGTAACATGGTTAGATCTTCTTCCAAGGTAATGTTGAAGCTTCATGATTAATGCATCGTCAAAAGCTTGATCCAACAAACATTTCCTTGTCCAAAATAACCTGTTAAACCTGAGAAAACAAACACGAAAACCTGCATAACATCGGCGGGATAAACTCTATATATAAGGATATAATGCTTGTGGAATGATAATTTTGCAGATTCCTGGAGATTATAAGTTATAGATTTAATAAAAACTTTTTATGAAAACAAAACTTTCAAAATTTTTTCAGAAAATTAAACCTGACGCCGTCAGGTTGTAAATCCTGACGCCGTCAGAAATGATCTGACAGAATTCTCATGTTAAGTTTCCGGAAAATTTTTGGAAAAACCTATACCTTACTTCCTGGAAATCCTGCAAAACATCATTATGACTCGATACAAGCATTTGACTCAAACAATTACTAATATGCATGCTCATTTAATATTGTTATGATTCATGTTCAATCTTGTTCTTATAAACAAATTTGGATTCCCTTACACTTATCTTTTGCAAAATACCTTTATATGTAGTTAAGACGAAGTTAAAAACAAAATAAAGCATTTTCACAATTTACTTTGAAACATGAGCACAAACAATAACAATTAAACTTGCATACGGAAACAAATAAAATCAAACAAACAAACAAACAAATAAAGCTTGGGTTGCCTCCCAAGAAGCGCTTGTTTTTGTTCGAGTCACGAGCCTGACTCTACCCTTATTTAACGGATAAAGGAGAGGTTTTTCCTACACTTAGGATTAAGTGCGGGTGATAGTAGCGATACACACCATCTTGGTGGAAGTATGCCGCGTGAGGAAAGAGTGGTGGATGAATTATATACTCAAAGGGGTGTGCTCCTTTCATCATAACCTTACCTAGTTCACTTTGGTCAATGGGTGAATTAAAGTTTTCTCCTAAAAAGGGATCATCTTCTATCAACTTCGAGAGATTCCTAGTTGGGAATCCATCTTGACCTAATAAACCCGGTTTAAACCCATAATGTTTCTTGTGATCAATCATGAATGGGTGATGTAAGTATGTAAGGTCATGGTTCACCCCTATATTAGCTTCCACTCCACATGGCCTAGAGTCTACTACCTTAATCTTAACATTACCCGGACTCCATGGTTTGATGGGTGGATCGGGACCTTTTTTAATTCCTAAATTCACATCTAAAGATGGAAGATTAGGTAACGGTTTTGGTTGAGGCTCCGGTTCATCAAAAATAGGAAATTCCCTAGAACTAAGAGTAAGGTCATCACTAAAAGTGTTCAAACCTATATCCTCTAGTTGTGCTTGGTCCAAGGGTTCTACCTCCATCGGGATTCCTAAAGTCTCTTCTACTTCTTCCGGGTAAGTTACGGGCGGTGTGGGTGCCTCAAATGATGGTGGGTTTTGTGGAGTACTTGGTGGACTTGGATTTTCTACTTTATCCTCCATCTTATCTTGATTACCTATGTGCTTATTATGTGATTTGTTGAAGTCTATCCCCAACATGCACCTAGGTATCTCAAATCCTTTTCTATTCATCTCAAATTCTTGGTCCGATTCATAAGAATCATTCTCAATAACTTGATCACTATGTTCCATTTGCCTAAAGGATTCCTCATACTCATCATATGTCTTGGTGAAATCTAATCCAAGCATGCACCTAGGTAGTTCAACATTAACCATCTCACAATCTTGGTTTGATTCTAAGTTCATGTTCTTAGAAACTAGGTCATCTTGCTCATACAAATCCATTAATTCGTCATACTTATCGGCCATGGTTAGGGAGCTTTCCTCAAAATTCATCCAACGGGTCTCACTAAAAGGAATTGATCCTGATAATGATCGTTTAATAGAATTCACACATGCATAGAATTCATCAAACCCATCTAACTTTACCCCCAAATCTTCACAGATGTCACTAAGAGTTCGCAAAAATTCATGGTAGGAAGCAAATCTATTGGTGAAATATTATTGTTCCTCTATTGTCAATGATCTAAATGGAATTTCATCCGCCATAGTGACAAATGAAAAATGGTTTTACAAACAAAGGGCACAAAGAAAAAGATAGACTAAAGAAATCCTAGAAAAATAAAATAAAAATCCCACTAGAAAGGAATCTAGTGAGTAGACCTAATAAAATAAAAATTCAACCTAAACAATAACTATTCCCCGGCAGCGGCGCCAAAAACTTGATGCGTGGTTTTGCAACCTTACAACAGGTTTTACCTCTCGAGGGATCTCAAGAGGCTTACAACCCCACCAGGCAGTGTACCTGACCGATGTAGTATAGTGTAGTGGTAAGTACGGGGGATTGATCGTTCTCCACAGGGAATAGTGTTCGTTAGGTATGAAAAACTACTCTAATAGGTCTAAGGGTGAGAGAAGATTCTTTTTATGTTTTTATAATTTTTTGAAAGCAAGTAAAATCTCGGGTTTGAAAGAGTGGGCGGAATTAGTTGCTAGTCAACTAACCCAAATAACTACGAATGCAAATAAAATAAAATACTGAAAATGAAAAGGTGGTAAAACTTATGTGGAGAGAAATTGTTTACTTAGATTTCCTTACTCCCTAACTATCTTTTACCGGTTGATTAGTGTGTATTAATTGCGTGGATGACGGGTGTATTCCTTAATACCAATCGTGGGGTGGCGTACGTACTTCCCCAACTCTATGAACTCCTACTTCACTCCTATGTCGAGCCGGCTAGGAAGCTCCTAACATGGGATCACTAGAATTCGCTCATGCATTAAATACAACCATAAAAACCTTTAGTACGCATTGGTTCATGTTTCTTAAGACGTTCAAGCAAGTTACCGAATAGGAAGTTAGCCAGTTTTCTTAAGCCTAACATAGATGAACAATCATCCAATACAACTAATAACACACTAATAACCAATAATCAATAGCTAGGTTTCATTAGATCTAAGCAAACACAAAGATAACCTAGCCTAGCATGTTAAACAAAAGACAAGAACAAGATAGAATCAAACAACACATAGACATATTGAATGATTAATTGATAACTTATCTTCAATGTAACATGGAAGATCTCAAGGCAAAAAGCCTTGAAAAAGCTGCTAAAATCGTCTTAGGGTTTTCACACACAAAGTTCCACAATAAGTTCCACACCAATGACAAAAAAATTGCAAAACTATATATAGACTTTCAGATCTGACGGCGTCACGTTATGGAGTGTGACGCCGTCACCTCGCCGCTTTTAGGGTTCCCGGATGGCCTTCTTGATGCCGTCCCTCTTTAGCTCTCCAAAATCCGTTCTGGCTTATCAAGGCTTGACGCCGTCAGAATTAGGCGTGACGCCGTCCCTCTTTAACTTATACCGTGACGACCTTGATCACTCCAATGGGTGACGCCGTCAGAATTCCCATGCAAATTTCTCTGGCTTATCATGAGTAATTTTCATATCCACCACTTTTGCCAAGCCATGACGCCGTCAAGAACAAATCCTTTCGCCGTCAAAGGTACTTTCCAGCACAATTTTGAGACTTTGCCGTTTTCTTCACTTTTATGCTCCAAAAACGTCCAAAATGCTTCCTTTTCCAGATTTCTTCTCCAAAGTACCTAAAATGACAAAAGGAACGATTTAGGGCAATATTTGATCAAATAAATACGATTTAGGGCTTAAATGACCCCTTAAAAGCGGTACACTTTTCGCTTCATCAGTTACTCTAGCAAACATCGGACTTATAAGCCACAAGATCTATGCAATGAGACAATGAGCGCATACGGATGTCAACTAAAACCCATTTACATTTACAAGGAATTTCGATAGTGTTAATCACAAATGAGTCAACTTTGCTAAGTTTTAAAAGTATTGGATGTTAAACTAAACTTATTATAGTTTGTTTATATAAAGTCTAAGGACCTTTTAGTATATTAGTATATGTATGTATGTAAGTTCTGTATAATCCAGAAACTTGTATATGGGTTGGGTCATAACCGAATATGGTTATAACGTTTAGAATAGATTGTATCGTTTACTTTATGTGAATCGGTATTCCTCTCTTCCAAAGGTACCGATTCAGTTTGTATAAATAGGTTAGGATTTCTGTAAACAATTCATTCCATGTCAATACAATTCAGAAATCATATATCAGTTTCTATACTTCTGTTATTTCAATTACAAGTTGCTGTCCCAAAATTCTTGTTCCATTCATACCGTTTGAGAAGAACAACAACCTGTGAAGTCTAATATACCAACAATTGGCATCAGAGATAAAGGTTAATCGACCCAGGGAAAGACGAAAACAACGATTCCTGTTACAGAACTTGTAACCATTGATTTCAGAAGTTATTAGAAGAAGAAAATCGTTTTCTGTTAACAACACAGAAATTGTTTTTTTTTTCTGGCAAGTATTTAATCAATCAGAGGGGATTCAAGAACGAGGGAAGGATATTGGAATCACGAATCAGAAAAAGGAAGAAACCGTCGAGTAACCACCATCAGAAAAAGAAGAAAGCACGTCTCGTGTTTGCCCTAATCGACCGGTTTTAATTTTTTCAACCTATTTACTATTTACTACTCCATATAAATTAGGAAAAGTTTTTATTGATTGTTAGTAAGATAGAAATTCCCCATTAGCAAGAAAAAATCCTGATTGATGAAAGTAGCAAAGACCGAATTATATTCCTTTTGCAAAATCCTTAGTGGCAACATCCTTAGTGGCAACTTAAGTCCTCCGTGGCAACATCCTTAGTGGCAATCAAGAACTTAGTGGAAATCAAGTCCTTCGTGGCAAACAAGACCTTAGTGGCATAGAAAGAAAGAAAGGAAGACAATGACAGAAACAACACGTGAACAAAACATTGCACTTCAATGCCCGAAACTTACTGAAACAAACTACACAACATGGGCAATCATGATGGAGACAATATTGAAGGCATATGGCATTTGGGAAGCAATAGAAGTAAAAGAAGGAGACAAAGCAAAACCTAATGAGAAGAAAGAAAACACATCAAAGGCAATGATCTTCCAAACATTGCCTCAAGATGTTTTAATGCAAGTAGCACAATACTCGACTGCAAAAGAAGTATGGGAATCAATTAAAGTCAAGTATTTGGGAGCCGACTTAGTTCAAAAGGCAAGACTGCAAACTTTAAGAAGTGAACTAGAGACTCTACGAATGAAACCGAATGAGAAAGTAAGTGATTTTGGAGGGAAGTTAAGTAGTATAAAGGCAAAGTTTAAAAGCCTTGGTGGAAATTTGAAAGATAAAGTGTTAGTAAGAAAGCTACTCAACTCCATTCCAAAGAAGTTTCTACCAATAGTAGCGTCTATCGAGCAATATCAAGAAATTGACACCATGCCATTTGAAGAAGCAATAGGACGAATAACTGCTTTTGAAGAACGACTCAAAAGTCAAGACGAACATGAAGAAAAACATCAAGACAAACTTCTAATGGCAAGTTCAAGAAATCAAGGACATGAAAGAGGACGAGGAAGAAACTTTAACAAAGAAAGAGGTACATATCAAGGAGAACGAGACAAGAGTGACAGGAAATGCTACAAATGTGACAACTATGGACACCTTTCATATGACTGCACCAAATGGAAGGAGAAAGACAACAATGAAAAATCACATAGCAAAAAATGGAAAGACAAGAAAGAAGAATCACTTCTCGCTTATTACTCTGATGAAGATGCACCGTTACTGTGAAGACAAGTCAAGAAAGTTGAAGACTCACCTTGGACAAGTTTAGTTTATGGGGGAGTATTGGATGTTAAACTAAACTTATTATAGTTTGTTTATATAAAGTCTAAGGACCTTTTAGTATATTAGTATATGTATGTATGTAAGTTCTGTATAATCCAGAAACTTGTATATGGGCTGGGTCATAACCGAATATGGTTATAACGTTTAGAATAGATTGTATCGTTTACTTTATGTGAATCGGTATTCCTCTCTTCCAAAGGTACCGATTCAGTTTGTATAAATAGGTTAGGATTTCTGTAAACAATTCATTCCATATCAATACAATTCAGAAATCATATATCAGTTTCTATACTTCTGTTACTTCAATTACAAGTTGCTGTCCCAAAATTCTTGTTCCATTCATACCGTTTGAGAAGAACAACAACCTGTGAAGTATAATATACCAACAAAAAGCAGCCAAGATTGAAACGGATCGAAAGTTGCCGACAGGTGTATAATGCATATAACCTCCTGAACTGTGTCATAATATAGTTTTCCTAATCAGATTTACCACGTCGGTTATTGCTTAGAATAAAAATAATGTTTCAGGTCAATCCAATCCACCAAAGCGCGTTTATATCCATTAGACCCGCCATTTTTCCACTCTATGACACAAGTAAAGATATACAAATATCAATGTACCTGACTGGGAGATTCACTAAAAGAAGAAACGCCAAATAGTTTTTGTGTTATATCAAGATCTAGAGAGCCTCCAACGTAAATTAAGCAGTCCTCTCCGTTTTCAAGGAGATAGATCCTTTCATCGCTCACATTTTCACTAGAGAGTGGTATAGGAGGGGGAATAACGGATCCATCGGTATAGGAGGAAGATTAACAGAGGTTGAAACCTTTTTGCAACACTTAGCAGCTGTACTCTTTTTTGAGACAGCGTATGATGTTGAATACCAACTAGGAAAATAGCTAGACCATGTTGAAGAAATTTCATTAGAAAAGGTTGAATCATTTGAAGAGATTTCAATTATTTCTGCCTTTGAACTCATTTTTTAGAATTTTGTAAAGACTTTAGATTTTTACTATAAGTCATTTGTGAATTAATGGATGTACTCATGTGAATTTAAAGCAAATCCTACCCATGTATTAAAGTAAAACTTTATGCCATTAATTGATAGGTTGGTGTAGCAGGTTGTTGTTGGAGCAACATAATGGTAAAAAAAAAAAAATTTGATACCACCAATTGTGCACACATTTGATAGTCAAAATTTACAAGAAAATTGATAGAGAGGATCATTAACTTTCTGTTTTCTCATATTTTCACAGACATACGAGTAGTTATATTACCCGAGATGAATTGGAAAACACCTCCAACGAGAGATTGAGACTACAGTGAAGATGACTGATGGTTTGAAATGCAAAAAATAGAGATTTTGCTATATTATCAGTTTTGTTTAGCAACTTTACACCTTATATTTGGTATTAAGTGGATCTCAGATGCTTCAACCTTAAAATATGGTGGGAAGGTAAGGCGAATGAGAAAGGTAGTGCTTGGAGGGAAACGTGTATGTGGGAACAATTCAAGAAAGTGTTTATGAAAGAATATGCTCCCTCGGAAGAGATTGATAAAATAAGAGAAGTGTTTCATAATCTTGTACAAACCAATGAGTCGGTGAATGAGTTGTGGGAAAAGTTTTGTGATATGGTGCAATATTGTCCGGGGTATCTTGACAATGAGAATGTTAAGGTTGATAAGTTTCAAAGAATGCTCAAGGATGAAATTCGTACTATAGTATCACCCTTCAAGTGCACCACCATGGAGGACCTTCTAAGTAGAGCGCATACACGAGAGGCCGATTTGGATAGGATGAAGGTTAAGGAAAAGAAAGATTTAAAAAGAAAGCAAGAGCAACCAACGATATTCGGAAAAAGGGGCAGGTTCGATTTCACAAGGAAGGACAACACGGGAAAGTTACCACCTCGGTGTACTAAGTGTGGAAAAAGTCACCCGGGAGAATGTAGAGTTGGGAAGAAGGGATGTTATAGATGTGGGGATCCAAACCATATTTGTAAGGATTGCACTAAGCCCTTGGTGATATGTTATGGGTGCAATGAAGAAGGACACAAGTTAAGTGAGTGTCCTAAGGTAAATCCTAAGCAAGCAAAGCCGTTCCATCCGATCAAAGGAGAAAAGGTTGAGATTCCGAAGCCTGAAGCTCGTGTCTATCAGATGAGTGCCGAAGAAGCGAAGTCGAGTTCCGATGTTGTCACAAGTATTATTCTCGTCGATTCCAAACCCGCACGTGTTTTATATGATTCTGGTGCAAGCGTGTCCTTTGTATCCTATAATTTTAGTAAAGAGTTATCCACTCCATTAGATAAGCTTTCGATGCCCCTAGAAGTTGAAATTGCTGATAGTAAGGTTGTTGTGGTGTCTAGTTGTAACAACCGAGAAATTTCCAAGTCATTATTTTACTAATTTTATTTGCTTATTATGCTATTTTAAGTAAATTGGCTTTTGCGGGGAAAGTTGCCCGCGTACGTCATGACACGTACAATGAAATTTGTAATTTGAGTCAGGCTATGCTCAGACTACCCATTAATATGATTTATGTATTCCCACATACTTGTTTTCATATGGAATAATTTAATTTTCCATTTCTACGCGAAGTGTGCACATTTTACGTTTTACGTGTTTTCGGCTCGCGGTTTAAGCTTTAAAGACATTATAACACTCCGAAAGGCTTGGGAAACTTTTGAAACATCAAATTAGGTCATTTTAAGTTAAATTTGATATTCTTATGAAAATAGTATCTTCATGGCATTTATTTTCACAAACTATGCATAAAATGTTACCGGTTTAGCCCCGTTGGCCTTCAAACTCACTCTGTGACTTATAATACTTGTATAAATCATGTGTACTATGTATTTTTACAAATTTATAAAAGAAATACACCTTGGAACTCCCTAAAAACCGGCCCCCTCCCCTTTATCTACTTACACACTCATTAACTTCTTTTTAGATATCAAGAAATCCCATTCCTTTTCTCCATACATGCAAATCTAGCTAACCACCCAACTTTTGCTCCTCCTCTCCCTATGAACGACCAACATCAGCTCCTAACACTCTTGATCTTTAATTTTTACTTGATCTTGTTCATCTCCAATAAAAGATTAAGTGTTCTTGTTGGTTTCTCAATCTTGGTAAGTCCCTTGGATCTTTTTTTAATCTCATCTCTATGATTGTTAGATGTTTTTCTAGATCTAAGCTAATAAACTCTTGCATATGTTATTTTGGAAGATTGATTCAAGATTTCATAAGAATATAAGATTTAGATAAGTGGTTAGGTTTGATTTGGTTAGTAGATGCAAGAGTTGTTTTGATTTAAAGGGGTTTTGATTAATTTTTATTGATTTTCTTTAAGATTTGCTTATAAAAAACTGAATATGATCTTCAAAATAATCTTGATACTCCTGGACTTTTTGAGTCTTTAACCAACTAAATGGTAGTGATGATGGAATATAGGCATGCATTGGTTCAAAAACCCATTTATTAGGCTTAAAGTAGATCATTGTCATTGGCCCAAATCTGTCCCAGATTTCATCCAACAAAACGACTTCACCATTTTGTCCTCAGAAAGTTTTAAGCAAAAATAAAAATATTGGGAGTTATCCTCAGGTCTTAGGATCATTTTCCCGAAAACCTTACCTCTTAATTCATCCCGATGATTTTTGGAGAAAATCCACACTAAAACTGGTCCAGGAATGCATGTCAGATTTGATAGGCTATTTACTCTAAAATGTTGTAAAGAACATTAGGTTGGTGTAAACATGAAAGTTGTAGCCAAGACCTGTAGAAAACTTTTCCCACAAGCCATGTGTACATTAGACCTGTAGATAAAAAAATAAACCCTTTTTACTAGGCACATTTGGATGCTGAGTATAACTAATTAGAGACTCAGGGGTAAATTGGTAATTTTACCCAGGTTCTGAGGTTCTCAGTTATGTAAGGCCTTGATTTTAATATAGTACAGAGTCATACCTTTCTAAGATATAAATTTCATAATTTTATCCTTCACGGTTTAGAAATGGCGACACGATTAGTGCGGCAATTTTATACAATTTCCATCAGCTTTGCGTTTTAAACCATTTAAGCTTTTATAAACGTCTTTTCGGCCCATGACTTGCTACAAGACATTTAAATAAATGACCATATGATGTTAGGAGATCAAGTACTGAGTTAAATCACAAATAAAAGTATTATACTTTAATCCCCGAGCCTAAGTCGTGTTATATTTTATCTAGGTCACTTGTGATCTTTGCGGTTTTTCTCGACGTGCACACTTCTCCGATTTCTGTTGCTACTTCATTATTGGTGAGTTCATAGCCCCAAGTTTTACTTTAATTGTTTTATAAACTCCGTGGGGGAGATACATGCTATAAATATTTATGATCACAGTTGTTTTGAAATTGGATGCCATTGTGTTATTATTATTGCCTAAGTTTCCCATAGCCAAAAGTCCCTTTATCGTGAACCGTTAATCACTTGTGAGTGAACGCGAATACAATGAATAGATCTATTGGAACTAACAATCCCCACCAGAAAGAACGTGCCTATATGGCAGTCGTGTATTGTATTCGTCCAAAATGATAGGTGTGGCTATTACCTATGTATAAGGGCTGATTCGAAATTAGATACGTAGTGTCGGGGTCACGAGCTTAGGGCAATAATAACTGAATTAGACTCTGCATTTGTTGCTTAGTCATTTTTATGAACTGAATTATATTGTGATCAACTGCTTATTACTAAAACTCTATGGATTCACTCAACCTTTGTGTTGACGTTTTAGCATGTTTTATCTCAGGTTTAAAGGCATGAAGGTCTTGGATGGAGTCGCACGGATATATTTTGAGGACTCGGCATATTTTCACATTTGAAGAGTCTATATTTTAAAGATTTATGTTATGTTTAAAACATTTGCAATCTTTTGAAAACATTGTGTTTTATGAAAACTGTTGGGACCTTTACAAACTCTGAGAATTTAATGTATCAAATGTGAAACACTTTTAAAAACGTCTCTTTTATAGAGTCGTTTTCTGTAACTTGTACTTTGTGCTAGGAAGTAATACCCCAGTGTACTATCTTCCGCTGCTATAATTTTGGGGGTGTTACACTAGTGTGTACCGTAATGTAGAGATAGAGATTGAAGAGAGTATTTTTAGGATTAATCTAATTCCTATAATGCTCGGAGAGTTTGATATTATTATTGGTATGGATTGGCTTGGAAAACATCATGCGGCCATTCTATGTAGACAAAAGATCATCCGAGTTGTAAGTCCTACCGGTAGAGAAATGATGATTTATGGTGACAAAAGGGAAGGCGAGATAAAGTTATGTTCTGTAATGAAGGCTAGGAAATATTTATCACATGGTTGTTTTGCTTTCGTGGCGCACGTGGTAGATATGAGTTTTGAGAAGAAAAGTGTCAATAATGTTCTGATCGTTAATGAATTTTTTGATGTATTTCTGGAAGATTTGTCGGGTATTCCACCCGACAGGCAGGTTGAATTTCGTATTGATCATATTCCAGGTGCTACTCCTATTTCTAAAACTCCTTATCACCTTGATCCATCCGAAATGAAAGAGTTAATGAGCCAACTCCAAGAGTTACTTGACAAGGGTTTTATTTGCCCTAGTAGCTCACCATGAGGAGCTCTGATTCTATTCGTTAATAAGAAAGACGGTAGTATGCAGATGTGCATTGATAACCGTGAATAGAACAAAGTCACGGTGAAAAATGTATACCCGTTACCAAGGATTGATGATCTATTTGATCAACTTCAAGGTGCAAGATGGTTTTCAAAGATTGATCTTCGTTCGGGTTATCATCAGTTGAAAGTTCGAGAGAAGATATTCCTAAGACGGCTTTTAGGACCCGTTATGGATATTACGAGTTTACGGTTATGCCTTTTGGTCTTACGAACGCGCCCGCGGTTTTCATGGATCTTATGAACCGTGTATGTAGACCGATGTTGGATAAATTCGTCATAGTGTTCATCGATGGCATCCTTATTTATTCTAAAAGCAAGGAAGAACATGAATTACATCTTCAGGAAATTCTTGTATGTCAAATTCTCAAAATGTGAGTTTTGGTTACAAGAAGTTCAGTTCCTCGGTCATGTTGTTAGTCCCGATGGTATTAAAGTTGACCCGTCAAAGGTAGAAGCTGTGATGAATTGGCAAGCCACCCTGGTAAGGCGAATATGAGGCAACGTAGGTGGTTGGAATTGCTAAAAGATTATGACTGCGAAATTCGCTACCACCCTGGTAAGGCGAATGTCGTGGCGGATGCTCTTAGTCGTAAGGACCAAAGTGACGTTACCCGAATTCATTCGTTACGGATGATTATTACATCCGATCTCTTTGATAGGATTAAATTAGCTCAAGAGGAGGCATTAAGAGAGGAGAATCGAGAAAAAGAACGCATTGCTTCTTACATTCCTTATCTCGAAGAAGATAGTCGAGGGATCAAGACACGGCATGGAAGAATTTATATTCCTTTTCGAAGCGACATTAAGAAATTACTCATGGAAGAAGCGCATAAATCAAAATATTCTATTCATCCGGGAGCTACGAAAATGTACCTTGATTTGAAAAGAAACTATTGGTGGCCAGGTATGAAAAGAGACTGTGTGAAGTGTGTTGATGGATGTTTAACTTGTTTGAAGGTTAAAGCCGAGCACCAAACGCCATATGGGAAAGTTCAGCCCTTGGACATTCCGGTTTGGAAGTGGGAAAAGATCACAATGGATTTTGTTACAAAATTACCAAGAACGAAAAAGAAGAATGATACAATTTGGGTAGTTATAGATCGTTTGACAAAGAAAGAGTGCACACTTCATCCTGATCAGGGAGAATATGCATGTTCATAAGCTAGCAAATATTTATGTCAACGAGATAGTCGCGCGCCATGGAGTACCTATTTCTATAGTTTCCGAAATAGACGAGTGTTTCACTTCAAATTTTTGGCAAAGTTTTCAAGAAGAACTGGGTACGAAGTTACATATGAGCATGGCCTTTCATCCCCAAACTGATGGGCAAAGCGAAAGAACGATTCAGACCTTAGAAGATATGCTACGGGCTTGTATGATAGACTTTGGCGGTAATTGGGATGATTATTTGCCTCTAGTTGAGTTTGCCTACAATAATAGTTACCATGCTAGTATAGACATGCCACCTTATGAGATGCTTTATGGTAGAAAGTGTAGGACACCCGTATGTTGGGAAGAAGTTGGAAGAAGAGAATTGGCTAGCACGGATATAGTGTTAGCAACGACTGAAAAGATTGAGATGATTCGGGAACGACTTAAGGCGGCACAAGGTAGGTGGAAAAGTTATGCGGATAATCGAAGAAGACCAATTGAATTTGAAGTAGGTGACTTTGTTATGTTAAAGGTTTCTCCGTGGAAAGGCGTTCTTAGGTTCAAGAACAAAGGAAAACTAAGTCCACGGTTTATAGGACCATTTAAAATCTTGGAACGTGTAGGTGAAGTAACATACGTGTTAGAATTACTCGAAGAAATGAAAGGTATTCATAATACCTTCCACGTGTCTTACTTGAGAAAATGTCTAGCGGATGAAACTAGTGTGGTCACTTTGGATGACATTGAAATTGATCCAGAGTTAATTTCACAAAAGGATGAACCGGAAGCGATATTAGGAAGAAAAGTGAGACAACTTCGAAACAAAGAAATTCCATTAGTAAAAGTGCAATGGAGACATCGTAAAGGTACGAGTATTAGATGGGAATTGGAGGAAAAGATGAAGAATGAGTATCCTCATTTATTTCAAGCATAAATTTTGAGGACGAAATCTTATTTTAAGGAGGGGTGAATTGTTACACCTGTATCCCGACCAGGTACTAGATATGTAAATATATGTTATGTATATATAAGTTATGTGTTATAGTGTAAGTAGTAAGTGTGGAAAACTAGAAGGGAAGGTTGAATAATTTTCTGTCCTTTTAAATTTTATTGGGAAAACTTTGTTTACTTTTTAAAACTTAGATTTGAATTTATGTGATCTCAACTCTTGAACAATATGAACAATATATATATATAAATAAATATGAGTAAGCAATGCAAGTAAGGTAATAAAATGAAATGAAAGATAGAGATGGAAAGATCTAACCGAGAGACAAGAGATTTATAGTGGTTCGGCTACAATGACACCTTCCTTGCCCTACTCAACTCCCCGAGCACCTAACTCGAGAGTTTTCTTCACTATGTCAACAAGCTCCCTTATGGCGGAGAAAACCTTACACAACTTTGGCTTACACCGGCTTAACGACACAAAGCTAAATGTCGAGTTCTAATGGTAGCTAGAACCAATCTCACAACTTATACACGACTTAATCACACCTTCTTCTTCACGACTTCTTCACAACTTTTCCACGACTTCTTCACGACTTCTTCGCGACTTCTTCACAACTTCTTCACGACTTCTTCACAACTTACTTACTATGACTTCACACCTTCTTCACAACCTAACACAACCTATGTACAATTCTACTTCTTCACACTTTTACTTCTAACACACCTTAACTTCACAACTTCACTATTAACACTCTAACCTATCCCAAACAATTATTCACACAACTATCTAACAACAATACACAACTTATATACAAATGTATGATGACACAAACAACTTAGGTATCTAAGTTGCAATACTTCTTCTCTAGTTGTTGAAGGAGTATTCTTCTCTTGCACTTGAATGAAGGAAGCTTGGATCACTTGGAAACCAAAGCTTAAGATTATATGATCAAAGGGTTTTTGAAGATATGAAATGAGATCTACAACAGAAAGTTTTAGTGTGCAAAAGGTGAGTAAAAATCCAGGGGAAGGCTGGTATTTATAGGCAGAAAAACTGGACAGCTGGGAGCTACTGGAGCGTGGCCGGCCCCCTTAATTTTAAGGGGGCCGCCTAGCAAAATTAAGGGGGCCGCCCAAGCCATCCGTTGCCCAGTTTTGTCTTTTTGTGGGGAAGGTTTTTCTGGAACATTTTTACTGATTTTGGTTAAAAATTTGAATTCATAAATTTATAATGAATTAAACCTTTTTATTTATTACAAAAAATGTTTTTCTAAAAGATATAAAATGTTTTTGACATTTTATAAAAAATCTAGTTATTAAGAAAATGTTCCTTTGATCATATAATGCATTAAGCATTAGTTCATTCATACCTTAAGTGATTTTAGTTGTAGAAGTGAATATTTACAACTAAGTACTTGTTTATTTTATAAGTTTATGTTTTAATGAGTTTACATTTTGTGATCATCAAAACATAGAGATATGAATAAATATTGATAATGTTTTTAGGCATTATTTATGTCAACAATCTCCCCCTTTTTGATGATTACAAAACCTAAACTCATTAAATCCAAAAGTTTATTTTTGGACAAGTATTTGGTGAGTTTATATTCACTTCTCCCCCTTTTTGTAGAATCAAAAAGGTTAAGCCGACAAATTTAGACGTGAAATTTATCGGGACGAAAACTCCCCCTTGATGTTTACTCCCCCTCGTTCGAGGGCACCAAGGAGACAAGCTATGGAAATCTTGGCTGCAAAAACAAGTTAGGAGACACAAGATACATACATAGCAAAAATATTTAGAACAACCAACTAATTTATTCATGCATTCAAGATGATCATATATAACATATGAAGCATCATTACATTACATAAAATACTTAAAACATAACGATTACAACATAACTAGAAATACTAATGGTCCTCATATTGCCAAAGAGAGCGATTGGACTTGCTTGCGACACAAAAGGGTGAGGGATTTTATTTTGAGGCGGAAAGCATGTGGATCGGTTTTAGTTATGTGATGGTGAGGGAAATGGAGCGGATCCAGTGGTGTTATATCGTTCTGAGGGAGGAATGGGATGAGGATGAGTGAGTAGATATTCGATCCAAGAAATATCTTCACTTAAGTGGAGAATTTGTTTTTGAAGGAAGATGCAACAAGGGCAATAGTGGGTGTGGTTTGTAACTTGATCCAAGTTAAGAGAGTGGGGTAGGCAATTTGAGTAAGGTGAGGATGGAGGTTGTCCCTTGTTGCATTGTGTGAGGTGCATAGCAAGGAGATCACTAAGATCATGGATTTGGTTAATCTCTTCATGAAGCTTTTGCCTTTCATGAATGGAGATTTGGTTATTTGGTGGAAATGGATGGTATTGGGGTGTATGATTTGAGGAAAAGTTTGATGTTTGACCAAGGTGATGAGGGTTTTCAAGGATTCCATTGAAGTTGGTTTGATGTTTAGGGGAGTAGTTTGGAATGAATGTGGATGTTTGGCCAAAATGATAAGGTTTGTGAAATGGTTCAATGGAATGAGGTTGTCATCTTGGAGAGTAGTTGGGGATGAATGATGATGGAGGTGTTGGTTGTCTAGTAGCACCATTTGTGATGGGCTTGTGGTGAGGGTGAGGTTTTCTTTTCCACCCGGGTTTTAAGGTCATCCTTGCTAGCTTTGAGGTTTTTGGTTTTGGGTTGATAGGAGAAGACATGATGGGATGATTGAATGTGGTGAGATATGGGGTTATTTATAGTGGAGGATTTGTGTGATTTAGGAATGGATAGGCTTGTTGGGTGATTAGGACAAAATGTGTTTGTGAATTTTGGGGAAGTATAGGATCAAATGGGCTAAAAATCAGAAAAAGATTTTGTGAACCCGTCCAGCAGATGGCCGGTCCCCTTAATTATGGGCGGTCCCCTTAATAATTAAGGGGGCCGCCTTATGAATTAAGGGGGTCGCCCATCTGGTACCTTTCTGGGTTCCAGAAATGGGTTTTTCTGCATAAATAGGTGAGGATGGCTATGTTTTGAGCTTCTGGTTTTAGGCAAGTCCCACTCTTTGAGGCAATAGAGAAACATATTAAGCATGCATGGCATATAAGATAAAAAAAAAAGCAAGCAATAAGTTATATCTAGCAATTTAGAGAATTAAGGCAATTAATCATCTAAGGCAAGGGTAATGGAGCAAAGGCACTAGAAACTAATGGGAAATAGGTGATGGAACAATTGTGAGGATGTGATTAATAAGCTTGTTCTAGTGTGTGCCTATATGCAACAAATGTGGAGATGTGATTGTTTCGACTTCTAAATGCAAAAATTTCCTAAGAAACAATCCAAGGTCTCCTTGATTTGATTTTGCTCAATATATGAATATCAAAGATATATATTAGATTATATACTTTGACAATTCATGTGAGATCTTATGCATGAAAAAAAATGTTTTTAGCATTATTCAACAATGTAAGGAAAATGGTTTTCATGTGTTTTCCTATATGTGAGAATGATTTGTAGAAAATAGATTGGGTTTTATTTATAAATATGTTTATGCAAGAAAAAATATTTCCCAATCTTTTGTTTTGTGCAAAACAGATTCCTAGACTCAGATGAGAAGAAAAAAAAGTAATAATTTTACAGACAGATGGCGGGTCCCCTTAATGACAAGCCGGTCCCCTTAATAATTAAGGGGACCGCTTTTATAACATTAAGGGGTCCGCCCATCTCGAAAAAAAATTGTACCAAAAATGCAGAAAATTTAGTCAATTTGTTCCATCATCCATAGGCCTAAACGTAAGTGGTTAAAGAGTTCACGCTTAAGGGGCTTAGTGAATATGTCTGCTAAGTTATCTTCCGATGCAACCTTTTCTATAGATATGTTTCCTTTTTGAACGTTATCGCGGAGGAAATGGTGACGTATTTCTATATGTTTAGTCCTAGAGTGTTGAACGGGATTCTTACTTAAATCTATAGCACCTTTATTATCACACATAATTGGGACATTATCTAACCTAATGCCATAATCTACGAGAGCTTGTTTCATCCATAGTTCTTGTTGACATGCCTTTCCAGCGCTTACATATTCGGCTTCTGGAGTAGAAATAGCAAGAGCGGTTTGCTTCTTTGAGAACCAAGATGTTAGACAACATCCCATGAACGTGCAAATTCCACTAGTGCTTTTTCTATCCACGTAGTCTCCCGCATGATCCGAATCCGCATAGACGATGGTTTCTATGCCGGATCCCTTAGGATACCATAATCCTAAGTGTATAGTGCCTTTAATGTATCAGAAGATACGCTTAACCTCTTCTAGGTGAGAGGTTTTGGGATCCTTTTGAAAACGGGCACAAAGGCAGACACTAAACATGATATCCGGTCTACTTGCCGTTAATTATAGTAAACTACCTATCATTCCTCTATACTTAGTATTTTCTACGAACTCACCCTGTAACACCCCGACCCGACAAGGGTAAAATGTCACAATAATGGTTTCATATCAGAACAAACAAAAGCATATGACATAAATAATACAATTGAATTTCAATGTTTACAATGGAAAATCTGAAACTACAAAGTTATAATACAATAATTTCCAAATCTAACTATAAATTCTTCTAGTCATCTTCAATAGCTAGTAAGGTCTTCTAAGTCCAAGGTACTCTCCACTCATACCCAGCTTCCAAACTAAAACCTGCCGCAGGAAAAGAAATGCGGCTGAGCTACGAAAGCTCAGTGAACAGATATAACGACAATAAGGCAGTAATGATGGGATAGTGAAGTAAGTGAAACAATGCAAGGTATAACAAGAGTCAGGAAAGAAAAATAAAGGTTATGCAGATATATCAGGAATTAAGAAACAGTTACAATAGATAAGAGTAAAGGGAACAGTAATCCCAAACCCGAGCCCAAGTCATATCAAGTCAAGTCATGTATCAAGTCAAGTCATGTATCAAGTCAAGTATGTATTCGGAGGGGTGACCTCGGAATACTAAGTACAAGGTTAAAAGGTAACAGAAACAGTAATCCACTACGAGCCCAGAAACAGAATCAAATATCAAATCAAGTAATCAGGGTGTACGGAGGGGAGTCCTCGGTACCAAGTACAGGGTGAGGGGATACCTCCAAGGGGTGGAGTAGCTAGCTCCCAGGATGTGAAAGACGTGTATCGCACACACCATCAGTCACCAAGTATAACAAGTAATATATCATATACAGAAACAGGAACAAGTCTAGGATGCATCCATACGCCCCAGGTGGCCAAATACCTCCTCAACACACCAAATCAAATCAAGTCAGGGACGGGACAGGTCATCACTCTCCTGCCCTAGAGTCATGCCATCGGTGCATCAATGACATGGACATGAAACCCTCATGCCTAGTGGGTGGCTCGCAGTCTCAAACTGTGGGTCAAGGTCAAGTATCAAGTATCAAGTATCAGGTATCAAGTGTCCAAGTTCAAGTTCAAGTTTCATATCAAGCTGTTCAAGTCAGGTTTTCATATCAAGTGGTTCAGGTCAAGTTTCATATCAAGGTTCAAGACAGGAGATCAATGCAAGGGTTAAAGTAAAGGTTCAAATCAGAAGGTTCATATCAGAGGGTTCAATATCAGAAGGTCCAATATCAGAAAGGTCAAGTATCAGAAGGTTCATATCAATTTGTTAAAAAGTAATCCTTAGAAAATGGCTTTCATAAAAGTGATCTTTAAAAACAGTTTTCATAAAGAAAGTCTTTAAATGTAGTTTTCAAAACATTTTCATATGTAATTAAGAAAAGTTTTTACATCCTGTTATAAAATCCTATGAACCTTCAAGGTATCCAAGGGTTTTAAATATTCATGTTACAAGGTGATGAACTGGTTATATCAAGTATCAAAAGAAACATAGCAAGGTTCACGAATCAAGGAAAGCATAGCAAAAGCAACGATTCATTAAGAAAGCCCCAGATACAAGGCTCAGATCATAATCAAACCAATATAAACAGATGTAAGTGAAACATGAAGAACGAATCAAAATATAAAGGAACATAGCAATGGCTTAGGGAATCCTATAGTGAATCAAGATCAAAAGTCAGGAGAAGGACACCCTTACTGAGAAAGGGTAGAATATATGTACCTTATATCGCAAGTGAAAAACACATCTAGAAATACAAAGATCGGAAACAAACTCCATCTTCAGCGAATCTACACGAATACATGTTCGTCTTATTATTAATATCTTATTTAAATCAGATTTCTCATTTTAGTCGGCTTTCCATTTTTAGTAACTTTCCATTTATAGCAGCTTTCCAAAAATAGTAAGTTTCCAGAATTAGTAAATTTAGGTTAATACTCATGATTAGCCAACTTTTAGGGTTATCAATGATAATTAAGTAACTTAAAGGCTTAATATGACCCATATCATAGTTTAGTGTTTAATATGTCATTTTAGCAAAGTTTAGGGTTAAATGTGTTAAATGAGTATTAGGACATACATTATTGTATTAATGAATCGAAAATGAAACTAGCATTATTTTTAAAATTCTTAACAAATTCGGAAGGTAAGTATCATATTCATTATCACAAAACAAAACATATCTCAAACCTCATTACTATATAAGCATTCCTTTATAAGGAATATATGATTAAAAGGCCATAACAGTGAGTTTTACTTATTTATAAACCAAACAAAATCAAAAGTCATTGACTTAAGAAACATTTAAAGTATATTCAGGTTTAAAACTAACTTATGCCAATTCTAGTTTAAGCTATTCATAAACCATTTCGAGACTTTTTTTAAACTGATACTCGGATCTTGCATTAATATCAAGCATATAAAATTAATAGTTATAGTTTTCAGTTTCACATAAAGTATACATATTATAAACTAGTAACTATCGACTCGTCATTCATGGATTTCACAAAACATCTCGCATGATTCATACATCTTAATTTACTAGCAGTTTTGAAAGAGATGGATTAATTTACTAGTTTTATGCATGGTTCACTAGATAAATATATACGTAAGTTCTCTTTGTTATTATTATTAATTGCTAATAATGAGGATCAAGTTCATATGTGTTCTTTAGTACTTGTTTTAATTATGGGGATTTTCTTATGTATCATATTACAGTAGCATACAATAAGAGTGAGTAAGGATTAGTGTTTATTAATATCATAGTTTCGGCATATACCTCTAGTCTAACAAAGACCGATAGAAAAGAAACAAAGACCAAACTCAATGTCGACCGCACATGAACACCCGCAATAGAACGAGGCACGATCAAGACCAAAACCAAGACGTACACGAACAGCTAAGATACCAATCGCGAACCAAAACTTTGATCTACGGAAGAACCGAAACTGAATATAAACATGAACCACAACCCGGACGAACCAGAATACGAGCAAGGCCAACGTGAACCCAACCTTGGATTATGTTAGTCGATCTCCATCATACCCTAATTTGTGTAGACTAATTTGCTGGTTTACTTGTTCAAGATTTGTTTTGTTTGTCTCGTGCCTTCTGATATGCATGGAGAAAAGGGCTATTGTGTTTTGATGGTGTGCTCATTTTTCTAAACGTTCAAACGGGAGAATAAATGGAAGAATGATATTGTTTAATAAGGAGAAGATTGAGAGTTATCAAAACAAATTGGGTCGTATGATTGAGGTAATTAAGGGCGTGATTGGAAAAAATGGTTATGTGATTTATTTGAAAATCAAACTTACCATATCACGAAATATATACTTGTGCACTAAATAAAGTTTCGATCCTACATGACTAATATAACGTGTGATGCTTTAAGGAAAGTAGATAAACTTGTCTTGGTGATAAAACCAAATCCCTTCAAATCGTGTGGAGCAATTACATATCATGATCTTGTCAAATGAAGGAAAACATGTGAAGTCTTATTCAAAATAGGAGTGAGGCGTGTGGTTTGGGAAATATAGGATCAAAATGTATCTTCTCAAGACATACACATGATTTTGTCTCATCTTTAAAACGTATAGAGGACAATAGGAATGTATGAGACGTTTAGTTATTTTATGTTAGGTTTAGATTAGTGTAATTATTAATAACTTGTATTTGTTTCACATTTCAGGTCTTTAATTATAATGTGAAATTAATTTTTAAGGTAACATTTTTAAATGACATATAGTTAAATTTTTATACCTAGGTTAAAATGTACAATGTTCTCGTATAATTATTTGTATGCTCTTAAAATTCAAAATTTTTGAGGGGCAAAATGGGAATTTCAAATGAATGGAAATTTTGGGTTTTACACACCCTCTTCGTCTCTTGTGAGTTTATCTTCCGTAAACATCGGTGTTTTCATGGGCTTAGCGTCTTCTAATCCAAATTTCTTAAGCATTTCCTTAATGTACTTAGATTGATTAAAAAATATTCCATCTTCTAATTGCTTTATTTGTAATCCTAGGAAGAAATTAAGTTCACCCATCATACTCATCTCAAACTCATCATGCATGATTTTGGCGAATTCATCACACATATCCTGACAAGTCGATCCGAATATAATGTCGTCGACTTATATTTGGACAATGATGAGATTTGGGCTTTTCTTTTTCGTGAAAATAGTGTTATCTACCATTCCCATGGAATAATCATGTTTAATAAGAAATGCTTTTAATCGATCATACCAAGCCTTGGGGCTTGTTTGAGTCCATATAAAGCTTTCTTGAGTTTATAAACATAATCAGGTTTTGTGAAGTCAATGAATCCTGGAGGTTGTGCCACGTATACCTCCTCATTGATAAAACCGTTAAGGAATGCACTTTTCACGTCCATTTGAAATAACTTAAAATCTAGGGCGCATGCATAGGCAAGTAGTATTCTTATAGATTCTAATCTAGCTACGGGGGCATAAGTTTCGTCATAATCTATTCCTTCTTGTTGATTATATCCTTGGGCAACTAACCTAGCTTTGTTCCTAGTAACTATTCCATTTTCATCTAACTTATTTCTATAAACCCACTTAGTTCCTATGATGGTCATGTTCATGGGATTTGGGACTAGTTCCCAAACGTCATTAGTCTTAAATTGATTTAGTTCTTCTTGCATAGCCATAACCCAACTTTCATCTTTTAATGCCTCATTTATATTTTTAGGTTCTATAGTTGATAGGAAACAAAAGAAGTTATTTCTATCTTGAGCTTGTGATCTAAGGGTTCTTTGATTTAGGTTTCCTATTATATTATCTAACGGGTGTGATTTAGATTCCTTAACATTTACAATTTCGTTATCTCCTAATGTTATAACAACATTATCATCGCCTAAGGGTTCAATTTTACTAACCTCAATAGCTTCTTCTTCAACTAGGTCATCATCTTCTAGGGGCAATGTCTTAGGTGGTGGTGGAGTTTCATCAAAAGTTACATTTAAGGACTCTTCTACTTTCATAGTGTGTTTATTAAGTATTATGTATGCTTTAATATTTTGTGAATACCCTAGAAAGATTCTTTCGTACGACTTAGGATCAAATTTAGTAAGGTAATCTTTTGTATTGAGAACAAAACATTTGCTCCCGAATACCCTAAAGTAATTTAGATTAGGTTTTCTACCTCTTAATAACTCATATGGGGTTTTTCCTAAAATTCGCCTAATTGAGACTCTATTTATTATATATGTTGATGTATCTACGGCATGGCACCAAAATTTTTGTGGGATAGATTGTTCATTTAGCATTGTTCTACTCATTTCTTGTAATGTTCGATTCTTTCTTTCTACTACCCCATTTGATTGTGGAGTGCGAGGAGCGGAGAAATTGTGAGATATCCCATTAAATCACAATATTTTCTGAATTGCACTTCGTTATCAAATTCCCGACCATGGTCCATCCTAATTGATACTATAGAACATCCTAATTTATTTTGAATCATTTTACTAAATATTTCAAACTTATTAAAGGCTTCGGTTTTATCACTTAAAAATCTAGTCCACGTGTATCGTGAATAGTCATCTACAATTACTAAGGTATAACGATTACCTCCGTAACTCCGCACAGCGGATGGACCAAAAAGGTCCATGTGTAATAATTCTAGGCATCTAGTAGTGGAGACTATATTCTTAGCTTTGTGACTAGCATGTGCTTGTTTTCCTATTTTACATGCATCGCAAAAGTGTTGGTCATATCTTAGGTTAGGCAAGTTTCTAACTAATTCTTTAGAGGCTAGGAATTGTATTTGTTGCATATTTGCGTGACCTAATCTTCTATGCCACAATGTAGAGTTTTCATCTAAGGTTGCTAGACATATTTTATCTTCCGGTTTATTTCCTAGTTTCATAACATATACGCCACCTTTCCTAATTCCTCTACCTATGACCTTTCCGTCCTTAACTATTTCGCTATCTTTACTTGTAAAAGTAACCCTACACTTATTATCACATATTTGTCTGATGCGTGCGATGTGTCGTTGCGGTTTAGCAGTATTAATGCCTACTCAAGTTTTAAATTTATATTTAGCCGACTTATCAATAACACACACACTTAACGAGCAGTGTACCCGGTCAGTATGAATATAATGGTAAGTAGAGTGTCGATCACTAAGAGTGGAATGTATTATCTAGTTATTCTAATCAGTATTTTAATATTCTAAGTTAGCTATACAACCTAATCTAACGCAAGGGGGTTCAGCCTGAGAGACTGGCACGATTTGGTTGCAATTAAATAATAAACTAAACCAAAAGGCACGAATCAACGAATAGCACACACGTACACAGATAAATACTCGAGACAATAAGAAGACCTGTCCTGATAGTTAAGTAGCTTGTCACTTGTTTTATTGCTAGTTTTATATGAAGTGTATAGTTCGATGCAACGCACCGAGATTAAGTCCTTTCTCGTTGGTTCTAATCTTATCGGCGAGTAAACCCTTAATGATTACTTATGACTATCCTATTTATCTTTCTTCCTACTTTTCTACAGACGATAGAATGCATAGGCGATCTAATAAATAGGCGAGGGCAGAGGCATGGCGACCCGATCAACGCTCAGCTAGACACAGAGGTTATCAATGCACTAATAAAAGTCACCAAAGACATCAACATATAAACTTTAATTGATGGGAAAGCAATATTAAAGGGAGTGCAATCTTTCCGTTGTCACATTACACAAGCCACCAATCCTGATGAATTAAAGTTTACTAACACAATAAAACAAAACTACTTAATGAATTAAACACATGCAGGACCTTCTTACAGCTCTTGTATCTTCGTTCAAGGTGTGTCTTGTGCTGCTACTTCGACTGAATTCGTCCTAGGGTTTCTGTACTTCGGTCTTCTAAAACTGTCGAACTCTTTTTCTCGTCTGACTTTGGGGTATTTATAGTTTCTGTCTGAGGGTAAGATGCGGCGCATTGACTTAACTTCGCGTGGGGTCCAAGATTAATATATTCAGGAATATTCGTACACCGCCAGAAGATGCGGCGTATCTTCATTCATAGATGCGGCGCATGTCCTCTTGTATCTTGGATCGTATCTTGTGAAATCTTGATAGTGATGCGCCGTATGTAATAAGTAAGATGCGGCGCATCTGGAGCAGAATGTCTTGATCTTGTACATTTCAGTAGACTCTTAACTTCTTGCTTGTTTTGCTCCATAATTAGTCCAAAATCGCCAAGTTTCACCAAATGCTTGTTTTTACCTGAGAATTACAAAAGTAAACGATTAACGTATCAATTCTCATACATAATATAATAAAACAAGTCAAATTAATAGGATAATTGATAGTAATAAAATTTACTTATTTGAGTTCATCAAATATCCCCCCACTTGAACTTTACTTGTCCCCAAGTAAACCTTAGAATTAATCTTATGAAAATGTATCCTAAAAGATATTAGGATTTATTTTTATATTTAAGAATGTATTCATTTTTGTCATAATCACACAACCAAACACTTAACGAATTAGAAGTAAAATAAAATAATCTCGATAAAAGCAAATCTAATCGTTTAACTGTCCAGTCGTGACGAATATTCTATCATAAGCTTGGCAAGTATACACATCTCCCCCACTAAAGCCAATGAATAACAAGTCTAAAGCGGTAAAAAGGGTTTTGAGGTTTAAGGGTTAATCATTCTCCTTAATCTCTATCGATCTCAAATTCTAGAAAAGGCGACAAAATCACAAATACATGATCGAATCCACGAACACAATACTTGCAATTGCTCAAATCCTTAACTCGAATAGGCTAAAGATAGGACCAAGTAATCTTCACCAATAATATTATATCAAAAAGGGTGACAAAATCATAAATACATAGCCGAATCCACGACTACGATACTTACGATTGCTCAAATCCCTAATCTCAATAAATCAAAGGTTTGGATAAAGAATAATATAGGGTATGGATAATATTTGGGATATAAATTGGTGTAAAATGAAAAATAAACGAAACAAATAAATTAAAATCCTAAGTGTGGTTAATCACTATCCCAACCATCCCATGAATAAGACTCATATCATAGAATAACTCACGCTTTAACACTTGAAACACACACTTTAGGTAGACACGAATTATACTCAACAAGATCTCAATCAAAGAATAAACCTTAAGTTGGTGTTCCCATAACTGCCAACTCCCATTCAATCCATAGATATAATACACAACAACTAGTGGTGATATCGACCACTTAATACAAAACTTTACATAAGTTGGTCAAAACAAACTTCCAACTTTTCCTTTTTCTTTTTCTTTTCTATTTTTTCGATTTTTTTTTTTTTTTTTTTTTTTTTTTTTTTTTTTTTTTTTTTTTTTTTTTAACATAAACAAAGATGTGTAAAATTTCACCACATCACTATAATGATAATTCTGGATAATTTTTCCATACTTTTCATGACTTCAGAAATAACGGTAATAGTGAAAGTAGTAAACACACGAAAAATAAACTCAAAGATATACAATATTTACTTTCATTCCAATTGCATTGTGCAATTTCCCGACCTAACCAAAGATAATGAATTACGCACGCGAACACAGGTAATGTAAGGAAACACACTTTGCCTAAAGCAATTAACTAACCACGGATTTTAATCTATAGGGTAGGCTAAGGTGTAAGGGTGTAACGAAACATTATAACAAAGGTGTAAGAAACGAAAGGAATGGCTCTAAATGTTTTTCTAGGGGTATCTTACTCTAAAAATGAGAGTAACAAAAGGGTTTATACGGGGGTTAACTAACCAGTGTAGTTAGCTAATAACACATAACATATAAAGGCTATTTGGGTGTAATCCTAGAAATTTACCAATTTAGACAAGTCATTCCAATTATATAAAATAATACTTATTATGGTGGTCTCGAATAGTATACAAGCCAAGTTCTAAAGTTTACAAGTCACCGGCACACTCATAGATTTGTGAATTTTGAAAAATCACAATTTTTGAAAATAACGACATGTGTGCAGCTATGCAACTTAGATCTTAAACAAAAACATGCTAAAAAACTTTTAATTTTGATATATTAAGCACATTTTAAGCATATTTTGAAAAGTTTAGGACAAGTAAGTGTTAAGTGTTCTAATTCTCCAATCCCCCCACTTAAGTTTAACAACGTCCTCGTTGTTTGTATAAAAGGTTAAAAACTGGAAAATAAAAGAATTAGAACATAAAAACTCCCCTTAGATTTGCTCGGTATGATCCTCCATTTGTATAAGAGCAAAAATCATCTTCTTGTGGATGAGAACGTTTAAGCTTCATATTTGATGTATCCACAGGAAATGCAGGAATCTATAATACCACCAAGACTTTAACACACCTAAATTAAGAAGGTTCAAACTTGCATAATACATTAGTAGTTAGAAAAAATAAAATGTAAAAATTAAAATGAAAATCATCAGGTCAGTCGATGCGCCGTATCTTATGGAAGAAGATACGCCGTATCGAGCCTGGAATAATTACGAATCAGAATAGAAGATGCGCCGCATCCTTAACCAGGGATGCGCCGCATTAAAATAAACTGACAAAAAGTTTTAAAGTCGAAAATAAAAAATGCAGAAAAATAAAGTAAGATATGACCATTGCAGGAGATGCGTCGCATCTCAGGATTGAGATGCGCCGTATCCTCTGCGGGCCTGACTGACTCGACACAAAAACAGAATAATAAAAATTTTCTCCGGGTTGTCTCCCGGCCAGCACTTGTCTTTATTCCAGAGTCTTCAAGTTAGACTCACGTTCAGCTCTTTAATATCGATCATTGAAGGAGTCGGAAACATCGCGCTCCCTCATCGCCAATTCAGTAATATTGAACACTCCTTGCTCGTCCTTGATGAAGCGAAAAGTGTACCGCTTTTAGGGGTCATTTAAGCCCTAAATCGTATTTATTTGATCAAATATTGCCCTAAATCGTTCCTTTTGTCATTTTAGGTACTTTGGAGAAGAAATCTGGAAAAGGAAACATTTTGGACGTTTTTGGAGCATAAAAGTGAAGAAAACGACAAAGTCTCAAAATCGGCTGAAAAGTGCCTTTGACGGCGTCAGGAATTTCCCCAGACGGCGTCATGGCTTGGCAAGAAAAAGGTGGATATGAAAATTACTCATGATAAGCCAGAGAATTTTGCATGAAAAATCTGACGGCGTCACCCTTTGAAGTGATCAAGGTCGTCACGGCTTAATTTAAAGAGGGACGGCGTCAAGCTTATTTCTAACGGCGTCGAGCTTTGATAAGCCAGAACGGATTTTGGAGGTCTAAAGAGGGACGGCGTCAGGAAGGCCATCCGGGAACCCTAAAAGCGGCGAGGTGACGGCGTCAGGATCTACAATGTGACGCCGTCAGCCCTTAATCTCTATATATAGTTTTGCAATTTTTTGTCATTAGTGTGGAACTTTGTGTGTAACCTTTTGGGAGGAAACCCTAAGACGATTTTAGCAGCTTTTTCAAGGCTTTTTGCCTTGAGATCTTCCATGTTACATTGAAGATAAGTTATCAATTAATCATTCAATATGTCTATGTGTTGTTTGATTCTATCTTGTTCTTGTCTTTTGTTTAACATGCTAGGCTAGATTTATCTTGTGTTTGCTTAGATCTAATGAAACCTAGCTATTGATTATTGGTTATTAGTGTGTTATTAGTTGTATTGGATGATTGTTCATCTATGTTAGGCTTAAGAAAACTGGCTAACTTCCTATACGGTAACTTGCTTGAACGTCTTAAGAAACATGAACCAATGCGTACTAAGGTTTTTATGGTTGTATTTAATGCATGAGCGAATTCTAGTGATCCCATGTTTGGAGCTTCTTAGCCGGCTCGACATAGGAGTGAAGTAGGAGCTTATAGAGTTGGGGAAGTACGTACGCCACCCCACGATTGGTATTAAGGAATACACCCGTCATCCACGCGATTAATACACACTAATCAACCGGTAAAAGATAGTTAGGGAGTAAGGAAATCTAAGTAAACACATTTCTCTCCACATAAGTTTTACCACCTTTTCATTTTCAGTTATTTTATTTCATTTGCATTCGTAGTTATTTGGGTTAGTTGATTAGCAACTAATTCCGCCCACTCTTTCAAACCCGAGATTTTACTTGCTTTCATAAAAATATAAAAAATACAAAAAATAATCTTCCTTCACCCTTAGACCTAATTAGAGTAGTTTTTCATACCTAACGAACACTATTCCCTGTGGAGAACGATCAATCCCCCGTACTTACCACTACACTATACTACATCGGTCAGGTACACTGCCTGGTGGGGTTGTAAGCCTCTTGAGATCCCTCGAGAGGTAAAACCTGTTGTAAGGTTGCAAAACCACGCATCAGTCCTTAATTTCCACGCCGTTCTTCTTTAATATCTGTATAAATAAAGTTCTGTCCCTTTCGGGCAGAGATGACAAAATGATAGACGGGAAATTCTTATTATCATATAGGCATAAATAAGCAAGGTGGGGTGGTAGTTCAATAAACACATCATTATTCAAATTCGTTTTCTCAACTATTCTCCTACGTTTGTTAATTACTACGCAATCATACCACTCATCATCAGAATCATTAACAATATTGCGTCTAAGTTTGGTAGGTACGTTAAGGTCAATAAATTCCTCAAAGTTCTCATGATTAGGATTAGTTGAGTTGTTTTGAATCAATGTTTCTCCCATAAGTCTAGCTTCAAGATCGAGGTCCATACGCTCTCTTAATCCTAGCACATAGACGCCTCTAATTATGCTTTTAACAGGATCTTGGCACTTATAGACCAGTTTATTATTCCCTACCCTCAATGAGATTTTTCTTTTAAACACATCAATCTTAGCATGGGCAGTAGACAAGAAAGGTCTTCCAAGGATTAAAGGAATCTTAACATCCTCGGGCATATCTAATATAACAAAGTCTACAGGGAAAATAAACTTCTCAATCTTAACTAGCACATTATTAGCAATCCCTTCAGGTCGTTTTACCGTTTTATCAGTCAATTCAATAAGTAACTTAGTTGGTGCTAATTTTCCTAGTCCTAGGGTAGTGAATGTATTAAGGGGCATTACACTAACGCTAGCTCCTAAGTCAGCTAACACATTATTAAAAGATATATTATTAATTGAACAAGGTAAGGTAAAACTTCCTGGGTCCTTTTCTTTATGAGGCAAGGCATTTAAGTCGGTTGCAGAGCTCTCTTCTTTCATTGTAGCCTTAATCTCCTCTTCAATCTTTGTCTTCTCTTTTAGTAGTCTCCTTAAACTGATTGAAGAATTAAAGAAAAATTCGGGTCTTGCACCATCATTACCATTCATCGATCTTCTAGGTATGTTAGGAGTGACTTCTTCAGTGGTGCTTATGGCCTTGACATGATCTCTTGGGTTGGTTTCAGTTGAGCCAGGTAAACTTCCGTATCCCCTTTCTTGAAGAACTTTGCTCATTTGACCAATTTGTTGTTCCAACGTTTTGATCGAAGCTCCTTGATTTCTTGTAGTAGTGTCCGTTGAAGCTCGGATTTCTTTGATCATAGCAGTATTCTCTTCATGTCTTTTAGCAGCATCGGCCATAATTTGCTTTAGAGTGTCATCTAAAGTCTGCCTCCTTTCTTGATAACCGGGATTAAAGTTGTTCTTTTGATAGAATCCCGGGGTGGCTTCCCTAAATCTTCCTGATGAGGCGAAAAGTGTACCGCTTTTAAGGGGTCATTTAAGCCCGAAATCGTATTTATTTGATCAAATATTGCCCTAAATCGTTCCTTTTGTCATTTTAGGTACTTTTGAGGAGAAATCTGGAAAAGGAGGCATTTTGGACGTTTTTGGAGCATTAAAGTGAAGAAAACGGCAAAGTCTCAAGAATCGGCTAAAAGTTACTCTTGACGGCGTCAGAATTTACTCTGGACGGCGTCATGCCTTGGCAAGAAAAGTTGGATGTGAAATTTACTCATGACGGGCCAGTAAGATAGCATGTGAATTCTGACGGCGTCACGCTTTAACTTGATCAAGGGCGTCACGGCTTAAATCATAAGGGGACGGCGTCACATTCATGGTCCGACGGCGTCAAGCCTTGATAGGCCAGAATGGATTTTTGAAGAGCTAAAGAGGGACGGCGTCAAGAAGGTCACCCGGGAACCCTAAAAGCGGCGAGGTGACGGCGTCACAATGCATAAGGTGACGCCGTCAGATCCAAAAATCTATATATAGTTTTCTAATTTTTTGTCATAAGAGAGGGCTTAGTGTGTGGAATTTTGGGATAAAACCCTAAGACGATTTTAGCTACTTTTTCAGGGCTTTTTGCCTTGAGATCTTCCATGTTTCATTGAAAGATAAGTTATCAATTAATCATTCAATATGTCTATGTGTTGTTTGATTCTATCTTATGCTTGTCTTTTGTTTAACATGTTAGGCTAATTTTATCTTGTGTTTGCTTAGATCTAATGAAACCTAGCTATTGATTATTGGTTGTTAGTGTGTTATTAGTTGTATTGGATGATTGTTTATCTATGTTAGGCTTAAGAAAACTGGCTAACTTCCTATTCGGTAACTTGCTTGAACGTCTTAAGAAACATGAACCAAACGCGTAATAAAGGTTTTTATGGTTGTATTTAATGCACAAGCGAATTCTAGTGATCCCATGTTAGGAGCTTCCTAGCCGGCTCGACATAGGAGTGAAGTAGGAGCTTGTAGAGTTGGGGAAGTAAGTACGCCACCCCACGAATGGTATTAAGGAATACACCCGTCATCCACGCGACTAATACACACTAATTAACCGGTAAAAGATAGTTAGGGAGTAAGGAAATCTAAGTAAACACATTTCTCTACACATAAGTTTCTCACCACTTTTCATTTTTGTTATTTTATTTTATTTGCATTTGTAGTAATTTGGGTTAGTTGACTAGCAACTAATTCCGCCCACTCCTTCAAACCCGAGATTTTACTTGCTTTCATAAAATTATAAAAACATAAAAAGAATCTTCCTCAACCCTTAGACCTAATTAGAGTAGCCTTTCACACCTAACGAACACTATTCCCTGTGGAGAACGATCAATCCCCCGTACTTACCACTACACTATACTACATCGGTCAGGTACACTGCCTGGTGGGGTTGTAAGCCTCTTGAGATCCCTCGAGAGGTAAAACCTGTTGTAAGGTTACAAAACCACGCATCAAGTTTTTGGCGCCGCTGCCGGGGAATAGTTATTGTTTAGGTTGAATTTTTATTTCTATTAGGTCTACTCACTAGATTCCTTTCTAGTGAGATTTTTATTTTATTTTTCTAGGTTTTCTTTAGTCTATCTATTTTCTTCGTGTCTTTGTTCGTAACCATTACCGTCCGACATCATGGAAGATGGTAATATCCTTAACCCCCACAACCCACCACCACAACAACCACCACCACCTCCTAGAGCCCGTACTTTAGGAGAGTATTCCCGTCCTAGCCACCATGGCTATCGAAACACCATTGAGCTCACTCAAGGAGCCAATATCACACCCTTGCGATCCGACACCATCCGGTTGGTGCAAAGCGGATGCGCATTCCATGGACTTCGTTCTGAAGATCCTAATCAACATCTCAAGGACTTTCTTAAAATCGTTGATTCTATAGACCTTGATGTTGCCACTCGAGAGACGACCCGATTGCGTCTCTTCCAATTCTCTCTGCGGGACCAAGCTAGTCAGTGGCTAGAACGTCAACCCGCAGGATCCATCACCTCTTGGGATGATCTCACCACTCGTTTCCTTGCTCAGTTTTTCCCACCGGGAAGAACTACCAAGCTAAGGAATGATATCTTGATGTTCCAACAACGTCAAGGCGAAACTCTCTACGAGGCATGGACTCGATTCAAGGACTTACTCCAAAAAGTCCCTCACCATGGCATAGAACTTTGGCTCCAAGTCCAAATCTTCTATGACCATATCAATCTCTCCACGAGGCAAACCATTGACCAATCGGCCGGTGGTAAGCTACGTGATCTAAGTGCGGAACAATCATGGGCTCTCCTAGAGGATCTTGCTCTTTATGACAACGAAAGTTGGAGTGATCCCCGTGATTTGAATAAAACGGTCAAGGCAATATCTTTGCCTTCGAACAATTCAAGCACTTCCGACCGTAGGATCATAGAACTTGAAGACCAAGTCAAGTTCCTAATGAAATCCTACGAGGCTCCTAAACCTTCAAGCCAAGTGAACAAAATCACTTCTTCATGTGAATTATGTAGTGGTCCCCACGACACTCGTGATTGCATGGAACTCCCCGAACAAGCTTTTGTGGATTACGCATCCTCGCGTACCGACGGAGCGGGAGACAAGTGGTACACTTTCAAACCCGAGCCAAACCCTTATGGTGATTCATACAACCCCTCATGGAAAAATCACCCGAACCTTAGGTGGAAACAAAACCAAAACTCACAACAAACCAATTCTTCCAACCCACCTAATCGTTTCCAATCAAGCGGTTCCAACTCGAACCGTACTTTCAACAACAATCCTTCCGGCAATGGTAGTACCAATAACTTTGAAGGATTGATGTCTCAATTTATGGCATCTCAAGAAGCTCGGATAGCTAGATTCGAATCCGAATTTAATCAACAACAAACAGAGATGACCAACAAAATTGACAACTTGTTGAAAGCCCTCAATAACCAAGTGCTATCACCTCCACATAAGGACGCTAGGAACACAAATAGCGGACCCCAAATAAAAGACCCCTCTTCATCCAAACACGTCCACTTTGTCAACATTGTCACTATTAAACCAATTGATAGGAATGAGGATAATAGTGAACCTAAGGATGAGGATAAGAAAGTCGAGGTTGATAAGGAAGTTAGGACAAGTGAGAGTGAAGAAGTAGATGATGATGAGGACTACTTCAATAGGCTACCCACTAAGGAAGAGCATGCATATCATACAAACTTATTCGATGACCCCGAGACACCATACTTCCTAGGTAGACCAATCATTGAAATAGGCGACCCTTCTAATCTCAACATACCATGCAACATCGGACATCTACATGTGTGGAAAGCTTACATCGACCTTAGATCACCCATAAACATCATGACTAGAGCCCACTACAACTTGATAATGAAGAATCAACTTGGGTATAGGATGTTCCCTGACAAGGGTTGGATGAGTAACTTCACGGGAAGAGTTAAGGGATTACCGGTTTATGTAGGAAACTTCACCTATGTCACCGACTTTGTAATTGTAGAAGATATCCGCCCAATAGTCGATGCATCCTTAACTCAAGTGGTTTTTGGAAAACCATTTTTGAGGTCTCTAAGAATGACTTATGAACCTTCCTTAGGGATAGTTAGATTTAAGGAAAGAGACCGATGAAGTAAGCTACAAATGCATATAAGATAGACAATTCCAACATTGTCAAATGTGAGAAGGAGCTCAAGCAAGCGGTCTACTATAGGAATGTATGAGGATAGAAGTAAAGGAGTAGACTATGTTATGGAAAGGATATTCGGTTTCTACAAGGATTGTTTGAAATTAGGACCGGAATATAAAACCGGGAAGGAGAATGGCCTAGGAACCGTGACCGATGATGGAGTCACGTAATGTACGTGACTTTGAGTCTAGCTACAAGACTCGTTAATAAAGAAAAGCGCTTCTTGGGAGGCAACCCAAGCTTTATTTGTTTTATTTGCTTTGTGTGTTTATTTATTTGTTTGTTTGATTTTATTTGCTTCCGTATGTATGTTTAATTTTTATTCTTATTGATTCATGTTCAAAAGTAATTTGTGAAAATGCGTTATTTTGTTTTAACTTCGTCTTAACTACATATAAAGGTATTTTGCAAAAGATAAGTGTAAGGGAAATCTAAATCGGTTTATTAGAACACATATGAACATGAATCGTAATAATAATAAATTAGCATACATATTCGTAATTGTTTGAGTCAATTGCTTGTATCGAGTCATAATGATGTTTTGCAGGATTTCCAGGAAGTAAGGTAAAGGTTTTTCCAGAAATTTTCCGGAAACTTAAAATGAAAATTTTTGTCAGGTCATTTCTGACGGCGTCAGGGGTTATAACCTGACGGCGTCAGATTTAATTTCCAGAAATTTTTGAAAGTTTTGTTTTCATAAAAAGTTTTTATTAAATCTCCAACTTATAATCTCCAGGAATCTGCAAAATTATCATTCCACAAGCATTATATCCTTATATATAGATTTTTCCCGCCGATGTTATGCAGGTTTTCGTGTTTGTTTTCTCAGGTTTAACAGGTTATTTTGGACAAGGAAATGTTTTGAATCAAGCTTATGGCGATACATTAGTCATGGAGTTTCAACATTCTCTTTGGAGGAAGATTTAACCGTGTAATTTCGTTATCCAACGAGCGAATCAGGGGAGTATTTGATTTCATTCTTTTATCTTTTTTCTTTTACATCTTGTTATTTGAACATTGGGGACAATGTTCATCTTAAGTGTAAGGGGAGGGTAAAAGTACGATTTTAGAGAATACCATTGCGCTTGATTTTTGTTTGTTTGATAGTAGATGTGTAATAAAACTGAGAGAAATACTTGATTAAGGTAATTTTAGTGCCAAATTTAAAATTTTTTACAACATTTAGGAGTGAAACTTTGATCTTAATAAGCGTCTCATGGATAGGAATTATATGACTAGCACAAAAACCGTACCACTAAAAAATTTTCCACCCCAAATATGTGAGGTTCGCCCCTAGAATTGGTAGGAAAAGCATTTATGCTATGATGTGAGTACCGGTAGCACTTAGATTCTAGAACTTGCGTTAGGACCATTCCAAGGCCACAAGTGAGACTACATTCGTGTAGTTAGATTTACTACATGATAAGAGGCATTAGGATTAACCCATTGTTTTACACCTGTGTTTTTGTTATAATTACTTTGGCTATATTGGTCAAGTAATTCCCCCACACCCTTTGCGTTGTACTCATTTTTAGTACACGATACCCCTAGTACACCCCTCAGAGCCTATCTTTTCGTTTCGACCTTTAAGCATTTTACTTAAAGGAAGAATTTGTTACACCCCACTAAAATGTACACCCAAATCGCCTTAGCCTACCTTGTATGCACTCATCTTTAGTGCATTATTGTTACAACATTTGTTTAAACCCAAGTTAATTATCTAATTGATTACATGGTTGCTAAGTCGAGTCATATCCTTGTACATATTGTTTTGGGACGATTGGGACTCATGGGTAAAGTACTAGTATAATGGAGTAATGGGGAAGAACATCATTTATTACCCCCATATGTGCTAAATGTTTTAAAAGTACTCCAAGTTTTTCAATTATCTTAAATCGAGTCATTAGATTAGTAATTGTAAAGTTATGTAAAAATTCAAGTGTAAGGGGAATGCAACGCCCCTATGATGTATTATTTTGGATGGTAGGGTAAAAGTGTATGCAAAAAAAAAAAAAAAAAAAAAAAAAAAAAAAAAAAAAAAAAAAAAAAAACACAAAAAAAATGAGAAAATGAAAAATAGAAAAAACATACGGACTACCATCCCGTTTCATTTTATGTTTGTTTTATGTTTTTGTTATTTTGTTATTTCGTTTCTAGCTTAAGATCGAGTCTAGTCTTGGCTTAGCAACATTGTATAGTACATGTAATTAATCAAGATCTTTAACTAGCCACCAGTAAAATATCCTTTATCCAACAAAACCGTGTTTTCCTTTTCCCTACACCTAACATTATAACCCATTTAAAAGCCCTCTTTGATAGTTTATCTTAGGTGCTTACGCCTAGTGGAGGAGGTTTTCGATCCTTTCCCAAGCCTATGGTAATCTATTTGCTATGACAGGTAGTGAGAGATATTATCCGTTTTCATTTATGAGATTTATTTTGATGACACTTGAGAGATGTGAGTATCTAAACACTACTTGTGAGGTGCTAGTATATAATCTCCGTGCTTATTATGATTGAAGTGGAACGATTATTTGTTGTAATTACTTTTATGTTTGCGTTAAATGACCCCTAACTTGTATTTTGATTAGAATAAAAGCGCATTTGCTTGAGGACAAGCAAATCTCAAGTGTAAGGGTATTTGATGAGGCGAAAAGTGTACCGCTTTTAAGGGGTCATTTAAGCCCGAAATCGTATTTATTTGATCAAATATTGCCCTAAATCGTTCCTTTTGTCATTTTAGGTACTTTTGAGGAGAAATCTGGAAAAGGAGGCATTTTGGACGTTTTTGGAGCATTAAAGTGAAGAAAACGGCAAAGTCTCAAGAATCGGCTAAAAGTTACTCTTGACGGCGTCAGAATTTACTCTGGACGGCGTCATGCCTTGGCAAGAAAAGTTGGATGTGAAATTTACTCATGACGGGCCAGTAAGATAGCATGTGAATTCTGACGGCGTCACGCTTTAACTTGATCAAGGGCGTCACGGCTTAAATCATAAGGGGACGGCGTCACATTCATGGTCCGACGGCGTCAAGCCTTGATAGGCCAGAATGGATTTTTGAAGAGCTAAAGAGGGACGGCGTCAAGAAGGTCACCCGGGAACCCTAAAAGCGGCGAGGTGACGGCGTCACAATGCATAAGGTGACGCCGTCAGATCCAAAAATCTATATATAGTTTTCTAATTTTTTGTCATAAGAGAGGGCTTAGTGTGTGGAATTTTAGGATAAAACCCTAAGACGATTTTAGCTACTTTTTCAGGGCTTTTTGCCTTGAGATCTTCCATGTTTCATTGAAAGATAAGTTATCAATTAATCATTCAATATGTCTATGTGTTGTTTGATTCTATCTTATGCTTGTCTTTTGTTTAACATGTTAGGCTAATTTTATCTTGTGTTTGCTTAGATCTAATGAAACCTAGCTATTGATTATTGGTTGTTAGTGTGTTATTAGTTGTATTGGATGATTGTTTATCTATGTTAGGCTTAAGAAAACTGGCTAACTTCCTATTCGGTAACTTGCTTGAACGTCTTAAGAAACATGAACCAAACACGTACTAAAGGTTTTTATGGTTGTATTTAATGCACAAGCGAATTCTAGTGATCCCATGTTAGGAGCTTCCTAGCCGGCTCGACATAGGAGTGAAGTAGGAGCTTGTAGAGTTGGGGAAGTAAGTACGCCACCCCACGAATGGTATTAAGGAATACACCCGTCATCCACGCGACTAATACACACTAATTAACCGGTAAAAGATAGTTAGGGAGTAAGGAAATCTAAGTAAACACATTTCTCTACACATAAGTTTCTCACCACTTTTCATTTTTGTTATTTTATTTTATTTGCATTTGTAGTAATTTGGGTTAGTTGACTAGCAACTAATTCCGCCCACTCCTTCAAACCCGAGATTTTACTTGCTTTCATAAAATTATAAAAACATAAAAAGAATCTTCCTCAACCCTTAGACCTAATTAGAGTAGCCTTTCACACCTAACGAACACTATTCCCTGTGGAGAACGATCAATCCCCCGTACTTACCACTACACTATACTACATCGGTCAGGTACACTGCCTGGTGGGGTTGTAAGCCTCTTGAGATCCCTCGAGAGGTAAAACCTGTTGTAAGGTTACAAAACCACGCATCAGCTTCCCTAAATCTTCCTGAAGGTCGGAATGGTTGTCCAAATTGGGTGTAGTATGCTTCTTCAAACGTCTCACTTTCATTCTTATTCGGGCAATCTTTAGTGTAGTGAGGTCCTTCGCATTTTTCACATCCAACTTGGGCAGCATACACTTTTTCATCACGCTTCTTCATCTCTCTACTAATTTTATCCAATTGAGCTTGAATAGCAGCAAACCCGTCAAAATTAGTGCTGCTCTTAGATCTAGTAGAGGTCCCATCGTGCCATTTTTGAGAATGATCAGTAGCATCTTGGATAGCTTTCCTAGCATTTGTTGCACTCATTTGAGGCACAGCTCCCTTAGCGTCCAAGATTTGTCGAGTAGGCACGTCCAATCCTTGATAAAACAATATTATCTCCTGCATAGGGGTTAGATAGTGTTGAGGACATTTTACCAGTAAATCTTTAAACCGTTTTCCCAAGCTTGATAAAGAGTTTCATCAGGCTCTTGCTTGAAACTGTTGATAGCCTCCATCTTTTTAGCAGTCCTAGCAGGTGGACAATATCTCTTCAGGAATTTGCTTTTCAAATCTTCCCATGTAGTGATTGAACTAGCAGGTTCATTCCTTAGCCACTTGTTAGCAGCTCCTTTTAGCGAGATTGGAAAGATTCTTAGCATGAGTTGATCGTCAGTGACTCCTTCTGAAGTAAACAAATCCGCAATCTCGAGGACCTTTTCAACATGCTCATTAGCATCCTCATGTTCCGATCCACTGAAAGCATTCTCTCTTAGCTCCTTGAGAAACTGACCCTTCAATTCAAACTTTGACTTATCATCAAATTTTGGTCTAGCAACTCCTGAAGTGTAATCAGCACGGGTTTTGTTCATGTATTCCTCCATAGTTGTGTTTTCGCCCATTGTTTCTGTTTCTTCTTCCTCTTTCTCTTCAGAAAAATAATCAAGCTCGAATGAACTTGAAATATCAAAGCTTTTTGTGTTGAAAAGCCTTTTAAGCGAATGAAAGACTCGTTCAGGATCTTCGAAAGGTTGAATCAAGTTCTTCGTAGAACTCCTGGTCATGCACTTCCTGAAATCAACACAAAAACATCAGTAGGGTATGCTCAAGAAAGTAATATATCAGAAAATTGACAACGAAAACGGAATACGAAAAATTAAAGTTACTGATATCTGCAGACGATGCGCCGTATCCAAAAAGTTGGATACGCCGTATCTTATAATCGTTAAAATTTAATCAGACTTAATTCAGAAAATAGATACGCCACTTATAAATTTAGAATGCGCCGTATCAGTTATAATTATCAAAAATCGATATTTATTTAAAATTAAATGCGTCGTATTAACAAAAGTTAATGCGCCGTATTTTTGTTACGCTTCAAAATATAAGATTTTTGATTCAGAAGATACGCCGTATCGACAGAGATCGATGCGTCGTATCTGTTTAATAATTCGAAAACTGTTTTTAATTAAAATAATAGATACGCCGTATCTGCTAAGGCAGATGCGTCGTATAGCGTTATCGTTTAGAAAAAAATTTTCTTATTAAAAACAGATACGCCGTATCTTGGGGAAAAGATGCGTCGTATCGAATTAATTAAACGCGTTGTATTTTATAAAAATTAAACGCAATACGCCGTATCTGAGAAATCAGATGCGCCGTATCGTTTGAATAAGCTCAGCACAACGATAGCAGTATGCAGAAAATACGAAAAATAAAAACAAATAAAAACACAAACGAAAACAAACAAAAATAAACACACAAAAACAGAAAATATGCAAAATAATACAATGAATGCAAATTAACCTAATATACAACACAGTTAGCAGTTAGATAAAAAAAATTAAAAAGAAAAACCTAATTAATATACTAATCAAATTAACAGATAATAACAATTCACTCCCCGGCATCGGCGCCAAAAACTTGATGCGTGCGATGCGTCGTTGCGGTTTAGCAGTATTAATGCCTACTCAAGTTTTAAATTTATATTTAGTCGACTTATCAATAAACACACACACTTAACGAGCAGTGTACCCGGTCAGTATGAATATAATGGTAAGTAGAGTGTCGATCACTAAGAGTGGAACGTATTATCTAGTTATTCTAATCAGTATTTTAATATTCTAAGTTAGCTATACAACCTAATCTAACGCAAGGGGGTTCAGCCTGAGAGACTGGCACGATTTGGTTGCAATTAAATAATAAACTAAACCAATAGGCACGAATCAGCGAATAGCACACACGTACACATATAAATACTCGAGACAATAAGAAGACCTGTCCTGATAGTTAAGTAGCTTGTCACTTGTTTTATTGCTAGTTTTATATGAAGTGTATAGTTCGATGCAACGCACCGAGATTAAGTCCTTTCTCGTTGGTTCTAATCTTATCGGCGAGTAAACCCTTAATGATTACTTATGACTATCCTATTTATCTTTCTTCCTACTTTTCTACAGACGATAGAATGCATAGGCGATCTAATAAATAGGCGAGGGCAGAGGCATGGCGACCCGATCAACGCTCAGCTAGACACAGAGGTTATCAATGCACTAATAAAAGTCACCAAAGACATCAACATATAAACTTTAATTGATGGGAAAGCAATATTAAAGGGAGTGCAATCTTTCCGTTGTCACATTACACAAGCCACCAATCTTGATGAATTAAAGTTTACTAACACAATAAAACAAAACTACTTAATGAATTAAACATATGCAGGACCTTCTTACAGCTCTTGTATCTTCGTTCAAGGTGTGTCTTGTGCTGCTACTTCGACTGAATTCGTCCTAGGGTTTCTGTACTTCGGTCTTCTAAAACTGTCGAACTCTTTTTCTCGTCTGACTTTGGGGTATTTATAGTTTCTGTCTGAGGGTAAGATGCGGCGCATCTAATAAGTAGATGCGGCGCATTGACTTAACTTCGCGTGGGGTCCAAGATTAATATATTCAGGAATATTCGTACACCGCCAGAAGATGCGGCGTATCTTCATTCTTGGATGCGGCGCATGTCCTCTTGTATCTTGGATCGTATCTTGTGAAATCTTGATAGTGATGCGCCGTATGTAATAAGTAAGATGCGGCGCATCTGGAGCAGAATAGTCTTGATCTTGTACATTTCAGTAGACTCTTAACTTCTTGCTTGTTTTGCTCCATAATTAGTCCAAAATCGCCAAGTTTCACCAAATGCTTGTTTTTACCTGAGAATTACAAAAGTAAACATTAACGTATCAATTCTCATACGTAATATAATAAAACAAGTCAAATTAATAGGATAAATGATAGTAATAAAATGTACTTATTTGAGTTCATCATTGTCCTATACTAAGCAAGTTATATGTTAAATTATCTACATGCTCAACATTTTCAATAGTTAGGGAGTCTTGAGAGATCGTACCTTTGCCAATGATTTTTCCTCAAAAATCACTACCAAAAATAACATTACCTCCGTTGTATGCCTTGTAGGAGGAGAATAGCATCCGGTTCCCCATCATGTGCTTCGAGCATCCACTATCCTTAATCCATTCGTCGGGCTCCAAATTTATCCCTAGACATATTTCATCGGTGGCTTGAGCTACAAGGCACTTTTCGTCTTTTGCTTTGTCCGCTTCATCTTTGTCGCTATCACTCCATGTTCCACTAACAAATGCGCTTTCGTAATCATAACCCGGTGGCTTTGGACATTCGCCAATGAGATGGTTTTGGCTTCCACATCTAAAGCATTTTCTTTTCCCGTAATTATCATTTCTATTTCTTTGAAGCGATCTTCTTTCATCTCGCGGTTGTCTCGTGAATCTTCCTCGTCTCTTGAAGAATTTCTTGATTTCTCTCACGGCCATTGCATATTCTTCGTCTTCACTATCGTCACTTGAATCTTCATCATCACTAACCTCCTTTTTGACTTTTAGCGCAAGAGTTTTTATTTGATCTTTCTTACTCTTGACCTTTTCAAAATCTCTCTTTATAATTTCTTCATGGACCTTCAAGTTGCCAATAAGTTCATCAAGTGATAGCGTCATCAAGTTCTTCGATTCTTCAATAGCCGTAACCTTCGCGCGCCATTTTGGATGCAATGCCCTAAGAAATTTCCTTACACAATTTTTGCTAGAAAAAGTCTCATCAAGTGCTTTTAAACTTGTGATGATTGTGTTAAATTTAGCAAATGCATTATCAATAGATTCCTCTTCTGGAATTGTAAATTGTTTATATTGTTGAACAAGAAGATCTATTTTTTTATCTTTGACTTGACTATTACCTTGGTGAGTGATTAGTAAAGAATCCCAAATTTCTTTTGTGGTTTGACACATAAAAATTCTTTCATATTCTTTGCGTGGTAACGCATTATAAATTACCATTTTAGCCTCATTATTTTTTGCTAGCTTCTTTTTCAAATCATCATTTTGTTTTTCAAAAGGTACAATTTCATCTATTTTAGTTAAAGGATTATTTTGAATAGGAGGAAAATCACCATAGGTAATAACATGCCAAAGATCAAGATCCTTTGATTTCACATAAGTTTCGAATCTATTTTTCCAATAAAGAAAACCATCACTTTCAAATAGTGGTGGTCTTTGCATAGATTGCCCTTCTAAATATTTTAAAGATTCCATAGATCGTTTCATGTTTTAAAATACAGTTTATTTTAAAAATCTTGTTTGACGTGACTCTTGATACCAATTGTGGAAAACTAGAAGGGGGGGTTGAATAGTTTTCTGTCCTTTTAAATTTTATTGTGAAAACTTTGTTTACTCTTTAAAACTTAGATTTGAATTTATGTGATCTCAACTCTTGAACAATATGAACAATATATATATAAATAAATATGAGTAAGCAATGCAAGTAAGGTAATAAAATGAAATGAAAGATAGAGATGGAAAGATCTAACCGAGAGACAAGAGATTTATAGTGGTTCGGCTACAAGGACACCTTCCTTGCCCTACTCCACTCCCCGAGCACCTAACTCGAGAGTTTTCTTCACTATGTCAACAAGCTCCCTTATGGCGGAGAAAACCTTACACAACTTTGGCTTACACCGGCTTAACGACACAAAGCTAAATGTAGAGTTCTAATGGTAGCTAGAACCAATCTCACAACTTATACACGACTTAATCACACCTTCTTCTTCATGACTTTTCCACGACTTCTTCACGACTTCTTCGCGACTTCTTCACAACTTCTTCACGACCTTCTTCACAACCTAACACAACCGATGTACAATTCTACTTCTTCACACTTTTACTTCTAACACACCTTAACTTCACAACTTCACTATTAACACTCTAACCTATCCCAAACAATTATTCACACAACTATCTAACAACAATACACAACTTATATACAAATGTATGATGACACAAACAACTTAGGTATCTAAGTTGCAATACTTCTTCTCTAGTTGTTGAAGGAGTATTCTTCTCTTGCACTTGAATGAAGGAAGCTTGGATCACTTGGAAACCAAAGCTTAAGATTATATGATCAAAGGGTTTTTGAAGATATGAAATGAGATCTACAACAGAAAGTTTTAGTGTGCAAAAGGTGAGTAAAATTCCAGGGGAAGGCTGGTATTTATAGGCAGAAAAACTGGACAGCTGGGAGCTACTGGAGCGTGGCTGATGAAGCGAAAAGTGTACCGCTTTTAAGGGGTCATTTAAGCCCTAAATCGTATTTATTTGATCAAATATTGCCCTAAATCGTTCCTTTTGTCATTTTAGGTACTTTTGAGGAGAAATCTGGAAAAGGAAGCATTTTGGACGTTTTTGGAGCATAAAAGTGAAGAAAACGACAAAGTCTCAAAAATCGGCTAAAAGTTACCTTTGACGGCGTCAGGATCCTCTCCAGACGGCGTCATGGCTTGGCAAGAAAAGGTGGATGTGAAATTTACTCATGATAAGCCAGTGAAAATTGCATGTGAATTCTGACGGCGTCACGCTTTAACCTGATCAAGGTCGTCACGGCTTAATTCAAAGAGGGACGGCGTCACGTTCAAGGTCTGACGGCGTCAAGCCTTGATAAGCCAGAATGGATTTTGGAGAGCTAAAGTGGGACGGCGTCAAGAAGGTCATCCGGGAAACCTAAAAGCGGCGAGGTGACGGCGTCACACTCCATAACGTGACGCCGTCAGATGTAAAAATCTATATATAGTTTTGCAATTCTTTGTCATTAGTGTGGAACTTAGTGTGGAATTTTTGGGAGAAAACCCTAAGACGATTTTAGCATCTTTTTCAAGGCTTTTTGCCTTGAGATCTTCCATGTTACATTGAAGATAAGTTATCAATTAATCATTCAATATGTCTATGTGTTGTTTGATTCTATCTTATTCTTGTCTTTTGATTAACATGTTAGGCTAGATTTATCTTGTGTTTGCTTAGATCTAATGAAACCTAGCTATTGATTATTGGTTATTAGTGTGTTATTAGTTGTATTGGATGATTGTTTATCTATGTTAGGCTTAAGAAAACTGGCTAACTTCCTATTCGGTAACTTGCTTGAACGTCTTAAGAAACATGAACCAAATGCGTACTAAAGGTTTTTATGGTTGTATTTAATGCATGAGCGAATTCTAGTGATCCCATGTTAGGAGCTTCCTAGCCGGCTCGATATAGGAGTGAAGTAGGAGCTTGTAGAGTTGGGGAAGTACGTACGCCACCCCACAATTGGTATTAAGGAATACACCCGTCATCCACGCAACTAATACACACTAATCAACCGGTAAAAGATAGTTAGGGAGTAAGGAAATCTAAGTAAACACATTTCTCTACATATAAGTTTTCACCACATTTTATTTTCAGTTATTTTATTTTATTTGCATTTGTAGTTATTTGGGTTAGTTGACTAGCAACTAATTCCGCCCACTCCTTAAAACCCGAGATTTTACTTGCTTTCATAAAAAACATAAAAATATAAAAAAGAATCTTCCTCAACCCTTAGACCTATTAGAGTAATTTTTCATACCTAACGAACACTATTCCCTGTGGAGAACGATCAATCCCCCGTACTTACCACTACACTATACTACATCGGTCAGGTACACTGCCTGGTGGGGTTGTAAGCCTCTTGAGATCCCTCGAGAGGTAAAACCTGTTGTAAGGTTGCAAAACCACGCATCAAGTTTTTGGCGCCGTTGCCGGGGAATAGTTATTGTTTAGGTTGAATTTTTATTTTATAGGTCTACTCACTAGATTCCTTTCTAGTGAGATTTTTATTTTATTTTTCTAGGTTTTCTTTAGTCTATCTATTTTCTTCGTGTCTTTGTTCATAACCATTACCATCCGACATCATGGAAGGTGGTAATATCCTCGATCCCAACAACCCACCACAACAACCACCACCTCCTAGAGCCCGTACTTTAGGAGAGTATTCCCATCCTAACCACCATGGCTATCGAAACACCATTGAGCTCACTCAAGGAGCCAATGTCACACCCTTGCGATCCGACACCATCCGGTTGGTGCAAAGCGGATGCGCATTCCATGGACTTCGTTCTGAAGATCCTAACCAACATCTCAAGGACTTTCTTAAAATCGTTGATTCCATAGACCTTGATGTTGCCACTCGAGAGACGACCCGATTGCGTCTCTTTCAATTCTCTCTGCGGGACCAAGCTAGTCAATGGCTAGAACGTCAACCCGCAGGATCCATCACCTCTTGGGATGATCTCACCACTCGTTTTCCTTGCTCAGTTTTTCCCACCAGGAAGAACTACCAAGCTAAGGAAGGATATCTTGATGTTTGAACAACGTCGAGGCGAAACCCTCTACGGGGCATGGATTCGATTCAAGGACTTACTCCAAAAACTCCCTCATCATGGCATAAACCTCTGGCTTCAAATCCAAATCTTCTATGACCATGTTGATTACCACACCAAGCGTGCCATCGATCGAGCCGTCGGGGGCAGATTGCGCGACAAAAGCGCCGAGGAATCATGGGAGATCATTGATGAGCTTGCATCCGACGATGATGAATTGTGGCAAGTCTCCCACGACGTGCGCTCGGCAGTCAAGACATATTCATCGCCCGATACAGCCAATCAAATTACTGAGGAAAGCGTTAGTGAACTTGAGAAAAGGTTGCATATCTTATGGAAAAGAAAAAGAGACCCTTAAGTCCACAAAAAGCAACAATTAACTCAGTCTCAAGCGTTAAGCAAACACCATTGTCCGAATCACCCCTTAGGGAAAATGCTAAACCCTTCCATAAGCACGCTCAACCCAACTCACCACCTCAGGAACTTAGTCCAACATTCGAAGCTCGAATGAGAGAGTACATGTCGAAACACTCCGAACGGTTGGCAAAATTTGAGGAAACCGTCTACAAACAGAAGGAGGAAATGGAAGAGAAGATGGCGGAGATGATGAATCTTTTGAAAGAATACACAAATACAAAAGCCCCTGAAAAAGTGTTGGTGAGGAATGACGCTGAAGTTCCTAACACTAAATTTGTCAAGGCCACCTCCGTCGTCCAAGAGGGCGGAAATGATGGAAGAGGGAAATCCATAACTATGGAAGTTAACAAAATTGACCTCATCCCACTTAATGATGGAAACACCAATGCCTACAAATGCGATTCCGACAAGGGAGAGGAGGCGCCCTCTGAGGAGCGCCAATTGGTAGAACCGCCAGTGTCACAACAAGTGAGGCATTACTTGAAGCACGAAATAAACAAGGAGACTATAAACGATTGGGTGAGAAACTATCGACGTACTCATCTACCCAACAAGGAGTCCAAGAAGGTGGAGCCGGATGATAAATCTGACACATTACCCGGTGGGCAATTGTATGAATGCCTCATAGGACAAAATATAGTGGAAAAGCAGGAATTCTACGGGGTCTTTGAAATACCATGCAGCATTGGAAAACACAAGTATCTGGATGCGATAGCTGACCAAGGTTCCGACGTAAATTTGATGCCTTTATCCGTTTATGTCCAGTTAACCGATGAGTTGCCATCCATCACCCGTACTAAACTCTCCTTTGCGAAACATTCTTATGAGTATCCGTTAGGAATTGCAGAAGATGTGTTGGTCAACGTTGCCGGATTCCTGTATCCAGCCGGCTTCATGATCATTGAGAGAAATGATATGAATATGCCAATAATCCTTGGGGCACCCTTTCTCGCTACCACTAGAGCACAAATCAATTACGAAAATAGCACCATCCAAATGAAGAAGGGGAAGAAAACAATAAACTTCCCAACGATCCCACGACATATACGGGATGTTGCTCTGCAGAAGAAGATGGAGGCTAACCCCAATATAATCCGTGGTAATGTTCGAGAGAAAATTCTTGCATGGGAGGCAAGGATTAAGAATTATATGGAAAATGAGATCAGAGAATGTAAGGGTGGAAATAACGATTATATTGAGGCTGATGAGCAAACCAATAACCCCGTTGAATTTACAAAAGGAGACTCAGTGCTCCTAAGGCATTCAGAAACAGAAGCACCTACCAATGAACCAAGTCCCTGGTGGTACGGACCATTCACAATTAAAAGTTTACACCAAGATGGGATAGTAAGCTTGACCAGCAAGGGAGGAGGTGAAGTGACCGCGAATGTCGAGCGATTGAGACACCACCACCCTGATAACAAGGATCATATCTATCAGGGATACGTCATTATGAATGATGGAATCACGTAATGTACGTGACTTTGAGTCTAGCTACAAGACTCGTTAATAAAGAAAAGCGCTTCTTGGGAGGCAACCCAAGTTTTATTTGCTTTGTGTGTTTATTTATTTGTTTGTTTGATTTTATTTGTTTCCGTATGTGTGTTTAAATTTTATTATTATTGATTCATGTTCAAAAGTAATTTGTGAAAATGCTTTATTTTGTTTTTAACTTCGTCTTAACAACATATAAAGGTATTTTGCAAAAGATAAGTGTAAGGGAGATCTAAATCGGTTTATTAGAACACAAATGAACATGAATCATAATAATATTAAATTAACATACATATTCGTATTTGTTAGAGTCAAATGCTTGTATCGAGTCATAGTGATGTTTTGCAGGATTTCCAGGAAGTAAGGTAAAGGTTTTTCCAGAAATTTTCCGGAAACTTAAAATGAGAATTTTTGTCAGGTCATTTCTGACGGCGTCAGGGTTTATAACCTGACGGCGTCAGATTTAATTTTCAGAAATTTTTGAAAGTTTTGTTTTCATAAAAAGTTTTTATTAAATCTCCAACTTATAATCTCCAGGAATCTGCAAAATTATCATTCCACAAGCATTATATCCTTATATATAGATTTATCCCGCCGTTGTTATGCAGGTTTTCGTGTTTGTTTTCTCAGGTTTAACAGGTTATTTTGGACAAGGAAATGTTTGTTGGATCAAGCTTTTGGCGATGCATTAGTAATGGAGCTTCAACATTACTTTGGAAGAAGATTTAACCGTGTAACTTCATTATCCACCGAGCGAATCAGGGGAGTATTTGATTTCATTCTTTTACTTTATGCTTTTACATCTTGTTATTTGAACATTGGGGACAATGTTCATCTTAAGTGTAAGGGGAGGGTAAAAGTACGATTAGAGAATGCTATTACGCTTGATTTTTGTTTGTTTAATAGTAGATGTGTAATAAAACTGAGATAAATACCTGTTAGGGCAATTTTAGTGCCAAATTTAAAATTTTTTACAACATTTAGGAGTGAAACTTTGATCTTAATGAGCGTCTCACGGATAGGAGTTATATGACTAGCACAAAAACCGTACCACTAAAAAATTTTCCACCCCCAAATATGTGAGGTTCACCCCTAGAATTGGTAGGAAAAGCATTTATGCTATGATGTGTGTACAGGTAGCACTTAGATTCTAGAACTTACGTTAGGACCATTCCAAGGCCACAAGTGAGACTACATTCGTGTAGTTAGATTTACTACATGATAAGAGGCATTAGGATTAACCCATTGTTTTACACCTGTGTTTTTGTTATAATTACTTTGGCTACATTGGTCAAGTAATTCTCCCACACCCTTTGCGTTGTACTCATTTTTAGTACACGATACCCCTAGTACACCCCTCAGAGCCTATCTTTTCGTTTCGACCTTTAAGCATTTTACTTAAAGGAAGAATTTGTTACACCCCACTAAAATGTACACCCAAATCGCCTTAGCCTACCTTGTATGCACTCATTTTTAGTGCATTATTGTGACAACATTTGTTTAAACCCAAGTTAATTATCTAGTTGATTACATGGTTGCTAAGTCGAGTCATATCCTTGTACATATTGTTTTGGGACGATTGGGACTCATGGGTAAAGTACTAGTGTAATGGAGTAATGGGGAAGAACATCATTTATTACCCCCATATGTGCTAAATATTTTAAAAGTACTCCAAGTTTTTCAATTATCTTAATTCGAGTCATTAGAATAGTTTTTTGTAAAGTTATGTAAAAGTTCAAGTGTAAGGGGATGCAACGCCCCTATGATGTATTATTTTGGATGGTAGGGCAAGAGTGTATGCAAAAAAAAAAAAAAAAAAAAAAAAAAAAAAAAAAAAAAAAAAAAAATTTAAGAAAAATACAAAAAAAAAATGAGAAAAAGAAAAATAGAAAAAACATACGGACTACCATCCCGTTTCATTTTATGTTTATTTTATGTTTTTGTTATTTTGTTATTTCGTTTCTAGCTTAAGATCGAGTCTAGTCTTGGCTTAGCAACATTGTATAGTACATGTAATTGATCAAGATCTTTAACTCGCCACCAGTAAAATATCCTTTATCCAACAAAACCGTGTTTTCCTTTTCCCTACACCTAACGTTATAACCCGTTTAAAAGCCCTCTTTGATAGTTTATCTTAGGTGCTTACGCCTAGTGGAGGAGGTTTTCGATCCTTTCCCAAGCCTATGGTAATCTATTTGCTATGACAGGTAGTGAGAGATATTATCCGTTTTCATTTATGAGATTTATTTTGATGACACTTGAGAGATGTGAGTATCTAAACACTACTTGTGAGGTGCTAGTTTATAATCTCCGTGCTTATTATGATTAAAGTGGAACGAATATTTGTTGTAATTACTTTTATGTTAGCGTTAAATGACCCCTAACTTGTATTTTGATTAGAATAAAAGCGCATTTGCTTGAGGACAAGCAAATCTCAAGTGTAAGGGTATTTGATGAAGCGAAAAGTGTACCGCTTTTAAGGGGTCATTTAAGCCCTAAATCGTATTTATTTGATCAAATATTGCCCTAAATCGTTCCTTTTGTCATTTTAGGTACTTTTGAGGAGAAATCTGGAAAAGGAAGCATTTTGGACGTTTTTGGAGCATAAAAGTGAAGAAAACGACAAAGTCTCAAAAATCGGCTAAAAGTTACCTTTGACGGCGTCAGGATCCTCTCCAGACGGCGTCATGGCTTTGCAAGAAAAGGTGGATGTGAAATTTACTCATGATAAGCCAGTGAAAATTGCATGTGAATTCTGATGGCGTCACGCTTTAACCTGATCGAGGTCGTCATGGCTTAATTCAAAGAGGGACGGCGTCACGTTCAAGGTCTGACGGCGTCAAGCCTTGATAAGCCAGAATGGATTTTGGAGAGCTAAAGAGGGACGGCGTCAAGAAGGTCATCCGGGAAACCTAAAAGCGGCGAGGTGACGGCGTCACACTCCATAACGTGACGCCGTCAGATGTAAAAATCTATATATAGTTTTGCAATTCTTTGTCATTAGTGTGGAACTTAGTGTGGAATTTTTGGGAGAAAACCCTAAGACGATTTTAGCATCTTTTTCAAGGCTTTTTGCCATGAGATCTTCCATGTTACATTGAAGATAAGTTATCAATTAATCATTCAATATGTCTATGTGTTGTTTGATTCTATCTTATTCTTGTCTTTTGATTAACATGTTAGGCTAGATTTATCTTGTGTTTGCTTAGATCTAATGAAACCTAGCTATTGATTATTGGTTATTAGTGTGTTATTAGTTGTATTGGATGATTGTTTATCTATGTTAGGCTTAAGAAAACTGGCTAACTTCCTATTCGGTAACTTGCTTGAACGTCTTAAGAAACATGAACCAAATGCGTACTAAAGGTTTTTATGGTTGTATTTAATGCATGAGCGAATTCTAGTGATCCCATGTTAGGAGCTTCCTAGCCGGCTCGACATAGGAGTGAAGTAGGAGCTTGTAGAGTTGGGGAAGTACGTACGCCACCCCACAATTGGTATTAAGGAATACACCCGTCATCCACGCAACTAATACACACTAATCAACCGGTAAAAGATAGTTAGGGAGTAAGGAAATCTAAGTAAACACATTTCTCTACATATAAGTTTTCACCACATTTTATTTTCAGTTATTTTATTTTATTTGCATTTGTAGTTATTTGGGTTAGTTGACTAGCAACTAATTCCGCCCACTCCTTAAAACCCGAGATTTTACTTGCTTTCATAAAAAACATAAAAATATAAAAAAGAATCTTCCTCAACCCTTAGACCTATTAGAGTAATTTTTCATACCTAACGAACACTATTCCCTGTGGAGAACGATCAATCCCCCGTACTTACCACTACACTATACTACATCGGTCAGGTACACTGCCTGGTGGGGTTGTAAGTCTCTTGAGATCCCTCGAGAGGTAAAACCTGTTGTAAGGTTGCAAAACCACGCATCAGTGGCCGGCCCCCTTAAATAAAGGGGCGGTCCCCTTAATTTTAAGGGGGCCGCCTAGCAAAATTAAGGGGGCCGCCCAAGCCGTCCGTTGCCCAGTTTTGTCTTTTTGTGGTGAAGGTTTTTCTGGAACATTTTTACTGATTTTGGTTAAAAATTTGAATTCATAAATTTATAATGAATTAAACCTTTTTATTTATTACCAAAAATGTTTTTCTAAAAGATATAAAATGTTTTTGACATTTTATAAAAAATCTAGTTATTAAGAAAATGTTCCTTTGATCATATAATGCATTAAGCATTAGTTCATTCATACCTTAAGTGATTTTAGTTGTAGAAGTGAATATTTACAACTAAGTACTTGTTTATTTTATAAGTTTATGTTTTAATGAGTTTACATTTTGTGATCATCAAAACATAGAGATATGAATAAATATTGATAATGTTTTTAGGCATTATTTATGTCAACAGTAAGTAATTATGTGGTCAATATAGAAGGAATGAAACTTGAGGGACTATTATTTCCAAAGGACAAAAGATGTTTCCTTAATATGAAGAAACCTTAGAAGAACCTGGAAAAAGAGATGGTCGGTTTACGGTTTATACAGGAGAAAAAGGGAGGGAAATATTGTTCATCATCAATCAAGCAATTTCCAAGTGTTTCAAGTTAATTAGAACCATTAACTTGGTTAATCCCACTATAAGTAAGTGTTTTTCCCACAATTTTGAAATAGGGTTTATGATGAGATTTAGTATAGAGGTTATGAATTGATGAATTATCATGCTAGTGTTGTAATTGATCCCAAATTTATGATAATTGTGATATAGGAAGCAAATAAGAAGTGGAAAGCTTTGCTAGTGAGATTATTTTAGGGAATTGAGGTAAGTATATGGTTTAACATGTTTTTATAGTTTTATCATATTTACTGTATGATAATTATGCATGTTTGATAGTTTTATCATGTATTATTACATGGTAAAGGTAAATGATAGGATATAGGGTGCGTTAGCTAGTTTTGGATCTACTACTAGATACAGCTTAGTTAGTCGTTGGGCTAACTATGGTATAAGGTCAACCTTACGGGTTGATCGTGTATAGGATGACTACGTTGGCGTGAGGTATGTGCCCCTATAATGCTAGCTTAGCTTATGGTTAGACTAGTTATGGTTACGGTATGATTTTATCATACATTAAATAGTTTGTTACACCATGTACTTACTAAGCGTTTTGCCTATATTTTTAGTTGTTATGTTTTCTTGATAGGTACCGGCGAAGTTAGTAAAGGTAAAGAGAAGGCGTAGGATGGTTCACTGTTAGAAGAGTAGCTCGAGACTTGGTAAGTGGAAGGTTTCATCTTTTGGATCAAGCTAGTTAAAAGTTGGAAGTCCCCAAGTGCCGTTTTTCTTTGGTAAAACATATTACTCTAAATGGGTCATTTTGTGTCTATGAGTCTAGGTCAAATGTTAAGTCCAGGTCCTGTAAACAGTTGGATTATGTTATGATAGGTTATGTGATGTTATGTTATGTTTATTAGTGTTATATTGTTCGTTAAGGGGTGTTTGGTAATTGTATATTTACACCCATTTTGAAAAGTATACGGGTCATGTACTTGTGGAACATGTTTGAAATGATAAATGAACGAATTGGTCCAAGTTTTATGCATTCTTGTATGAGTTGAATGTCGTGAAAACGGGTTGAAACAAAAGTAATTTGGAATGTGCAGGTGGCTTAGCCGGAGGCTGGGATCCCAGCTGCGGCGGTTGAGGTCTCCTGTGAAGGCCCGGTCGGCGGTTGGAATCTCAACCACCACGGCTGAGACCTTCTGTGAATTGACCATCAGCCCAGCCGGCGGTTGGGATTCCAACCGCGGCGGCTGAGGCTTCGTGAGAAGGCCCAGCCGGCGGTTGGGATCCCAACCGCCTCGGCAGAGACTTTCTGTGAAAGTGCTCCAGCCCAGCCGGCGGTTGGGACTCCAACAGCAGCGGCTGGAACCTCCCTGAGGTGGCCAACCGGCGGTTGGCCAATAAATTTCAGGTTTTGGTGATTTTTGAAATTTTGTATCTTTTAATCCGTAAGTCGTTACGGGTCCCGCCATCCGTCGTTTTGAAGGTAATTGAGTCTACTTTCTTTTAAAAATAGTTTCCAAGTCTGAATGTCTATAGATTTTTAGAAGTGGTCAAAAGAGTAACAGGATGTTCATAAAGTCAAGCGTTTCCGCATAAAAAGTTTTAAATTTTTGGTCAAATCGGGCACGGGGTGTTACATACACCACAACAAAATAGTGTATCTGAGAGAAGGAATCGTACATTGCTAGATATGGTACGATCAATGTTTAATCTTACAACTCTTCCATTATCCTTTTGGGATTATGCCTTAGAATCATCGGTTCGTATTTTGAATATGGTTCCCACTAAGAAGGTTGATAAGACACCATATGAAATATGGAGTGGAAAGGTTCCGAATTTGTCTTATTTAAAGGTCTAGGGTTGCGAGGCGTATATAAGACTTGACACAGCAGATAAACTCCAACAGAGATCTGTAAAGTGTATCTTTGTAGGATATCCAAAGGATACAATGGGTTACTACTGTTGACATAAATAAATGCCTAAAAACATTATTAATATTTATTCATATCTCTATGTTTTGATGATCACAAAATGTAAACTCATTAAAACATAAACTTATAAATTAAACAAGTACTTAGTTGTAAATATTCACTTCTACAACTAAAATCACTTAAGGTATGAATGAACTAATGCTTAATGCATTATATGATCAAAGGAACATTTTCTTAAAAACTAGATTTTTTATAAAACATCAAAAACATTTTATATATTTTTGAAAAACATTTTTGGCATTAAATAAAAATGTTTAATCTTTTATAAAAATATGAATTCAAATTTTTAACCAAAATCAGTTAAAATGTTCCAGAAAAACCTTCCCCACAAAAGGACAAAATTGGCCAACGTTCAGTAGGGGCGGCCCCCTTAATTTTACTAGGTGGCCCCCTTAATAATTAAGGGGACCGCCCCCGCTCCAGTAGGCTCCAGCTGTCCAGATTTTTCCCTATAAATACAAGCCTTCTCCTGGATTTTTTCTCAACCCTTTTGCACTAAAACTTTCTGTTATAGATCTCATTTCATATCTTCAAAAAACCTTTGATCATGTAATCTTAAGCATTGGTTTCCAAGTGATCCAAGCTTCCACCATCCAAGTGCAAAAGAAGAATACTTCTATCAATCAAAACTAGAAGTATTACAACTTAGTAGCATCTTGTTATTCAAGTTGTTTATTTTGTATACCTTGTATATCATTCATTCATTTGTGTATAAGGTGTGGGTGAACATAAGTGACTAGATATGTATAGTGTGTAAGTAGTGAAGAAGGTGTATAAGTTGTTGTGGTGTAAAGAAGTCATGTAGAAGTTGTAAATCCGTGGTGTAGAAGTTGTGAAGCCGTGGTGTAGAAGTCGTGAAGCCGTTGCTTAGAAGTTGTGAAGTCATCATGTAGAAGTCGTGAAGCCGTTGCTTAGAAGTTATGAAGTCGTCATGTAGAAGTTGTGAAGCCATAGCTTAGAAGTTGTGAAGTCCTAGTCGTGAAGTCCTAGTGTTGAAGTCGTGAAGCCGTAGCATAGGAGTTGTGAAGCGGTCGTGTTGAAGTTGTGAAGTCTTGGTCGTGAAGCCGTAGCTTAGAAGTTGTGAAGTCGTGGTCGTGAAGCCGTAGCTTAGAAGGTGTGAAGTCGTGGTCGTGAAGCCGTAGCTTAGAAGTTGTGAAGTCGTCGTGTAAAAGTCGTGAAGCCGTTGTGTAGAAGTCGTGAAGCCGTTGTGTTGAAGTCGTGAAGTCGTCGTGAATAAGTTGTGTACAAGTTGTGTTGTGAAGTTGTGAGATTGGTTCTAGCTACGATTAGAACTCGACATTTAGCTTTGTGTCGTTAAACCCGTGTAAGCCAAAGTCGTGTAAGGTTTTCTCCGCCATAAGGGAGCTTATTGAAGTTGTGAAGAAAACTCTCGAGCAAGGTGTGCTCGGGGAGTGGAGTAGGGCAAGGAAGGTGTCCTTGTAGCCGAACCACTATAAATCTCTCGTGTCTCGGTTAGATCTTTCCATACCTTATTTATTTCTTTACTTGCATCGTCATTACTTTCATACACATAGGCTTATATAATTGCTAGTATTAATTAGAGGTCAACTTCACATAAAGATCAATTTGAAAATCCATTCAAGAAACCAAAACTTTTACAATCAATTTAAAAAGAATACATATATAACTAATAATAAGATTTAAGTTTTATTTTTCATAACAAATTTGAATCTAAGTTTTTAAAAGTAAACAAAGGTTTTATAATAAATTAAAAAGACGTAAAACTATTCAACCCCCCCTTCTAGTTTTCCACAGTTACTACTTTTACTATCCTCCTGAAAACAAGGTAATTGTTGCAAGATATGGAGACTTTTTAGAAAAGGAATTTATATCTCAAAAATTCAGTGGGACAATATATGATCTGGAAGATTATCATATGGATACATTACCTTCTGAAAACACTAGCGCACTTCATGTGGAACCTGAAAGTCTGGGCCTCCACCTGAAGTTGAGAGTGTTCCCATTCGCAAGTCTTCAAGACATGTGAAAGCACTTGAACGTCTATGTTTTAACTTAGAAGTTGAGGAAACTATATTAGGGGATCTTAATGAACCTACTAATTATAGGGCTGCCATTGAGTGTCCTGAAAAGGATAAATGGGTAGTTGCTATGAATGGCGAAATGCAATCCATAAAAGATAACAATGTCTGGATTGAAGTAGACCTTCCTTCTAATGCCAAGGTAGTTGGGAGTAAGTGGCTCTTCAAGAAGAAAACTGACATGGATGGCAATGTACACACCTTTAAAGCCCGTTTGGTAGCTAAAGGCTTTACTCAAATATTTGGTGTTGACTATGAGGAGAACTTTTCTCCTGTAGCTGACATTAGGGCTATTAGGATTCTCATAGCCACAACTGCATACTATGACTATGAGATTTGGCAAATGGATGTCAAAACTGCCTTCCTAAATGGTCGCCTAGATGAAGACATTTATATGGCGCAGCCTGATGGATTTGTGAATCCAAAATTTCCAAATCGTGTATGCAAACTTCAAAGATCCATTTATGGATTGAAGCAAGCATCACGGTAGTGGAATAAAAGATTTGATGAAGAAATCAAAAGGTTTGGATTTACTCAGAATCTTGATGAGCCATGTGTATATCACAAAGCTAGTGGGAGTAATGCAATTTTCCTTATCCTGTATGTTGATGACATATTGATCATGGGAAAAGACGTTACAAATTCGCAAAAGATTAAGGCATATCTTGGAAAGTGCATTTCTATGAAGGATTTAGGAGAACCTGCATATATTCTGGGAATCAAGATCTATAGAGATAGATCAAGGCGGTTAATCGGACTAAGTCAAAGTGCTTACATTGACAAAATATTGAAGAGATTCAATATGCAAAATTCCAAGAAGGGATATTTGCCAATGGAAGTAAAACATGGCTTAAATAGTGAGGATTGTGCTTCAACATCTGCAGAGATGGCACGCATGAGTAAGGTTCCTTATGCTTCGGCAGTAGGATCTATTATGTATGCAGTGAGGTGCACAAGGCCAGATGTGGCATTTGCTCAAAATATCACCTGTTAATTTCAACAGAACCCAGGTGATAAACATTGGGTTGCTGTTAAACATATTATGAAGTATCTTAGGCATACGAAATTTATGTTTCTTGTGTATGGTGGAAATCCAGCTACAGAACTTGATGTTACAGGTTTCTGTGATGCGTCCTGGCAATGTGACAAAGATGATGCGAAGTCTCAGACGGGTTATGTCTTTTTTATCAATAGAGGAGCTGTAGACTGGAGGAGCAAGAAGCAGAGTACAATTGCGATGTCTGTAACAGAAGCCGAGTATATAGCCGCTTTGGAAGCTGCAATGGAGGCAATCTGGATTAGGAAATTCATTTCAGGGCTTGGTGTTATGCCTTCAATTGAATCGCCTATTAATATGTATTGCGACAATTCTTGCTGCAATCATATTTGCCAATAAGCCTGGAGTCATGAAAGGGCACCAGACATTTTCTACAGAAGTATCACTATGTTCGGGAACAAGTAGGCGAAGGTGAAATAAATCTCTTGAAGGTTCACACAGATGATAACTTAGCTAATCCATTCACAAAGGCTTTAGCTAAAGAAACACTTACTGAATTGTCAAATGGAATTGGACTTAGATTAGCTAGTAGTTTCATGCATGACTGTGTTTAGTATTTGGATAAAGGATTGTAAAACATGTATTATTTATTAATGAAATAATGTATTGGTTATGTTTATATTCATTATTTAATATTGTTGTCCTATTTTTTGCATGTTTTAATCCATGAATAACTTAGTTATTCTAAATATCCGTTGTCAGTTAATGATATGGGAATATCATTATGTTAAGACAAATCTGAGTTTTGGTATAATATACTTGAAAGTATATTGATGTGTTGTCATACAAAATTTACATGATATTCAATGAATTGAATATTAGGACTTATCCCAACAACATGATGTTACTTATGGATATTTCTAAGTAAATCATGAATAGTTATCCTCAGACTTGAGATGCCAGATAACTGTTGTGAATGTAGTGCATTCTGTGGAACAATTTAACGCTATACGTAACTGGTAGTCATGAGGGTAGTTTTCGGAATTGTTGCGAAGTTCATGAGTTATGCTCGTAGTCAATATAGAATTTGTTCCTCCAAATTTATTTTTGGAGTTTAATACTGCTGGACCCCTCGTAGGGTTGACAAAATATTTGCATGGCTGTGCCCAAGATCTCCCCTGAATATGTTCAGCAGATTTGGTAATCACGCTCAATCATAAACAACGAGAAACAAAATTTTGAATAAAGATAATATCCATATCTTTGTTCAATGTAGTATTAGTAACAAAAGGATAATAATAACGATGAATCATTAAAGGTTTTTCCAGGAGACCTACTCGAGTTGTACTAGAGCCATCGGCGTGTTGCAAGACGCTAACCGATGTGATCACAACTATTATGATTTATGTCTAAGTGGGAGCTGTTAGTTTTATAGACATAAAATAGTATTCATGTGTTAGGATCAAACTCGAGATCACGGGATTGCACACAATACGTATGAGAACTAAATATTAATAATTAGATATAAAATGTTATATTTGATTATTAATTATCACAAAAGAAATAACGGACGTTAGTATTCAACGGAAGTGACTAACGGTCGTTAAATAAAATAAGGAATTGAATAGATTGTAAACTAGTAGCCAAGAAGGATCCGGAACCCCCTCTAATCAAGTGGGCCGATCGGTTGGGATGTAGGATTAGGGTTTCCTAATCCAAATCCAACTTGGACTACAAGTTTACATAGCCTATAAAAGCAAACTCAGGGTTTTAGGTTTTGGGTACTCTTGTGCGCTAGCTAAACCTAAGTTTTCTTTTTTTCTCCATATTTGTTCGATCGGATTTTTCCCCCACCAAGGGTTAACCGATTTTTATTAAAGCAAAAATTGTTTTGGTTTTAATTTGTGATTAATAACTTGCATATTGTTAGTTCGGTTTAGTGATTGTGTACAAGAACGTGATTCTTACACATCATTGTAAGAATCTTGGATTGAATTACAAAACCTGGTTAGGGGCAATTCCTATAATCTTATTAACCAAATTAGGGTTCTTCATTCAGATTGCTCAAGGTTGATTCTTGTTCGGGCTAGAATCATTACGGTACGTTCACTTTAATATTTTGTTTAATTATTTATGTGTTATATGTATTCAATGCTTTCGCTATATGTACTTTGACGTTTTGGTTTATTTATATGATTGTCACGATGTAATAATTCCAACACAGTAAAGTCTACATGGGATTCCTTGAATATTTTCCTTGCTATTTTCGCTATTCTTTGCGACATTTTGGCTCGTAAAAATGACGAAGTTTCCGTAGCTAATGAAGGTGTAAATGAGGCTACCAGTTTTGTAGTAGATAGTAGTAGTGTTAATAGTACTAGTGTGGATAGTTCGGGTCAAGTTTTGGGGTATTTGTATACGAAAGTGGTGTCGGGTGGGTTGAGAAGAAGTAGCAGCTCGTACCCGGCTTTGAGAAATGAGTCTGCTTGGGAAAATAACTGAGAAAATGTTCGAAACCGATTTTACGACGATCGTTTGAATACAAGTGAAGACCTTAGGAATCGAACCAACCTTATAACAAACTAAAGCTATAAATAAGCAACTACTTTTATACGTGACACTCTAATAATAAAGAAAATAGATGAAAGAGAAAAGCTGTGATAAAACCTTGGTCGAATGTATATTAAACCATAAGAAAACCCAAATACAAAAGTTAAAAACAACACACCCCACCCCCCTCTCACACCTATACTAGACTTAAAAGGCCCACACCAAACAAGTGAGAGGGTGTGCTATATATAGGCACAAGGCCGGCGCATATGTTCCCTAAAAGGGTTTTTTAATTTGGGCCCCTTTGGGGGCTTGAGTTTGGACTTGGGGTTATGTTTTCTTTTTTTGAGCATTTCTATTAAAAATTTCCCAAAACAAGCCTTACAAACTTGATTACCTCACACACACACTATTTTAATTTTTTAACAAATGACCATCACTTTTTCTAAAAATAAAAATGCTAACAAAATTTTGACGTTATAATTCGTCTCCGATGAATAGGAAAATTTTGGGAGAAACACTTAAAAAACTTGAAACCTTTTAGTATTCCAAAGTTAAAGAGATTATTTTTTGAAAACTTTTTTTTCCCGTGGGGGCGCCTCCGACACCTCCGCCCACCTCCGCCCCCGCAGCGGGGGAGTTCGAAGAGGCTTTTTTTCAAAATGTTTTGGGAAAGGGAAAGTTTAAAACGATGATTTGATGAAAAAAAGACTGATGCCCCCGCCCCCGCCCCCCCCACCCCCCCCCCGCCTGGTGATGGAGACGGTTTGTGAAGGTGCACCGACCACGACACAAATATACGAAACTTTAGCGGAAAATTAGGACGCAACGAAGGAAATAGCTTTCGGCAAATTTTTAATAAAACTTTGTTTATTACAACAAACAAAAAAAAGAAAAAACAAACAAAAATAAAAAGTAATCCAGCACTAGTTTGGGGTTCATCTCCACCCCCCGTTCATTCAAATCATTCCCGTTTGAATTAACGGGCGGGAAGAGGGCCCCGCACTCATTTATACCAGCACCTTCACCACCCCCCCCCCCTCCACCACCCCGCCTCCTTT